>OY755235.1:65422410-66112410 GCA_963576725.1 Azorinus chamasolen | reverse complement strand
TTCGAAAGTATAGTGTGTGGCAGTACATGATTATTGTATGAAAAGTTTTTCTGAGATTTGCAGGGAGGACAATTTTGCGGAAGAATCTGCTTTTTTGTTCACGGGTTGATCTAATGATCACTGCGTGATAGTTCTGAAAGACCTTCACTTTCAGTAGATTCATTCACAAAAATCGAGTCTAAAAATAGCCCATATGCTCTATTCCTGGCGATTCGTGTTCCTTATAGTTTAAATTATATTATGTGTACGGCAGTTGTGCAGTCTAAGTCCTTTTTAGTTGTATAGTAATATTTTAAAACATTTATTCATCTTGAAATAATAAAACTTCAGAAACAAATCACCAAGCGGGTAATTTTTACTTGCTTAATCTATCGAGTCGGCTGCGACGATTTTGACCTAATTCCTATTGGGTCAGTATTAAATTAGCATCCCGGGCAAGAAAATTCATGTTGCGGGATTTTTTGCGGGACTAAATTCGTTCCGATAAAAATTCAGAATAATGATTATTTTGAAATTTATGATTATACTGAGCAATAGAAAAGGTCTTCTCCATATTAACGCACCATTTTCATAGAGACTATTAACAAAAACTAGTTCACGGGTTGAGAAAACTACTCAATGCACTTATAGATAGGGTACTACAAATCCATAGGAATTGGCCATACGATTATTTGAGATGCAAACTTCATTAAATTCCCTGGAAGACGTGACATAAAAAAAGGAACCTTTGGTGTTTTAGATAGAGTGTCTATCCATGTGAAAGAAACTGATCTTTAAAAGTTTCAAACATAAGTTTTCGACGTGTTAAATTGACGAAAGTAGGTTTAAATTTTAAATAGGTTGATCTATCATGTATTGTGCATATCAAATAGTACATGCACTATAAATATATCAAACGAAGACGACCAAGCACCACTGCCTAGTATTTCAATTTTCTGTAAATATGTGGATGGAATAACGGAAATATCGCCATTAGAATTATACAAATACGAGAAAAAAATACTTATTATTATTATTTTTTTTTTTTTTTTTGGGGGGGGGGGGTAATAGGTGAATTTCGAACCCACGCCAGACCATACAAAGGATAAACTTGATCACTAATTCCCTTAACTAGTCCCACGAACACTGTTATCAATATATAACTATAGCGCTGATTGTATTAGTGAAAATCTATGCCATGTAAGCCAGGCGTGTGCGCTTAGCATAATTAGCAAACAATTAATTACTCAAAGTGCGAACAACAAGTTTACAAGCTAATACACATTCTTCTTCTTCCATACGAGTGCAGAACCACTAAAGTAGTATCGCACTTTGCGCAGCATTAAAAGGATGAACATACTATTTACAGGTTCCAGATAAAAACATTTAAAAACATCGTCTGTACTCAGTTGGAGGAAGAGCTAGACAGCAGCTGAGTCTTAAAGCCGTGCAGGCTGCCTGCATCAACCATAGGTCCGGGCAGTTGGTTCCAAAACCTAAAGCTGTGAACAAACAGTTTTTCCTTGAGTAAAAACGATTTTATATTGAGCAATTGTCGTATTTGCACAGAAAAAAAGAAATAATTTATTAGTTTACCAGCTAATGTCATACGAGTACAAAATGATAAATTTTCAAATAGCTAGTTTAGTAAAAGTGGAGGCCTAATTTGGACAGAAACTAAACTAAATTCGGTGGTTATGTAATTGTGCCATATACATGTATTACTAATATGTGCATATCGGATAATAATTCAAGTGTTTGAATTGGAATATGTGTGATACGCATGCAGGTATGTTTTATTCTGAAGTTATTTTACAAAGATATTTAACTTTGAATATATTATGAAGTCATCGACGGGGGTTTCCCTTAGTCATATGCCAGAATCAGATCATGTACTTGACATTTGCACGCGTACATGATTGATAGTAATTCTATACCTATAGAGTTGGGCAATACATGTATAGAAATGAATAATCTTGCACTTATTCAATCAAATTAAGATAATAAGCACATGAAATTATTGCTTGTTCATTTATTTTTGGTAATAAATGTATTTGTTTGTTCTCGACGCTTAATGACAGGCAACCAATTTTCTCGACGCTGTCGAAATTTTGGAAAAACAGGTCAATAAATGCATGGAAATGATTAATTTTAAATTTATTCAATCAAAACAAGACACATAAACAAATTGAATTATTATTTTTTTCATTTATTTTGACAATACATACATTTTTCTTCTTCTGGAGGCTTCTCGTCGCTTCCCGTCACTTCTCGATGCTATTTAGGGATACCGAAATTTAGAGACTGTGATGTCACGGGAAATTTTGCAACGTATCGCGTGATCTCGGACTGCGTTTTCAAATATGGCTGATCGATAAACCAGATAAGAATCGTTTAAATTTTAATTACCGTTTCACTCTGCTTTTAATGATTTCACTTGGATAGTAGAACTGTAAATCGCACATAATTCGACAAAAGGTACGACTTTTTTGTTTTGAGACACCAGTTGGGTACACACTACACAGTAATGACTAATGTTACTCAGTCGATATGTTTCAAGTCCACAAGGCAAATGTTGAAATAATGACTTTTAACAAGCTAAGATAAGAATAGTATGCTTATAAATAGATTACAGATAAACAATTATATAAGATTAAGAATAAATACTTAATTTATTTTTTTACACTTTTATCCCTTCCCTTATATATAAACGCGTTTTCTCGCATCTGCAATCAGAGTAGACCCAGATCAGCCAGCTCCTAGAAGCCGTTTGATCAGGGTCTGCTTTGTTTGCTTATGGTGTAATATAGATCTGATTCTAAAGCTTCTGCCTGAGCTTAAATTCCATGTGTTCATATGCCATTATAAAGAATTAATATTCATGATGTCATTATTTCTTACATGAATATATACAACGGGGAAAGGATTAAAACTGGGTCTATATCAGACTGTACAAAAGCTTCATCAGAACTAATAGATCCAATAATTACACGTTTTTCTTTTTGTGTCACCTGCCGAGAGGCAGTGTGTCACTTAGGGATCACTTTTTCTGTCGTCTGTCTGTCCGTTCGTTTGTCTGTCTGTCCGTCTGTCCGTAACATTTTCTTTTTTGGCTGTCATTTCTAAACTAATCATTATAGAGCTTTCCAATTTCACGCATGGAACAAGCATGATAAGAGGAAGTGTCATGTCCAAGGGCCACAACTCTAGCATCAATATTTGTTAAGTTATTCTCCTTTTTCATATTAACAATAAGTCAGCTGTGAGCAGGTGGTACACGTGTTCCTCCGAACACGCTTGTTTTGTGTGTGTACAAAATATGCAACAGTGTTGAGTCTCTGTCAAATAATATGAAATTGCAGTTGTCTGTAAACATATTGTAGTTGTCTATTTTATACACATGTAATTGCAGTAATGCATCAACAAACCTAAACTATGTAATTTGGTGACAAAACAATGCAGATATGGCGCAGATAGGGTTTTTACTGTAGACATAGTGTGTTGTCAACAGATAATAACTTCCTTTTCATCAATTATTTTATGCAATGAGTACTGGTATTTGAAACGGCAACTGAGAAGAATGTTCAAAGAATGATAAAAAAGTCATTGTATACAGTTACTTTCCAATCAACCAGGTTTGAGCAGTTAACAGTTTTGATCCAAATATGTTGTTTAGTTACTTTATGCTGTATCTTTATCTGTATCCAAACTGTTGTCCTGGAAAGTTTGCCAATAGTGTTAACCCTGTCCTTCCTATAAGTGCTTTTTCACACATTTGCCAACAGAGTAGACCAGTCAGATATGTCATCTGGTCATAGTCTGATGTTTGCTTATGAAATTATAATAGATTTGACTATAGTTTCTACCAATACCCGAAAAACTAATTTGCATATGCCATTATTAAATATCAGCTAATAGCTATTTATGATATCAATAGTTTTACATGGATATTGAATAGAGGAAGGGTTAAAGTCAGTAGCTGAATTTAGGGACATAATCACTGCATGTCCTTTTTCTATTTCAGCAAATGGATAGACTTTGCCCTGACCCAGAACTTTGGGCATTGGTCCAGGCATATCACAGACATGCATGGGAGCAGAATACTATAACAGAGCCATGAGGCATTCCGGCTATGCAATGTGGGAGCAGACAACAGGGAATCATTTCAAGCTACTGTGTTTAGAGGATAAGGGACACCTTCCTGGACAGCATTGACCAGTATACAGGATTTGTCCCCAACAGATACATTTATCATTCTTTTGCTAATTGACTCAACATAAATCTGTAACATCATTGATTCCGAATGAAGATACTGAATATCACAGACTCTCATCTCAATCAAAACTGTGTGTCACTTGTTATATGGAAAAGAAATTACAATATAAATCATGGATAATGTTTACTTTCGCCAATTACTGGATATACAAAAAGTATATGCCTTTTACAGTATTCATATAAAAATTAATGACATTATGAATATTTTTAATCATGTAATTAGATCTATATCAGTCAGACGTCTTCTATAGGAGCCATCTGATCTCAGTTAACTCCATTTGCATAATGTGTGAAAATGCACTGATATGAGGGAAAGGGGTAAACAGAGTAGACTCAGATCAGACAGATCCTGTAGAAGCTTTTTGTTCGGGGTCTTTTTTATTTGCTTATGGAATAATATATTGCCAATTCCTTCTTATAAACACATTTTCACTCAATTACAGAGTAGACCTAGATCAGATGGCTCCTTAAGGAGCCATCTGATCTGAATCTGCTCTGTTTGCTAATGGAATTAAATAGATCTGTTTCTGTAGTTTGTATGCTAAAATGACAACATGAATATTTATTAGCACACTTTTAACCATGTAAACTTTTCAAGGGAATTGTTTGCTTTGAGAAAACTGTAGAATCCGATGTATATCATGTCAAAAACAAACAGAGCAGACACTGATCAGACAGCTCCTATAGGAACCGTCTGATCTGGGTCTATTCTGCGTAATTCATGAAAATACGTTTTTATGAAGAAAGGGTTAAGTATAGTAGACCCAGATCATACAGTTCCTGTAGAAACTTTCTGGCCAGGACCTATATTATTTTCTTATGGAATAAGCTTTAATTAATTTTGTAGTACCTGCAAAAAATGTTCCTGTGCTCACAGACCATTCCATTATATAAATATATCATTTACTCTATAAAGAAGCATGTCTACGCCTTTGTAGACTGAGATCAGATGGCTCCTGCAGCAATCAGGGTATGCTCTGCTTGCATATGAAATAACAAAAGTTTAAATCTACTGTTTCTACCAAGGCCAAAATTCATGTGTTAATATGCTAACGTAAAAAGCAGTTATTCATGGTGTCGCTACTTTGTACACGAGTATTCATGCAGTGAAGGTTTTATCAAATTGTTATTCATAATGTCATAAATCAATATTTATGAATCAACACATTTTCTTATAGGGACAACTTTTGACACATTTGCAACTAAGTAGAAGCCATCTGCTCAGGGTTTGCTGTTACTATTCCATGTTAACCCATTCCCACATAGGCTATTTTGAACCCAACCTGTTGGATACCATAAATCTACTGACAAGGAGCAAGAACAATTTTAAAATTGTGTAGTTTTGAAACCATTGTGATAAATAGAGCAAATGCATTAAGAGGTGGCACTATGAGGGAATGAGTTACATGTACTGTGTATGGGTTAACTTAGTCCTAGAATATAAATACAGAAACATTTCTTTAACTAATATTCATGTGGGAATGGTTCGTGTTTCCATACATGTAGTATGCTGAATAACGCACGAGTCAACAAGAACTTAGCATTTCTAAATTTGTCTGCCATGTACTCTTTCAGCACTATGTGCCTGTTTTTATATACTCATTACTTTTTCAAACCGTGTAAAACCAGATCAGAAGGCTCCTATAGGAACCCTCTAATCAGAGTCTGCAGTGTTTGCTAATTTAAAACAGTATCTGCAAAACCCCCAAATTCCATGTACAGTTGTACACTGGTTCATTTTTGGTGACAAAAAAGACCTACAAGACAACATAAAAACCCACAATAGCTACTTAGAGTTGAAAGGGTCAAAACGCAAACAGTGCTGGTCACTATACACATGTTCAAATGCTGCTAAGGGCTTTATGCATGAATACTTTTATCATGGTGTTTCCCAATTCATTGCTGAACTTTTCCCATAAATCTTTTACACAAAATGCAGTTTGTAGTTATTTCATTCCTCTACTCAGAGTTCAGGATAAGCATGCCTTACCAAGTTATTCTTCAAATAACTCTTACTAATTCAACAATCTATCTATATGGTGTAACCAATTGAACAAACCTTTATATATATATCGCATCGTAACGGATTTGGTGCAAAACTATTGTTACATCTTCACTTTAGTGGCGAAGTTATATCACTTTTGCACCAAACCCTCAACAAAAATGCTTCCGAAGAAAACAGCACTTTGTAACACCAATACATAACCGTCTTTGTTAAAAGCCCCTTGCTAGCAGCACTTTCAGTGCTTTGATTTTCATAGGGTCTAGACTGCGAATATCCGTGTTTGAACGTTGTAGATTAAACTGTACATTGTGGAAAAATCAATACTTACTGTTTGTGTGCCTTCCTTTACAGTTGAAAAGGGAGTCTTTCCGTCTAGTAAGAGGACCTGACCCACAATGTCCGCTAACATTACTAGATAGGGTATACAAGTCAGCTCTGTATACCGAAAGGGTGCCCTCTGGTATCGTTTGACATGATTCAAGTTTGTAAAAAAAACTATAGCATTTTATAGAATAAATGAGAGGTTCGTCCCACTGTGTGCTTGTGTGAGTACTTCTTTAGGGCGAGGAAAGGTATGTCAAGCAATGCAACCCTTGACGTTTAAACCTTTCCTGTCCCCGCGTTGAGAAGGAATCTGTGTTGCATCCACAGCACATGGGGTCCCTATGAGAGGGATGGTGTCGGCCTTGAAACCGCAAGGTTTCGGCTCCATGACCGTGGGCTTGAGCCTTCGTTTCTATGTGTATACATAAACTCGTTAATATCATTATCACTCTTGACATATGGTATTATAGTTTGGTTCTGATTTTATGGACCCTATTGGAACTCGAATACTCCCTCATTGAAATGGCAAATTTATATAGATTATATAGGGATCTGAAAATTCCCTCCTCCCGAAAATTCCCTCCTCCCAGATCAAAATGGCTGATTTATATAGAATATATAGGGAATAGGATGACGCAATGTGGTCTATACAGATGTCCATTACTATTCCTATGGAGTTATTCTAGATCTCCCTGGTCACCTGACTTAAACGGTGTACACGTTTTTTCGGCCCTATGGAGCTATTCTAGGTCTCTCTGGTCACCTGAATTAAATGCAGTGCAAATTGTCTAGGTCTCTGGTCTCCTGACTTAAATGGTGTACAAGTTGTTCGGTCCTAGGGAGCAATTCTATGTCTCTCCTATCACCTGACTTAAATGGTGTACAAGTTTTTTGGTTCTGTGGAGCTGATTCTAGGTCTACCTGGTCACGTGACTTAAAGGGTGTACAATGTTTTCAGTCCTATAAAGCTATTCTATGTCTCCCTGGTCACCTGACTTAAATTGTGTACATTTATTTTGGTCCTGTGCAGCTATTCTAGGCATCCCTGGCCACCTGACTTAAATGGTGTACAATATTTTCGGTTTAATGGAGCTATTCTAGGTCTCTCTGGTCACCTGACTTAAATGGTGTACAAGTTTGTTCGGTCCTATGGAGTTATTCTAGATCTCCCTGGTCACCTGACTTAAATGGTGTACACGTTTTTTCGGCCCTATGGAGCTATTCTAGGTCTCTCTTGTCACCTGAATTAAATACAGTGCAAATTGTCTAGCTCTCTCGTCACCTGACTTAAATGGTGTACAAGATTTTCGGTCCTATGGAGCAATTCTAGGTCTCTCCTATCACCTGACTTAAATGGTGTACAAGTTTTTATGCCCCCAAAGGTGGGCATATAGTGATCGCATTGTCCGCCCTTCCGTCTGTCCGTCCGTCCGTCCGTCCGTCTGTCCGTCCGGCCGTCTGTCCTTCCGTCCCAAATTCGTGTCCGGTCTGTAACATCTTCATCTATCAATGGATTTCAATATAACTTGCCACAAATGTTCACCAGACAGAGACGATGTGTCGCGTTCAACTCCCTGGTCCATGGGTCAAAGGTCAAGGTCACAGGGTACAATTACTTTGTCACAAATTTCGTGTCCGGTCTGTAACTTCTTCATCTATCAATGGATTTCAATATAACTTGCCACAAATGTTCACCACACAAAGACGATGTGTCGCGTTCAACTCCCAGGTCCATGGGTCAAGGGTCAAGGTGACAGGGTACAATTACTTTGTCACAAATTTCGTGTCCGGTCTGTAACTTCTTCATCTATCAATGGATTTCAATATAACTTGGCACAAATGTTCACCACACAAAGACGATGTGTCGCTTTCAATTCCCAGGTCCATATGTCAAAGGTCAAGGTCACAGGGTACAATTACTTTGTCACAAATTTCATGTCCGGTCTGTAACTTCTTTATATATCAATGGATTTCAATATGATTTGGCACAAATGTTCACCAGACAAAGATGATGTGTCGCTTTCAATTCCCTGGTTCATGGGTCAAAGGTCAAGGTCACAGGGTACAATTACTTTGTCACAAATTTCGTGTCCGGTCTGTAACATCTTTATCTATCAATGGATTTCAATATAACCTGGCACAGATGTTCACCAGACAAAGACGATGTGTCGCGTTCAGCTCCCTGGTCCATATGTCAAAGGTCAAGGTCACAGGGTACAATTACTTGTTTATCTGTGAATGGATTTCAAAGGAACCTGGCACAAATATTCACCACACAAAGACGATGTGTCAACTCCCTGGTCCATGGGTCAAAGGTCAAGGTCACAGGGTACAATTTTTTAAAAAAAAATTGGGGGGGGGGGATTTGTCACGTGACTGTGACATCTCTTGTTTGGTTCTGTGGAGCTGATTCTAGGTCTACCTGGTCACGTGACTTAAAGGGTGTACAATGTTTTCGGTCCTATAAAGCTATTCTAGGTCTCCCTGGTCACCTGACTTAAATTATGTACATTTATTTTGGTCCTGTGGAGCTATTCTAGGCATCCCTGGTCACCTGCTTTAAATGGTGTACAATATTTTCGGTTTAATGGAGCTATTCTATGTCTCTCTGGTCACTTGACTTAAATGGTGTACAATATATTCGGTTTAATGGAGCTATTCTAGGTCTCTCTGGTCACCTGACTTAAATGGTGTACAAGTTTTTCGGTCCTATGGAGCGATTCTATGTCTCTTCTATCACCTGACTTAAATGGTGTACAAGTTTTTTGGTCCTGTGGAGCTGATTCTAGGTCTACCTGGTCACCTGACTTAAATGGTGTTCAATGTTTTCGGTCCTATAAAGCTATTCTACGTCTCCCTGGCCACCTGACTTAAATGGTGTACATTTTTTTGTCCTGTGTAGCTATTCTAGGCATCCCTTGCATATAAATAATAGATTAAGATATGTGGGGAAAAATCACAGCAAAATTACAACATAAAAAGCAAGCAAGCTCTTGACAGCGGCAAGAAGCAGCATTCAACATACACAAGCAAAAAGAAAAGAAAAGTAAGCAAAAAGGCATTTTTCTCAAGACCACTGTGGCGCCAAGTTAATTACTTCTTAAGTCAGAGCAGGTAGATGCGAAAAAACCTGTAACCTTAGAGAGAAAATCATTTGTAGAGAGAGGTAAGGCAGGCCACAGTGAGATTGGGGAAAAAACCAAAGCACATTTACAGAAATAATAAAAACATGCAAACACTTGGCAGTAGCAAATAAAAGAAACATTAATATAAGACAGACTAACCACGGCATATGGCACAGCCACAGCTAGGTCCAGTCCAGGTGCGGATCAACCTCCCGAACTCTCTAAAGTCTAATGTTGTTCTGAGGTTATTCGGGAGGCCGTTCCACACCCGTGCTGACTCGAAGCGGAAGGATCTCTGACCATATATCGTGGTCCGAACTGTCGGTACCTGAACTGTATTTTCGTACCTGAAAGTATAAGAAGATTGTTTAAGTTTAACTAAATCTCTGATATAGATAGGTGACATATCAGTGATACATTTGAATGTTTCTGTAGCAATGGTACGAAGCCTCCCTAAATGCAGTGTTGGTAGATCCACTCTATTTAACAGGTCTTGGTATGGGCTAGTATAGTCATTAAAAACAATTGTCAGGCCCCTATGTTGGAGTTTTTCCAATTTTTCTGTACTAGATTTGCTACAGAAATGCCAGATGATTGGACAATAATTAAAATTTGACCTAATAAAGGATTTAAAAACCAAAAGTCTATTCTCAGTATTTAAAAACTTGCTGAGACGCTGAATCACATTTAGCTGTCTTGCCACCCTCTAGCAGATTTTTGTGATCTGTTCATTGAAATTTAGTAAAAAGTCAATTTCTATGCCTAAAAGTTTAACTGTTTCTTTACACTGAATAGAACTCTTTGCTATACTGAAGCTTTTTAGTTTGCCGAAAGAGTTTTTGCCAACGGCTATGGCCTGAAATTTATCTGGGTTTGCTTGCATTTGGTTAAATTTGAACCAGTCTATCAGAGTGTGACAATCCAGCTCCAATGTTGACTTCAGCGTCTCCGCATTTTTACAACAGAAAGATAAGGTGTTGTCGTCAGCATGGTTGTAAAGTGTAGAATTCTGTACAAAATAAAAGATGTCATTTATGAATATGTTAAAAATAAGAGGCCCCATAATAGATCCCTGGGGTACCCCTTTGATAATATTTGCCAGGAGCTGAAAGAGTCACCTAGCTTTACTCTCTGCTGACGACATGAAAGGTAGCTATGTAATAAATTACAGGCCTGGGCTGAAACACCATAAGCCTGGAGCTTGGCCAATAACAAATCATGGGGGATACAGTCAAATGCCTTGGACAAATCCATCAGAACGGCTCCAACATACATGTTTTGTCCAAGGCATCCTTCCAATCCTCAATGATACGGAGCAGAGCAGTCTGACACCCAAAAGAGGCTCTAAAAGCAGATAGATAGTTGTGAAATATAGTGTTAAAATGTTCTGTTAGTTGGTCGCTAAAAAGACGTTCATAAATTTTGGAAAAGGTTGGTAAAATGCTGACAGGCCGATAGTTTTTTTCAGTGAAAGGGTCATCTTTTTTGAAAATTGGTGTTACTTGAGCTTTCTTAAGTTGGGTAGGAAACTGCTCTTTGCTTCTCATGTCATTGGCCAACCTTGTGTCTGGAGATAGCTGGAGCTGCAGCCTTAACTATTTTTGAAGGAATGGCATCTACACCTGTAGCTTTCTTACCGTTTAATTTGTGACTTCAGATTCCCCTATAGGCCTAAATTCAAATGTATGATCTGGAGCAATTTCTACTATCTTACTAATGCTTGGGTGCTCGCTATCTACAGGCAAATTGTTATCAATCCCAATGTTTCTTGCTATATTTACATAAAACTTATCCATAGTTTCACAGATTTTTGTTTGATCTGAAACAAGTGTATTTCCCATTTAAAGTATGATGTTACCGTCACTTTTAGCTGTAGTTTT
The DNA here is from genome assembly GCA_963576725.1 of Azorinus chamasolen. Lineage (NCBI taxonomy): Eukaryota > Metazoa > Mollusca > Bivalvia > Cardiida > Solecurtidae > Azorinus > Azorinus chamasolen. The sequence continues at coordinate 66,100,822 of OY755235.1, read as the reverse complement.
TGTGACAGGAAAGGTTTGATGGTTGGCCAAAAATCTTTCGACTTTGGCCCTCCACCACACCTTTCCTGGAAGTAAACAGATATCGATTCCCTTTTTACTTTGGTTTTCAGAGTTCGAAGTTGTCTATAAACATCCCAATTTCTCATTGTTTTATTCTTATTGTATGCATTTCGGGCTTGTTTAGTTCTATATATCAGTTTCCGATAATTGGCATTCATATACGGAGGAGGGTTAACTTTCGGGGTTTTAGTTCTCAGCGGTGCATGCCTGTCGATGACCTCCCTCAGGAGTGTCTCATGAGCCCAATATACATCATCCATGTCGTCGAAAGTATGAGCGACACGAAAAGGTACCTGAGAGAGGTCATCCACAAACTCCGCCTCGCGAAAGTCCTTATAACTTCTGAAAGTCACTCTCCTTTTGCTGACAGGACTGCAAGACGCTTTAAGAGAAATAGCAATTAAATTATGACAGTCACTAAGTCCTCAATTAAAATTTAAAACATTACAGAGTAAAGATTTTGAGTTGGTTAACGTCTTTTGGTCATGTGGGGCTGAGTCTAGGTCTACCTGGTCACCTGACTTAAATGGTGTACATGTTTTTCGGTCCTTTGGAAGTATTCTATGTCTCTCTGGTCACCTGACTTAATTGTGTGCAAGTCTTTCGGTCCCATATATAATAAAGGCAGGTGGGCAGGACTTCGTCTAAAGGCGGGGCTTACGGTATGACTGCCACCTAACTTAAATGGTGTACTGACTTCTACGGTGTACATTAAGACTTTTACTGGTGTGAGCCCGGTCACTTTTGTCCTTCTTTATTCTATGTAACAAGAGGGCCAGAATGGCCCTGACATCGCTCACCAGGCAATCAGAGGAGAAGATGTTCAAAGTTTTCACTATATGTTTCTAGAGAAAACTAGCCACCCCTGGGGCAGGCCAATTTTGATCAAAGGGGCATAATTTATACAACTTTTGTAGAGGACCTGAACATGATGCTATGTGCCAAATATGAAAGCTGAGAACCTTCGAAAATATTTTCAAATTTGACACTATATGTTTCTATTGCGAACTGGCTACCATTGGGGCGGGGCCAATTTTGACCCTGGGGCATAATTTATATAGCTCTCGTAGAGGACCTGAACATAATGTTATGTGTCAATTATGAAAGGTGAGAACCTTCCAGTTTCTGATGAGAAGATTATTAAAGTTGTCACTATATGTTTCTATTGAGACATGGCTACCCCTGGGGCGGGGCCAATTTTGACCCCTGGGGAATAATTTATATAACTTTTGTAGAGGACCTGAATATGATCCTATGTGCCAACTATGAAAGCTAAGAACCCTGTAGATTTAGAGGAGAAGATTTTCAAAGTTTTCACTATATGTTTCTATTGAAAACTGGCCACCCCTGGGGCGGGGTCAATTTTGACCCCAGGGGCATAATGTATATAACTTTTGTAGAGGACCTGAACATGATGCTATGTGCCAAATATGAAAGCTGAGAAGCTTTCAGTTTCAGAGAAGAATATATTCAAAGTTTTACCATATATTTCTATTGAAAACTGGCTACCCCTGGGGCGGGGCCAATTTTGACCCCAGGGGAATAATTTATATAACTTTTGTAGAGGACCTGAACATGATGCTATGTGCCAAATATGAAAGCTGAAAACTTTCTAGTTTCAGAGGAGAAGATTTTCAAAGTTTCACTATATGTTTCCATTGAAAACTGACCACCCCTGGGGCGGGGCCAATTTTGACCCCAGGGGCATAATTTATATAACTTTTGTAGATGACCTGAACATGATGCTATGTGCCAAATATGAAAGCTGAGAACCCTGTAGATTTAGAAGAAAAGATTTTCAAAGTTGTCACTATATGTTTCTATTGAAAACTGGCTACCCCTGGGGCGGGGCCAATTTTGACCCCAGGGGCATAATGTATATAACTTTTGTAGAGGACCTGAACATGATGCTATGTACCAAATATGAAAGCTGAGAACGCTGTAGATTCAGAGGAGAAGATTTTCAAATTTGTCACTATATGTTTCTACTGAAATCTGGCTACCCCTGGGGCGGGGCCAATTTTGACCCCATGGCCATAATTTATAAAAAATTTGTAGAGGACCTGTACATGATGCTATGTGCCAAATATGAAAGCTAAGAACCCTGTAGATTCAGAGGAGAAGATTTCCAAAGTTGTCACTATATGTTTCTATTCAAAACTGGCTACCCCTGGGGCGGGGTCAATTTTGACCCCAGGGGCATAATTTATATAACTTTTGTAGAGGACCTGAACATGATGCTATGTGCCAAATATGAAAGCTGAGAACCCTGTAGATTCAGAGGAGAATATTTTCAAAGTTTTACTATATATTTCAATAGAAAGCAAGGCACCCCTGGGGCGGGGCCAATTTTGACCCCAGGGGCAAAATTTATATAACTTTTGTAGAGGATCTAAAGATGATGCTATGTACCAAAGATGAAAGCTGAGAACCCTGTAGATTCAGAGGAGAAGATTTTTAAAGGTTCAAATTGTTGACGCCCGACGACGGACGACGCACGACGGACGACGCACGACGACGGACGACGGACATCAAGTGATCACAAAAGCTCACCCTGAGCACAAAAGTGCTCTGGTGAGCTAAAAACAGGCATTTTCTGCATCCCCTAGCTACTTCCAGGCATATAATTGGGTAACACCCTCTTAACACGTTCATATTTAGTCCAAACACAGTCTCAAGATCACCAGAAAACAAGGTCAAGAACGTTGACTTTTTTCGCTACACACAAAAGTAGTTTGAAAAAGCTCCTTTCGCTGAAAATCCTTGGTCTACAATTGGCGAAAGGGGGCTCCTTTCGCCAGCTGTAAATCCCGTGAAAGGAACTCATATGTAGTGCATGAACTGAATGTAGAACTGTGGGTTACTACATGTAAGTGAGTGAAAAGGGCTTCTTTTGCTTAAAATCCATGTTCTACAGTTGGCCAGTTATAAATTCCGTTAAAGGAGCTATTTAATATAATTGGATGAAGAATTGTGGGTTACTACAGGTAAGTTGGTTTGAAAAAGCTCCTTTCGCTAATTTAAATACTTGGTCTGCAGTTGGCGAAAGGAGCCCCCTACTTTAAATTGGCCAGCTGTAAATCCCGCGAAAGGAGCTCTTAATATAATTGAATGAAAAACTGTGGGTTACTACAGGTAAGTTGGTTTGATAAAGCTCCTTTAGCTAAACTTCCTTGGTCTGAAGTTGGCGAAAGGAGGCTCCTTTCGCCAGCTGTAAATCCCGTGAAAGGAGCTCTTAATACAATTGAATGTAGAATTGTGGGTTACTACAGGTAAGTTGGTTTGATAAAGCTCCTTTTGCTAAAAATCCTTGGTCTACAGTTTTCCATACATGTATATATTTTAGACACGTATACATCTATGAAAAAAACATAATTTTACAAACATGCTCAATCTTTTTTAACATTGCAGAAATCGTGATGTCCCAATTTCTGATATGAATATTCTTAGAATAAAGGTTTAATTGCCTATACGCATGTAGCATGTTAAAGGTTAATAATGAATCGGGCACTAGAAGTTTCACTGATTGGACCCATCAAGGATCTTCAATGGATTGTGGCACGTGTATACAATAGCGGTTTTTTAGTTTGTCCAAAGTAGTTTATACTCTCTGAAGATGTTTTTTAAACAATGCATTTGTCGTTGGTCAATATCTAGTAAATAGGAGATTTTAAATCCTTACTGTGGGTATGATTTATACATTTTATATACGTGTTTTACCAATAAAGTGTATTTGATTTTGTACTTAATCGTCAGTATATGGCATGTTAAAGGTCAGCAGTAAATCGGACACGTGCAATTTCACTGATTGGATTATGGCAACTACGTTAATTTTGTAATCCATTCAAGAGTATTTAGTTTTGCCGATGTGAATTGATATCCGGTAAAATCTGATCTTAGGGGCAATAATTGTAACCAAACTGCCTCGATTCTGATTACATATCACTGCAACATCCAATGATCTGGATCTACGTTTGTTTGCTGTGTTGCGCAAGTTATACAAATGTACATTTATATGATATAAGTATTTGCAAACTGTGATGTTACTGATTTGGCCAGTTCCAGTTTAACAGAGTCTAACCTGTTTACCCTTTACTCCATCAATACGTCTTTCTACGCGTTTGCAAACAGCGTAGACCCAGATCAGAGGAGTAATATAATCTGGGTCTTCATTCAATTATATTAAGAGCTCCTTTCGCGGGTTTTACAGGAGCCTCCTTTCGCCAACTGTAGAACATGGATTTTCAGCGAAAGGAGCTTTATCAAACCAATTTACCTCAAGTAACCAACAGTTCTTCATTCAATTACATTAAGAGCTCCTTGCGCAGGATTTACAGCTGGCGAAAGGAGCCTCATTTTCCAACTGCAGACCATGGAATTTCATCGAAAGGAGCTTTATTAACCCTTTCCCTGTTCTGTTTTTATTCCAAATTTCAATACCTACTCAATATTAATGGACTTAATAGTTATAATGAAATATGGAAGGCGGAACATTGTAGCCATTTTAGAAAGTAAAGAAACAGATTTATCAAATTCTATTAGCAAACAGAGTAGATTCTGATCAGATGGCTCCTCTATGTACCGTCTGATCTGGATCTACCCTGTTTGCAAATGCGTGAAAACACGTTTATTTGAGGGAAAGGGTTAAACCAACTTTTCTCAAGTAACCCACAATTCTTCATTCAAATACATTAAGGGTTCCTTTCGCGGGATTTACAGCTGGCGAAAGGAGCATCCTTTACCCAACTGTACACCATAGATTTTCAGCGAAAGGAGCTTTATTAAACCAACTTTTCTCAAGTAACCCACAATTCTTCATACATTAAGGGCCCCTTTCGCGGGATTTACAGCTGGCGAAAGGAGACTCCTTTCCAAAACTGTACACCATGGATTTTCAGCGAAAGGGGCTTTATCAAACCAAGTTACCCCAAGTAACCCACATTTCTTCATTCAGTTTAACTACCAAATATACTTAAAATATGTGTATATATTAATTAAAAACACTAGTTATTACATATTAATAATAACCGACTTAACTAAGAACTCCTTTCGCGGGATTTACTGTGGCGAAAGGAGCAAGTAATCCGTTGTCCCTGTAAATGTTATCAATATATTAATGATGTGTTAATATATTCAGTCTTATATCATTACATTAGTGCTAAATATATTGAAATTATATGTCCATATCATTTATAATAACTAATAAATAGCCAATATTGATTTTTAATCCTCCTTTCGCCTCCTTTCGCCAAAAAATCCTCCTTTCGTGCTTTAGTCATACCGTGTACACACCGTCTATTTTCGCTTTAAATTTGGGCCATTCTGACGCTCCACACACATATTTCCCAACATCAACCAGAGGAAGTAAAAGGTTACAATATAACTAAATTGATCCTTATATATACCTTGATACCTTGATACCGCTTTACAGGAAAAAGGCTACGCCTGTAACTCCCGCTCAAGTCTTCTTAATGTACTTGTTGTCGTTATTACTCGCCAGTACTGGCCACAAACCGTCATAACCCGTCATTGCTTATTTTAGGACACATACATTTAGTTATTATTTAATTATAGACCATTGATAAAAATAGAGAATATTTGGTTCCTAGCTTTGAATGAGAAATGTTATCTGGCAAGGCGGATGAATATATCAGGTGAGCCGAAGGCGAACCTAATATATTCAGAAGCCGAGCCAGATAACATTTCTCATTCAAAGCTAGGAGCCAAATATTCTATTTATCCTTGTCACGACAGCAAAATATAATCATTATTATTTTGTACCGAATGTACCACAAAATGCACCGCAACGTATACCCGACTCTACTGGCTCTAGACTGTTGATGACGTCACTATAAAAGCGTTATTACGTACGTCACTGGAATTCCAAAAAGTCACATTGCTTAAAAATGCTCGAAACAAAACCGTTGGCCCGGTTGGTTATGTGAGAAAAAGAACCTGTCACTTGACGATATCTAGACGATGTATGATTCTTGATGTGGATTTATCTAAACACGGTAATTTCGCGACAAACAACTAGAGCTAGTCTAGATCTAGATCTACTACTAGATCTAGTCTAGGCCTAAGAATATAAGTTTGGGAGAATGAAGCGAAAGAATTAGATCTAGATCTATTTAGTTTAATGGGTATCGATTGAAATCAACAAATTCGCTTTGTTAAACTTTTTTATTCAGTACTCGGTAGACGTAAATTTGTGTATTGACGAAATAAGCGTCTCGGTAAAAAAGTAGTTTCGGCTACAGGTCATGTGACCAAGTGACATAATAACAAAGAGTTTATCAGTCACCTTGTTATCCGTCAGCAAAATAGGCACGTGACAGGATAATGATGATTATGTCATTATGATTAACACTTAGATAAGCCTTAAGGTGTATTTAATTGTCCACGTTACAGATTGATGACATGTAAATCGTACATTATGCCATCAATTATGTCAATGTCACAGGTTTTTTACATCCATAGATAGATATACTGTATATATATTGTTTTTGTTGGTAATAATAAAATATATTTACAGATAGGTATAGGAAAAATGGACTCCCAAAAGTGAACGACGAAGAAAAATGGAGTGACTAATGACAGGTAATCATTTTTTCTACAATTTTCCCTTGTTATTCAATTTGTCACAAGGTGGAATGGCAAAGTTCTACTTGTATCCATTGTCATTCAATATTAAAACAGTATAATTCCATTTCCAAAAGAGGATATATAGGGGCTCTAATATTCCAAAGACATGTCATTCCACAGTTAATCTGTATCATTCAACCTTAAGATAGTTTCATTTCGTTTCTTAATGGAGATATAAGAGGTATTTTTGTCTAAACATTCATGTAGTTCATGTAGTTTCGATGCCAGATGCATCTGTGTTGCATAAGCTTTGCAGCTTCTTCGGCCCATTTGTATTTGTTCTCTTCAGTTGAATTTTTAATACACCGGTTCCAGTAATGTCCTTTATTGTTCACTTCACTTGCATGAATTCAGTTCTGTTCATTTCATATTTTAAAATATATACACTGCCCGTTCACTACTAGTGAACATTGATTTTCACATCCGTTTCATATGTACACATACTACTCACAGTTCCATATAGTTCTATTCTGTTTTATTGTCTTTAATCACTGTCAACACTTCACTTATATGGGTAATAGCACTCGGCATCAAACTTATTAGCTTTATTGGTGGCCCCCCAGTGCCCATTCAGCTTTGATTTAAAAATATTCAGTGTGGGTGCCCGAACAACACTGTTAGGGAGAGAGTTCCAGAGGTCTATTACCCTATGGCTAAAGTACCCTTTCTCTGTTCAGTTCTAGCCCTTGGCTTACCGAGTTTCATATCGTTACCCCTTGTTCTACTACCCTCTTTTACCAATAGCAGTGTGGCAGATGTTTTGTCCAAACCTTTCAGAAGTTTAAATGCCTGAATTACATCTGCTCTGTCCCTCCTGTACTCCAGGGTCGGGATGCCGAGATGCTTTAACCATGCTTTAACATGTGTCATTCCACCTTATAACAGTGTCATTCCATTTCCAAAAGGGCATGTACTGACTTCAGTGTCTCAAAAGTATGTCATTCCACCTATAGTCAGTGTCATTCCATTTCCCAAAGTGCATGTACTAACTAAAATGTCTCATAAGCATGTCTGATTCCATCGTGCACCTATAGTCAGTGTCATTCCATTTCCCAAAGAGGTTATAGGGGTTATGTCTCGAAGTGTGTCATTCCTCATATGATCAGTGTCATTTCACCTTACAACGGTTTCATTCCATTTCCTAAAGGGTATATATAGGGGCTATATGGTCTTAAAGTATGCCATTCCATCTATAAATAGTGTCATTCGACCTTACAACAAGGTTATTACATTTCCCAAAGTGCATGTACTAACTAAAATGTCTCATAAGCATGTCTGATTCCACCTATAGTCAGTGTCATTCCATTTCCCAAAGGGGTTATAGGGGTTATGTCTCAAAGTGTGTCATTCCTGTTATCATCAGTGTCATTTCACCTTACAACAGTGTCATTCCATTTCCCAAAGGGCATGTGCGGGCTTCAATGTCTCAAAAGTATGTCATTCCACATATAGTCAGTGTTATTACATTTCCCAAAGTGCATGTACTGGCTAAAATGTCCTATAAGCATGTCATTCCACCTATAGTCAGTGTCATTCTATTTCTCAAAGTGCTATAATGTTTCAATGTATGTCATCGATTCCACCTATATTCAGTGTTGTTACACTTTCCATTTCTCAAGGCTACAATGTTTCAAAAGTATGTCATTCCAGCTATAAGCAGTGTCTTTCTATGTTCTAAAGTATTTGGGTTTTGGGGATAAGATGACTCTTTTGTAACAGGACTGGTGAAAAACATGCAGCCAGACCGGGGATCGAACCCGGGACCCCTCACTTACAAGGCGAGTGCTCTAACCACTGAGCTATCTGAACCGCTTACTGTCTTTCACCCAGTACCTGTACCCGGCCTGTCACACTACTCCCCCTTTTTCCCCTGAGATTCTCGCCGAATCTGCAGCAGAAATCATGGGCGTGCACAGGGTCCGATTTTCAAGTTGGGCGCCAACTATAACAGGACTGGTGAAAAACATGCAGCCAGACCGGGGATCGAACCCGGGACCCCTCACTTACAAGGCGAGTGCTCTAATCACTGAGCTATCCGAACCGCTTACTGTCTTTCACCCAGTACCTGTACCCGGCCTGTTACATTTTGTCCCTTTAACTTCATCATTCCACCTTGTAACAAACTGAATGAAAAGAGACCATTTATTGTAGAAAAATATTACCTGTCACTTGTCCTTCCATTTTCCTTTGTCATTCACTTTAGGGAGTCCCGACTGTGATATATCACGCTCAGTACAGCATGATGTATTTCACCCAAACAAATTAAACCAAAGATAATAAATGATACTATCAGAGAATTTCTGCGAAAAAAATAATGACTATTTTTAGTTTAATGTATATATATAGTTCTGTGAGATATGTATGAATCTTGTCAAAAGAAACGAGACACCTAAACAACACATATTAAGCATGTCTGACTGTAATATTGGACAAACCCATTGGACAGGCATAAATCGATGTCTTGAAAATTACTCGCTACCTCAACAAATGAGACATGGTGCAGAATGACATAATATGCCAGTCCACAGCTGGTCCTGTCTGTTGTAGCAGAGCTACCAGTTTCAGCTGATTAACCCTTCGCTTGCTGAATTTTAAAATACATTTCTCCTTCATTACCCATGCCCTGTTGTATAATTACACATATCTTCACTGTGTACAAGTATTTCGCTGTGCAATCACTGCTGTGGAGTGCACTGGTAGCACAATCAATTTGTAAATATTGTAGACCCTGATGAGACAGCTCCTGCAGAAGCTGTCTCATCTTGGTCTTCACTATTTACAGTTAGGTATATTGACGCGATTAGCAAGCGAAGGTTTAACTGGGATCATCACTCTGCAGTCGAATACAGTAGACTTATAGTTTATAAAATAAGATAATTAAGTAGAAATTGAGCATTGCCAAATTGAAATTCAGAGTCCAGTATGCATTTGACAATTAACAGATCTTGATTCAGACCAAGTAGGCTAGCCTATAATACACAAACATGTTAATACAGTGCTCCCTCCCAACAACGACCCTCTCAATAACGATTCCCTCCTTACAACAACACATGTCACTGCTTCCGAAGCAACAAAGCTCCAGAAACAACCTTTTCCATCGTATTTTCTTTATGCCTCCATCAAACCCTATGTTGTGACCACTCTTTAGAATCATCATTTTGTGACTATTCTAAAGAGTGGTCACAACATAGGGTTTGATTGAGGCATGACGGTTTTAGATCTCGAAATACACCTTATCTGGGGATCTGCAAACACGCTAATTATGTTTGATATTCCCTCCCTATAACAACTCCCTCTGAACAACACATGCAATCTTCATATCCCAAAGGGTGTCGTTGTAGAGAGGGAGCACTGTATCATATATTTTTACCATAGAAGGTAATATTGTAGGGTATTATTGTCGATGTATGATTAAGTCTCCATTTGTTTATGGAATAATATAGATCTGACTATAGTTTCTGCTAAATATTTGCAAAAATATCAAGTGCTTATATGCTATTTTAAAAAAAAATCTAATTAATATTCATGATGTTATCATTTCTGAAATGAATAATCATGCAGTTAAAGAGGAAGTCACTACAATGACCGCATATTTTCAATAATATCATAAAACTTGGTATTTGTTATGCTCAATCATTGTTATGAAGATTGTCAATTTGAACTTATATCGAAACAAGAGCTGTCACAGTCACGAGACAAATGCCCCAAAAAATTGTACCCTGTGACCTTGACCTTTGACCCATGGACCAGGGAGTTGACACATTGTTTTTGTGTGGTGAACATTTGTGCCAGGTTACTTTGAAATTCATTCACAGATAAACAAGTAATTGTACCCTGTGACCTTGACCTTTGACATAATTATGGACCAAGGAGCTAAACTCAACACATCGTCTTTGTCTGGTGAATATCTGTGCCAAGTTATATTGAAATCCATTGATAGATAAAGAAGTTACAGTCTGGACAAGAAATTTGTGACAAATTAATTGTACCCTGTAACCTTGACCTTTGACCCATGGACCAGGGAGTTGAAAGCGACAGATCATCTTTATCTGGTGAACACTTGTGCCAAATCATATTGAAATCCATTGATATATAAAGAAGTTACAGACCGGACACGAAATTTTTGACAAAGTAATTGTACCCTGTGACCTTGACCTTTGACCCATAGACCTAGGAGTTGAAAGTGACACATCGTTTTTGTGTGGTGAACATTTGTGCCAAGTTATGTTGAAATCCATTGAAAGATAAAGAAGTTACAGACCAGACACGAAATTTGTTACAAAGTTATTTTACCCTATGACCTCGACCTTTGACCCATGGACCTGGGAGTTGAATGCGGCACATTGTCTTTGTGTGGTGAACATTTGTGCCAGATTATTTTGAAATCAATTCACAGATAAAGAAGTTATAGAAGGGACACGAATTTGGGACGGACAGATGGAAGGAAAGACGGATGGAAGGACGGACAATGTGATTACTATATGCCCGCCTTTGGGGGCATAAAAATGCCCCTGTGATACAAAATAAACTGATCCATCAATACCTATATTTTTTGTTCTACAACAAAGTATTATCGGCCTTGATCACCGATCCCTTCATTGTTTACGTAACAACTTTTCTCGGAAGTGGTTGGAGAGACTCGAAAAGAGCGAACAGATATGAAACTAAAAATCAACCCGAATAAAACTGAAACATCAGGTAAAAAATCGGGAACGTCGATATCAAATACATGGATACTTTGCCATTTTCAACGTTTATTTAATAGCTTTTCTTGCGATATAAACAAATGAATGTTGTATATTTTGGGTAGTTTTAAAACGCGTCAAATGTAGAAACTTCCCCTTTAAGGGTTAAAAGAGATAACATAATTGATTTTTAGCTCACCTGGTACGAAGTTCTTAGATGAGCTATTGTGATCGCCCTGTGCCCGTCGTCGTGAGTAGTGCGTCATCAGTCGTTAACTTTTTACTTAAAATGACATCTTCTCCTAAAATTACAGAGTTTTTACAAAACTTGGCAGGAATGTTCCTTGGATCAACGTCTTCAAAAGTTGTTCAAAGATTTTGATTTCATGCAGAACTGTGATTGCTATGGCAACCAATGTCAAAAAAGAAACTTTTTTTTTTAGAAACCTTCTTGTCAAAAGCTGTAAGGCCTAGGGAAACCAAATTTGGTGTGTAGAATCATGTAGTTGACCTCTACTCGGATTGTTCAAAGTTTGTCGCTGCAGGGTTCAAACTTGGCCCAACCTGGGGGTCATAAGTTTTATATTGGATTATATAGTAAAAACTATAAAAATCATCTTGTCCAAATCTGAAAGGCTTAGAGCTGTGATATTTGGTATGTAGCATCATCTGGTAACCTCTACTAAGATTATTCAAATTATGTCCCTAGGGTCAAACATGGTCATGCCCTGGGGGTTACATATTTTACATAGAATAATATAGTAAAAGCTTTAAAAATCTTCTTGTCCGAAACCGAAAAGGTTAGAGCTGTGATATTTGGTAAATAGCATCATTTAGTGGACCTTTACAAAGATTGTTCAAATTTTGCCCCAGGGGTTAAAATTGTCCTCACCCTGGGGGTCACAAGTTTTACATAGGATTATATGGTAAAAAAAACCGGGGGTCACACATTTGACTGAAAACTTCAAATTCCGTAAGGCCTAGAGCTACCAAATTTGGTATATAGCATCATCTGATGATGTTCAAATTTTGCCCCTGGGGAATAACTGGCTCTGCCCGGGGGTCACACAATTTACATGGGATTATATAGTAAAAACTTGAAAAGCCTCTTGTCTGAAACCCAAATGCTTAAATCTGTGATCTAGACGTCCACAAAGGTTATTCAAATTTTGTCCCAGGGTAAAAGTGACCCTGCCCTTTGGGTTGTCAGTTTACATAGAGTTATATAGTGGAATCTTCAAACATCTCTGAAATTAATATGGTCAGAGCTTTGATATAGAAAACATAGCAAACCAGGTGAGCCATACAGGGCCATCATGGTCATCTTGTTAAACTTTATTGAAAAAAGGAATTTCATCAACATTTAGATCTAGTTCCAGTTTTTGATGATATGAAACTAGAAGCAGTGGAATTATTAGAAAAAAGGACAATTTTACTTTACATCTTCCATGTATGCAGCTTTTCAGTTTGTTTTCTTGAGTTTAGAATATCTGTTGATCTTATTTGTTGTGTTCATTTTCTCTTATGCTCTCCCAGTTAAACAAGACTAACACTAGTACCATTGATAATGGCATCTTCTTTTTTTGGATAAAAACTTTAACATCAGAAGTTAGAAGAAACGCCAAAGTGCTTGTCTTTAACCTTTTACACCTTTTAACACTTTTGCAAACAAAGCTGACCCAGATCAGACATCTCCTGTATGGATCACTTGCTGACTGCTTTGTAAAAAAAATAAATGAGGAAGGATTTGTATTATTTTACCTTTACAAATGTCCATGTTTCCATAATGTGTGTTTTCAAAGACATAATTGACAGCCTTGCAATGTCTAAATACACATGATACTTAAGTACATGTATAAGGATGGCTGTACTGTCAGGTAAAAGAAATATGCCATTCTTATTGGTGGAACTTAAAGAAGTGAAGCTGACATCCTTTTCAACGGAAAAGCATAGCATCATAGTCATGGAACAAAGAACTGTCCCATTACTAATGATGCGTAAATTTAAACATTTTTAAGAATATTTTATTTCTCCGTCAAAACCTATACTGTGACCACTCTTTAGAATCGTCACTTTGAGACGTCTCCACCAAACCCTATACTCTGACCACTCTTTAGAATAGTCTCTTCGAGATGATTCTAAAGAGTGGTCAATGTGTAGGGTTTGGCGGAGAAATTGCGATTTTAGTATTTGGGTAGGCACCTTTATCTGTAGCTCTGTTTTCTGTTTCAGTCTTATCCCATGAATCATGGTATTCATTCAGATTGTGTGCCTTGTCATTATTTTGGTGAGTCAAATTAGCCTTGTCTGTTTTAACCCTTTCCCTGTTCTATATTTATTCCAAATTTAAGTACACTGAATATTCATTAACAAATAAGTTGAAAAGAAACATGAAAGTTTGAACATTGTAGACATTTTAGAAAGCAAAGAAACATATCTCTATCAAATTCTGTTAGAAAACAGAGCAGACCCTGATCAGACAGCTCCTCTAGGAACTGTCTGATCTGGGTCTGCTCCGTTTGCAAATGAGTGAAAACGCGTTTATATGAGGCAAAGGGTTAAGGATAAGTAATCTTTCATCTGCCACAACTGTTATCTGTTTCAATTCTTAAAATAATGTTTATCTTTGCAAAAATATGGTCAAAGAGTCAAACAGTTTGGATCCAGGGTCCATGCTTATAAAGCTTTTTAGTTGAGTCTGAGTTTGTTCTCAAGCTTTTTGATTGGTAAGATTTGAGTTCTCAAACTTTTGATTGGTCAGATTTGAGCCAAAGGCTCAAATCTGACCAATCAAAAACTGGAGAACGAACTCAGACTCAACTAAAAGTTTTATAAGCATGGACCCTGATTCATAACAGATTGTTACTGTAGAGTTTGGTCATATCCCATTTAGCAGTTTATTAGGAGATGTCACTTTAAATATAGGAATTGTTTGTTAAAATCTGTTTTAACCCTTTACCTGTTTAATATTAATGTAAGAAATAATGACATCATGAATATTTATTGGCTGAATTTTTATAATAACATAATTATGAACACAGGAATGGTTTTCCGTGGCAAAAACTTCTATATACATGTAAATCCATAAGCAGACAGCTAACCCTGATTAGATTGCTCCTACAGAAGCCATCTGATCAGGCTCAACTTGTGAATCTACCGAAAAGAAGCATTGACTAGAGAAAAGGAAATTTTTTAGAATTTTGTAGTTATGAAACCATTGTGATAAATAGAGCATTATTTTGCTCATAAGGAGCAAATTTTCTATCTGAACGGTTTCAAAAATCGAATTTTACAGAGGCATAGAAAGGTGTACTTGTCGAGGAAAGGGTTAAAAATTAATGTACTGGTAATAAATATTCATGATGTCATTATTTCTTATTGAACAGGTAAAGGGCTAAAAGAATGGTTGTCTACGGGATAATGAAAATCGCACAATGATGAGTTAGGTAGATCCCAATAGCTCACCTTGGCATTTTGTGCCAGGTGAGCTAAAATACCTTATTTCACTGTTTTTTGCACTGTAATCATCTTCATTGTTTTGATGTGTCATCAATTATATTAATTTCATTGCCTCAGCCAATTGTGATTCCGAGTTAAATTGTTTAAGTGGATCAGTTGTTAGTGGGCCTTCTAGTTTTTAAAAAGATGCAGTGTTTTACAGAATTTTATTGTCATTTTACAGCTCAATGTTCAAAAAAGCTATGCTGCAGAGTGTCCGAATGTGACAATTAACAATGAGTGCCACTTCTTTGATGATAATTGTTACAAAGACAGAAGAAAGGATATGAACTGTACGGATGGGAAAGTATATCATTGTGGATGGAACAACTCTACAAAGCGTTTCCAAGAAGCATGTGCAGTTCCAGTTACATGCGACATTGGTATGTCTGTCAGACACATGCCTGGGCATATGCATATATGCCCATGCATACTTTCGTTTGGATAATTAGAAAAATTAAAGTGTCAAAAACTCATTTAAAATTGATGCCAAAGTAGGGTAAAGCCCTAGATCTAAAAATTCTTAAGACTTATCAAAATCAAGATTTTTGTAAACAACAGATTATCAGAAAAAAATATTGCAAGATTTGAAAATTAAATTGGATGGAAATAATAAGATATAGATCTCTAACTTGTAGATCGACGGTAGATGTCCATTCCCATTATATTATCCACTTATATGAAAGTGGAGGGATATTGTTTTGGCGTTATCTGTCCGTCTGTGCTTCCCAGACTTAATATGTCTGGAACCATTTCTAAGAAACTAATTGGCATTTTTCTATGAAACTTTGTGAAAATGGTTAGTAGCGTATGGATATGTGACTCTGCAAGTATCATTAATGTTGACCCTCGAACACTAGAGTTATGGCCCTTTGTTTGCAAATAATCTAACATTTTTGTCTGTCCGGAGCCATGTTTACGAAATTATTTGGACTTATACTATGAAACTTTGTGAAAATCTTAAATACCATTAGGAAATGCGGCCGTGCAAGTATCACTCACATGTATCATGGAATACCAAAGTTATGGCACTTCGTTTTTGAAAATCCATTATGTCCCTTTGGTCAATAATGGTACTGAGGTCAGCGCTTGTTTTGGGCGGGGGATATCAATTCAGTGAATTTGCTTGTTTTCCTTGCCATTTGCTCAATTGCCACCCTTTGGACCTGTTCACTGTCTGGCAAGTTTCAAATGTGGTATCTTCCATCAGTGATTTTTATCCTCCTTATAAGACTTTTTTTGCAGATACGTTTGCAGACATGAGTGACAAGATGAGTCTGCTTACCAAGAAGTGGATACTGTTCATTGGTTCACTTTTTCAAACAGCTATCTACCTACAAGCTATATTGCTTTTAAGCTCACCTGAGCTGAAGGCTCAGGATTAGCTGTTGTGACCATGATCCGTCGGTAGTCCGCCTACATTTTCTGAAACCACTGACCCGATTTCAACCAATTTTGTCAGAAACGTTAGTGGCTAGGGGGAATGAACTATTGTTCACATTATCAGTTTTTCATAGGAAAATGTTTAAAAAATTTCTTCTCTGAAACTGTAAGGCCTAGACCTTATATATTCAGTATGTAGCATGACCTAGTGGTCCTCTACAAAGACTGTTCAAATTATGACCCCAGGACCAAAAATGGCTCCGCCCAAGGGCTTATCAGTTTTTCATAGGAAAATCATTAAAAATCTTCTTCTCTGAAACTGTAAGGCCTAGACCTTTGATATTTGGTATGTAGCACGATCTAATGGTCCTAACAAATGTTCAAATTATGACCCCAGGACCAAAAATGGCCCCGCCCAAGGGCTTATCAGTTTTTCATAGGAAAATCTTAAAAATCTTCTCTGAAATTGTAAGGCCTAGACCTTTGATATTTGGTATGTAGTATGATCTAATGGTCCTATACAAATATTGTTCAAATCATAACCGATGGATCAAAAATGGCCCCGCCCAAGGGCTTATCAGTTTTTCATAGGAAAAAAACTTTGATATTTGGTATATAGCCTGATCTAATGGTCTTGCATTACGATTGTTCAAATTATGACCCCAGGACCTAAAATGGTCCTGCCCAAATGCTTGTCAGTTTTTTATAGGAAAATCTTTAAAAACCTTCTTCTCTGAAACTGTATGGCCTAGACCATTGATATTTGGTATGAAGCATGATCTAATGGTCCTCTACAAAGATTGTTCAAATTATGACCCCCGAACCGAAAATGGCTTTGCTGAAGGGCTTATCAGTTTTAAGCTCACAAGAGCACTTTTGTACTCAGGGTGAGCTTTTGGGATCGCCTGATGTCCTCCGTCCGTCGGCGTGCGTCGTGCATTGTCTTATCGTGAGTCGTCAGTCATCAACAATTTGAACCTTTAAAAATATACTCCTCTGAATCTACAGGGTTCTCAGCTTTATTCTTTGGTACATAACATCATCTTTAGGTCCTATAGTTATATAAATTATGCCCCTGGGGTCAAAATTGGCCCCGCCCAAGGGGTGCCTTGTTTTCTGTAGAAACATTTAATAAAACTTTGAAAATCTTCTCTGAAACTGGAATGTTCTAAGCTTTCATATTTGGCACATAGCATCATGTCCAGGTCCTCTACAAAAGTTATATAAATTATGGCCCTGGGGTCAAAATTGGCCCCGCCCCAGGGGTGCCTTGTTTTCTGTAGAAACATTTAATAAAACTTTGAATATCTTCTTCTCTGAAACTGGAAGGTCTTCAGCTTTCATATTTGGCACATAGCATCATGTTCAGGTCCTCTACAAAATTTGTATAAATTATGCCCCGGGGGTCAAAATTGGCCCCACACCAGGGGTTGTCAGTTTTCATTTGAAACATAGTGAAAATCTTAAAACTGGAAGGTTCTCAGTTTTCATATTTGGCACATAGCATAAAGTTCAGGTTTTCTACAAAAGTTATATGAATTATGCCCCTGGGGTCAAAATTGTCCCCACCCCAGGGGTAGCCAGTTTTCTATAGAAACATAAGAGTGAAAACTTTGAAAATTTTCTCCTGAAAGTGGAAGGTTCAAAACTCTCATATGTGGCACACAGCACTTATGTTCAGGTCCTCTACAAAAGGTATACATGTATATAAATTATGCCCCTGATATAAAAATTGACCCTGCCCTAGAGCAAGCTAGTTTTCTATAGAAACATATAGTGAAAATCTTCTTCTCTGATTGTCTGGTGAGCGATATCAGGGCCATTCAGGCCCTCTTGTTCATAGGAAACTCTTTTCAACCCTTTCCCCCATACAAACGTGTTTTCACGCATTTGCAAACAGAGTATACTCAGATCAGACTGCTCCTCTGTTTGCTAGTGGAATTTGAAGATCTGTTTCTTTTCTTTCTAAGAAGTCTACAATGTTCCACCTTCCATGTATCATTTTAACTATTTTCTCTATGAATATTCAGTAGGCATTGAAATTTGGAATAAATATAGAACAGGGAAAGGGTTAAAAAAATCTTCTTCTCTGAAACTGTAAGGCCTAGACCTTTGATATTTGGTATGCAACATGACCTAATGATCTGCTACAAATATTGTTCAAATAATGACCCCCAGACCAAAAGTGGCCCGCCATGGAGCATATCAGTTTTTCATAGGAAAATCTTTAGAAATCTTCTCTGAAACTGTAAGGCCTAGACCTTTGATATTTGGTATATAGCATGATCTAATGGTCCTTCTCCAAAGATTGTTCAAATCATAACCCCGTGGTTGAAAATGGCCCTGCCCCAGGGTTTATCAATTCTCTGAAAATCTAAAGTCAGTCTTCTCTGAAAATCTAAAATCAAAACGGCCCTACCCTGGGGTTTATCAGTTTTGCATAGTCCTTTAAAATCTTGCTGCTTTGCCTTGTGGTTCTCTACCAAGGTTGTACAAATGATGACATGTGGGTCAAAATGGCCCCGCCCCGGGGGTTATCTCAGGTGAGCGCTTCAGGGCCTCATGACCCTCTTGTTTCAGATAGGAGGCATATTAAAGCCGTCAACTATCATTTTCTTTGACAACTTGACATCATAAATGTATATATACTACATGTACTTTGTTATACAGTCTTTTATGCACAGTCTAAAAGATCGTAAATGCATGTACGTCTGTGGTTAATGATATTTGCAAACAGTTTGGATCCAGATAAGACGCAGTGTAACTCAATGTCTGATCCAACTCCATACTTAGATTTTTTCGGAAAATTAGTTTGTAGGGGAATATGGTAACTTAATGGCAGGTGTTTCAAAAGTGTTGGTTGTCATAGTAACCCAGTGATGGCCTGTGATTGGTGGAAATTTGATATTTTGCTCCTCAATACCAGTTGTCAGTTTCATTTTGGGGACCTTCTTTAACAGATTCTGTTACAATTAGATCTTGTTATACCTGTATAAACCTGTGTATAAACCAAGACAAGCTTTAAAATAAGGGCCTATGAAATAAGGGTCGAGTCAGTACGAACATTATATAGGGAAATGTGTCAGATACATGGGACGCCTACAGTTTTAAGGTGGCATAAAATATTAAACCCTTTCCTCCATACATATTCCTTTATAAGCCTTTGCAAGCAGAGTGGATCCAGATCAGACGGTCCCTACAGAGAGAGAGATATATAGAGGGGGGGGGGGGGATGAAGATTATGGGTGTGCATTAGCATTTGGCTTAGTTCTAATTATATCTTCCTCCATATTTATATGGGGGAGACATATTGTTTTCGTGAGAGTTGTCTGTCTGTCCATCCATCTGTCTGTCTGTCCTTCACACTTTCTTGTCCGGACGATAACTTCAATATGCCTTATGCCAGTTGATCGAGAGGAAGTGTCATGCACAAGGTGCATAACTCTGGCTTCACTAATATTGTAGTTGTTGCCCCTTGTAATTTTTGGAACAATTTTTTGTCTCGACAATAACTCCTATATGGCTCATGCCATTGGATTGAAACTTTATCAATGGGAAACTTCATAAATGGAAAGATCATGATGAGAGGAAGTATCATGCTCAAGGTCCATAACTCTGGCTTCATTAATATTGGAGTTATTGCCCCTTGTAATTTCTTTCACAATTTTTTGTCTGGACGATAACTCCCATATTGCTCATGCCATTGGATTTAAACTTCATACATGGAAAGATCAAGATGAGAGAAAGTGTTATGCACAAGGTCCATAATGCTGGCTTCACTAATATTGGAGTTATTGCCCATGCAATTTTTTGTCTGGACGATAACTCCTATATGGCTCATGCCATTGGATTGAAACTTCATACATGGAAAGATCATGATGAGAGGAAGTGTAATGTCCAAGGTCCATAGCACTTGCTTCATTAATATTGAAGTAATTTCCCCTTGTAATTTTTTTCACCATTTTTTGTCTGGACGATAACTCCTATATTGCTCTTGCCATTGGATTGAAACTTCATACATGGAAGGATCATAATGAACGGAAGTGTCATGCAATAGGGCCTTAACTCTGGCTTCACTAAGTTATTGTCCCTTTTAATTTTTCGCACTCTTTTTTTGTCCGGAAGATAAGTCCAATATGGATCATGCCATTTGATTGGAACTTCATACATGGAAAGATCGTGATGAACGGAAGTGTCATGCAATAGGGCCATAACTCTGGCTTCACTAAGTTATTGCCCCTTGTCATTTTTTGCACACTTTTTTGTCCGGATGAGAAGGCCAATATGGATCATGCCATTGGATTGGAATTTCATACATGGAAAGATCATGATGAGAGTAAGTGGCATGCCCAAGGTCCATAAATCTGGCTTCACTAATATTGGAGTTATTGGCCCTTGTACATTTTTTCACACTTTTTTGTCTGGATAACTCCTCTATAGCTAATGCCAATGGCTTGAAACTTCATACATGGAAAGAACATGATGAGAGAAAGTGTCATGTACAAGGGCCATAACTCTGGCTTCACTACTTTTGGAGTTTTTGCCCTTTGTTAGTTGTTTGTGTGTTATCAATAACTCCTGTTCTACTGATGCTATTGGAATGACATTTCATTTATGGAAAGAGCATGATGAAAGGAGTGAGTGAGTGAGTTGGGTTTAACGTCCGACCAACAGTATTTCAGTTATATGCAGACGGCACCCGCATGAGACAAGTTATAGTGCTGCCTCACTGAAATACCCCTGCCGCGGGCACATGGCAAGGGCATCCCACCCAGTCACATTATCCTGACACCGGGCCGACCAGTCCTAGAACTACACCTTTTAATGTCGAGCATGATGAAAGGAAGTATCATATATCAAGTCCATTACATCTTTAAGTATTTCCCTTTACATATTGTTTTTGTTAGAGTTGTTTGTCTGTCTGTCTGTCACACATATCGTCCAGTCAAGTTCTCATGTACAGAAATATGACAATGTGCCGCATGGCATGTCACAGTGTGTATGTGTGGGTGCGAGTAGGAGGGAGGGGGAGACATATGTATTTGTGACAAAATCTCTAGTTGAAATCTGGATTCATATTTTGATCAGGTATATGCATTGATTGAGATCATGTTTTTTTTAATATAGGGAAAGAACCATGGATAATTGAGAGTGCAAATGGTGTTGCCAAGATAGAATGTCATTATTGCCATGATCAGAGATATTATAATCCTTTTGACAGGAAAAATTCTAATGAATATTCTCACGGTATGTGTGAAATGAAAAAAGACGATTGTACCAGTACCGATAAATTTATGTGTGAACTGAACTATGAGACTGAAAAGTACACAAAAAATGTGAGATGTCGGTGTGATATAAGGAATGGATTTTTAATCAGCCAAAAATATCCAGAAACTACATTGGCGTGTTCATATGACCATGGACTGTCTTGTATGAAGACAAAGAACTTTTCAATGGAGGATATACTATTGATTGGTAAGAAAGGTTAACTTTACTTAACAAGCCCACCTGTAGTAAGGCTGGATTGTTGACTGTAGTAACGCTCAGATGTTAAACTGTAGAATGTGGAGTGAGTAGATGGAAAACTGCTGCGATAGTTTTTTATATTTTTATTATGTGTCCTGGAATTCCAGTTCGTAATGTATAACAGTGGTAATCCACAAACAATAGAATGAGAAGTCCAAATGCAAAAACAAGTAACTATATGAAAGAAAATTAATTTGGTCAGGATATCCTGAATACTAGAAATCTAGCATGGCCTAAACACGTGTTTCTTTGCCTGGCTCTAAATTGTAACTCCCTAATGAAGGGGACCAGGGGATGCCTCTTAATATATCATGTAACTTTTTGACAGATAAATTGTACACAAAGGATATTGATAGCAGGCTTATTTCGATTCTTATCGCATCTTAAGCCTTTCCTTCATATCAACATGTTTTCATGCATTTGCAAACAGAGTAGACCCAGATAGGAGCCGTCTGATCAGGGTCTGCTCTGTTTGCTAATGGAATTTGATAGATCTGCTTCCTTACTTTTAAAATGGCCAAAATGTTCCACTTTCCATACTTCATTATAATTATTTTGTCCATGAATATTCAGTAGGTATCGAAATTTGGAATAACATAGAACAGGTAAAGGGTTAATGGATGAAATCTTATGTAATAGCTATCACCCACTGCCGGTATATTATTGTATCGGGCGCTTTGAGTGACATTTATCATGTAATATAAATTAATGATCTGGAGAACAACTGTAAATAGATGAATATTTATCTGTCTAACACTCCAATCCCACATGGCTATCCATCTGTCACAGTGTTTTGTCACCTGCTTCAACAGGATGACTAACACTTCAAAAATGATCACTTCTCTGTCTATCAATCTGTATCTGAAGCTTTTTAGTGAGCGCATTTCAGAGGGATTTCGTTTGGATGTTGTTACCTAAGGATTCCTAGTAATCATCCACTGCAGAGATGCGGTGGTACTAAACAGAGACAACAAGTGTCAACTAGAGACAACTAGAGACAACTAACTTAAAAAAGCGTTTTAGGGCATTATTTATATATAAACAGCCATATATAGTAATATCATACTGTAATAAATGAATAAAAATATTGAAATGTTCAAATATTGCCATAGATTGCATTTAGAACCCGAATTAAGCAACGGAAAGACACCGACACCGGCCAACCCAGAGTCAACAAAGCCAACTCGATAAATATCGGGTTACTGTGGTTAATATAGTAGGGTTATTCTCAATATTAGTTGGTAAAGTCATTCTAAATGACTATAATTATTTTTTAATGTAAAAATATGCGATGTAAACGTTTAAAATGGGATATTTTCCAACCGTGTTCTAAATTAGAAATTGTGTTGGCGTGAGATTTAGATAGTCATGACATTCGCACTTTCGCACATAGCTTGCCAAACCACTTTTTCACAAGTTGTTTCCCTACTATTTCTGATTGATTTTTGCTGGCGTATGCTATATATAAACGATTCAGTCAATCTGGTACTCTGCTTCAACGGAAAACTGCACATTTTAATTTTATGAAAAACAGAGTGTATCTTGATCAATCGGCTGCCTGATTTGGATCTACTCAGTTAGCATAGGCTAGTAACGGATTTCAAAATGATAACAATGGTGTCAAATTAAACTTTATTCATTCAGTAAGTGCATATTCATACATACACAATTTCCAGAAATAGTTAACCCTTTGCCTTATTTAAATGTGTTGCAAACACAGTAGACCCAAAACCGATCCATCTGATCCACAGGTGCTATGTCTCAACAACAGCAACAACTCCATCACAAATACATTATTTTTAATCACATGTCATATAAGTATCTAAAACATACCAAAAGATAGTTTTCTGACCCATCCAAAAAAATGAGAAATTTTTTTTTCGCGAACACCCCTGCTCTATATAATATGTAAAAGGTATCCAACTCCGGCCGAAATCTGCTAAAATCGATCGGTTCATTCACTGCAATCGTCCTTGAAAGCTTATTTGACCACAGATTTCCATTAACTGTGTTATTTATCAAAGAAATCACCACTCTTGATGAGCAGTCATCTATTTATCTCAGAATATTAACACGCTTTTACAACGAGTCGCCAGTGACAACCAGCCTCTCTAGGACACAGGTTGACTCTTGAGGTTCGAAATAGAAATACGCTATAATTCAAGTCGAAACACCATATAACTGCTCTATAAGGCATTTCCCCGGTCTGATAGCATGAATGGATATCGTGTATTCACAATTTTTCAAATAATAATCTTCTAAAAAAATTCTAAGTAATTGCGACGGCTATGGATATGGACCAGCAAAATTAACTGCCGTGTTTGTTTGTAATAAATCAACGAGTGTTAATTATCCCTTTCCCTCATAGATACGCCTTTGCAAACAGAGTAGACCCAGATTGAGCAGCTTCAGTTTGCATACCGGTATATATTTGATTGAGTATTGATATGTTAATTGCGGCACGTGGCAAGTGACAGGTGAAGCGTTATATAATCATCAATCTGAGGTTCGATTCCGTATAAAACGCATGCAAAAAACAAGGTTTGGTCGGCGAAAAAAACCCAGTTCACCGATGACATGCTTCCCAACTTTTTTTGACTCTCAAGAGGGGTTTTCATGATTTCTAAGTGGGAGATTTGGGGTTTCAAGAGGGAGATTTTCGCGTCGCGACATTTTTCATTGATTTTGTTATACTACATTTATTTATAGTGTTGTAAATGAAGGAAACAGCACAGCTTCTTTTTTTAATATTGTTTAAATTTGTTACATAATTTTGTTTCTCCAAACCAGGCACCAAAGAATAATTATAATATTATTTTTTTCAATATAACAAAACAAAAGAATTACTGACTTAATCCATTGAACCCCAGTGAGGCATATACAGAGTACCTGTGAATAAAAAGTATACTTATGCAAACAGTGTTGAACCACACCAAATGACTCATACATAAGCCCCCTGGATATGGGTCTGCACTGTTTGTAATTATGCAATTCATTATCAAACACACAAAATATGACTTGGCTTATTAGGAACTTGCATTGTCCTTTTGAACATTCAGGGGGTTATGAGTTAGTAGTTAAACTTTATTCAGTTCAAGTTAGTTACTGCAAACATTTAGCAGTCAAAGAAATGTTAAAATCCGAAAAGGTCAAGGGTCCGTGTTTTAGCCCATATCAACAATCTTCGCGAAAACCAATGACATTTCAAATTTATATTGTAATTATTTTTCTAGGGTATGAAATGGTAGAAAATATTTCATGGTGTTTTTAATTACATCTTTAGTGTCCTTATCATTAATTATATTCATGAAAAAGCAACTTTTTGCACAAATTAACTCCATGAAGATCAGTCATGTGGGCTTTGATTTCGAAGTGTTTCTGCCCATTGAAACAACGACACCAAGCACAGCAGTCAGTAACATGGAAGCAGAGAAGCATTTCTATGTCTTATATTTTAATTATGAAAATAGAATTTCTGTTATAATTGAATAAAGTCTTTGTCCAAGTTACCAAACAATGTTGGAATGTGCATCACTGGGATAGCCAATTACGACATCATGGCCGATTACGACATCATGACCAATTTCTGGTATAAACAAATGGATGATTAAAGCGCTGTTTGTTATCAAACGTTTACGGTTGAGTGGCTATCTGTGAAAACTCTAATAGTAGGGAGACCATCTGGACCACCTAGGGCTAATCCTTTGACACGTTTTTATGAGGGTAATTCTGAAGAGCAAACAAAATATTTTCTGACCTCTGCTAAAGATTTCAAATTTTCAATACACCCAATTTCGATTTTTTTTTTCAAATCGGGTTTTTAGTCAAATGATCGGGTTGATCGGGATTTGTCTTCTGAATCGGGAGACTCCCGACGAAATCGTGAGAGTTGGGAAGCATGCGATGATAAACGCATACGCAGTCTTATGACGTCACGGGTCCATTCATAAACCTGGACTATCGGGCTTTGCGACAGTGATAATTTTTTTAAATATGCATAATTCCGGTATACATGCGGTCATTGTCGACGAACAATAAATCAATTGCAATACGATTCGACAAATTACTGGCTTCATTTTAACCAGAGACTCTTTTAAATTTTCACTGAATTTACAGTTTCACTAACAATTTTTCCGGTTACGATATGGCGAGGTGACGAGTTGACCACAGATACCCTCTCTTATATGAAGTACGAAACTAGGCCACCCTACATGTTGAATTTGTTATGATTGGAAACGCTATTTGAGTAAATGGTGGCTATCAAGAGAGCATTGAAAATAAACTGGATTAAGGTAAGTTGATAAGTTATGATTTCAGAGCGTTTTATAACAGTGTGGTCCTGGAGACCGAAACTCCACCAATCATGGAACTTGGGTGGGGTAATATTTTAAGGTTTTAATATACCTTAAGCTATGCGCAACGTTGTACATAAACTACATTTAATTTCGTACGTGACATTTATGCAATTTATGCATAGTGATACTAAGCAGGATTCAATAAGGATATTGAGCTATATCCAGTCCATGCATGCATTCTTAAATAGTATTCTTAAAAGCTACTTTCGGTTTTGATATCTAATCATCTCATTGATGATACAAGATCCTGATCAAGCGCAAATTACTTAGTGTGATCAATAGCATATAAATGAAATTTGCAAATGAAACATAAAGAGAAGGGACAGAAATTATCTTCAGAATTGTTGATAGATAGAAAAAAAATAATTTTCTTTTCTCCTGTGAATTGATTCCGTAGAGAAAACATGTACAATTTTATTGTTTTTGAAAATGGTTTTGTAGGACAGAAATTATCTTCAGAATTGTTGATAGATAAAAAAAAAAATTCTTTTCTCCTGTGAATTGATTCCTTGGAGAAAACATGTACAATTTTATTGTTTTTGAAAATGGTTTTGTACACCAGGTCAAAAGAAAACATAGCATGATCAGTCATATTCTAAAAGGTTTGGACAACACATCTGCCACTCTGCTAATAGTAATTTAAAAGATGACACTAGAACAAGGGGTAACAATATGAAACTCTGTAAGCCAAGGGCTAGAACTGAACAGAGAAAGGGTACTTTTAGCCATAGATACGATAACGTAGCTCTATTCCTAAATAGAGCTAGTCAATATCAGTCTTACAGCTACGATATCGCATCTATTTTAGCCATAGAGTAATAGACCTCTGGAACTCTCTCCCTAACAGTGTAGTTCAGGTACCCACACTAAATGCATTTAAAACAAAGCTGAATGGGCACGGGGGTCACTAATAAAGCTAACAAGTTTGATGCCAAGTGCTGTTACCCATATAAGTGAAGTGTCGACATTGACAAAAGACAGTAAAGCAGTATAGAACTGTATAGAACTGTGACTAGTATGTTTATATATGAAATGAAAGTGAAAATCAACGTTCACTCCTAGTGAACTGACAGTGTAGTTGGTTTTTTTAACACAAAATGAATTATATAACGGTATTCATGCAAGTGAAGTGACCCATAAAGAACAATACTGGAACCGATGTATAAAAATTCAACTGAAGAGAACAAATACAAATGGGCCGAAGAAACTGCAAAGCTTATGCAACACTGATGCATTTGCTCTCGAATCTACATAAACGACATGAACTACATGAATCTGATCTGGATCTACTCTGTTTGCAAAGGGATAAGAATCTATGGAGTAAAGTGTTAAAGTTAACAATTTCGGTACTGATTTGGTATCATTATGTCTACCCCCATATTTATCAGTTCTCCTATGATTCCAAGCTATGTGTATGAGAACAATTGGGGATCAAACTTGGAGCGCATACAGTCACAGCCCACGTTGGGTGCCAAATGTAACAGGGTGTTCCTATAAAGAAACATACCCGCTCAGACCCCGGATCGAACCCAGGTCACCAGGTTCGCAGTCATACACTCCAGCATGTGGCCATAAAAGCGCACTTGTACGCCAAAGGCCGTACAAGTGATGATAAACCGACACACTGTGACACATCTAAATTGGTTCCTAATTTACTGAGATACATGTGCATACGTTTTGTCTAGTTTAACATCTGAGTACCTAATTCTGTAAATTTCAGGATCTAGATCAAGCAGTCCTCAGTGAAGCCTGTGTACCAAATATCTTCCCAGGGAACAGCACCAAGAAAATCTCAAATGGCAAGTATTTATATGTTAGGAGGAGAAATACAAAAAAGTTAGTGTTACCCTTTACCTCATGAATATTTATGTAAAAAATTATGATATCATGAATATTAATTTTATTTGATTATGGGTAATTTTTAAAATGGCATATCAACAAATGATTTCTTTGCTACAGAAATGGTTTTATCATGCTCTTTCAAATTTCTTAAAAGAATCTGTATCCATGATGATGTAGAATGGGTTACTATCATCACGAAGTAAATCTGTATTTATTTCGTGCTATCATATATGGCTACCGAAAGAAAAATATTTAAACATTTTTTCTCTCCAAAACCGGTGAACCAATTTGAATGACATTTGGTAGGAATAGTCGCCAAATAACCCTATAAATATCAAAATTGTCAAAAATCAAATTGATATTTTAAAAACCAGTAAATCTCTTTCCCTGTTCTATATTTAGTCCAAATTTCATTTCCTGCTGAATATTCATGGACAAAATACTTGTAGTTATAATTAAATATGGAAGGTGCAACACTGTAGCTACATGTATTTCAGAAAGTAAAGAAATAGAGATCTATCAATTTGCATTTGCAAACAGACCAGACCCTGATCAGACAGCTCCTATAGGAGCCATCTGATCTGGGTCTACTCTGTTTGCAAATGTGTGAAAACACGTTTATAAACTGATTGAGAGAAAGGGTTAATGTTGATTCTCAGACCACTACCTCCCGTAATATAATATTAGCAGGTTCCTAGGTAAACTGGAATCTTATCCTTAAAAACTCAAAATGTTAAACCAATGTGACTGATCCTAATAGGTATAACATTGCAGAGATCTTCCAGGAAAATTCTTTTGTTTGTTATTTTGTAAACAGCTAGTGTAGACAACAGACATGACAGAGCTCTCCGAAATGAGGAATTGCTACATTGGTGCCAGAACTTACAAACTAGAAGTGAAATACACTTATACTTCATTTTCAAGTGTTTTATGCACATCGTTTAAAAGGCTTTTATATTTTTAGCTCACCAAACCACAAAGTGCTCGGAGTGAGCTTTTGTGTTCGCCTGATGTCTGTCTGCGTGCATCGTGTGTGGTCAGTTGTCAATAATTTAAACCTTAAATCTTCTCCTCTGAATCTACAAGGTTCTCAGCTTTTATCTTTGGCACATAGCATTATGTTAAAGCCACTGTTGTTTTTTTTCCAGTTGTAATGCCTGAGACTCTATCACAACCCAACAAAAGAAAGGAATCCGATTCAAGTGATCAACCTGGTTTACCCAAAGTGCAGCGGACACTACAAATTATAGATGTAGTTTGCCAAACAACTGATCATGATTATGTAAAATCCAGCAGTCCAGTACTTTCTGTGATTGACCGCACAGAACTTGAATGGTTCCATGAGCATCTAAGTTGGACCCATGGAAATAATCCAATTATAAATACTATGACACTGGCCGTTAGTTATGTATTCAAATCGTGGGGAGGCAGGTCTTTTGTCAAGCACAAAACTTTACAGGGTGAATTTTTCATGTATGGACAGGTCAGACTGTAATAGCTGTTTGTGGATTCAATATAACAAGTGACCTTAAAAAGAAAGATGTGAACATTTCCAAAGCCAGTGTACACATTGATAGAATAAGTCAATGAATAGACTTCCACCTGAATTTAAATATGCAGGATTTGATGAAGCAAATTTTCACAGTGTGTTCATATCTCACGTACTTTAACCCTTTCCTTCATATGCATGTTTTCTCGCATTTGCAAACAGAATAGACCGAGATCAGACGTATAGGAGCCGTCTGATCAGGGTCTACTCTGTTTGCTAATGAAATTTGACAGATCTGTTTCTTCAGTTTCTAAATGGCTGTGATGTTCAACCTTCTATATTTCATTACAACTGTATCGGCCATGAATATTCAATAGGTATTGAAATTCGGAATAAATATAGAACAGGGAAAGAGTTAAGCTGTCAATTAGTTGTTGTTGACTTGACTGTTTTATGTTGTACAGTGTACCAGAGGAGCAGATAAGAACTATATTTTGAGTAATTCTCACTTTCAAAAGTAATTTAGCATCAAACAAAACAAATTGGGTACATGCACCTGGTCTAAGGTAATTGGACGTTTTAGATTAAATGAACTATTCCTAATTGTCATTTAATACATTTACCTCAAATGAATATAGTATCTACATAAATAATTTCCTATTTTTTTTTATGTGTCATCTGCTGAGAAGCAGTTTGCCAGATAGGGATGATTTTTCCATCATCTGTCTGTCAGTCTGTCTACCCGTCACAAATTGCAAGGTTCAGAGTTTAGGTCAGCCTCATTGGCAGATGACACATGTGTTCTGTGAACACCTCTTGTTACCCAAAACACTACTTATATTTTTTTCCTCTGGTATACTAGAATTGATTTGACTGAAAGTGTTTGGATACTGTATATTATACAATGTATGAATAAATATTATTTATGAATGATAGATAAGTTTAACCCTTTTCTCCATGAATATTCATGTAAGAAATAATGACATCACTATTATTTATTATGCCGCCACAATGTGGTGGCATATAGGGTTTGCTCTTATCTGTCCGTTGTTCCGTATGCACATCTTGAAGAATTTGTCGGGGCTCTTTCTTGGAAAGTATTTGTCAAATCCACACTAAACTTTACACACATGTTTGTGACCATTATGTCTTGGTCAAGTTCTATAGCCATGTAAATTGCTTCAGTGGTTTATGAGTTGCAACCCTTTATTTGCAGCTCCAGACTCTTTCTTGAAAGTATTTGTCCAATTCTCATCAAACTTTACACACATGTCGGTTGCCATTATGTCTTGGTCATGGTTGATAACCATGTAAATCGCTTCAGTCATTTAGGAGTTGCGACCCTTTATTTGCAAAAATGATTTTAAAAATATTTTGTCCGGACTCTTTCTTGGAAAGTATTTGTCCAGTCTACAGGCCATTATATCTCGGTCAGATTTTATAGCAGTGTAAATCGCTGTAGTCGTTTAGGAATTACGGCCCTTTTTTTCTTCAAAAGATGACTTTGAAAATATCTTGTCCGGACTTTTTCTTGGAAAGTATTTGTCCAATCCTCACCAAAATTCACACATGTTTGTGGCCATTATATCTTGGTCAAGTTCGATAGCCATGTAAATCGCTTCAGTCATTGCATACTTTACATGTTTATGAGCAAATGTAATCAATTTTATTATAATTATGGCACTTACTCTCTGTGACAAAAAAATCTGAAGTTGGGGCATGAGTGTCCAATGGACACATTTCTTCTTCGATATGAAATTTACATTAACACAAGAACTTTACGATTGTAGAATGACTAGAATCAGGTCTATAATTATCATTTTACAAGTAAAGCGAGCATACCCAGACCAGACGGTTCCTATAGAAGCTGTCTTATCTGGGTCTATGGTTTGAAAATGTGTTAAAAAAGTATTATTGAATACCCTTACTATAAATAGTAACAAAATTGCCGTAGAAAACTGTCATTACGGAGTCATGTGACCGATCCATAATGGCCCGGCGGGCCGATTATCCATAATCGGCCCACGATCTTTTTCACATGCAATGCGTTGATGTTAGCAACATAGCTCTAGATCTATTCAAACATGGCCGGAGAAAGGGGTTTGACGTCGTTGTAAAATCGTATTCTAGATCTGGAAATCTGTAAAGTTTATAGTATAGATCTACAATCGTAAAATTCTATTAAAATCAATTGCTTTGTTTGTATCGATCGGTACTACCTAACTGTGTTTATGTTATTCAAAAATGACAGTTGTAACGTCATAATTTCACGTCATCCATCGGAAGTTCTCAAACAAATTTTTATAAGTTAAAACAATATATAGGTCAATCGTTAGTGTTAGTGGTTATTATGTCGGACTACATATTTTTCGGCGGGGATTCGAATCCCCATGAAGGCATATAACTATTCCTTCCTTACTATTTTAAAGTACAGATCTATATCTATTTCTGTGGTTTGTTGGGATCTAAATCTAGATTGTATTGAAATAATAGGTGGCATATAGATATAGATCTAGTAAAAATTGTAAGATATTCAATAAAAAGGTCAAATTATGGCCTGTGTGTGCCGTCTGGTCATAATGGCACACCTGGTGTCACAATAGCACCAGGTGTGCCATTATGACCAGAAGGCACACCTAGGCCATATTTTAACCTCTTATTAATGGAGTAAATGGTTATCACAGATGACAGGAGCATGCAGTCTTTTTACATGTACATTTGTAACAGGTAAAATTTACACTTTCAATACTGAGTTTCCATTTGGAATCTTTTATTATTTACTAAAAATGATGAGTTTGTATTGGCAATTTTTTGGGTGTTTTTTTTTTATCAAAATAATTTATGACAAACACATCAGACCCTTATGAGAGGGACTCTAGAGCCATCTCATCTTGGTTTACACTGTTTGCAAATGTCATTGAATCTCAGTTGTGGCATTGTTGGGGTTAGGTTTGGTGTCATCATATTACAGTTGTAATTGCATATTACAATTGAAACATTGTATTGCCAATCTATGAAGACAAATCAAATATAAAATATGAACTTGTTTACTCTTGGCACCTTAACTCTTTCTCTATTCTATACTTCTGTAAGAAGTAATGCCATCATGAATATTTATTATTAACTGAATTTTATGATGGTGTATGTAGACAGGATGTTTTTGCTCAGACAGAAACTATAGAATCATATCTTTACATGTACTCTACCATAAGCAAACAGAACAGACATTGATCAGACGACTATAGGTGTCATCTGAGTCTGATCAGGTCTTCTCTGTTTGCAAATAGTTAATACAGAAAAGGCATGTTAAATTTCTCAAACTCTTTCTTGAGTCTGATCAATAAAAATGTGATACACATGTACTAGGTCTACACTGTTTCAATGCCGTGTATCCCTTTTGTTCCTTACAAGGAACATATTATCAGGGCTCTTAACTTCAGGGATTATCTCTTCTCCAATTGCTTATTTCTCAACCAATTCCTACTGTGTGCCTTCTCATCAGAACTATGTAATGAATAGTCACAAAGTAGATCTAGTATTTGATAGAGAAATAATAAAAAGGATTGTTAGAAAATATTGATATTCTTTCTCCCATCAAGAGATATTAATTATGTTGTTAATAAACTTTGTGTACATGTACATCTACTACTTTCTGACCCATTCAAAAAACGCTCACTTTCAGTACTTTCAGTACTTTGATTATCTCACTTCTGCAGGCAGATTATGCATGTTTCTTGTTTTGTGTCATCTGTCATAACACCCAAGTATTTGACCTAAAGTAAGGACTTTATAGAATGATTCAGATTGGTCAGTATATATGCTTGTTCATGGGGGTATAGTTTTGATAAACAATCAGTATCAATAGTGTTATAGCCATATTCATACAGTGAAACCAGAACCAAACTGTGTATATAGTAAACATTATATAGCAACCAATAAACCCTTTCCTTTATATAAACACATTTTCACACATTTGCAAGCAGAGTTCACCCAGCTTAGATGGCTCCTATAGGAGCTCTCTAATCAGGGTCTGCTCTGTTTTCTTAAGGAAATGAATAGATCTGATTATGCAGTTTCCGCAACAGTGAAAATGTTCCTTTTTCCATCTTCCATTTTAGTGATTCTGCCCATGAATATTCATAATGTGAAGAAATTTTGAATATATGTTAAACTGGGAAAGGGTTAAAAACTAAAGATTAGGGGATTTCTGTATAGGATATATTGAATAAACATAATACAGAAATCCCCATAGAAGAATTTTGCATAAGGTTTAACAAATTAGATTAATTGTGCCCCTCCCCCTTTTTTATACGCCCAAAGGTAACTTCGGTTGTATTATGGTATGGTGCTCGTCCGTCATTCCGTCCTTCCATTGGCAACTTCTTTTTCGCACAATAACTTGGACAACTATTAGGTGTACAGTCCTCAAACATAATAGGGACCTATATTGATTTGAGGTGAGTCATTCAAAGGTCAAGATCACAGTGACCTTCTATAGAAACATATAGTGAAATCTTTGAAAATCTTTTCCCCTGAAACTGGAAAGTTCTCAGCTTTCATATTTGGCACATAACATCATGTTCAGGTCCTATACAAAATTTACATAAATTATGCCCTTGGGGTCAAAACTGGCCCCACCCAAGGGGTGGCAAGTTTTCACCAGAAACTTTAAAACTTTGAAACTCATCTCCTTAGACTGACTGTCTGGTGAGTGATATCAGGGCCATCATGGCCCTCTTGTTTTAACAAATGCAATATTGTCCGCAGCTTTATTCTGTCATGCATCAACAGGTTTTTTTATATTGTGTAGTATTGTTGTACACCATATGAAATTGTGCACCTGCAATTGCTGTTTTGGTTTGATTCTTCATTCATGAATTATCTCTCTTTTCTTAATTTTAATAAATGAAATTTTGTCTGGAGCATTTCTATGTCATACCTCAAAAGAGATTTTTAAAATTTGCAGTATTGTTGAACACCATCTGAAGTTGTGCAGCTGTGATAAAAGTTTTAATTTGTTGCTTTGTGCATGAAATTATTATCTCCCTTTGCATAATTTAACAAATGAAAACTCTCATATATTAGGTCAACATCAGCATTATTTCAATAACCCCATTGTTGTGCCAATTGTGCTATAGGGGGTATTAATCACCTTTAGTGATAGTTCTAGTTTTACATGGATATTGAAATTTGAATAAATCCATTCATTATGTCTCCCCCCATATTTATATGGGGAGACATATTGTTTTCGTGAGAGTTGTCTTTCTCGCTTCTCAGTCGTGCTAGATAAGCTGAGTTACTAAAAATAGCCGTACTAGAAATCCTTATCTGGAACACCCCGTGACTAGTATATTCATACGCGCGATTGGGTAAAATCAATACAAGGAAAGGACTTCTGACAGAATTATACCAACATTTCTATAGACAACAACCTTATGAATTGAAATTAATATAAGTAATTAGCACGAATTTGAAATTCTATTTATCATATAAACACTTTAAAAGCCTATTTTATTAACCGAAGACGTTGTTTTGTAGTCACTCAGTCATTTATATTTACGCCAAAACGTAACGTTTGTGGTTGTCATAACAAATGACGTCATTAGAGGGTTAATACACGTTTTTTCGGGCAATAACATCTGCAGTGTCCCAAGGGACACTGCAGATGTTATTGCCCGAAAACAAACGTGTATTAACGCTATTCTTGCATAAAACCAATTTTTCTGCTCTCCTGCATCAATTTAATTCTTCAAAATACAGGCAAAACAACGGCAGTAAAACTATACACTTCTTTGACACTTTGGCGATTTATGCTGTTTCTGTGCCACTGTTTTCTTTTCGGCGTCAATTCATGATTGTATCAAATACCGTTTACACGGAATATCATTCAATATGTCTATCACTAAAAACAGTTCATTGTTGGTGCTCCTGGAAATACTCACATCCCGGAGTTCACCTAGCTTAGGTCAAAACGCTGTAGCATTCGCGTCCATTGTTTACCTTAGGCCCGCAATAGGTATAATTAAAACCGGTCAACAACGGCGCGTGAGCACGAGAATCGCCTTGTTAATACATGGTCTAGCGGGACTACAACAGCACGTTTTATGCAAGAATTTGGTGTCACGCCTAAAGTTATGCTGCGGTCTGTTGCTATTAGATATGGAAGTCGTATTACGCAATGTAAAGTAGTACTTCACAAATTCGTTAATTTTCTTGGTTTTAGGGCGTATTTCAGGGAGAAAAATAATCAAGCATGGGATTTGTTAAAGCCGGGGGTTCTATACCCTCGGTTGGTCTGTTCCTATCGGAAACTCGCTAAAGCTCGTTTCCGACTGGAACAGACCAACCTCGGGTATAGAAACCCCCGGGTTTAACAAAACCCATGCTTGATTCTATTAGTCTGTCTGTCCGTCCATCCTTCCGTCTGTTTGTCCGTCATAGTTTCTTGTCTGGAAGGTAACTTCAATATGCCTGATGCCATTTGACTGAAACTTCATATATGGAAAGAGCATAGTGACAGAAAGTGTCATTCACAATGTCTATAACTCTGGCTTCACTAATATATTACTTATTGCCCCTTGTAAAAAGAAATCACACATTTTTATCTGGAGGATAACTCCTATATTGTTCAGCCATTGGATTGTTACTTCATACATGGAAAGATCATGATGAATGGAAGTGTCATGCACAATGTCTGGCTTCAATAATACTGCAGTAATTGCCCCTGGTAAATTTTGAACACAACTCTTATATGGCTCATTCTACTTCATACATGTACATGGAAAGATCATGATAAGAGGAAGTGTCATGCTCAATGTCCATAACTCTGGCTCCACTAGTATTTGAGGTATAGCCCTTTGTAAAAACAATTTATACTTTTTTGTCTGGACGATATATCTTATATGGCATATGCCATAGGATTGAAACTTCATACATGGAATGTTCATGATAAGAGAAAGTGTCATGCCCAAAGCCCGTTACTCTGGCTTCAATAAATTGAGAGTTTTTGCCCCTTGTTTAGCACTTTTTGTCTGGATGATAACTCCTACGTGGCTCAATCCATCGTATTGAAACTTCATACATGAAAAGAATATGATGAGAGAAACTCAGAAAGTGTCACGAACAAGGGCCATAACACTCACCAGGTTTCAATACTTTTGGAGTTATTGCCCTTTGTTACATTTTTTGTCAATCAATAACTCCAATTCTACTGATGCTTTTGGAATGACATTTCATTTATAGAAAGAGCATGATGAAAGGAAGTGTCCTGTACAAGGGCAAAACTCTGGTATCAAAAGTTTTGGAGTTATTAGCTGTTATCTTTTTTAGCTCACAAGAGCACAAAGTGAGCTTTTGTGATTGCCTGATGTCCATCGTCAGGCATCCTGTTTCCTGCGTCTTCAACAATTTGAACATTTAAAAATCTTCTCCTCTGAAGCTACAGGGTTCTCAGCTTTCATCTTTGGCACATAGCATTACATTTAGGTCTTCTACAAAAGTTATATAAATTATGCCCCTGGGGTCAAAATTGGCCCCGCCCCAGGTTGCAAATTATGCCAGGGGTGGTCAGTTTTCTAAATAAACATATAGTCAAAAATTTCAAAATCTTCTCTGATTGTCTGGTGTGCGATATCAGGGCTATCATGATCCTGTTGTTTCTTGAAAAATGTGGTGTGGAAAGTGCATAATGGGGGGAAGTATCATTCATCAAGTCCATTATATTTTGATACGCCTGAAGGTAACTTCGGTCGTATTATGGTATTGCGCTTGTCCATCAGTATGTCCGTCCATCCCTTCTCACAGGGATATACTTCTGTGACTATTTTTCAGTACAAAAGTT
Source organism: Azorinus chamasolen (assembly GCA_963576725.1). Classification (NCBI taxonomy): domain Eukaryota; kingdom Metazoa; phylum Mollusca; class Bivalvia; order Cardiida; family Solecurtidae; genus Azorinus; species Azorinus chamasolen. The sequence goes on along the minus strand of OY755235.1, from coordinate 66,063,499 downwards.
GCTTTTGTGTTTATTTTCATATGCTCGTATTATGGTCCATCTGTCCGTCTGTTAACCTCTCAATAACTTGACAACTATTGGTTTACTGTCGTTATACTTGGTAGGAAGCTTGGTCATGGCTAGTAGATGACCCATATTGATTTTGAGGTCATTCGGTCAAAGCTTTTGTCCGCTCAATAACTTGATAAGCATTAGGTGAGCTGTCTTCATACTTATTAACCCTTCGCTTGCTATTCACGTCAATATACCTACCTAATAGTGAAGACCCAGATAGTGAGGGAGCTGTCTCATCAGGATCTGCACTATTTACAAGTTGATTGTGCAACCAGTGCACTCCGCAGCAGTGATTGCACAGCGAAATACATGTATACAGTGAAGATGTATGTAATTATACAACAGGGCATGGGTAAAGAAGGAGAAATATATTTCAAAATTTAGCAAGCGAAGGGTTAAGAGGGTTAATCATAGATAATAAATGACACCTATTGATTTGTAGGTCAAAGGTCAAGGTCACTGACCTTCAACTAAAAAATCTTGTCCGCTCAATAACTGGATAAGTATTAGGTGAGCTGTCTTCATACTTAGTAGGAAGGTTGGTCATGGCAAGTAGATGACCCATATTGATTTTTTAGGTCAGTCAATCAAAGGTCAAGGCCACCATGTCCTTCAACTAAAAAATATTGTCCCCTCATTAACTTGATAATTATTAGGTGTGCTGTCTTCTTACTTAGTAGGAAGGTTGGTCATGGCTTATAGATGACCCCTATTGATTTTGAGGTCAGTTTGTCAAAGGTCAAGGTCACTATGACCTTCAACTAAAAAATCTTGTCCACTCAATAAGCTGATAAGTATAAGATGTGCTTTCTTCATACTTAGTAAAAATGTTGGTCATGGCTAGTAGATGACCCATATTGATTTTGAGATCTGTGAGGTCAAAGGTCAAGGTCACAATCTTTCACCTCTTATTAAGATAGTGCATTTTACGACAGGGCTCTTCTTAGTTATTTTCTTTTACATATTGTTAGCTCACCTGAGCCGAACTCTTATTATCGACTGAGTTTCTCGGGTCCTTTTAGCTTCCAAAGGACTTGGTCTTTTATGTTTAGCTCACTAGAGCACAGTGACCTTCACTAAAAAATGTCTGTTCAATAACTAGATAACTACATATATTAGGTGTGCTGTCTTCATACTTAGTTGGAAGGTTGGTCATGGTCGGTAGATGACCCATATTGATTTTGAGTTCAGTCAGTCAGTCAAAGGTCAAGGTTTTTGCTCTGTACCTGTTGGTCAGTTGACTGGTCTGTCAGTCAGTAAATGTTACTGTAGACACAAATGATTTTGAATAAAAGAAATCTCATTGACCTTCAAATTACTTTTTGTGTCACCTGCCAAGAGACAGTGTGTCACTTAGGGGTCACTTTTCTGTCGTCTGTCTGTCTGTCTATCCATCCATCTGTCTGTCACGCTTTCTGATTTTGGCCGTTATTTCTAAACTAATAATTATATCTACGCATTCAAATCTTACATGTCTTCCTCTCATTGAGGACCATTGATGTAAGAAAGGTTAATCACTCAGCGTGCAATACTGTTTGAGTTATTACCCTTTGTTCTGATTTTCTAGATTTCCTAGAGGAACCCTCTTTTCAGAATCTCTGCTGTTTGTCTTTCTAAATCCTCTAGCAAGTTTAAGCCTTTCATATTAACCCTTCTCTTGCTGAATTTTAAAATACATTTCACCTTCTTTACTCATTTCCTGTTGTATAATTACATATATCTTCACTGTGTACAAGTATTTCGCTGTGCAATCACTGCTTTGGAGTGCACCGGTTGCACAATCAACTTGTAAATAGTGAAGACCCAGATGAGACAGCTCCTGCAGGAGCTGTCTCATCAGGGTCTTCACTATTAACAGGTATGCGAATAGCAAGCAAAGGGTTAAGCTTATATTGGTCTGGGAGACTTAATAAGACATCTTTTCATAAGTCAATTTAGAGAGGTTTTACTGTATAGGTGGGGAATCTTTGTCCTATAGACATATTCCTAGTTACTTGATTATTAGGTCTCCCCCATTTATGGGGAGACATATTGTTTTTGCCAGAGTTGTCTGTCTGTCCGTCCGTCTGTCTGTCTGTCTGTCCGTCACAAACTTGTGGCGTGTGTATCTCTGAAACCAGTTGGGCTAGAGTAGCCAAACTTCACAGGAATGTTCACCAGCATGAGTTGTTGTGCACCTTTTTATACGCCCGAAGGGTCGTATTATGTTATGGTCTCCATCGTCTGGCCGTCTGGCTGGGTGTCCGTCTGTCTGTCCGTCCGTCCGTCCGTCCGTCCGTCCGCACTCACCAATGGGTAGTTGTGTGACTTTTTCTAACTAGTCACACAAGTAAAATTATTAACCTGGCCATCTCTTGTGACATTAACCTGGCCATTTCTTGTGACATTAACCTGGCCAGTTGTGGGACATAGGGTTAGGGTTAGGGTTAGCTTCCAGATCATTCTTTTCCAAAGTTAGAGCCAAAAATAGTTTTTCTTGTGGGACTAGTCCCACAAGAAAAGATCAAAGGAAAAAGTCACACAACTACCCATTTGTTAGTATGTCCGTCCGTCCGTCCGTTAGCAAATTCGTGTCCTGGCTATAACTTACTCATTTTTTCTCCGATTTTCAAAATTCTTTCACACAAATGTTCAGTATCACTTGAAGGTGTGTCGCGTACAAAACCCAATTGTGAACTTTCAAGGTCAAGGTCACAAATAGGGCGTTAGCAATTTTCGTGTCCTTGCTAAAACTTACTCATCTTTTCACCAATTTTCAAAATTCTTTCACACGTATGTTCAGTATCACTTGAAGGTGTGTCGCGTACAAAACCCAATGGTGAACTTTCAAGGTCAAGGTCACAAATAGGGCGTTAGCAATTCTGTCCGTCCGTCCGTTAGCAAATTCGTGTCCTGGCTATAACTTACTCATTTTTTCTCCGATTTTCAAAATTCTTTCACACAAATGTTCAGTATCACTTGAAGGTGTGTCGCGTACAAAACCCAATTGTGAACTTTCAAGGTCAAGGTCACAAATAGGGCGTTAGCAATTTTCGTGTCCTTGGTAAAACTTACTCATCTTTTCACCAATTTTCAAAATTCTTTTACACATATGTTCAGTATCACTTGAAGGTGTGTCGCGTACAAAACCCAATGGTGAACTTTCAAGGTCAAGGTCACAAATAGGGCGTTAGCAATTCTGTCCGTCCGTCCGTTAGCAAATTCGTGTCCTGGCTATAACTTACTCATTTTTTCTCCGATTTTCAAAATTCTTTCACACAAATGTTCAGTATCACTTGAAGGTGTGTCGCGTACAAAACCCAATTGTGAACTTTCAAGGTCAAGGTCACAAATAGGGCGTTAGCAATTTTCGTGTCCTTGGTAAAACTTACTCATCTTTTCACCAATTTTCAAAATTCTTTCACACATATGTTCAGTATCACTTGAAGGTGTGTCGCGTACAAAACCCAATGGTGAACTTTCAAGGTCAAGGTCACAAATAGGGCGTTAGCAATTCTGTCCGTCCGTTAGCAAATTCGTGTCCTGGCTATAACTTACTCATTTTTTCTCCGATTTTCAAAATTCTTTCACACAAATGTTCAGTATCACTTGAAGGTGTGTCGCGTACAAAACCCAATTGTGAACTTTCAAGGTCAAGGTCACAAATAGGGCGTTAGCAATTTTCGTGTCCTTGCTAAAACTTACTCATCTTTTCACCAATTTTCAAAATTCTTTCACACGTATGTTCAGTATCACTTGAAGGTGTGTCGCGTACAAAACCCAATGGTGAACTTTCAAGGTCAAGGTCACAAATAGGGCGTTAGCAATTCTGTCCGTCCGTCCGTTTGCAAATTCGTGTCCTGGCTATAACTTACTCATTTTTTCTCCGATTTTCAAAATTCTTTCACACAAATGTTCAGTATCACTTGAAGGTGTGTCGCGTACAAAACCCAATTGTGAACTTTCAAGGTCAATGTCACAAATAGGGCGTTAGCAATTTTCGTGTCCTTGGTAAAACTTACTCATCTTTTCACCAATTTTCAAAATTCTTTCACACATATGTTCAGTATCACTTGAAGGTGTGTCGCGTACAAAACCCAATGGTGAACTTTCAAGGTCAAGGTCACAAATAGGGCGTTAGCAATTCTGTCCGTCCGTTAGCAAATTCGTGTCCTGGCTATAACTTACTCATTTTTTCTCCGATTTTCAAAATTCTTTCACACATATGTTCAGTATCACTTGAAGGTGTGTCGCGTACAAAACCCAATTGTGAACTTTCAAGGTCAAGGTCACAAATAGGGCTTCAGTATCACTTGAAGGTGTGTTGCATACAAAACCCAATTGTGAACTTTCAAGGTCAAGGTCACAAATAGAGCGTTAGCAAATTTTGTGTCCGACAAATAAAAGATTACTATTACAATAAGCAGTTTTACTCTCCTTGCTATTGCCTTAGCCCTAATAGAGTCCTCATATGCGCAACTTCTGAAGGTTCACACATTGTGTAAATAGAACATCCTTCGGGCGTATATTGCCCCGTCTCGCGGTGCTCTTGTTTTTTTTTTTAATTGTTTCCCCCTGATAACTTTGGAGTTATTGCCCCTGATGGCTTAAAATTAGAAAAACTTTGTGTCGCGTGTCGCGTGTTTTTGCCAGAGTTGTCTGTCTGTCCGTCCGTCCGTCTGTCTGTCTGTCTGTCTGTCTGTCCGTCACAAACTTGTGTCGTGTGTATCTCTGAAACCAGTTGGGCTAGAGTAGCCAAACTTCACAGGAATGTTCACCAGCATGAGTTGATGTGCACCTATGTTTTTAGCTCACCAGAGCACTTTTGTGCTCAGGGTGAGGTTTTGGGGTCACCAGATGTCCGTCGTCCGTCAGCGTGCGGCGTGCAGTGTGCGTCGTCCGTCGTCAGTCGTCAACAATTTAAACCTTTAAAAATCTTCTTCTCTGAATCTACAGGGTTCTCAGCTTTCATATTTGGCACATAGCATCATCTATAGGTCCTCTACAAAATTTATATAAATTATGCCCCTGGGGTCAAAATTGGCCCTGCCTTAGGGGTGGCCAGTTTTCAATAGAATCATATACATGTAGTAAAATTTTGAAAATCTTCTCCTGAAACTGGAATGTTCTCAGCTTTCATATTTGGCACATATAGTCCTGCAGCGAAACTGGATTTTTGGCCAGAAGCTTCGATTGCGGTGTATAGTTTTTTTTATTGTCGATATAAGTAGAGGAGAGGGTCCTGATTGAATATCTGCCGGGTGCCACCCTGGCACCCTTGAGGGTTTTGAGATATTACACTTTTACCCCACCCACTATATTTTACATTAGCGAAGCTCGGTGAAACTATAAAATTTCGGTTTTATCTGATTTACTACAGCTGAGGTTGTTTATAGTTTGGTAATTAGTAGGAATGTAATTTGATGTTATAGCAGATACACATTCTAAGATATAAGGATGCTAATAAATTTATTTATATACTTATGAATATTAATTAGAAGGTAAAATTAATGATAGAAAACTGGTTTCGTGCTATACTCTAGGTGTTTTATAACCGTTTATTATGTTGCCTTATAAACTCTTCCTTTTTATTCTTATATATTTATAAACAATGTAGACCTTCTTCAACAATCTCCAAATGACAACATATTTCATAAAAATATCCCTTAAATGAGTAATGTAATAACTTTTTAGGCCTTTCAATTTTACCCCACCCACCATAATTTACATTAGCAAAGTTCGGTAAAGCTATAGATTTGTTGTGGTTTTATAATGACTACAGCAGACGTTGTCTACTGTTTAAAAATTAGCGGAAATTGAAGTTATAGCAGAGACACATTCTAAGATATATGCATGCAAATAAACTCATTTACATACTTATGAATATTAATTAGAAGGTAAAAAGTGATAGTAGAAAACTAGTTTCGTGCTAAATGCTAGGTTTTGTTTTTGTGTTTTGTCCTTTAACCGTTTGTTGTATTGCTTTACTTTTATTTTTGTATGTTTATATTCTTTATAAACAATGTATACCGACTTCAGCAAGCCCCCTATGACAACATAATTCATAAACATATCTATTTAATGAAGGAATTAATAATTCTGCTACACCAACTCTACCTTTTATATCATTTTTATTCGGCTGCGTATCAATATTCTGCATGGACATACTAATTATGCAGCCCCCAGATCGGTTCTTCCATTTAAGGTTCTTTGTTAACATTCTAGAATATAGGGTACAGGGTTAAGGCCGTAATCAGAACAAATTAAAGCTGTATACATACCTTTCACAGATCTAACAAAAGCACAAGACCTGACATTAGCACATTAGCAAATAATTTTTGTCGCGTTTTATATGCACATGTGACCTTCAGCTGTACAAGGTAGGTGGCACAGGATGTGAAATTGGCGTATGAGACCTTTGAGAGCTAGAGGCAAGTATTTGCTCATGAGCGTTATCGAGATCATTGCCATTCTGATTGTAGAGCTTGGTTTTATTAAAGTAATAAGTGACGTACACAGGTTGACAGACAGGAACTTTCAACAAGGCGTCAGGGCAATGCCACCAATTGCAGAGGACTTACTAAGATATGTTATGCAAGAGCACTGTCCAGAGTCACCAGAATTAGTAAAGCAAAACTATGGGTAGATGTGTTTCTAAAACCAGTGCTTATCATGCTGGTCTTTACCAATACTGAAATAGAAGGTGGCTTGTGCCTTCATATAGCAGCGTACAAACAAATGATGTCGTGCTTCTTAGTCGCATGCCACGTGAACTGCGCCATGCATGGGCTATGTCACTTGCCAGCAATGGAGTCACTCACATATCCAGTTCTCGGGTTTTCAAAGAGCTAGCGAGCATGTAATAGACAAGATGGGGGTATATGGAAAGGGATATGGAGTGACATGTTCATGGGGAACACCTTTATGCGGTATGGCCATGCGCCTGGTGGCATGCCCTGAATATCCATTAGTGTAGTCAAATTTAAGCTTGGATAAGATGAACATTCATAGTATTGATCCAGACATTTCTGTTGTGAGACAAAATGAAGAAGGGATGTCTCAAAGAGAAAATGATGCAAAAAACAGATCCAGGTGACATATCAACAGAGATCAACAATAGGGCATTGTTTGCAAGTAGTAGATTGTGTCGGAATTGACCCCTGTGCAAAGACAACTTTATTGTTTGACCGCCCTGGTGTGTTATACCTTTCTCTTACCATAAAACTGAAATAACAAATGTAAAACGGATGGAATCCACCATCAAGGGTCGAAATTGACACTGCAATTACTGTTGAAAAACACAGTAGCATTATCGAATAACTTTTGCCTGCTCGTTCACTGTCAGGATGTGACACTGCTGCAGGGTGTTACGGCACAGGTAAGGGAAGTGTTGCCAAAACATTACATTCTAGTATTTCTCTGTCCCTTCTTGGGTCTTTCATATCTCCCCTTGCACTAATTATATCTCAAGCAACGATATTTATGTCGTTTTGCTATGGACACATTGATGGCAATGGGTCCGACACACACCGATACATATGTGCATCAATGCTAGATATTGGCTCAACGTCATCGTATCTTTGTAGTCTTCCTCCTAAGAGTGAAGCTTTTTGCAGAAGAAGATGTCAATGCATCCCACGTTCAAGCAGACGGATGACAACACCCCTCCTTACCTAGACCCAACAACTTTAGCTGGAGGAAGGATGAAAGGTCAAAACGCCTGCAGCTGGAGATTTTTCCTAATAATAGACCAAGTGCAAGGTTTTATTCTTAGATTTATTTCTTGCGGTTGTCAGAGCACGATGTCCTGTAATAGATGAATGTGCAGTTGCAAAACTGCAAACATGATTTGCACTACATTTTGGAGATACTACAATATAGGATGCCACACAATACTAGTTTATTTATTTATAAAATAAAAGAACAATTGAATAAGTAATTCATTCAATTTATAATTTTGATGAATCCATCGGAATGGTCATCATTTCTCAAGTAAATAATACATGTGCTTTACTAACGCTTTGGTCGCCATATTGGAAGCCGTATTGGCGGATATGCTTGATCGTCATGATACTGTTTGGGCGGTTGTGTGTTTTGTATACGGTGTTATACATGTACTTTTAACATTAGTAAACGTTATTTTTAACAAAAGTACAAAAATTAGTCATGCAGGAAACACGACATACAGAACAAACAGTCGCCCGAACAGCAACACAAGGAAACAGCAAATGTACATATCTATAAAAACATCAAGAGACGCACAAAGACAAAACAAACATACAATAGGGGGAAGATGGAAGTACCGCCTTGGAACGGTCAGTGACAAAAGTCACTGGGGGGTTAAACCGGTTTATGGGCGCCCAACCTCACACTTATTCCATCCCCTACCTAAAAGACAAACAGTGTAAATAAACGTATCCCCTCTCCGTAGTTTGGTTTAATTTAATTATTGTTAGCTAATACGTTTCAAAACATTAACGTATGTATGAATTGTAACATTGTTTTATTATTTTTTCCTCCCTCACGGACGCCATTTTGGACGCCATCTTGATTTTCTCGAAACCCTCAAGGGTGCAAAGGTGGCACCCGGCATATTTAAAGAGTGCCCTGGCCATAATCAAGCGAGAAAAAACAACTATACTTTCGATGAATCCATCGGAACACTTATCATTTTTCAAGTAAATAATAAATGTGCTTTACATAGCTTACGCCGCCATATTGGAAGCCATATTGGCGAATAAGCTTGATTTAACAGCAATAAACGTTATATTTAACAAGTTTAGTTCAATTTAATTACTGTTAGCCCATAAGTTTCAAAACATTACGAATGTATGAATTGTAACATATTTTTTATGATTTTGTCCTCACTCGCGGGCGCCATTTTGGACGCCATCTTGAATTTCTCGAAACACTCAAGGGTGCCAAGGTGGCACCCGGCATATTCCAAGAGTGCCAAGAAACCCTGACCATAATCAAACGAGAAAAAACAACTATACTTTTGATGAATCCATCGGAACGCTTATCATTTTTCAAGTAAATAATACATGTGCTTTACATAGCTTAGGCCGCCATATTGGAAGCCATATTGGAAGCCATATTGGCAAATAAGCTTGATTTAACAGCAATAAACGTTATATTTAACTAGTTTAGTTCAATTTAATTACTGTTAATCCATAAGTTTCAAAACATTACGAATATATGAATTCGTAACATATTTTTTATGATTTTGTCCTCACTCGCGGGCGCCATTTTAGACGCCATCTTGAATTTCTCGAAACCCTCAAAGGTGCCAAGGTGGCACCCGGCATATTCCAAGAGTGCCAAGAATCCCTGACCATAATTAAACGAGAAAAAACAACTACACTTTTGATGAATCCATCGGAACTCTTATCGTTTTTCAAGTAAATAATGCATGTGCTTTACATAGCTTAGGCCGCCATATTGGAAGCCATATTGGAAGCCATATTGGCGAATAAGCTTAATTTAACAGTAGTAAACGTTATTTTTAACAAGTTTAGTTCAATTTAACTACTGTTAGCCCATAAGCTTCAAAACATTACGAATGTATGAATTGAAATATATTTTTATGATTTTGTCCTCACTCGCGGGCGCCATTTTGGACGCCATCTTGAATTTCTCGAAACCCTCAAGGGTGCCAAGGTGGCACCCGGCATATTTCAAGAGTCCCAACAATCCCTGACCATAATCAAACGAGAAAAAAACTATACACCACAATCGAAGGTTCATCTATACCGCTGCAGGACTAATAGCATCATGTTCAAGTCCTCTACAAAATTTATATAAATTATGGCCTTAGGGTCAAAATTGGCCCCTTCCCAGGGATGGCCAGTTTTCCATAGAAACATATAGTGAAACTTTGAAAATCTTCTTCTCTGAATCTACAGGGCTCTCAGCTTTCATATTTTACACGTAGCATCATGTTCAGGTCCTCTACAAATTTTATATAAATTATGTCCCTGGGGTCAAAATTGGCCCCGCCCCAGGGGTGCCTTGTATTCTATAGAAACATATAGTAAAACTTTGAAAATCTTCTCCTCTGAAACTAGAAGGTTCTCAACTTTCATATTTGGCACATAGCATCATGTTGAGGTCCTCTACAAAAGTTACATAAATTATGCTCCTGGGGTCAAAATTGGCCTCGCCCCAAGGGTAGCCAGTTTTCAATAGAAGTATAGTGAAAACTTTGAAAATCTTGTCCTCTGAATTTCAGGGTTCTCAGCTCTCATATTTGACACATAGCATCAAAGTCAGATCCTCTACAAAAGTTATAGAAATTATGCCCTGGGATCAAAATTGGCCCCACCCCGGGGGTAGTCCATTTTCAATAGAAACATATAGTGAAAACTTCAAAAAGCTTCTCCTCTGAAACTGGAAGGTTCTCAACTTTCACATTTGGTACATAGCATCATGTTCTATATATTATGCCCCTGGGGTCAAAATTTGTCCTGCCCCAGGGCCAGCTAGTTTTCTATAGAAACATATAGTGAAAACTTTGAAAATCTTCTCTGATTGTCTGGTGAGCAATGCCAGGGCCATTCTGGCCCTCTTGTTTGAATTGTCTCCCCCTGATAACTCTTGAGTTATTGCCCCTGATATGAACACTTAAATTTATACAAACTTTGTGTCACGCGTATCTCTGAAACCAGTAGGTATTGCCCCTGATATGAACACTTAAATTTATACAAACTTTGTGTCATGCGTATCTCTGAAACCAGTAGGGCTAGAGTCATCTAACTTCACAGGATTGTTCACTAGCATGAGTTGTTGTGTACCTGGGATTTTTGAATTGTCTCCCCTTGTTAATTTTGGAGTTGCTGCCCATGATGACTTAAAATTAGACAAATTTTACTTAGTGTGGTAGATATCTCTGAAACCAGTTGGGCTAGAGTCACCAAACTTCACAGGAATGTTGATCATCATGAGTTCTTGTGCACCTGGGATTTTTGAATTGTCTCCCCTGTTAATTTTGGAGTTACTGCCCCTGATTACTTAAAATTAGACAAACTTTACTTAGTGTGGTGCATATCTCTGAAACCACTAGGGCTAGGGTCACCAAACTTCACAGGACTGTTGACCAGCATGAGTTTTTGTGCACCTGGTTTTTTTTTAACTGTCTCCCCCTGATAATTCTTGAGCTATTGCCCCTGATATGATAACTTAAAAGTAGTGAAACTTTGTGCTGCACATATGTCTGAAACCAGAAGGGCTAGAGTCACCAAACTTCACAGGAATGTTCACCTGCATGAGTTGTTGTGCATCTGGGTTTTTTAATTGTCTCCCTCTGATAACTTTGGAGTAACTGCCCCTTATGACTTAAAATAAGATAAACTTTACTTTGTGTCGTGGGTATCTCTGAAACCACTTGTACTAGAGTCACCAAACTTTACAAGAATGTTGACCAGCATTAGTTGTTGTGTACACGGGTTTTTGAATTGTCTCCCCCTGATAATGTTGGAGTTATTGCCCCTGATGACTTAAAATTAGGCCCTGATAAGTTTAGAGTTACAGACATTACACTTGTGTATTGGAAAAAGAATGGGAGGGGGAGACATTTGTTTTTGTGACAAAAACAAACCTCTAGTTTGTTTTTGGCATGAGCTGTTCAGCCTGTTTTTGATTTTTGACAACAATGTACAGTATATAATTAACCCTTTACTTTATAAATACTCCTTTCTACGCCTTTGCTAACAGAGCAGTCCCAGATGAGACCACTCCTGTAGGAACCGTCTGATCAGGGTCTGTTCTGTTTGCTTATGATGTAATATAGATATATAATCCTACAGTTTCTGTCATGGCCAAAATTTCCTGTAGCCATGTGTTGTCACTAAAAATAATCTTATTTATTTTCATAATGCCATTTCTTACATGAATATTCATGGAGTAAAGGGATAAGTATTTGATGAAAGATGGACTTGACATACTTGCGTATTTGTAATTATACCCCCACAAACAAAGTTTAAGGGGGGGGGTTATACTGGAATTAGCCTGTTGGTCAGTGAGTTGGTTGGTCAGTCTGTCTGTTGATCAGTCGGTTAGTCTGTCTGCAAAATCTGGCACTGCAACTCCTCCCTCAGTTTCAAACTGATTCTATTGATAATTTGCATAAATGCTAACCAGGAGTAGTAAATGTGCAAAACACAAATTTCAGGTCTCTGTGACCTTGACCTCTGGCCTTGACATTGGCAATCAGTCTGTATGCAAAATCTTGTATGGCATACTCCTTCAATTTCAACCTGATTCACTTGAGACCTGGCAAAAGTGTTAATCAGGAGTAGTAGATGTGCAAGATGCAAATTTCAGGTCTCTGTGACCTTGATTTTGACCTCTGGCCTTGAGTTTGGGACTTCTTGTGATGAGAACTACTACATTTCTTCACCAATGAAACTCAAATTTTGCATATGCATTTATAATTAGGTGTAGATACGAGTAATATTAATTATACCCCCACAAAGTATGTTTTAGTGTGGTATACTGGAATCTGCCTTTTGGTTGGTTAGTCAGTTTGTCTGTCTGCATAATCTTGTATGGTATACTTCTCCTTCATTTTCAACCTTATTCGCTTGATATGTGCATAAATGTTTATCAGGAATAGTAGAGGTGCAAAGACACATATTTCAGGTGTCTGTGACCTTGACCTCTGGCCTTGAAATTGGAAAAATCTGGACAAGGTATTAATAGGAGTATTAATCACCCTGAGTGATAGTTCTAGTTTGTTACAGGGTACAAGCATGCGCCAAAGTGCCCAAGTGGATACAGTCGATCAAAACAGACGTCTGATGAATGCTTTCCAGTCAAGTAAGTACATTTTATACTAACACTTTCTTGCAGTTAAAACAACGCTGGCTATTTCCAGTCTGCTACGAGGCGGCTGTTTTCTTTCTCCTTCTTTCCTTGTGAACGGAGGTGGCCATTTCACTGTGGCTTGGAAGTAGCAGTCAATTTGCATATCGAATGGCTTATGCTCTGGGTCACAGCGAAATGGCCATTTCGCTGTGACCTGGAAGTAGTAGTCAATTTGCATATCAAATTGGTTACGGCAGTATCCATTCAAAAGGAAAGTTGGAGAAAGAAAACTGCCTCCTCGTAGCAGACTGGAGACAGCATGCGCTGTTTTAACCACATGTGGTGAGTTTAATGGTTTTCGAATGTGTTTCAGCATAATTCAAGTTTTTGTTGAAAAGTTTTAATGAATACAGATCCCCTATATACCTCTATGGACCCTCGCCAGTGTCACATCGTTTCGCAGACGTGTTCTTTCAGGTTCGTGGTCTTGCAGGGACAAGAGTGAGCAATATTTAAGAAAGGCATTAATTGTGCCAATTAGTATATTGAATTTGGAACCGATTAAGACCTAAACGATTGAATTCGTTGTTGAATTGACTTTTCTGTAAGACTGAAAAACATGACTGTTGTATTTTCCGCCACTGACCTGGTCTAGTTAGCTACCTTCCAATACATATATAGACCCGATGGGATTTTTTTTCCGGGTCGTGTTTCTTGTTTTTCGGAGTGATTTAAGGTACAAATAGATAGTTTTAGGCTAGTGGGGTTGCATGGGTGAGTTCCAGCATGCGTCGGACACCTTATGTCTTGATAAAATTTTAGACGAGTTTTTAAGTAGGTCATGTGGGGCCAAAAACTAGGTCACTAGGTCAAAATAGTAAGAAAAACTTGTGAACACTCTAGAGGTCACATTTGCAGCCAAATCTTCATGAAACTTTACCAGTATAATCACTCCCTATCGACTGTGTTACAATGAGGGGTGCGCATGCGAGAAGACATGTTAAGGTTTAGTATAAAGAGAATGTTAAGGGGCCTGTCCAATATATTAAGGTGTCTGCCCATATTTTCAGCAGCGCGGGCGAGCTTGAGCAATAAAATTACATTACCGGGTATTTAAGTAAGATTTGTTACAATTTTTTAGTACGTGTTAGTCTTATTACTGGCATTTGATTTGTCTGTGGTGTTTTTCGTTTTATTTTCTTCTGATTTCACCATTTTATAGAGGATAATGTGAATCATTAGGACTAATGCAAAATAAATGGCATAGTCTTTTGAATAATAGTTTCAAACACCAATGTTATGTACAAGCATAATCCAAAACTAATAATAGACCAATTTCATAACAAATTTCTCTCTCTATTGTCTGATTCTAAAGCAAATCGGATTGATTTTTCAAAACTGCATTGTTAAGGCGTGTACCAGAGGGTGTTGGGTTCATGATCTACATCCAAACTTACAGTTACAGTTCCTAATCGAAAACAATGTTACAGTTCCTAATCGAAAACAATAAGTGTTTTTGACAATATGGAATCGGTGTTTTAGGCCTGATAGAAGACTCAAACTACACTAGTTTCTGTTATACATGTATATATTGAGTGAGTTTACAAAATAAACTGAAAGTTGTATTAAACGTAATTATGGAACATGTTTACATCCCATTCTTAATACATGTACCAGCACTTGTGTGATCCATAATAATATGCCAAACTTTTAACAGCTATTGTAGAAGTTAATTCTGACTAAACCTTCGATGAACTCAGTTTATAGACAAATCAGAGGGGTCCTAGAGGCTCCCTCTGATCAGGTAATGCATTATTTGTCCTTCAAAATCCACTAGCAGTGCAGACCCAGATGAGAATGTTCCTCTATGAGCTTTCTGACCAAGGTCTGTATTGTTTGTCATTCAGAATCCTCTAGCAGTGCAGCCCCAGATGAGAATGTTCCTCTATGAGCTTTCTGACCAAGGTCTGTATTGTTTGTCATTCAGAATCCCCTTGCAGTGCAGCCCCAGATGAGAATGTTCCTCTATGGGGTCTCTGTCCAGGGTCTGTATTGTGTGTCCTTCAAAATCCCCTAACAGTTTACAGTTTTTGTACACCCATTTGAAAAAACGGGACGTATTATGGAATGGCGCTGTCTGTCTTTTTTACATCTCTAACTCAAGTTTCGCTTGCAATCATTGTTTCTTACATGAATACAGATTAGGGAAAATGGTTAGTGGATTTCCATCAAATCTCACAGGACTGATCTGCAGATGACCCTCTTTAGGATTTATGTACCAGTACATGTAAATCATTCTTGTCTGCTGCAACCTTTGGTCACAGGAGCTAAAAAACCCATTTTGAAGCAGATATCTCCTCCTGACTGGATTCTCATCAAATATCAGAGAAATGATCTATAGTTTTTCCCCCCCTGGAGCAGGAGGGAGGTTGTAGGAATAACCCTTGTCTATCCATCAGTCTTTGTTTCAGTAACAATTTTGTATCCGCTCCATATCTTCTACACACCTGGAAAGATTTTCATGAAACTTTTCTCAATTGTTGACCAAACTAAGACGATGTGTAGAACACAGGTGGTAGTCATGTCGGCTCAAGGTCAAGGTCACATTTGAAGGTCAAGTGTTTTAACCTTCAATTTTATTACATTTTCATGTCCGCTCTTTATCTTCTAAACCTTTTGAAGAATTTCCATAAAACTGTACTCAAATGTTAGGTCAATTGAGACTATGTGCAGAACACATGAGACAGTCATGTCAGCTCAAGGTCACGGTCACATTTGAAGGTCAAGTGTAATTTCTTGTCTGCTCCATATCTCCTATATCCCAGGAAGGATTTTCATGAAACTTGCCTCAAATGGTATCCAAGGTGGGACGATGTGCAGAACACATGACTGGCAGTAATGTTGACTCAAGGTCAGGGTCAAATTTGAAGGTCAGGTGATTTAACCTTCAATTTCCATTACATTTTCGTGTCCGCTCCATATCTTCTAAACCCTTTGAAGGATTTTCATACAATTTTAGTCAAATATTAGGTAAATTGAGACAATGTGCAGAACACATGTGGCAGTAATGTTGACTCAAGGTCAGGGTCAAATTTGAAGTCAGGTGATTTAACCTTCAATTATCATTACATTTTCGTGTCTGCTCCATATCTTCTAAACCCTTTGAAGGATTTTCATAAAATTTTAGTCAAATGTTAGGTAAATTGAGACGATGTGCAGAACACATGTGGCAGTCATGTTGGCTCAAGGTCAATGTCACATTTGAAGGTAAAGTGTAATTTTGTGTCCACTCCATAGTCCATATCTCCTATACCCTTGAAGGATTTTCATGAAAATTGCATCAAATGTTAGCTAAATTGAGACGATGTGCAGAACACATGGCAGTCATGTCAATACAAGGTCATGGTCACATTTGAAGGTTAAGTGTAATTTCATGTCTGTTGTATATCTCCTTTACCCCAGGAAGGATTTTCATGAAACTTGCCTCAAATGTTAACCAAGTTGAGACGATGTGCAGAATATATTTTGCATTCATGTCAGCTCAATGGCTCATTCAAAGGTCACATTCAAAGGTCAAGTGTTTTAACCTTCAAGTTTCCATTACATTTTCCTGTCGGCTCCATATTTTCTAAATCCTTTGAAGGATTTTCATAAAACTGTAGTTAAATGTTAGGTAAATTGAGATGATATGTAGAACACATGTGGCAGTCATGTTGCCTCAAGTTCAAGGTCACAGTTGAAGGTCAAGTGTTCTAACCTTCAATTTCGATTGCGGGCCATATACAGTGATGTCTCGTTAATCTGGAAACGTTCGTTCCTGGCGAAATTTCCGGATTAACGAATCACCGTCTTATGCTGCAAAATATCAACTCAATCATAAACATTGTATATGTACATGTACACATTTACTTTCGAGGCGACAGAGGAACCGGACAGAAGTATTTTCTTATAACGTTCATGTGTGCATGGACATGTACATGTTTATGCTACGAATGCGTGTAAAGAAGAAAGGATACATTGAAATAAAACACAAAACTGCTGAACTCTTTTACCTTTTTATTTACATCCATGCAAGGCAAACATAATGCATATAAATAAATAACAAACATAGCACATCCATTCAAGGCAAACATACTGCATATAAATAAATAAAGAAACATAGCACATGTATGCTTACACATTTAAAACGCACTGTACATAAAGTGTTCTATTTTTAGAACAGCAAAACCATTTTGGAAATGACAAATTACTGGGTAAGCTCAGCATTTCATCATGTCTAAAATGTTTAGCGTTGATGAAAATCTGCATGCTAAGATGCGGGCACAAATTCTAAAGATCACTCACAACACTTCATGTACAATGCGTTTTAAATAAATTGACGGCGTGTAAAGCTGAGCACTACCACAACATTTTAAATTTTCACTGGCACTTAGTGTCACACGCAAAATCACAAGTTTACGTCCTGAAAAAGTCTGTCAGCTTAGTGTGTCGTGACTCTCTGCTGGATCTGTGTTGAATGACTTTCAGCATTTCCCACAAATTGTTCAGTGAACGCTGGCTGTTCTGCTGATCGTCGCTGTCGAAGCTGGGCGCAGTCTGCTCGAAGTACGAAATAGCAGTGTTGAGGGCAGCTCGTGCTTCACTGATTGTGACGTCAGTGTAGGGCTCGTTGTCCGGGTCTGGGTCTGCGCTGTCTTTGTCCTGGTCCGGTTCCTCTGTCGCCTCGCTGCTCACGATGGATATAATGTCCCCGGTTGCTTCCTCTGCGTCTACCCCGACATAGTCCTCGGCAGTGAGATCGCAGCTCTCAGATGGCAGCTGACGCAGCAAACGTCGAAGCTGCAGCAGGGGCATGTCGTCCTCCGGATCCTCAGCCTGGTCTGGTCTCTGGCGTCGAAGCTGCAGCAGCAGCACGTCGTCCTCTGGGTCCACATCCTTGTCGGTCGTAAGCAGGATCTGTACGTGCCGGAAACAGTTGGCAATCGTTCTCGTGCTGACAGCATCCCATGCCTTCTTGATCATCGACAGTGCCTGCTTGATGTTCACCGTCTGGGCCTCTCCTGTTTCAGCACACTCGATGTAGAGCTGGATCAACTGCTTCCGGTAGTACGTCTTAAAGGTTTTGATGATCCCGGCGTCCATAGGCTGGGTGTGTGCTGTTGTGTTTGGTGGCAGGAAGTGGAGTCTGACGCTGCGTAGGTTCAGGTCTCCCGTTGTGTGGCTGGCAGCGTTGTCGACCAGCAGAATCACCTTTCTACCAGCCAGGCTCATCTGTCTGTCAAAGTCTTTTAGCAAGTCAAGGAACAGAGCCGCCGTCATCCAGGCTTTCTTGTTGTGTCGATATCGCACGTAGGTCTCCAGGTTGTAGGATTTTCCGAAACATCGGGGCCGGTTGACTTTTGTTATGACGAACGGGCGGCGCTTGTCAGTCCCTGATGCGTTGGCTGCTAAAGCTACCGTCAGCCTCTCCTTGGATTTCTTGGTGCCCTGCACCTTCTTAGTAGCCAGCGTTGCGTTGGGCCCCAGTCTAAAGAATAGGCCAGTCTCGTCAAGGTTGTAGATGTTGTCGGCGGCATAGTCCTGCAGTAGCTCCTGCAGTTTCTGTCTTCCGGTCTCAACGGATGTCTTGTCGGCGCTGTCAGCCTCCCCCTCGTAGAGTCATCGCTTGATGCCCCGTCGGTTCTTGAATCTCTGGAGCCACCCCCTTGAGTAAGTGAAGTCGTCGCCGACGTCTAACTGCTCCCCTAACGTCTTGGCCTTCAGCAGCATCATCTCGTCGTTGACAGCGGCATGGTGTGACGTCATGTCTGCATGTGAACCACATGAAGACAGCATCTTCAAGTTGCTTGTGTTTAGGGGTGCGGTGTCGGAGGGATTCCAGGGGCGTAGCTAGCCCTCTATTCATGTGGATTCATAATTGTGTCAGCCTCCCCCGCCATCACATCCACCCACACACACCCCACCCCACCGACCCTCTCCAGCAAAAATGAAAATTTCTGGTCATTCTGAGGCGCTTTATTTAGTATGGAAATTCAACAAATAAAACATTTACTTGACATATTTTATTTCTGAAGGAAGGCTTAATATCAAAGAAATTCATTTTTTAGTCATTTTTAGCTCACCTGAGCAAAGCTCAGGGTGAGCTTTTGGGAGACTTGAATGTCCGTCGTCCGTCGTGCGTCGTGTGTCGTCAACAATTTGCTTGTGAACACTCTAGTGGTCACAATTGTAGTCTAATCTTCATGAAACTTGGTCAGAATGAATGTCTTGATAAAATCTCGGACGAGTTCGAAAGTGGGTCAAGTTGGGTTAAAAACTAGGTCACTAGGTCAAATAATAGGAAAACCTTGTGAACCCTCTACAGGTCACATTTTTAGCCCAATTTTCATGAAACTTGGTCAGAATGATTGTCTTGATAAAAGCTAGGAGGAGTTTGAAAAATGGGTTTTGTAGGGTAAAAAACTAGGTCACTAGGTCAAACAGTATAAAAACCTTGTGAACACTCTAGTGGTCACTATTTTAGTCCAATCTTCATGAAACTTGGTCAGAATGAATGTCTTGATAAAATCTCGGACGAGTTCGAAAGTGGGTCAAGTGGAGTTAAAAACTAGGTCACTAGGTCAAACAGTAAAAAACCCCTTGTGAACACTATTGGTCACAATTTTAGTCCAATCTTCATGAAACTTAGTCATAATGATTGTCTTGATAAAATCTCAATTGAGTGTGAAAGTGGATTATGTGGTGTTAAAAACTAGGTCACTAGGTCAAATAGTACGAAAACCTTGTGAACACTCTAGAGGTCACATTTATAGCCAAATCTTCATGCAAATTGGTCAGAATGATTGTCCTAATAAAATCTTGGACAAGTTTGAAAGTGGGTTATGTGAGGTCAAAAAGTAGGTCACTGGGTCATATCTTAGAGAAATCTAGTTTACACTCTAGTGGCCACATTTTTAGCCCAGTCTTCCTCAAACTTGCTCAGAGTGTTCGTCTTGGTGATATCAAGGTTGAGTGTGATCATGGGTTGGGTCGGAATAAAAAGTAGGTCACTAGGTCAAATCTTAGAAAAATTACTTTAGAGAGCACATTTTTAGCCCAATCTTCAATGGTCAGAATCATTGTCTTGATAAAATCAGAATACTAAATCTTTGAAAATCTTGTTCTGCAGAACCACTGCTAATCTATGGTAATCAGGTGAGCGATTAAGGGCCATCTTGGCCCTCTTGTTCCATGTATGAATGCATTTCCAATATACATGTATGTGACACAAAACATTGCTAGTCCAAACTGACATTTAGTGACATTGTAGATCTCACGCAGTTCTTCACCCTCCTCATATTACTGAACTGCCTCTCAGCTGAGGTTGTTGAGACCAGCATAGTGATAAGCACCAGACATATGAAAATGTCTGTCCAGAGTTTTTTTGTGTCTTTTGATGTTGCACTCAGGTCAGAAGGTTTTGTTTCTTTCGAATACCAACTTTCTCTCCAGCGGACAACGTCTTAAGCTTTCACGATATCCAATGAAGCCGTGACAAAATGCACCAAAATTGGTATCTTTCGGAGCAAGGTGTCAGTTCATGGACAATACTTGGAATCAGATATAATGTACGAGTACTCTGCGTTGAATCTGTCTTTGGAGACTACATGCGATCTTCCATTCTAAAACCCGGCGGTCAAGGAACGGATAGTATATTGCCCATTTCCAGTATTCCGATACGGAATCTGTAGGCACTTTGTCAGGGTAACATTCGTGGCGCGCTACTCTTGGCTTTGAAGGCTCTGCTTCCTGTGTTCGGCCATGGCCACAGTTTTGCAGTACAGCTCATCACACAAAACGGAAGGTTGCTTTAAGATCCTGGCTCTCCCTGACAGCCTTAACTAAGTCGCTGTTTATACCCTTAAGCACGAACTCAACAACTACCAGAGAGACGATATTTAAAGTAGAACCCAAGGATGCAAAATCTATAGCTGCGCACATTGGCGTCCCCTCGCTCTAGCACCTTGAGGACATTTACTACAGCGGTGCATGCGTCTTTAAATCTCTTCTGGTCTATTAAGAACTCTTCAGAAGTCTTAAACAAACTTAAGAACAAAAGGTATCTTGCATCCACTGTAAGCATGTACGATTTTTCTACTCTGTACACAACTCTTCCTCATATTTTAATTAAGGATAAGCTTACTAACTTGATCCAGAAAGTATTTGCCCGAGAAAAAACATCATTCTTGGCATGTAATGCTGAAAAAGCTTTCTTTACTGACGAGCAAATGAAATATTACACCAATTGGACTTGCTCAGAAGTTTGCGAAGCACTAACCTTTCTTTTGGATAACATATTTGTACGTTATGGGAATGCTATATACCGTCAGGTAATTGGTATTCCCATGGGTACGAATTGTGCACCACTTGTCGCAGATTTGTTTTTGTACTGCTATGAGAGAGATTTCATGTTGAGTTTGAATCCTCAATCACAAGAAGATGTTATAAAAGCCTTCAATGAAACTTGTCGATATTTTTTGATGATATTTTTAACTTAGATAACCCTTTCTTTGATGCTCTGATTCCTACAATTTATCCTAAAGAACTCAAATTGAATAAAGCTAACCCGTCCGACAATTATGCAGCGTTTCTTGACCTATACCTTAAAATTAATAATGGAATGATTTCTTCTAAAATATGTGACAAAAGAGATGATTTTGATTTTAATATTGTAAATTTTCCTCATCTTGACGGGGATGTTCCCCCACGCTCCATCTTACGGGGTTTATATATCTCAACTTATTCGTTTTGCTAGAGCTTGTTCATCTATTGACGATTTTAACAGTCGAAATCTCATTTTAACTGAAAAACTGCTTAAACAAGGATATAGATACCATAAACTAAGAAAAACTTTCTCTAAATTTTACTATCGAAATCTCTCGCTTATTGGCAAGTACAAATGTAATCTCAAGGTACTTTTGCGACACGGTATTTCACATCCTGAATTTTATGGTGATGTGATTTACAAACTTCGTAAAATTATTGGACATACCCATTTTCTCACTTTGTTCATCAAATATATAAAACAATTCATTAAAAAGGGATATGATCCTGTATTACTACAACATACTGCATGTTTGGTTGTGAACCCTTTTACAGTTGGCAATCACGCTGGCCTCTTTGCATGTACGCCGACAAGAAAGGTTTAGTACTCTATGAAGGCGACCTCTTAAATCCAGAAATGGAAGGAGAACGTTTGATATCTGTACTATTTCATTTTTGTCGTACCCTTTATTACTTTTCTACAGTTACTCTGTTTGCAGCTCAATCATTGAGTACACTAGCGATAGGTGGATACAGTATGTTCAATTAAATGTTTTTTTGTTATACAGATTTGCTGCACTGCAAGTTTCTAACAAGTGCTATCTTTGCAGGCATGCACAATGGAAAGATTCAAGCTATGCAATTCGCGCATGGTTTGTGGAACTAGTTGTTGTACCCGAGTTTGTACTCTCCCATGACACCCGGAACATTATTGACTCTAGATATCGTAATTCTGGTCACGTATCTTAGCCAACATTCCCCTGGCCCTCAATAAAATGATTGAACAGAGCTTCTCCAGCAGTTGACTCTTGAATCATTACGAATGTCATTTTCTGATACAGAATAGGCTATTATCTCACGCACATTTGTATGCATGTGATAAACAGTAAACCCCTTCTCAATTGTTATTTCGTCGGGGTAGGCTATAGTAGATCTACACAAAGACTATTTAATAAAGAAGAGGATATGAACGTTTTATACCAACGTTGGCTGATTTTTCATATATTTTTTATATTTTTTATTAAATTTATTTTTTGGTCAGAATTATGTGGATTCAGCTGCGTACTCGCGTATAGGCGGCTACGCGCCTGGATTCTGTACTCTCAGAGTGCCATTTATCTTTCATTTTAAGGATGTCCCCAATAGTGGACTTCCCCAACTCTAATGAGGTATCTTTCAATATGTAAGACTTTATGTCTTGAATTGTGGCCTTGGGTCTGTCGGCCTTGTACTGGCAGATCTGTTTCTTCACGCTGTGAGGGATCTCAACCCGGCGGCGTTTGCTTGCAAGCGGCATGGCTCTTCTGGCTTCGTAGACTCAGCGAGATATCGATGTTGTATGTCGTATAGCAGTGGAAGTAGGAATGGTTATTTTGAGCCTAGCATGAGCTTTTATTTTGGTAAAAAACATAACTGTGATACCAAACTGGTTATAATTTCTGAATTAGCAAATCATTAAAGGTGATTAACAGTTTAACGATGGCGCCGCGGTTTTAACTTAACAAGTTAATTTGGCGAGTGTTCATCTCATTAAGGAAGATTAAAGAACATTAAAGAATATCAAACATCACTACCCGCGTGCCATATGCAACGCCTTGATAAATAGCCGACACCAATTAAACAGTTTGCACACAGTCGGCGGTTGTTTTACCCATGCCCGTGATTGTAAACACAAGAATTCGCACCTCCGCGAGGCACTGTTGTTAAGTGTCAAGGGTGGGCAATTAAGCCCCAGGGCTACTGACCCGGCCGGATTAACGAGTCACAAATACAGGTAAATGCATAGATTGGTTACCGGAGATCTGTGTCCGGTTCCGGAATGGGAATTTCCGGATGTAACAAGTCAATTTACTGCACAAAAAATCCGTTCCCTTCGACTTTGGTCCGGATCGCGAGTTTTCCGGATTAACGAATTCCGGATTAACGAGACATCACTGTAGCTGTCCTTTGGACTGCCATGTAATTGTTGACCTTCTAAAAGATTTATATACATGTAAATTGTGTCAGTCTGCTGCATGAAAGTAGGTTACCGGAGCTAAAAAAATAGCTGATAATTTCTTTAAACAGCAGCTCCTCTCAAACTATGTACAATGTAATTGGTGTCTACCACATTTCACAGGAATGATCTGCAGATAACCTTTTATCAGGTGTACAGATAGACCAACTTATTTTGGAACAAAACATGACCTACTCTAATGTAAACAAAATGAAGCGACTATGACGCTTCCTAATTTTTGAAGGACTTCGCAAGCCACAACCCTTCAAAATAATTGTCACGGTGCAATGGATATGTATCTGGGCTTGCATGCGGCGGGTCTCGAGTTAGATTCTGACCAGTGGCCAATATTTTTATGCCCCCAAAGCTAGGCTTTGGCGGCATATAGTAATCGCACCGTGTGTGTGTGTGTGTGTGTGTGTGTGTGGGTGGGTGTGTGGGTGGGTGTGTGTACATTTTGTCCGGAGTATATTTCCTTTGTCACATCAGCTACGGATACCAAATTTGGTGTGTGAGTTCATCTTGGGATAGGGGAGTGTCGCATACCATTTTCATGTCACTGTGACCTTGACCTTGACCTTTGACCTTGATTTTACAAAAAGCTTGTCCGGAGCATATCTCCTTTACCTTACCAGCTACAGATTTCAAATTTGGTGTGTGAGTTCATCTTGGGATGGCGGAGTGTCGCGTACCATTTTCAGGTCACTGTGACCTTGACCTTGACCTTTGACCTCGATTTAAAAAAAAAGCTTATACCTTACCAGCTACAAAAAGCTTGTCTGGAGTATGTCTCCTATACCTTACCAGCTAAGGATTCCAAATTTGGTGTGTCAGTTCATCTTGGGATGGATGAGTGTCAAGTACCATTTTCAGATCACTGTGACCTTGACCATGACCTTTGACCGATTTTACAAAAAGCTTGTCCGGAGCATATCTCCTTTACCTTACCAGCTACAGATTCCAAATTTGGTGTATGAGTTCATCTTGGGATGGCGGAGTGAGGCGTACCATTTCCAGGTCACCTTGACCTTGACCTTTGACCTCAATTTAAAAAAAAGCTTATACCTTACCAGCTACAAAAAGCTTGTCCGGAGTATATCAACTATACCTTACCAGCTAAGGATTCCAAATTTGGTGTGTAAGTTCATATTGGGATGGAGGAGTGTCGCGTACCATTTTCAGATCACTGTGACCTTGATCTTGACCTTTGACCGATTTTACAAAAAGCTTGTTCAGAGCATATCTCCTATACCTTACCAGATACGGACTCCAAATTTGGTGTGTGAAATCACCTTGAGATGGTGGAGTGTCACGTACCACTTTCAGGTCACTGTGACCTTGACCTTGACCTTTGACCTCGATTTTACAAAAAGCTTGTCCGGAGCATATCTCCTTTACCTTACCAGCTATGGATCCAAAATTTGGTATGTGAGTTCATCTTGGGATGACGGAGTGTCGCGTATCATTTTCAGGTCACTGTGACCTTGACCTTTGACCTCGATTTAACAAAAAGCTTATACCTTACCAGCTGCAAAAAGCTTGTCCGGAGTATAACTCCTATACTTTACCAGCTATGGATTCCAAATTTGGTGTGTGAGTTCATCTTGGGATGGAGGAATGAAGCGTTCCATTTTCAGGTCACTGTGACCTTGACCTTCGACCTCGATTTTACAAAAAAGGTTGTCCAGAGAATATCCGCTATACCTTACCAGCTGCAGATTCCAAATTAGGTGTGTGAGTTTATCTTGGGATGGTGGTGTGTCGCGTACCATTTTCAGGTCACTGTGACCTTGACCGTTGACCTAGATTTTACACAAAGCTTGTCCGGAGCATTTCTCCTATACCTTACCAGCTACGGATTCCAATTTTGGTTTGTGAGTTCATCTTGGGATGGTGGAGAGTCGTGTACCATTTTCAGATCACTGACATTGACCTTGACCTTTGACCTCAATTTTACAGTCCGGAGCATATCTCCTATATCTTACCAGATACAAAAAGCTTGTCCAGAGCATATCTCCTATACCTTAAACGTTGACAATCAACCCAGGGTCCTTTTTAACGTTGAGAATGACTTAGGGTCCTTTTTAACTAAGTTTTGACCCTTGGCTCTTTTCTTAGCTATCATAATCGTCAAAGGTTCTGTTTCTAATGTTAAGAACTGACTCCTGCGTCATTTTTAACAGCATCAAAATTTCATGTTACACCTGCATTACATTGTATTGGTTTTCCGCCAAAATGCATTTCGGTGTCAAACACTTTGGGGGCATTTGTCACCCGTGACGACTCTCTTGTTTATTAATTATTATTCCATACAAAAAAACAATAAATATAACAAAACAACAATATATATAACATATAATAATTAATAACAAAATATTAACATATAATTGAAAACGACTAAAAATTGATTATGAATAGCAAATAATTTTTGTTTTAAAAAGGAAAACTGCATAGCCTGGGAATTCGAACCCACGACCTACTGTTTGCAAGACCAAATACATATCCATTAGACCAAAGCCCAGTACATTATTTGTGGCAACTTACTACATTATGTTGTCTGGTCCTATATTTGTGTTCTGTTATGTAAACAACAAAATAACAACAAGTCTCAATATAGGGTGGTTTATTATCTGTAAGGTTTGAACTGGCACTCATTACTTTCCGCCGTCTTTCGTCGATGATAAATCGTGATAGTGACGCATGTTTCACGTGTCTGTTTGGAAGGATAAAAACAGCTTACGGAAAAAGGCGGAATATTCATGCAGTGCCAGGTCAAACCTTATCGACAATACCTGTATATATACAGGTAAACCACGCTATATTGAGACTTGTTGTTATTTTGTTGTTTACATAACAGCACAAAAGTACAGGGTCAGACAAAACACTTTAGTAAATCGCCACGCGGACAGTATTTTAATGAAAAAAATGTTAGTCACTGGTAAGAATCGAACTCAACACCGCCACATGCAAGTCCAGATACATATCCATTACACCAAGACAACTATTTTGAAAAAGTTTCGCCTTGCTAAGGCTTTTAAAATTAAAGAAGCGCTATAGTCGCTTTGTTTTGTTGACATTAGAGTAGGTCATGTTTTGTTCCAAAATAAGTTGGTCTATCTGTAAATGGTTTTGGTGTGCTGCATAATTAGGTCACAGGAGGTAAACATAGATTTCAGAGAACAATTTCTTTGAATGACACCTCCTCCTGAACCATTGTATGGACTTCCACCAAATTTCACAATAATCATCTTCAGGTTAAATCCCCCCCCTCCCAAAACTGAAGTTTAATAAATGTTTCCAAACCTTTGGATCCAAACTGTTTGCATAGGTAATCACAGTGGCATGCAAAGAGTTAATGTATAAGATCATCCATTGTGTATCATATACCACATATGTATCTACCTTCAGGCTCTCGTGTTTTGGATGCTGAACAGGTATCACAGTTTCTAAAGGTTCAGGGCCAATTTTCAATTTCAATGCAGGAAATGACTAATTCAATTGATGTGACCATTTAGAAGAAAGATGAATCATTCTTAATATACAGCATTGATTTTAACTTTATGTAATTAAGTGGACGCTATAGAGAGGTTTTATATTGTTTTTGAAATTCCAATTAAGAAATTTCCCAGCATTTGTTGATTGGCTCCCATTTGACATACATGAATATTTTCATTCTGTTATTTGTCAAATTAATGCATGCAATAATGTTGTAATTAAGGTAATTATCCTAATGATTTCTGCAGACAAACTTAGGCAAATAATGTATACCCAAATCAAACTACTCCTTAAGGATCGGTTTGATCAGGGTTTATACTATGTGCTTCTCCATTGGATCCATTAGACCCTTTCTCAATTTAACCCTTCGCTTGCTATTCGCGTCAATATACCTACCTGTAAATAGTGAAAACCCAGATGAGACAGCTCCTGCAGGAGCTGTCTCATCAGGGTCTGCACTATTTACAAGTTGTGCAACCAGTGCACTCCACAGCAGTGATTGCACAGTGATATACTTGTACACAGTGAAGATATATATAATTATACTACAGGGCATGGGTAAAGAAGGAGAAATGTATTTTAAAATTCAGCAAGCGAAGGGTTAACAGTTATGCATGAATTATTCATTGCATGGATATCAATTACCACATACTTTTATGATATAAAAAAATTTGGTTTAGACAAAAACTGTACGATCATATCTACGGGAATATAACTCCATAGGCCAACAGACCAGACCCTGATCAGACAACTCAAAAAGGAGTTGTGTGATCTGGGTCTACTCTGTTTTCAAAGTTGTGTTTAGAATTTTGTAGTTTGAAACCATTGTGATAAATAAAGCATTTCCTCCTATAGGAGAACAGTTCTCTACTTATCAGTGGTTTCACAAAGTCGTCAAAAGTCATCAATATGAGGGAATGGGTTAAAAACGCCTCTGTAAAAGGAGCAAATGCTGTATTGGGTTGAATTTGGGTCTAAAATAGCCTATGAGGTGATGGGTTTAAAATTCAGTGTTGTAGTTGTGAATTTGCTGGAATTCTTGATAGAAGCTGTTCAGATTTATGCCTGTTTACTTTTTATATCCTCATGTGTTGAGATGGATGAAAAGTGAAGAAGTACTGCAGAAAGAAAGAAAGAGTCTAGTTACAATGTTGACAGTATGGGTTGACAGAAACTGTTGTATTCATATTGAACTAAATAATTTCACTTAGCCATCTCATTTTCTTTTAGAAGAAAAATCTTGTTGGGTAATTGATACCACAAGACTTAGTGCAGTGTTATAATAATTATGACAAATATATGATACACAGAAGTGTAATATAGTTTTAATACATGATAAATGTATGATAGTAATTTACCTTATATTCCCAGAAGGAAAAAGAAAGATATACATTTTGCTCTGTAAAATATTCCATTAACGATTGTTATATTCCGTATGTTTTAAATATAGTTGAGGATTTCTTAGCAATGAAGAAAATATTCCAAAATAGGGAATCAATATAACACATAAATACTTGAACTGCTCTGATCTAATATTTCGACCACTTAGGGCCTTTTTCAAAGATTATCATGTCAAAATACATGTCACATTTTTGTTACATGCATTCAGCCATAAAATCAAAGAGTATAATGTTGATCCAGCGTCATGGTGACATTTGGTTGTTATTATACCCCCCTTTTGAAAAAAATGGGGGTATATTGCTTTGCACATGTCGGTCGGTCGGTAGGTCGGTCGGTCTGTCGGTCGGTCGGTAGATCGATGGTTTCCGAACGATAACTAATAAACGACTTGGCCTAGAATCTTCAAACTTGCTGTGGTGGTTGGTCATGACAAGTAGATGACCCCTATTGTTTTTGAGGTCACTAGGTCAAAGGTCAAGGTCACCATGACCTAAAATGGTGAAATAGTTTCCGATCAATAACTGCTCAAAGGTTTGGCTTGGGATCTTCAAACTTGCTGTGGTGGTTGGTCATGACCACTAGATGACCCCTATTGATTTTGAGGTCACTAGGTCAAAGGTCAAGGTCACCATGACCTTAAATGGTTAAATGGTTTCCGATCAATAACTGCTTAAGGGTTTAGCTTAGAATCTTCAAACTTGCTGTGGTAGTTGGTCATGACCACTGGATGACCCCTATTGATTTTGAGGTCACTAGGTCAAAGGTCAAGGTCACCATGACCTTAACTGGTAAAATGGTTTCTGATCAATAACTGCTCAAGGGTTTGGCTTAGGATCTTCAAATTTGCTTAGGTGGTTAGTCATGACAACTAGATGAGTCCTATTGTTTTTTAGGTCACTAGGTCAAAGGTCAAGGTCACCATGACCTTAAAGGGTGAAATGGTTTGCGATCGATAACTGCTCAAGGGTTTGGCCTAGGATCTTCAAATTTGCTGTGGTGGTTGGTAATGACCACTAGATGACCCCTTTTGCTTTTTAGGTCACTAGGTCAAAGGTCAAGGTAACCATGCTCTTAACTGGTCAAATGGTTTCCGATCAATAACTGCTCAAGGGTTTGGCTTAGAATCTTCAAACTTGCTGCGGTAGTTGGTCATGACAACTGGATGGCCCCTATTGTATTTGAGGTCACTAGGTCCAAGGTCAAGGTCACCATGACCTTAACTTGTAAAATGGTTTCTGATCAATAACTGCTCAATTGTTTGGCTTAGGATCTTCAAATTTGCTTAGGTGGTTGGTCATGACAATTAGATGAGCCCTATTGTTTTTTAGGTCACTAGGTCAAAGGTCAAGGTCACCATGACCTTAAAGGGTGAAATGGTTTGCGATCAATAACTGCTCAAGGGTTTGGCTTAGGATCTTCAAACTTGCTGTGGTGGTTGGTCATGACCAGTAGATAACCCCTATTATTTTTTAGGTCACTAGGTCAAAGGTCAAGGTCACCATGACCTTAACTGGTGAAATGGTTTGCGATTAATAACTGCTCAAGGGTTTGTCTTAGGATCTTCAAACTTGCTTAGGTGGTTGGTCATGACAACTAGATGACCCCTATTGATTTTGAGGTCACTAGGTTAAAGATCAAGGTCATCATGACCTTAACTGATGAAATGGTTTCCAATTAATAACTGCTCAATGGTTTGGTTCGGGTCTTCAAACTTGCTGTGGTAGTTGGTTGTGACCACTTGATGACCCCTAAAGTTGTTGAGGTCACTAGGTCAAAGGTCAAGGTCACCATGACCTTAATATGTGAAATGTTTTCAGATCAATAAATGATCAGTGGTTTGGCTTAGGATATTCAAAGTTGCTGTGGTGATTAGTCATGACCGCTAGATGACCTCTATAGTTGAGGTCACTAGATCAAAGGTCAGGGGGTCTGGAGGGGTATACATGTTTTACAAACATCTCTTGTTTAAAATGTCATGACGTCATCAAAATGACGTCATCAAATGACGTCATGGGTGCAACAAAGTCATGCATGCATTAGCGCATTATCCTCCTTGATGTTACAGCCAAATGGTCTATACGTTCTCAGCCTCCATATCCAATCGGTTTCATGGATCTGTCTTTCAATTCTACATGCATGGAACATCCGTTTCAAAACTACAAATCTCACATCATCACTGCTATGACCACCGATTAAAAAATGTCTGTTTATTGGCTTCTCTCTCCCATGTCTCCAATCACTGTCAAGTTTTCCACCCTTACCAACTGATCATCCTGCCACTATATCCTCTCTTCCTTAACTTTTTATACGCCCACCTAATAAAGGTGGTTGTATATCATAGTGGCCTTGTCCGTCCGTCCGTTCGTTTGTTCGTTCGTCCGTCCGTCCGTCAACATTTTATTTGTCCGCTGTTACCTGGGAATACTATTTGACATATATTAATGAAGCTTCACACAAATGGTTAATGCATCAAGATCTGAAGCTGAGTTGATTCTTAGGTTCATTTGATTTTTCATTTCGGAGTTATGGCCCTTGTCCTAAAAAATATGCAAATAGTTTGTCCGCTGTTTTCTGGGAAAACTATTTAAGAGATATTAATGAAACTTCACACAAATGTTTAATGCATCAAGATCTGAAGCTGAGTTGATTCTGAGGTTCATTTGATTTGTAGTTTCGGAGTTATGGCCCTTTTACTTAATAAATAATGCAAATACATGCAAATAGTTTGTCCGCTGTTTTCTGGGAAAACTATTTGAGAAATATTAATGAAACTTCACACAAATTTTTAATTCATCAAGATCTGAAGCTGAGTTGAATCTGAGGTTCATTTGATTTTTCATTTCAGAGTTATGGCCCTTGTCCTTAAAAAATGTTCAAATAGTTTGTCCGCTGTTTTCTGGGAAAACTATTTGAGAGATATTAATGAAACTTCACACAAATGTTTAATGCATCTAGATCTGAAATTGAATTGATTCTGAGGATCATTTGATTTTTCGTTTCAGAGTTATGGCCCTTGTCCTTAAATAATAATGCAAATACATGCAAATAGTTTGTCCGCTGTTTTCTGGGAAAACTATTTGAGAGATATTAATGAAACTTCACAAAAATGTTTGATGCCGAGTCAATTTTGAGGTTTATTTGATTTGTGGTTTCGGAGTTATGGCCCTTTTACTTAAAAAATAATGCAAATATATGCATATAGTTTGTCCGCTGTTTTCTGGCAAAACTGTTTGACAGATATTAATGAAACTTTATACACATGTTTAATGCATCAAGACCTGAAGCTAAGTTGATTCTGAGGATCATTTGATTTGTTGTTTTGGAGTTATGGCCCTTGCACTTAAAAAAAATGCAAATCTATGCAAATATGAGGATGGCCATAACTTTTTCATTTGAAATGATATTTACTTCAATTTTTTTTATATGGTTAAACCTGAATGTGAATTTTCACATATATTACGGGGGTTTTGATATGTCATTTTATTCTAAAGTCATGGTCCTTGAACTTTGTGTGTTCGTTGCTTTGTTTATCGGTCAACTTTTAGTTTGTCTGTTGTTTTCTGGGAAAACTATTAAAATGATATAAATGAAACTTAACACAAATGTTTTAAGCAACAAAATTTGAAGCTGAGTTTATTTTGAGGTTCATTCAGTTTGTCTTTAAAGAGTTATGGCCGTTGCACTTTACAAAAATCTGCAAAAATGAGGATTAGTTGTAACTTTTTTATTATACCCCCCTTTTGAAAAAATGGGGGTATATTGCTTTGCACATGTCGGTCGGTCGGTCTGTCGGTCGGTCGGTAGATCGATGGTTTCCGAATGATAACTAATAAACGACTTGGCATAGAAACTTCAAACTTGCTGTGGTGGTTGGTCATGACAAGGGGATGACCCCTATTGTTTTTGGGGTCACTAGGTCAAAGGTCAAGGTCACCATGACCTAAAATGTTGAAATAGTTTCCGATTAATAACTGCTCAAGGTTTTGGCTTTGGATCTTCAAACTTGCTGTGGTGGTTGGTCATGACCACTAGATGACCCCTAGTGTTTTTGAGGTCACTAGGTCAAAGATCAAGGTCACCATGACCTTAACTGGTTAAATGGTTTCCGATCAATAACTGCTCAAGGGTTTAGCTTAGAATCTTCAAACTTGCTGTGGTAGTTGGCCATGACCACTGGATGACCCCTATTGTTTTTGAGGTCACTAGGTCAAAGGTCAAGGTCACCATGACCTTAACTGGTTAAATGGTTTCTGATCAATAACTGCTCAAGGGTTTAGCTTAGAATCTTCAAACTTGCTGTGGTAGTTGGCCATGACCACTGGATGACCCCTATTGTTTTTGAGGTCACTAGGTCCAAGGTCAAGGTCACCATGACCTTAACTGATAAAATGGTTTCTGATCAATAACTGCTCAGGAGTTTGGCTTAGGATCTTCAAATTTGCTTAGGTTGATCGTCATGACAATAAGTTGAGGCCTGTTGTTTTTGGGGTCACCATGACCTAAACTGGTAAAATGGTTTCTGATCAATAACTGCTCAAGGGTTTGACTTAGAATCTTCAAACTTGCTGTGATGGTTGGCCATCCTCTTGATGACCCCTATTGTTTTTGAGGTCACTAGGTCAAAGGTCAAGGTCACCATGACCTTAACTGATAAAATGGTTTCTGATCAATAACTGCTCAAGGGTTTAGCTTAGAATCTTCAAACGTGCTGCGGTAATTTGCCATGACAACCGGATGACCCCTATTGGTTTTGAGGTCACTAGGTCAAAGGTCAAGGTCACCTTGACCTTAACTGGAAAATGGTTTCTGATCAATAACTGCTCAAGGGTTTAGCTTAAGATCTTCAAATTTGCTTAGGTGGTTGGTCATGACAACTAGATGAGCCCTGTTGTTTTTGAGGTCACTAGGTCAAAGGTCAAGGTCACCATGACCTTAACTGGTGAAATTGTTTACGATCGATAACTGCTCAAGGGTTTGGCTTAGGATCTTCAAATTTGCTGTGGTGGTTGGTCAATGGACATGACAACTAGATGACCCCTATTTATTTTGAGGTCAAAGGTCAAGGTCATGACCTTAACTAATGAAATGGTTTCCATATAATAACTGCTCAATGGTTTGGTTCGGGACCTTCAAACTTGCTGTGGTAGTTGGTCGTGACCACTAGATGACCCCTATAGTTGTTGAGGTCACTAGGTCAAAGGTCAAGGTCACCATGACCTTAACTTGTGAAATGTTTTCAGATCAATAAATGATCAGTGGTTTGGCTTAGGATCTTCAAAGTTGCTGTGGTGATTAGTCATGACCGCTAGATGACCTCTGTAGTTGAGGTCACTAGATCAAAGGTCAGGGGGTCTGGGGGGTATACATGTTTTACAAACATCTCTTGTTTAATAAGATATTCACTTCATTTTTAAAAAAAATAATATCACCTTAGTATGGAAATCAAGATCTGAAGCACAGATTAGAAAATGTCAACACAGATTAGAAAATGTCAACATGTTGAATCAGAGAAAGTTTGCAAGTGGGCGTATTATGTACCGTATGCGGTACTCTTAAGTTTGGCAGGATGATAGAAAATCAGTTGGTAAGGGTAGATAAACTTGACAGATCTGCTACTTTAGTAAAGAAACAAACAGTTAGATCTAATAGGAAAACGAATAGGGTCCCTTTAGTTTTGACGTATTCAAATCTGCTTCCGAATATGCATGACATTGTAAAAAAACAAAAGTTTTGCACCAATCAGACCGGCTTAAAGAAGTATTTCAACAACTGCCAATTGTAGCCTTCAGGTGTGATCAAAAAATCTATGTGACACACTGGTGCATTCAAAAACTAACCGGATTGTTAGACCAAGCAATACAGTCTGTTCACAGGGTTGTGCTACATGCAGTATCCTTGAAATGTCAAGTATTAGTGACACAAATAGGCAATCAGTTTACAATGTGTCTACCAATATTAACTGTAGAGAAAGAAATGTAGTATATGCAATTAAATGCAGTAAATGCAATATAATGGTGTATGTCGGCGAAACTGAGAGAGAAATTCGGGAGAGAATGAAAGAACATTTGATTGACGTGAGACATGGGAGAGAGAAGCCAATAAACAGACATTTTGGAATCGGTGGTCATAGCAGTGATGATGTGAGATTTGTAGTTTTGAAACGGATGTTCCATGCATGTAGAATTGAAAGACAGATCCATGAAACTGATTGGATATTGAGGCTGAGAACGTACAGACCATTTGGCTGTAACATCAAGGAGGATAATGCTCTAATGCATGCATGATGTCATTGCACCCATGACATCATTTGATGACGTCATTTTGATGACGTCATGACATTTTAAATAATAATCCAAAGACACCATGACGCTGGATCAACATTATTATGTCTCCCCCATTTATGGGGAGAAATATTGTTTTTGCCAGAGTTGTCTGTCTGTCCGTCCGTCCGTCCGTCCGTACGTCTGTCCGTCCGTCCGTCTGTCCGTCTGTCCGTCACAAACTTGTGTCACGCGTATCTCTGAAACCAGTTGGGCTAGAGTCACCAAACTTCACAGGAATGTTCACCAGCATGAGTTGTTGTGCATCTGGGTTTTTTGAATTATCTCCCCCTGATAATTTTGGAGTTATTGCCCCTGATGACTTAAAATTAGAAAAACTTTGTGTCGCGCGTATCTCTGAAACCGCTAGTACTAGAGTCACCAAACTTCACAGGAATGTTCACCAGCATGAGTTGTTGTGCACCTATGGTTTTTGAATTGTCTCCCCCTGATAATTCTTGAGTTATTGCCCCTGATATGAATACTTAAATTTATACAAACTTTCTGTTGCGCGTATCTCTAAAACCAGTAGGGCTAGAGTCACCAAACTTCACAGGATTGTTCACAAGCATGAGTTGTTTTGCTCTTGGTTTTTTTTAATTGTCTCCCCCTGTTAATTTTGGAGTTACCTCCCCTGATGACTTAAAATTAGACGAACTTTACTTAGTGTTGTGCATATGTCTGAAACCACTAGGGCTAGAGTCACCAAACTTCAAAGGAATGTCGACCAGCATGAGTTGTTGGACCACTGGGATTTTTGAATTGTCTTCCCTTGATAACTTTGGAGTTATTGCCCCTGATATGATTACTTAAAATTAGAGAAACCTTGTGTCATGCATATCTTTAAAACCACCAGGGCTAGAGTCACCAAACTTCACAGGAATGTTCACCAGCATGAGTTGTTGTGCATCTGGGTTTTTTAATTGTCTCCCCTTGATAACTTTGGAGTTACTGCCCCTTATGACTTAAATAAGAGAAACTTTACTTTGTGTCACATGTATCTCTGAAACCACTAGTACTAGAGTCACCAAACTTCACAAGAATGTTGACTAGCATGTGTTTTTGTGTACCTGAGGCTTTTAAATTGTCTCCCCCTTACACTTGTGTATTGGAAAGAGGATGGGAGGGGGAGACATCTGTTTTTGTGACAAAAACAAACCTCTAGTTCTCTTTGATTTTATGGCTGAATGCATGTAACAAAAATGTGACGTGTATTTTGACATGATAATCTTTGAAAAAGGCCCTTAGTGGTCGAAATATTAGATAAAAGATTTCTTAACAGTTTTATAAATCAGTGAATATTAACTCTCTCTCTCTCTCTCTTTTTGCATTGCATGGCATAGTTACGCTCCATTGCCATAGAAATAAAGTTAATCCTTCTTTATGACATTGCAGAATCGAAAATAAACAATGATATACAAACACGATATGGATTGTCACTGCAGAAGCTCCATATCAGAACAAATTACAGGGGGCCATTTCATGGGTCTAGATGGTCTAAAAAGTCCAAAAAATTGATTGGGTCGATTGAGTGTTATATTATATTCAAGGGGTCCAACTACCGATTCGCAGATTTCGCGACCGATTCTGAATAACGCTCGGGTTTGGACAGCCAAGATGGAATAACCGCTAATGTTTGGTATGAGCGTGAAGCTGGGACATTGTACTTCTCGTTCGAGTAAGAAAAATCAGCGTATTTTGTAGGAATTTCACGTCGGCACCGGCTATGGCTTAGTCAGAATGTATCAAAAGTTATATTATTTGAAAAGCTACTTAAATATTAACTCTCAGTCTCCTTATTCTGTTAATGTTTTACAAACATTTTATTTCAAGAAACTTTTGTCTACAGAAAATGTAGAAACATATCTATATCATATACATGTATTATTTTATAAGAAAACAGAGCCAACCCTGATTTGTCTGATCTGGACCTACTCTGTTTGCAAAGATGTGGGAAATCATATTTACTGAGTAAAGGATTAAGCAGGCTTGATATTGACAATGCAGATAGTAGGATACTATGACACTTACCTACCAAAACAAACCATGTCTGCAGCTTAAACATAAAATAAAAAGATGCACACTAAGACATTTTCCATCGTAGAAAAATCAGTCAGAGATGAATTGCTTACAATTTCAAATAAGAGGTGCATGAAATAGCCTTTCATTCTTATTCCTTCATTATGCATAAGTTGATGAGTAGAAGAAATGATGCTGGTGTAGACACTGTTTTAATACCAACATTTCCACCACTCACTGTATCTTCGTCATATTCCTTCATTGTGTAACTTTGTAACATGTAATGTTTCTTCGTGTTTTTTCCCTGCTATTAGTTTGAACTCCTATGTTGTTAATTTTTTCTGATGTTGTTTTCGTGAGAACTATTCAGCAAAAATGCTTTCAAGCTCTGTGCAATTCAAGCAATATTGTGAAGTTTGGTTTTAGTATGTCTCAAACTGTCTATAATATGTATGATACAGACATCCTACTTTTATGATAACAGATTTTTTTTTCTCCCCAAATAAAATATGGTAGTTATCAACTGTAGCTCATTGGGATTGTTCCATAGATGTGAATTTTAACATTAATAGCCAGTGCATAATTACAGGTGTACAAAAGAGAATGTGATCATTCATCTTATAATTGGCAAATGGTGGACACCACACTGGCCAGTTACGGTCTATCTTTTATATTGATGGTGTCTACTATAGTAGAAATGTATAGAGGAAATGAATAGGCACCAATATACGCTGTATACAGTAGCTGTATGAAGTACATAACTCATGGTCAAGTAGTCAGATTGAATTTAACTCTTTTACGCATCTGCAACAATGGTCATCTGTTTCAATTCTGTAAATGAAATTTCTCTCATTTCCGTGCAAAAGTAAGGTCATAGTGTCAAACAGTTTGGACCTGATGAGATGCCACATTAACTTGTGTCCGATCTGGATTTAAACTGCTTGCATAAGTAATTATATATAATTATATTGTACACTTTTTTGTCCAGGCAATAACTCCTATATGGCGGTCGTAAAACACCATTAAAAAAAAGGTGATAGAAAGTGTCATATACAAGGGCCATAACTCTGGTTGCAATACTGTAAAACAGGTTATTTTGGCGTCATGAATATTTCGTGTAAATGTGATTTTGTATTAATTGGTGATATGATGATTTCGCTATGGCGTCCCTCTCGCTAATTTAACATGACGGAAATAGAAGCAAATAAAATGCTGCAGAATGATGTAAAAAAGGGCAAATAAATACTTAACGAATGTAGTAACTGCGGTTGGCAATTTAGGGGTTATCAGTCGATAATTGTGAACAAATTCTAAGGCTTTAATAGCATGAGTATTTACTGGTATTAAATTGTGTAATTGTTTTAAGACCTTTCCCCAAAACTTGGATGTATGGCACAGCAAACACACAGGTCTACTGCTGAAATCATCGACACAAAAGTACTACTTTATAACTTCGTCGTTTTATTTGGATCAAAACTGTCTGCAAAAGAAATGTTTATTACAATTTGTCAATTAGCATGCTAATGGTTAAGTGCATACTCCTATTGAGACTTGGGTGGTAAATGTGTGAAATCAAATTGACAAGTTTGTGTGTACGTGTTGATCTGTTAAACGCAGCTGGGAACAAACCAGTATCCAATAGTAAAAACAAGTGAATTGTTTTTCACAAATACTAAGAGTCAAACCTGTTTCAAAAGTCCGTAACTGTACAAAAAACAACCAAACGTTATCTGTGGTAATTTATCACTTACCTTACATGTAAACATGTTTGTTTATTAGAGTTACTTCCCTTTTCACGGAGATTAATGAAGAAGAGAACATTCTTCCATTTTCTGGTCTGTATTTTTAATTTACACGCTTTTCTGTTAAATAAACTTTTTATGCATACACTTCATTCAACATTTGTGTTGAACAGAGAATTTCATCAATGCAGAAAAAACATGCATGACGTTGTGATAGAACTGACCATATTGCGGATATACCTATTTTGGACATTACTCCATTTTATACTTCCTATAGGTTTATTAGGGAGAATATTGAAATTGCGAGGCAACTCATTCGCAAATTAACGCGAAATATATATTGTCGCTAATAAAACCTGTTTTACAGTACTTTAGGAGTTATTATAGGGTTAACCCTACTGTAATTTGAAATTTGTGATGGTATATGAGGTTTTTAACGGTCGCAAATTATTTTAATGGAAGCGCCGAAGTCATTAAAATAATTTAAGACCGTTAAAAACCTCATATACCGTTGCAAATTTCAAATTACAGTAGGATTAACCCTATTCTAACGCAATCTTAACATGAAAAACGACAAATTGTTAAGCCGATTTTAACTCAAGTAATACCCTTTGCGCACGGATGATTAAATGAGTGATGAGGCAAGAAATAGTGCACCAGTTTCTCTCAGATTTCTTAAAGTAACTGTGTTTTCACCCTGGTTTATATATATATATGAAAAGATATTTAGATGACTGCTTTATACTTTGGCTAGGTTCTTTATATGACTTAAATGAATTCCAGATTTTATTAAATTCACTTCATACGGATATAAAATTTGAAATCCAGGAAAGTTCAACGGCACTACCATTTTTAGATGTACTGGTAATGAAAAATGGGACAATACTTACCACAGATATTTACAGTAAAATTACAGATTCCAAACAATATCTTAATTTTAATTCTTGTCATCCAAAACACACTAAAATTAACATTCCATTTTCTTTAGCTCGCAGAATTTGTACAATTGTAAGCGATTCGGATATTCTTTTAAAACGTTTTGAAGAACTGGCATTTAATCTTATAAAATTGAATTATCCACCAGAAATAGTTAGGACAGGAATAATTAAAGCCTTTAAAATACCAAGAAAGGAATTACTTACAGTTAAAAGAAGAAAGGAAGAGCACATTATTCCGTTTATTTCAACTTTTAATCCAAAAAATAAAGAGATATTTGGTGTATTGAAACAAAATATGGAGATTCTAAATAGTGATGAAACAATGAAAAGAATTATGGACAGTACTAGGGTGATAAAAGGCAAACGGCAACTACCAAACTTAAAGCGCCTTCTAACAAGATCTAATTTTAAAGAATTTGGATTGTGTCCATCAGTTAACAAATGCAAAGAGCCCCGCTGTGGACTTTGTAGCTGCATAGTGGAGGGTTCTTCCTTATGTTTAAATAACAAAGTATTCCATGTAAAAGAAAATATGAACTGCACTGTTAGAAATGTACTGTACGTTCTCATTTGTAATGGATGCAGAGAATTTTATATTGGTCAGACTGGAGACAAATTACGCAACAGAAGGACAGTGCATGACCAACAAATCAGAGATCCATCAACAAGACAAATACCGTTAAGTTCTCATTTAGACCAGTGTTGCAATATCAATCCTAAATTTTCAATTTTTCCATTTTACAAGTTTCACACCGATGATGTTTCAGCTAGGTTACTTATGGAAAAACATTTCATACGGGTATTTAACCCAAAATTAAACAGAATTTGATAACGTCATTTGACGCCGTCTTTATGACGTCATGACGTCGTTACTGCGGCGTTACCAAGTAACGTCATTGCTATGTATTTGTTATTCCCCTGATGAGCAGTAGTGAAACCGGTAGGGAATAAAAATGTAAATCTTCACAAGTGGTGTCAATTTATCTTTTCAATATATATATATATATATATATATATATTTCATTAGTCATGAATAATTGTGCGGTAGCTATTCAACATGCTCAATACATACATTCAATACACATTTTGGTAAAGTAACGTCATCTTAGTCTTTGGCCCCATACGGGAAAACGTCGTCGGTAACAATGACGTCACGTTATAACGTTATGTTTGAACAATATAATAAATAAGGGCTAATCTGGAACCCAACGCTTAGAGTATCTCAATAATTCTCCACATGACACATGTGCATATAAGAGACTGTTCAAGTTGTGACAAAGTAAACAATGGAAAATAACTTGAAATAACGGGCCAAACTGGACTAGATCTAGATTTATATGTCAAGTATGCATACGGATTTATCATTGCTTGTAAACAACGCGCATTGATATATTTACATGGTGTTATTCGGCCGTTTTCGATTGGTTGAATTTGCGACATATAAAACACTTTTTATATGCCGCAGATTTGGTCACATGAGCCAATCAGATTTCAGGAAATTGACGGATTGCTTTAGAATGCCCCCTTTTTTTTTTCTTATTCCGATAAATAACTCCTGTCCTACTGATGCTATTGGACTAACATGTCATACATGGAAAGAGCATGATGAAAGGAAATGTCATGCACAAGTTAGTATCATGCCATAAACAGACTGAGTTAACCCTTCGCTTGTTATTCGCGTCAATATACCTACCTGTAAATAGTGAAGACCCAGATGAGACAGCTCCTGCAGGAGCTGTCTCATCAGGGTCTGCACTATTTGCACATTGATTGTGCAACCAGTGAACTCCACAGCAGTAATTGCACAACGAAATACTTGTACACAGTGAAGATATATGTAATTATACAACAGCGCATGGGTAAAGAAGGAGAAATGTATTTCAATATTTAGCAAGAGAAGGATTAATGCTGATCAGACAGCTCCTATAAGTAGCAGGCATCTGATCTGGGCCTACTTAGTTTGCAAATGCGTATTCATGGAGTAAAGGGTTAACTGTTCAAGCTAGTAGCAATTTGTGATAACTTAGGCAGTCATTTTTTATTTGTTTTGTAAATTGACTTCTTGTCAAGTTTCATATCATTTGACATTCTGTTTATAATAAAACATCAGAAATCTTAAATTTTGAGGAAATTATCTTGGACAACAACTTTTTCAAATTGATTTACAGAGTTAAGATGACATACCTTCATGACAGAGAAAAATAATGTAAGATTTGGGATAGATTGCATTTTGCCCAGATAAGTTGTTTAAATTCAAACATTTTCAAGAGTTGCTGGACTGTTTTGTCCACATCTTTTGAAGACAACTCTAGAGAGTGGTCACAACAAAGGGCTTGGTAGAGAGAAATGACAGTTTTAGTATTTGAGTATGAGCCTTTAACTGTGTCCTTGAAATTGTTCATTTGGTAGGTAAATCCATATGCTTAGAACATTTATTTAACACTACTAAATCATTTTTACATACTTCTGACAGATTCGATGACTGCTGTCATCTTTTTTAAAGACTCTACTGAGTCCATGTATCATCGGCTATTTTTGTCAGCAGGTGTGCTGATGAAAACTGGGTCCCAGATATAGGAGAGTTTATATGCCCCCTCATCCCGGTTCATAGTCGACAGCAGTCTTCGAAACTGTCAGAAGTACGTAAAAATTATTTAGTAGTGTAAAATGAACCGTTATCTATGGCTTTGTTTCTATCATAGTACACCTACTCCATCCCAAACTCCAAGGCCAGTGTCACCAATTCCATCATCAGCTGCCAGTTTGCCATCTGTCAAGACTAACCAGACCACAACAGCTACCTCTACCACTACCACTACCACTACCACTACACCATCCTTGACCACCACAAATGGATCTCCAACAACAACCTCCTCACAGAGTAGGTATACCCAGTACAGTAAAACCCCTCTAAACTGGAATTCTAGTAGATAAGAATGTAGCCACTTTTAGACGGGTGGTTGCTTAATGCAGGGTGAAATCCTGATATATTTTCTGCACTTCACTAGGATCGAAATAGTTCAGAAAGGCTTGCTCTAATCCAACCACTGAATATAGTTTTATTAGTCTAAGAGCTCTCAGTGTATCACATTACTTTGTTACTGTAACCCTGTACCTGTTCAATGTTCATTTAAGACATACGGTACAGTAAAACCTCTCTATAACGGTCACTAAATTACATCAAGTATTTTATGTTAAAGGTAGGTGGCTGCTTAAAGCAAGGTGAAAGTAAATCAGAATGCCTCTATAGGACTGTTCTGTTTTACTTTTATCTTGCTTTAAGCAGCCACCTGGCCAAAATACCAACAAATTAACACAATTCAGTGGCCATTATAGAGAGGTTTTACTGTAATGACATCATGAATAGTAGTTAGATTATTCTTTAAAAAATCATATGAAAACAAGAAAGTTTTGCTCAAACAGAAACTGTAGCATCAGATCTATTGTATCAAGGGTGTGATGAAAATGTTTTCACCAAACCATTGATATATATATAGATATACATGTATCCTACATTGCAGTAGCAGCAGCAGCAGCTAGCTGGTCACAAATGAATACAGTAAAACCCCTCTAAACCTGACGTTAAATCTAGTATAAATATCGGTCTTGGAGATTAGTGGCAGCTTAATGCAGATTGAAAGTTATGCAGAAAGCTCCTCTGTAAGTGATAATAGAAAAACTCTTTCCAGCTAAGCGAGACAAATGAAATTTCAAGAAATTTCAGATTTTCTTTGCTTTTTTAGCTCACCTAAGCCGAAGGCTCAGGATGAACTATTGTGACCGCAATCCGTCCGACGTCCAGCGTCCGTCCACATTTTCAAACGACATCTCTGAAACTACTGACCCGATTTTAACCAAATTTTGTCAGAACCATCGGTGGCTAGGGGGAATGAAATGTTGTTCACATTATGACCCTCGGACCAAATTGGCCCCGCCCAAGGGCTTATCAGTTTTTCATAGGAAAATCTTTAA
The DNA here is from genome assembly GCA_963576725.1 of Azorinus chamasolen. Lineage (NCBI taxonomy): Eukaryota > Metazoa > Mollusca > Bivalvia > Cardiida > Solecurtidae > Azorinus > Azorinus chamasolen. The sequence continues at coordinate 66,019,977 of OY755235.1, read as the reverse complement.
AAATCTTCTTCTCTGAAACTGTAAGGCCTAAACCTTTGATATTTGCCATGTAGCATAGTCTAATGGTCCACTACAAAGATTGTTCAAATTATGACCCCTGGGCCAAAAATGGCCCCGCCCAAGGGCTTATCAGTTTTTCATAGGAAAATCTTTAAAAATCTTCTCTGAAACAGTAAGGCCTAGACCTTTGATATTTGGCATGTAGCATGATCTAATGGTCCTCTACAAAGATTGTTCAAGTTATGACGTCTAGCCAAAAATGGCCCCGCCCAAGGGCTTATCAGTTTTTCATAGGAAAATCTTTAAAAATCTTCTTCTCTGAAACTGTAAGGCCTAGACCTTTGATATTTGGCATGTAGCATGATCTAATGGTCCTCTACAAAGATTGTTCAAATTATGACACCCGGGACAAAAAATGGCCCCCTCCCCCCAAGGACTTATAAGTTTTTTCATAGGAAAATCTTTAAAAATCTGCTTCTCAGAAACTGTATGGCATAGACCTTTTATATTTGTCATGTAGCATGACCTTATGGTCCTCTACAAAGAATGTTCAAAGTATGACCCCTGGGCTAAAAATGGCCCTGCCCAAGGGCTTATCAGTTTTTCATAGAAAAATCTTTAAAGATATTCTTCTCTGAAACTGTAAGGCCTAAACCTTTTATATTTGGTATGTAGCATGGTCTAATGGTCCACTACAAAGATTGTTCAAATTATGACCCGAGCCAAAAATGGCCCCGCCCAAGGGCTTATCAGTTTTTCATAGGAAAATCTTTAAAAAGCTTCTTCTCTGAAACTGTAAGGTCTAGACCTTTGATGTTTGGTATGTAGCCTGATCTAATGGTCCTCTACAAAGATTGTTCTAATTATGACCCCTGACCAAAAATGGCCTTGCCAGGGGTGTAAAAAAATTTCAAAAGCTACTCGCCCAGCAGGACTAGTGACCACTGAAATCCACTCGCCCTTATGCAACTTCCACTCGCCCTTGATTTTTCAAACTTATGTACTCTTTAAAAACCGGTGTGATCTATATCATATGAAGTTGATTATGAAAGGAGATAAAAATTGAAAGTCTATATTTTTATTGCAAAAAATAAGCTTGTTTAAACTTCAAATCACTAAGTCATGCAGGATCAGTGCAACTTTGTACGATCTATTAAATAAGTGAACTGTTCAGCAAATGGTTGGATTCCAAACTAATTTCAATCAAACAGTCATCAAAACGTGGCATAAACACATCAATTGCTTTCAGGTATGAACCTAATTACATGTACTGTAATTAACACACCCTACGCTAGCCTATAATACTATACAATTGCCAGTTTGACGAAACCATTTTTTTCATAAAGCCCAGTTTGACGAACCGGTAGTTTGACGAAACCACCATACTCCCTTCAGCCTATTCAAACTCATTGAACCATTTTTCTTGATCTCGTACTTTATCATACTATTTCTATGGTTCTTTATGTCTTTTCTCTTTCTTTTTCCTTTTTGTCACCATCTCCAACCCATGCTTCCTCACCGGAGAACGAATGAAAGCTTGTTTGTTTAGACATTTTGACATATTGTGCAGTGCTTCCGTTTTTTTCGGCCTCTAAAATTTTTACTCGTTTTAATTAGGTACGAAAGCGTCAAAGGTTTAAATCAAGAAATTTTTCACAGTTTAACGGATTATTGTACTGAAAAACGATATAAAGCTGTTATGTATATTTTAATTTCATAACACAATTGAGTATTTGAACGACCACTTGAAATATTTAACACAAATAAACTTCCTTTGGGCGAAACATTTCTACTTGGGCCGAATATGTCTCGCTAGGTAACAGGTGCGCTTAAATCGGAATGCCTCTAAATTCTTTGTAGGTATTATAAAGTGTGAGACAGAGTGGAAATTCTGTCATCAATCTGACATTTGCAAAGACTTTTCGGGCGGTTTAATTTGCAATTTCAGGTATTTTACTCAAGGTTATCAATTGGGAAAATGTCAGATCCAAAAATCCACTCGCCCTTTGGGGCGAGCAAATGTTTTAAAGCACTCGACCAACTCCAAAACCTACTCGCATTGGCGAGTGGGCGAGTGGAATTTTACACCCCTGCTTGCCCATGGGCTTGTCAGTTTTTTTTATTGGAAAATCTTTAAAAATCTTAAACTGTAAGGCCTAGACCTTTGATGTTTGGTATGTAACATGATCTAATGGTCCTCTACAAATATATAGCTTTGGCTTGTGGTCCTCAGCCAAGAATGTTCAACTTATGACCTTTACCTATGGGCGAAACTTGGCCCTGCCTTGGGGCTTATCAGTTTTTGATGGGAAAAATATAAAATATTATTTTTCTCTGAAACCATAAGGTTTAGACCTTTAATTAATGGCATACTGCTTTGCCTTGTGGTTCTCTACCAAGGTCTACAATGGTCCCGCCCTGGGTTATGGCAGGTGAGTTATGGTCCTCTTGTTTTCTAAACCCTACCAGATATTGAAGTGATATGTTGTGTGTAGCTGTATTATAATATACAGTAAAACCTCTCTATAATGGCCTGTAAATTACATCAATTATTTTGTGTTAAAGGCAGGTGGCTGCTTAAAGAGATTCAAGATTCAGGATTCAATGAATCCTATAGGAGCGTTCTGTTTATCTTTCACCTTGCTTTAAGCAGCCACCTGCCCTAAATACCAACTAATTAACACAATTTAGTGGCTGTTATAGAGAGGTTTTATGGTATAGCTGTATAGATCATGTTTGAATTTCTTAAGCTACGTTTATTTTTCACTGAATTATAGCAGTTGGACTTAGAAAAGTTCAGGAATTTTTAGGTTTTCCCCGGCTCTTTTAAACCCTAGCAGATATTGAAGTGATATGTGGTACACGGATGTCCGTTCTGCTAGTTGGAACCCTTGTTATTATATAGTACATATAGACCCCCATGAAGCAGTCCAGACCCCTGTGGTTATCACTGGGGCATTGTTCCCATGTATTACTTTACCAGATCTCTTGTGGCATTTAGAAGTTATTGCCCTTTTATATGCAAAAATGACATTTTTTCCCATCCGATGCTATATCTCTCTAACAGATTGACAGAATTCAATGACACTCGACATGAATATTTGTTATAACTGGAGCATCGTTCCTACTCCTAGGTATTACTTTTCCGTCCAATGCAATATCTCTGTAATGGATTGACAGAATTTAATGAAACTAGAAATGAATATTTGTTATCACTGGGGCATCGTTCCTATGTATTACTTTTCCAGGTCACTTGTAACATTAAGAAGTTATTGCCCTTTGATACTCAAAAATTATATATTTTTTCCATTACTTGACTGAAATTATTAGCACACAGTTTGGATTCTGATCTGACACATATGTAACTTCATAATGTGGTTTTTACAAGAGAGTTAATTGTAACATTGATATGTATTAAAAACAGTGTGAACAAGCAAATTCATAGAATTGAAATCTTATCAATTTTTCATAGGAAAATCTTTAAAAAAATTCTTCTCTGAAACTGTAAGGCCTAGACCTTTAATAATTGGCATGTAGAATGATCTAATGGTCCTCTACAATTGTTCAAATTATGACCCCGGGCCAAAAATGGCCCTGCCCAAGTGTTTATCAGTTTTTCATAGGAAAATCTTGAACATTCTTCTTCTCTGAAACTGTAAGGCTTAGACCTTTGATATTTGGCATGTAGCATGATCTAATGGTCCTCTACAAAGATTGTTCAAATTATGACCCCCGGGCCAAAAATGGCCCCGCCCAAGGACTTATTAGTTTTTCATAGGAAAATCTTTAAAAATCTTCTTCTCTGAAACTGTAAGGCATAGACCTTTGATAATTGGCATATAGCATGATCTTATGGTCCTCTTAAAAGATTGTTCAAATTATGACCCCGGGCCAAAAATGGCCCCGCCCAAGGGCTTATCAGTTTTTCATAGGAAAATCTTTAACATTCTTCTTCTCTGAAACTGTAAGGCCTAGACCTTTGATATTTGGCATGTAGCTTGATCTTTTGGTCCTCTACAAATATTGTTCAAATTATGACCTCCGGACCAAAAATGGCCCCGCCCAAGGGCTTATCAGTTTTTCATAGGAAAATCTTTAACATTCTTCTTCTCTGAAACTGTAAGGCTTAGACCTTTGATATTTGGCATGTAGCATGATCTAATGGTCCTCTACAAAGATTGTTCAAATTATGACCCCCGGGCCAAAAATGGCCCCGCCCCGGGGCTTATCAGTTTTTCGCAGTAAAAATCTTTAAAAATCTTCTTCTCTGAAACTGTAAGGCCTAGAACTTTGATATTTGGCATGTAGCTTTGGCTTGTGGTCCACTGCCAAGATTGTTCAACTTACTACCATGACCTCTGGGCGAAACTTGGCCCTGGCTTATCAGTTTTTCATGGGAAAAATATATTATTTTTCTCTGAAGCCATAAGGCTTAGACCTTTAATTAATGGCATACTGCTTTGCCTTGTGGTTCTCTACCAAGGTTGTACAAATGATGGCCCCGCCCCTGGGGTATCTCAGGTGAGCGCTTCAGGGCCTCATGGCCCTCTTGTTTGAATTGTCTTCCCTTATAATTGTTGAGTTATTGCCCCTGACATGATTACTTAAATTTGTGACATGCATATCTTTGAAACCACTGGGGCTAGAGTCACCAAACTTCACAGGAATGTTGACTAGTATGAGATGTTGCCCCTGATATAATAACTTGAAATTAGACAAATAATTTGCTGCAGGTATCTCTGAAACCACTAGGGCTGGATTCAAGAAACATCATAGGAATGTCTACCAGCATGATTTGTTGTGCACCTGGTTTTTTTTTAATTGTCTCCCCCTTATAACTTTGGAGTTGCTGCCACTGATGACTTAAAGATAAGAGAACGTTTACGTTGTGTCGCCCATATCTCTGAAACCACTAGGGCTAGAATACAAATGATCACCAGCATGAGTTGTTGTGCACCTTGTTTTTAATGCCCCCACAAACTGGCGGCATATAGGGTTGCTCCTGTCCATACGTCCGTCCATCCGTACTGATGTCCATACATTGGTACGCACATCTAGAAAAACTTGTCCCGGGTTTTCTTGGTAAGTATTTATCCAATCTACACCAAGCTTTACACACATGTTTGTGGCCATTATATCTTGGTCAAGTTAGCTAACCATGCAAACCGCTTCACGCTTTCAGGAGTTGCAGCCCTTTAATTGCAAAAATGACTAAAAATATTTTGTTCGGTCCTTTTCTTGGAAGTATTTGTCCGATCCTCACCAAACTTTGCACACATGTTTGTGGTCAGACTTGATAGCCATGCAAATCGCTTCAGTGGTTTGGGAGTTGCAGCCCTTTATTTTGCAAAAATGACTTTAAAGATATCTTGTCAGGACCTTTTCTTCGAAAGTATTTGTTCAATCCTCACCAAACTTTACACACATGTTTGTGGCCATTATATCCTGGTCAAGTTTGATAGACATGTATATTGCTTTAGTGGTTTAGCATGAGTTGTTGTGCACCTTGTTTTTTATACCCCTACTAACTGGCGACATATAGGGTTGCTCTTGTCCATACCACCGTACTGACGTCCATACATCGGTACGCACATCTAGAAAAACTTGTCCCGGATTTTCTTGGTAAGTATTTATCCAATCCACACCAAGCTTTACACACATGTTTGTGGCCATTATATATTGGTCAAGTTAACTAACCATGCAAACTGCTTCACGCTTTCAGGAGTTGCAGCCCTTTTATTGCAAAAATGACTAAAATGTTTTGTCCGGACCTTTTCTTGGAAAGTATTTGTCCAATCCTCACCAAACTTTGCACACATGTTTGTGGTCATTATATCCTGGTCAAACTTGATAGCCATGCAAATCGCTTCAGTGGATTGGGAGTTGCGGCCCTTTATTTGCAAAAATGACTTTAAAGATATCTTGTCAGGGCCTTTTCTTGGAATGTATTTGTCCAATCCTCACCAAACTTTGCACACATGTTTGTGGCCATTATATCCTGGTCAAGTTTGATAGACATGCGGGCCCTTTATTTGCAAAAATGGCATAAATCGCTTGAGTCATTGCATACCTGATTATGGCCCTTACTTTCTGTGACAAAAAATCTGAAGTGGGGGCATCAGTGTCCTATGGACACCTTTCTAGTTTTAATTGTCTCCCCTTTATAATTGTTGAGTCATCACCCCTGATATGAACACTTTAATTTAGATAAACATTGTGTCGTGTGTATCTCGGAAACCAGTCTGGCTAGAGTCACCAAACTTCACAGTAATGTTCACCAGCATGATTTGTTGTGCATCAGGTTTTTGTTTTAATTGTCTCCCCTGTTAACTTTGGAGTTACTGCCCCTGATGACTTAAAATTAGACAAACTTTACTTAGTGTCATGCATATCTCTGAAACCACCAGGGCTAGAGTCACTAAACTTCACATGAATGTTGACCAGCAGAGTTGTTGTTCACCTGGGTTTTTGACTTGTCTCCCCCTAATAATTGTTGAGTTATTGCCCCTGATAGGATTACTTAAATTAGGGAAACTTTGTGCAATGAGTATCTTTGAACCAGTAGGCATAAAATGACCAAACTCCACAGAAATGTTGACCAGCATGTGTTGTTGTGCATCTGGTTGTTTTTGATTTGTCTCCTGCTGATAACTTTGCAGTTATTGACCCTGATGACTTAAATTTAGACAACCGTGTGTCACACGTATCTATGAAATCACTGTTGACCAATATGTTGTGCACCTTGTGTTTTTGAATTGTGTCTCCATGATAACTTTGGAGTTATTGCCCCTGATGACTTAAAATTAGACCCGGAGTTACAGACATTACACTTGTGTATTGGAAAGAGGATGAAAGGGGGAGACATCTTTCTTTTGACAAAATAAACCTCTAGTTTTTATTGGAAGGAACTGAAAAGGATTGGCACCCCTTGCCTCCTTAGCGGTCTGAATCTGTTATTCCCCTTTGTCAAGTTTGTGTACAAAGCCTTTTCTTGTGGCAGTCACATTTGTGGGGGTATTAATCACCTTCAGTGGTAGTTCTAGTTTATTTTATATGTATGTCTTTGTTTGCTTATGTAAATTATTTCCGCTGATAAAATTACCTGTCCTTTGGCAGTACTGTCAACTTTGCAGTGGAGACTTTCGCTGGTGGATCGGTATGCTAATTACAATCATTTCAGTTTGATCTATACGGGACAGGGTTTAATACATGTAGTATGAAATTAAACTTGTAAGATCCTTTGTTGGAAAATCAACAAAAATATTGCAATAAAATTGATTGAATGCATTGTTACTTTTAAATCCCTGACCAGCAACCCCGTCAGTCAGTCACCTTTCTTAACCCTTACAGAAATTGAAGTGATTGGTATTTAGCTTTATTATATTGAGTTTCAGATCAAGTATGAATTTCGTTATGCTACATTGATTTTGCAAGGAATTACAGCTGTTGGACTAAGAAAATTTCAAAAAAGGTTAACTGTTAGACTAATCGAGGGTTTGGTGCAAAACTATTCTAACTCCTTCACAGAGTGAAGGAGTTAGAATAGTTCTGCACCAAGCCCTCGTAGTGGACTTTGGCATTGCCTTCAGTGCACCCATATACTTGTTTGATGTTAAGTTGGTGTTTTTTGTTTTTTAAAAAAGAGCATGATATAACATTTACATTATACTGATCTCTGGATAAGCAACCCAAAATTATGTCTTTGTTCCACCTCTCTAATTATCACCAACAGATAACATGCTATTATTTTAAGATTACTGAACTTTTCAAGAAGCTGCCTGTGACTAATAAAGAATAGTTTTTGAAATAGCACCCAGAGGATGGGAATGAAAGGATTGTTTTGTTATTAGGACCATCTAACTTAATGACTATTTCTTAAGGGTCCAGGCGATGGAACTGGAGCGTTTGTTGGTTACTGTGGCCATAACAATGAAATGTATAAAAGGGGCCCAGGGGTAAGACTGCAAATGTTTGTTGTGTCAATAGGGATAATATATTGGACTTAAATAGATGTAATTTTAAACCTTACCCTCAAATATATGCTAACTCATGCCTTTGCAAACAGAGTAGACTCATATCAGATGGCCGATCAGGTCTGATCAGGGTAACTGCTCTGTTCACTTATGAATTTTGATAGATCTGAATCTACAGTTTCTAGTAGAATTATAATTCAATGTAAACGTTTTTGTGCATCCACGTTTTGTTTTGGCAGGAATCTTTTGAATTTATAATACATGTATTTACAAAACGTTTAAGGGATAGTGTTATGTATTAATTCACAAAAGAACATTTGTACAATCATTATAGCATAATTTTACAGCAAGAACTATTATAGTACATTACCAATGATGCAAATGGTATGGGGTTTTATTGTCATTCAATATGAGAACTGAAAAGAGGGACATCAATTGAAATTTTACTTACTTTTAAGTGACAAATGCAACAAATCTAGTAAGAGAATTTTTTTATTTTTTTTTCATTATACCGACAGTTTTCGCCATTACAGGGGTGACAGTGATATTACCACTTCAAACACAGTGTACTGTAATAACTTAAAATGAATAGGTTGTTAAAAATTTTGATCAAATAATAATTTAAACTTTAATTGACAGGCTATAACCCAATTACCTGTGGTACTGATCTTGCAAACATCTAGTTATTATACACAATCAGATGATACAATATCCATAATTAACTGGATTTTCCATGGAAAATTCGGTTATTAAAGTGGTGATGTACGGCCGGCGAGCGGTTGGGTGGGCAGACGGTTGGGCTGCTGCCAATCTTGTAAGCACAACTGCTCTGAAACTGCTGAACAGATTTTCATAAATCCTTGCATGTAGCAAGGACACAATATGTAGCAAGGACACAATATGTAGATGTGCATATTGTTGGGGATTTCTCCTTCTGCCATTTTTATACGCCCGTTTGAAAAAACGGGACGTTTTATGGAATAGCGCTGTCTGTCCGTCTGGTTGTCTGGTTGTCTGTCCGTCTGTAACATCTCTAACTCAAGTTCCGCTTGGTGGATCCTTCTCAAATTTAGCCACAATGTTTATCTAGACATGCTACAGTAGCCTGCCAAGTCCCGGTTTGTTTATCCAAGGTCAAGGTCACACAATTGGACTTAGAATTTGCATTTATCAAAAATGTTAACCGGTCTGTCTGTCTGTAACATCTCTAACTCAAGTTCCGCTTGGTGGATCCTTCCCAAATTTAACCAAAATGTTTATCTAGACATGCTACAGTAGCCTGCCAAGTCCCGGCTCATTTATCCAAGGTCAAGGTCGCTTAATTGGACTTAGAATTTGCGTTTAGCATTTGCATTAAGCAAAAATGTTAACCTCAATTTATGTGGAACAAGTCCACTTATTTACATAACACTTTGTGATAAAACTTTGAAACTTGGAACACTTGTTCACCGTCACAACTTTCACCTGTAGACAAGAGTAAATAACTCTGTCAAGCATTTTGACTGAATAATGCCCCTTTTTAACTTAGAATTTTTGGTTAAGGCTTTGTTTAAGTCCACTTATTTACATAACCCTTTGAGATAAAGCTTTTAAACTTAAAACACTTGTTCACCGTCACAACCTTCATCTGTAGGCAAGAGAAAATAACTCTGTCAAGCATTTTGACCGAATTATGCCCCTTTTTAACTTAGAATTTTTGGTTAAGGCTTTCTTAAAGTCCATTTATTTACATAACCCTTTGAGATAAAGCTTTTAACCTTGGAACACTTGTTCACCATCACAAGCTTTACCTGAAGGCAAGAGTACATAACTCTGTCCAACATTTTGACAGAATTATGCCCCCTTTGAACTTAGAAATTTTGGTTAAAGTTTTGGTTAAAGTCCACTTATTAACATAACCCTTTTAGATTAAGCTTTTAAACTTGGAAGACTTACTCACCATCACAAGCTTCACCTGTAGGCAAGAGTACATAACGCTGTCTAACATTTTGACATAATTATGACGCTTTTTAGCTTGGAATTTTTGGTTAAGGTTTTGGTTAAAGTCCACTTATTTACATAATCCTTTCAGATAAAGCTTTTAAACTTGAAACATTTGTTCACCATCACAAATTCATCTTCATCTCAAGCATTTAGACACAATTATGGCACTTTTTAATTTAGAATTTTTGGTTAAGGTTTTTTGTTAAAGTATGCCTATTTACAACCTTGAAACTTGGTCGCAAAATTGGACTTAGAATTTGAATTTAGCAAATACTTTAACCCCAGTTTATGTAGAACAAAACCTTGACGGGCGTATATTGTGCCCACTGGCACTCTTGTTCTGGGAGTTATACCCCTTTGAACTTAAAAATCACTAGTTAATAGTGAAGGAAAACCCGGTCTGATGTCGTGTCGACATTTCTTGTTTTTGTTTTGATAAGCAATTAGATTGGATGCTGCGATAAACAGGGTAAATGTATGAAAGTACATCACCATTTGGTACTCATAGCTGCTACAATATATCCTCATTCAATGTAGTAGGAACTTTTAGTTCACCGGTGTATAAAGTCTCAAATTATAATATATTGCAGTAGAATAATTAATTTTGTATAATGGCACAGGATTTTTTATGGCATAAATTGTAAAATAAGATCCATGTTATAAGCCAACATCAGATCCTGATCAGATTGCTTCTCCAATAGCTGTCATAGAATGATCTAGACGTGCTCTTTTTGCAAAGACATTAAAAGACATATATGTAGAGTATAGAGTTAAATACAAGTTACCAAACTGTTTACATGGCCGGTTAACCTTTACTTGATGAATATTCATGTAAGAAGTAGTGAATATCAAGGGCTTGGTGCAAAACTATTCTAACTCTTTCACAAAGTGAAGGAGTTAGAATAGTTTTGCACCAAACCCTCGATATGAATATTAGCTGAATTTTTATAATATCTGTATGAACAAGGACAGTTTAGACCATAGCAGAAACTCAATCATTGATATTCCTAGATGCAAACAGAATTGACTATGGTCAGAAAGCTCCTACATCAGCTGTATGTTGTTTGATTACAGTTAAAGTGTGTCTGTGTGGAGCAAAGGGTTAACATTAGTGAGCAGAACTGGATCATTATGGCAGTCTTGTATAATTTTGTATTTCCATAGCATGTAGAATTAACTTCATGTATATAAGATCTTTATTACCTCAATGTTTTTTTTAAAATTTTAGGTCCACCAAATGTGATTTATGTAATAGGAGTAGTAGTTGGAGGTATATTTGTAGGTGGGTAATGTATTTTTAATGTATTTTTTGTTTCACCTGCCGAGAGGCAGTGTGTCACTTAGGGATCACTTTTTCGTCGTCTATCTGTCTGTCTATCTGTCTGTCCTTCTGTCTGTCCATTTGTCTGTCTGTCTGTCCATCACACTTTCATTTCTAAACTAACCATTATAGAGCTTTCAAATTTCACATGTGTCTTCCTCTCATTGAGGACATTGATCTAACTAAGGTCCATCACTCTGCATGCAGTACTTTTTGAGTTATTCCCCTTTGTTCTGATTTTCACACTCCAGCATATTAACAGTTTTGGCGTCAGCTGCGAACAGGTGACACATATGTTCCTTGTATTAAATATAAAGCATTATGTATAAGGATTAAATAAAATTGCTAGCTGTCAGCAACAGGGCTATCTTTATACTATCTGTTTCCTAGGCAACCATTCTAACCTCGTTGTTCATATTACAGAGTGTTTAAATACAATCCCCAAATTATATAGCACTGATGGTGATATATCTGTTTCCTAGGCAACCATTAAATACAATCCCCAAATTATATAGCACTGATGGTGATATATCTGTTTCCTAGGCAACCATTCTAACCTCATTGTTCATATTACAGAGTGTTTAAATACCTGCAACATACAAAGATATTGCGGCCTACTTTGGCGATAATTATAAATGATATAAACATATACCCAGTAGTTGATGTATGAATCTTTATGTTTGGTTCACTTTATGCAAATTACCTTATTTGCATCCTCATGAATATTGATTAGTGATAAGAAAACAAAAAGAAACAATATTGAAAATAACATGTTGTGCAGTATGCCGAGTACAACATTACACCATGCTCCAAATATAGCTTGCAATGATAAATGTACCTTTTGGTGATGAATAAATAAATTTTATGTCTAAAACTGTTACTAAAATGACCATGTACTGCTTCTATGGTAACTGTTGAAAGCCAAGTACTTATGATACCCCAAACAATCTTCTGTTATTGTTTTTAAAGTGTCAGTGATTTTAAAGCCCATAAAGCCAGTGAGTGTGTTGAATTCAAGGTATCAAGACTATTTCGACTTTTGATATTATCATCATCTGTCGAGAACTGGTAAGCCTAAGCTGTGTTTTAAGACCCTTTGATTTGTCTGTCTTGCTAAGCTATCATCAGCTGTGCCAATACCGAAGGGAACTGGTGTCAGCAGATTCTGCATCAGCTCACCTATTTCAATCTGCATATTGGGTCTTTGTGAACCACTAATAATTGCTAAATTGTGCTTAGAAGCTGTAAGGCAGAAATGTTTTTTCACATCTATGACGGTGAGCCTAACCAGTTCTCGCCAGATTATGGTATATCGACAGTGAGAAACAGTCTTGATGCCCTGAATTCAACACAGGAAGAAACTGATATAAGGATCGTTCTTTACACCATGCATGCAAAAGAACAAGGCTACAAAACTGTTCATCTTCGAACTCCAGACAGGGATATAATCTTCATTCTTCTGTATTATCTTCACAGGTTTGAAGGTGTTATTGTCTTGTTTGATACTAGCTCAGGCAATCATCAAAAATAATAAACATGTCAGAAGTTGCCCAAGCATACACAGAAGATTACCGATCAGCACTTCTGGGTCTTCATTTGTACTGTGGCTGTGATTCTACAAGTGCATTCAATGGCTGAGAACATTTGACACCTTCTAAGACCATTGAAAAGAAGCCAATGTTTATAAAACCATTAGTAGGTTTGGGCAACTCTTGGGATGTGTCTGGAGATATTGTGCAAGACTTGGATGAATTTACGCGTGCAATGTATTACTCAGGGAGCCAGTAGTGCCTACCGTGCACCCCCCCTAGACTTTTTTTCATGGGTACCAAAATGTTCAGAAAAGTGTCCTGAATCAGAATCGCGAATGTACTCAAACTTAAATTCTTTTAGGCTATGTGTATTTTAACCGTTTCCATGGCAACCCCCCAGTTTTCGTAATGATGACCACATACCTACAAATACGCCCATATCACAGCAAGTTTTTGTCCTAAAACTATAAAATTGGTGCCAAATGGAAGATAAGACATTGTGCTTTTATTTCCAACTTTTTTTTTAAAATTACCTTATTTGCATACTCATGAATATTAATGAGAACATTAAAAATAGTAAAAAAAGTATATAAATAACGTAAAACTTTAATTTTTTTATCCTACAAATATCAGAAAATAACTTCAAATGCAGTTTAACATGATGACAAAAAACCCAGGAAACAAAATATCCAATTTGAGGACCATAGCATTAATTTTAAGCACCATTTTTACCGTTTCCATGGCAACACCCTAGTTTTCGTAATGATGGTACATACCTGCAAAATTGTCCATATCACAACCAGTTTTTGTCCCAAACCTATAAAACTGGTACCAAATTGGAGGTAGGACATAGTGCTTTTATTTCCAGTTTGTTTTTTTAATTGCCTTATTTACATACTCATGAATATTAATCAGAACATCAAAAATAGTAAAAACAATATAGAAATAACATAAATAATGTAAACTATTCACTTTTTATCCTACAAATATCAGAAAACAATTTCAAATGCAGTTTAACCTGATGAAAAAATCCTCAGAAAACAAAATATCAAATTTGAAGACCAAAAATTTAACTCTAAGTAACTTTTTAAATGTTTCCATAGTAACCATTCATTTCACTCTGTTCACACAGTTTTGTTAGTCGACACCTGCCTGAAAACATCTTCCATATCACAGGAAGTATTTGTGCTAACTGTATAAAACTGGTACCGAATTAAAGCTAAGACAGTGTGCTTTGGTTTAAAAGCTTTAATTAGGAATTACCTTATTTGCATACACATGAATATTAATGAGAATAATTTAAAAATAGCAAAAATATACAGAAATAACGTAAACCTCTCCATTTTTATCCTACTATTATCAGAAAACAACTTCAAATGTAGTTTAAAATGATGACAAAATACTCAGAAAGCTAATCATCTTAATTGATACCCAAACAATGAACTGTAAGTAAGATTGTAACGGTTTCCATGGTAACCGATCCTTACACAAATTTTGGAAATTTGACATCTAACTGTAATACTCCGCTAGATCTCGGTTATTTTTGATGAATCATGAAATCAATTGTTACAAACATAGATATGAGGCATTGCTTTAATAGTAAATAAATATTTTCTAATATAAACTAATTTGCATATGTATGAATATTTATGAGAACAGTAATAGATGTTGATATTTTCGACAGACACTAGTCTTTCTCTTATAAAGCAAACAAATATGGAAAATGGTTTGCTAAAGCTTACTATGATCACTGAATATCACCAAGATTATTAGATAAATAAGTTTGGGACACATTATATAGCACTGATGGTGATATATCTGTTTCCTAGGCAACCATTCTAAGCTCATTGTTTATATTACAGAGTGTTTACATACCTGCAACATACAAAGATATTGCTGCCTTCTTGGACGATAATTATAAATGATATAAACATATACCCGGTAGTTGATGTATAATCCCAATGTTAGGTTCACTTTATGCAAATTACCTTATTTGCATCCTCATGAATATTAATTAGTGATAAGAAAACAAAGAGAAACAATATGGAAAATAACATGTTTCGCACAACATTAAACCATGCTCCAAGTATAACTTGCAATAATAAATGTACCTTTTGATGATGAAGAAATAAATTTTATGTCTAAAACTGTTACCAAAATGACCATGCACTGCTTCCATGGTAACTGTTGAAAGCCAAGTACTTATGATACCCCAAACAATCTTCTGTAATTGTTTTTAAAGTGTCAGTGATTTTAAAGCCCATAAAGCCTGTGTTGAATTCAGGGTTTCAAGACTGTTTCGACTTTTGATATACCATCATCTGTCGAGAACTGGTAATCCTGTGATGTGTTTTAAGACCCTTTGATTTGTCTGTCTTGCTAAGCTATCATCAGCCGTACCAATACCGAAGGGAACTGGTGTCAGCATCAGCTCACCTATATCACTATACCACTGATAATTGCTATAATTCCTTGATTCCTTACGATTAGAAGCTGCAAGGCAGAAATGTTTTTTCACATCTATGACGGTGAGCCTAACCAGTTCTCGCCAGATTATGGTATATCAACAGTGAGAAACAGTTGTGATGCCCTGATTTCAACACAGGAAGAAACTGAAACAAGGATCGTTATTTACACCAAGCATGCAAAAGAACAAGGCTACAAAACTGTTCATCTTCGAACTCCAGACAGTGATACATTCTTCATTCTTCTGTATTACCTTAACTGGTTTGAATGTGTTACTGTCTTGTTTGATACTGGCTCGGGCAATCATCAAAAAATAATAAACATGTCAGAAGTTGCCCAAGCATACACAGAAGATTACCGATCAGCACTTCTGGGTCTCCATTTGTACTGTGGCTGTGATTCTACAAGTGCATTCAATGGCTGAGAACATTTGACACCCACTAAGACCATTGAAAAGAAGCCAATGTTTATAAAACCATTAGTAGGTTTGGGCAACTCTTGGGATGTGTCTGGAGATATTGTGCAAGACTTGGATAAATTTTTGTGTGCAATGTATGGCAACCTAAGATTTCACACTGTGAATGAATTGATATTGTTTAAGATTAAGGAGAAGTGTGAAGATAAGCCAACAGATGCACTTCGCAATGCTGATATGGGAACATTACCCCCTTGTAGGGCCTGCTTAATACAGCACATCTGAAGAGTTATTTACCAGTTGATACTTTGGAAGAGATCTCTTTCCCGACCCAGACATTCCCCATGTTTTAGAGAAGAATGGTTGTCAACATGTAACTCTGACAGTCAATCAACAGATATGATTACATTATGGCCTATAATAAGGGTATGCTCCAGAGATATTCAACAGCAATGTTATCATCTTGACCTAACTCTTATCAGAGTATTACCTGAGAAGATCCAATATAAACTGTTCCTTTTTATTCCCTTATTAAGATCTGAGAGTCAGACCTTCAATTTATAAATTAGTTGATAAATACCCATGTTATAATTATTTCTAAAATGAATATCTAGCTGGTAAAGGGTTAAGTGAGATATCATTCGTCTATTTTTGTTGAGTCGGCATACTTAAAGAAGCTTTCTGTAAAGGTGTTTTAAAGCAGAGAGTGGGATTAACCCTTTACTGGATGTATACATGCCCTTTAACATCTATTAGACAGTTTTAGAATTAAAATTCATTTATTTTATCATCAAAAGGTACATTTATTATTGCAAGCTATACTTGGAGCATGGTTTAATGTTGTGCTCGGCATACTGCGAAAATGTTATTTTCCATATTGTTTCTCTTTGTTTTCTTATCACTAATTAATATTCATGAGGATGCAAATAAGGTAATTTGCATAAAGTGAACCTAACATTAAGATTCATACATCAACTACCGGGTATATGTTTATATCATTTATAATTATCGCCCAAGAAGGCAGCAATATCTTTGTATGTTGCAGGTATGTAAACACTCTATAATATGAACAATGAGGTTAGAATGGTTGCCTAGGAAACAGATATATCACCATCAGTGCTATATAATGTGTCCCAAACTTATTTATCTAATAATCTTGGTGATATTCAGTGATCATAGTAAACTTTAGCAAACCATTTTCCATATTTGTTTGCTTTATAAGAGAAAGACTAGTGTCTGTCGAAAATATCAACATCTATTACTGTTCTCATAAATATTCATACATATGCAAATTAGTTTATATTGGAAAAGATTTATTTTCTATTAAAGCAATGCCTCATATCTATGTTTGTAACAATTGATTTCATGATTCATCAAAAATAACCGAGATCTAGCGGAGTATTACAGTTAGATGTCAAATTTCCAAAATTTGTGTAAGGATCGGTTACCATGGAAACCGTTACAATCTTACTTACAGTTCATTGTTTGGGTATCAATTAAGATGATTAGCTTTCTGAGTATTTTGTCATCATTTTAAACTACATTTGAAGTTGTTTTCTGATAATAGTAGGATAAAAATGGAGAGGTTTACGTTATTTCTGTATATTTTTGCTATTTTTAAATTATTCTCATTAATATTCATGTGTATGCAAATAAGGTAATTCCTAATTAAAGCTTTTAAACCAAAGCACACTGTCTTAGCTTTAATTCGGTACCAGTTTTATACAGTTAGCACAAATACTTCCTGTGATATGGAAGATGTTTTCAGGCAGGTGTCGACTAACAAAACTGTGTGAACAGAGTGAAATGAATGGTTACTATGGAAACATTTAAAAAGTTACTTAGAGTTAAATTTTTGGTCTTCAAATTTGATATTTTGATTTCTGAGGATTTTTTCATCAGGTTAAACTGCATTTGAAATTGTTTTCTGATATTTGTAGGATAAAAAGTGAATAGTTTACATTATTTATGTTATTTCTATATTGTTTTTACTATTTTTGATGTTTTCATTAATATTCATGAGTATGTAAATAAGGCAATTTAACAAAAAAACCTGGAAATAAAAGCACTATGTCCTACCTCCAATTTGGTACCAGTTTTATAGGTTTGGGACAAAAACTGGTTGTGATATGGACAATTTTGCAGGTACGTACCATCATTACGAAAACTAGGGTGTTGCCATGGAAACGGTAAAAATGGTGCTTAAAATTAATGCTATGGTCCTCAAATTGGATATTTTGTTTCCTGGGGGTTTCGTCATCATGTTAAACTGCATTTGAAGTTATTTTCTGATATTTGTAGGATAAAAAAATTAAAGTTTTACATTATTTATATACTTTTTACTATTTTTAATGTTCTCATTAATATTCATGAGTATGCAAATAAGTTAATTTAAAAAAAAAGTTGGAAATAAAAGCACAATGTCTTACCTTCCATTTGGCACCAATTTTATAGTTTTAGGACAAAAACTGGCTGTGATATGGGCGAATTTGTAGGTATGGGTCATCATTACGAAAACTGGGGGGTTGCCATGGAAACGGTTAAAATACACATAGCCTAAAAGAATTTAAGTTTGAGTACATTCGCGATTCTGATTCAGAACACTTTTCTGAACATTTTGGTACCCATGAAAAAAAGTCTAGGGGGGGGGGGTGCACGGTAGGCACTACTGGCTCCCTGAGTATATGGCAACCCTAGATTTCACACTGTGAATGAATTGATATTGTTTAAGATTAAGGAGAAGTGTGAAGATAAGCCAACAGATGCACTTCGCAATGTTGATATGGGAACATTACCCCCTTGTAGGGCCTGCTAAATACAGCATATCTGAAGAGTTTAACTCTTCAGGCCAGTTGATACTTTGGAAGAGATCTCTTTCCCGACCCAGACATTACCCCTGTTTTAGAGAAGAATGGTTGTCAATATGTAACTCTGACAGTCAATCAACATATATGATTACATTGTGGCCTATAATAAGGGTATGCTCCACAGACATTGAACAGCAATGTTATCATCTTGACCTAGCTCTTATCAGAATATTACCTGAGAAGATCCAATACAAACTGTTCCATTTTAGCCTCTATTTAAGGTATGCTCTGAGAGTCAGACCGTCAATTTATAAATTAGCTGATAAATACCCATGATGTCATTATTTCTCAAATGAATATTCAGCTGGTAAAGGATTAAGTGAGATATCACTCATCTTTTTTTGTTGAGTCGGCATACTTTGAGTCGGAAGCTTTCTGTAAAGGTGTTTTAAAGCAGAGAGTGGGATTAACCCTTTACTAGATGTATACATGCCCTTTAACATCATTTAGACAGTTTTAGAATTAAAATTCATTTATTTATCACCAAAAGGTATAGGCCAAGGTCCAATAATCGAAACCCTCCCCCCCTAGCGGGATTTTGGTACACCTATATTTTCTTAAAGCTTAGGGTATATGCTAACAAGTTCCGGTTGTTGGACAAGTATCGGATACTGGATAAGCAAACGGTCAGCACGTTTCCATGGCAACCGCCAATATTTCGAAGTTTCAGCTTTAGCGTCATTAAGATGCAAAAACATAATTTATTTTGTTTATAAAACATTCAAAATAGTTTTAAACTAATATCAATATATTTCTCACATGCCAGGAGTCTTTTATTCATAATTTGCTCATTTTCATATTCATGAATATTAATGAGAATCTGAAACAAACTGCTAAAATTGTTAAAAAATGACCTTATTTTGCAAACAAGTATGCTATGATTGTTCATTTTTCATTTTAAAAGGTTTCAAACGGCATATAAATGATGTCAGGTCATTTATTTATTCATTTTCTGTTCCATAGATACACAGTATTGAGTCAGTATAGCAAAGAAAGTGGGTGGGGTAAAATGACCCCACAAAATGTAAAAAAGGTTATTTTTTCAATAAGTGGTTTTAAGATGAATGGCAAAATAAATTTCCACATGATAATTACAACAACGGTCTCTACGCACAAAATTGTCCTAGTTTGAGAACAAACCGTTTTCTTGCTCATTTGCATATTCATGAATATTAATGAGAATCTAACAACTGCTTAAATTTTTCAAAAATGACCTTATTTAGACAACAAGTACGTTATGTTTAATAATTTTTCATAGTAAAAGGTTTCAAATGACGCATAACTGCTGTCAGGTCATTTATTTATTCACTTTGTGTTCCATAGATACACAGTATTGCTTCCGTATGGCAAAGAAAGTGGGTGGGGAAAATGACCCCCAAAAATTTAAACAATGTTATTTGTCAATATGTAGTTTTAAGACAAATGACAAGGTAAATTTGCTTATGATGATTACAACAACGTTCTATATGCACAAAATTGTCGCAATTTGAGAACAAACTACAATTGTGCTCTTTTGCATATTCATGAATATTAATGAGAATCTAAAAAATTCTTAAAACAAAAAAAATGAGCATGTTATGTGTTTTCATTTTTCATATAAAACGTTTTCAAATGACACATAAATGCTGCCAGGCCATATATTTATTCATTGTCTGTTCAATAGATAAACAGTATTGATTCAGTATAGCAAAGAAAGTTGGCGGGGTAAAATCGCCCCACAAAATGTAACAAATGCTACTTTGTCAATAAGTGGTTTTAAGATAAATGACAAAGTAAATTTGCCTATGATAATAACAACGACATTCTCTATGCACATAATTGTCCCAGTTTAAAAAACAAACTACTATTGTGTCTGTTTCTGTGCTTTATACCCCCACCCTACCCGAACTAAAATGGGATATTATATCAATATCGTTCTTCCTCTTCAGAGTCACCGGCTGAATGATCTCGCCAGCCGGTACTCACTGCCTGGAACCAACAGGACGTGCCTTGCTGGCAGCCAAACTAGCAGGGTCTTGCTCCCCCGGTGGCCCCCATTCCCCTATCCTGCTTGGGCTCCTCCTGGCTTTGCCCCCTCCCCCCCCACCCCCCCCCCAACACCCTGTCTGGCATCCATACCGGTCAGGGTATGTGGTAAGTTCGACTCAGGGAGCGACAGTCCTCTTCCTTGCCCACTCATAGTCCACTCTTCAAAGCCTGTAAGTGGACCTCCTCTCCCGGTGACGCTGCCGTCGACAGTCACCAGGGTGTAGTCTGAGGGGGAACAGGAAGTCCTGTAAATAATGGCTCATAGGGACAATCCTATTGTCGGGGAGTCGGATACAACTGGAGCGTCGGACCTAGAGGAGGCTCAGTCGTCGGTCGTTGGTCGTCGATGAATCTGAGCCGTCATCGTTTGATTTTGATAAGGCTGGGAGGAATGTTTCCGCATATACCCTAGGCCCCTAAGCCAATTCACAAGGGCTCGCTCTTGTCCATTGATCTACTCTGAACAGGGACAGCTTCCGAATCTCTCCTAGTCTCGGGAGTCTCTCCCCCGGCTAGTTTCCTTCTATTTGGCTGGCAGACCAGGATGAAGATTTCCATTTCAGGATTGCAGTTGGTTGGACCATGTCCTCAAAACTTTCGAGATCAATGGCTCTTTCCTCATCACTCAGATCTCCAGCCTCTTCTGACAGCCACCCTGGGCTATTTGACCGGATCCCCTTGCTGGATGCCAACAGCCCCGGTGCCTCATCTCTACTCAAGCGGTAGGAGTTGCGCAAGAGACAGCGAATGGGAGTTTCTTCCAACATAAACCTTTTAGTTGCTGCACTATCAGAAGAGCTAGCTTCAGAGTCTCTTTCCTCTGAAGTTACCAAGCGCCTTTCCTACCAGCTTGGCCTTTAGTCCGCCTCTGCCCTGCAAGACACCTTCAAGGTTGAATTTCGGGTGAGTCAATTTGCCTCGGAGCTTATTTTCAGAGGCAAAATTAAGGAGAAGGAACATGTGGACAAGACTTCTCCAAGGAGTTCTCCGGCATCTTGTCCTTCTCCTTGGAAGATCCCCCAAAGTCCCCGTGGCTATGTGCAAACCTTCTAAGGGCCTTTCTAAGCCAAAGGAGAAACATTGTCTTAAGAACAAGCCATATTCTCCCCTTCAGTGCGGTTCGGCCAAGAATTGGGCGTAATTTGACCAAACATCAACCTTTCTACTGTAATCAGGTATGTCGAATCTTTCAAGATTGAGACCATCGCTTCCATTCGGCTGGCTATCAAACCAGACCAATGGGGCATTTCCATGGATTTCTCGGATGCATATTTTCATCTCCCAATTCATCCAGCAGACAGACACCAATTGCGCTTCTGTCCTGGGTACTGTTTACTGGTCCCAGACATTGCCCTTTGGCCTCATTACGGCCCCCAGAATGCACCAAACCAATGGGGGTCGTAGTGGCCTATCACCAGCAGATTGGTGTCACTCTAATGCAGTACGCCGACAATTGGCTGCTTCGTCATTCTCTTCTTCTTAACCTCCATTACAGCTGGGAGATATTGTCTCAGTTAAAACTAGTACTGAATCCGGAGAAATCGGATCTCATCCCATCGAAATATTTCATCTTTGTGGGACTGAATTTCCTTACGGACTCCAACACGATCAGGATCTCTCCCACAACGGGTGGCGGATACCCTGCCTGCGTCTGTTATCTCTTTTCGGCCAGAAAGGCCAATGCTCAGAAGAATGTCCTATGAGCTCAGTCTCAGTCCTATCCACTTCATGGGCATATTTCAATCACGGCCCATTGGGTGAGATCCTTAGGGCTGCTTCCTGAAAGAATAGCTCTAGATTTTCTTCCTTTTATCTGCGCCCTTTTGCACCCTTACAGAACAAGCTACCGGTGCATTCTCTAGGTCTGCTTGTGGCCTCTCAAACAGTGTAATGGCCAGCACTTTTCTTATGGCGTCGATGCGACCTTTTTGGACAATTATTAGTCAGAAGAATCTACTAGCATCAGCCCTTCTGAGATAACTGCCCTATAATCACTTGACAAATAACCAAACAAAGTGCAGTAATAGGAAATAGTTCATGCGCACATTAAATAATACATGTACAATTACAGTATAGAAATGATAAGTATGTTATGAAATTGTTTTATGTTGCAGATATTATCTAAACAAGAAACTCACTAAGTCAGAGAGGGTCATGCAGATGCTCTTTTGTCGAATATGGAATTTTTGATAAATCAAGGGCAGATAACTCTGGACATGATGATCTCAATCAACCCAAAACCTGTAGGTGTCTTCCTCTCCTAATACTAAGCATATGCCTTTAATATGAACCAAATATGTGAAGTACTATTTTGAGTTATCATATCAGATCAAGTGTTGACAAAAGATTATGACATTTTGGACGAATCAAGGACAGAATGATCTCAATCAACCCAAAACCTGTAGGTGTCTTCCTTTCCTAATATTAAGCATATGCCCTTAATATGAAACCAATATGTGAAGTACTGTTTGAGTAATCGCTTCGCAGCAAAAGTGTTGACAAATTTTAATGGTAATTTTTACGAATCAAGGGCAGATAATAACTGTTTGACATTTTGGATGAATCAAGGGCAGATAAATCTAGACATAGTGATCTGATTCAACCCCAAAACTATAGTCATCATCCTCTGGTGATACTAAACATATGTCCTTAATATGAAACCGATATGTGAAGTACTGTTTTGAGTTATCGCGTCACATCAAGTGTTAACGGACGGGCGGAGGGACGAATGGACGAACAGACAGACAGGCGGACAGAAAATGTTATTCCTAAAGGGTTCCTGCATTTTCAATGCAGGACCCTAATGATTATACATTGTATTCAGTGCCTTATGCGAAATGTTTCTCCAAATATAACTGAAAAATAGCTTGTTGTACGTATATAACGGCTAAGTCGTTTCTTTTTTACAGTTACAAGGGAGATAATTCTTGCTGTTTTCAGTTCAAAGTTATTTTTTCTTTTTCTAATATGTTGATCGACATAAGATATAATAATTTTAAGCAATGTGGTTTAAAAACTTGTCGTTTTGGACTCCATAATCTCTTGTATACAAAAACATAAAATCGTAATATTACGAATTCAGGGGCAGATAATCAATCGCATACTGTAAGCTTAATCATCATCCATATACCGTCCAACAAGTGGCATTCGATGGAGGATATATTCAGCTTTACAGTGATATAGGTGTCATAAAATCCCGCTAGGGGGGGGGACCTAGGGTACAGCTGGCCCTTAGTCTAGTACATTTATCATTGCAAGCTATATTTGAGGTATGGTGTAATGTTGTGCTCGGCATACTGCCAAACATGTTATTTTCAATATTGTTTCTCTTTGTTTACTTATCACTAATTAATATTCATGAGGATGCAAATAAGGTAATTTGCATAAAGTGAACCAAACATTAAGATTCATACATCAACTACCGGGTATATGTTTATATCATTTATAATTATCGCCAAAGAAGGCAGCAATATCTTTGTATGTTTCAGGTATTTAAACACTCTGTAATATGAACAATGAGGTTAGAATGGTTGCCTAGGAAACAGATATATCACCATCAGTGCTATATAATTTGTCCCAAATTTATTTATCTAATAATATTGGTGATATTCAGTGATCATAGTAAACTTTGGCTAACCATTTTGCATATTTGTTTGCTTTATAAGAGAAAGACTGGTGTCTGTCGAAAATTTCAACACCTATTACTGTTCTCATAAATATTCATACATATGCAAATTAGTTTATATCAGAAAAGTAATATTTACTACCTATTATAGCAATGCATCATATCTATGTTTGTAACAACTGATTTCATGATTCATAAAAAATAACTGAGATCTAGCGGAGTATTACAGTTGGATGTCAAATTTCCAAAATTTGTGAATGGATCGGTTACCATGGAAACCGTTACAATCTTACTTACAGTTCATTGTTTGGGTATCAATTTAGATACTTAGCTTTCTGAGCATTTTGTCATCAATTTAAACTACATTTGAAGTTATTTTCTGATATTGGTATGATAAAAATTGAAAGGTTTACGTTATTTCTGTAATTTTTTGCTATTTTTAGCTCACCAGAGCACAAAGTGCTCAGGGTGAGCTATTGTGATCGCCCGTTGTCCGTCGTCCGTAGGCGTGCGTCGTCCGTCGTTCGTCGTCCGTCGTCAACAATTTGAACCTTTAAAAATCTTCTCCTCTGAATCTACAGGATCTCAACTTTCATCTTTGGCACATAGCATCATATTCAGGTCCTCTACAAAAGTTATATAAATTGTGCCCCTGGGGTCAAAATTGACCCCGCCCCAGGGGTGCCTTATTTTCAATAGAAACATATAGTAAAACTTTGAAAATCTTCTTCTCTGAAACCAGAAGCTTCTCAGCTTTCATAATTGGCACATAGCATCATGTTTAGGTCCTCTATAAAAGTTATATAAATTATGGCCCTGGGGTCAAAATTGGCCCGCCCTAGGGGTGGGCAGATTTCTAAAGAATCATATAGTGCAAACTTTGAAAATCTTCTTCTCGGAAACTGGAAGGCTCTCAGCTTTCATATTTGGCACATAGCATCATGTTCAGGTCCTCTACAAAAGTTATATAAATTATGGCCCCTGGGTCAAAATTGGCCCCGCCCCAGGGGTGGGCAGTTTTCAATAGAAACAAATAGTCAAATCTTTGAAAATCTTCTCCTCTGAAACTGGAAGGCTGTCAGCTTTTATATTTGGCACATAGCATCATGTTCAGGTCCTCTACAAAAGTTATATAAATTATGGCCCCAGGGTCAAAATTGGCCCCGCCCCAGGGGTGGGCAGGTTTCAAAAGAAACAAATAGTGAAATCTTTGAAAATCTTCTCCTCTGAAACTCGAAGGTTCTCAGCTTTCATATTTGGCACATAGCATCATGTTCAGGTCCTCTACAAAAGTTATATTATTTATGGCCCCGGGGTCAAAATTGGCCCGCCCCAGGGGTGGGCAGTTTTCAATAGAAACAAATAGTCAAATCTTTGAAAATCTTCTTGTCTGAAACTGGAAGGTTCTCAGCTTTCATATTTGGCACAGAGCATCATGTTCAGGTCCTCTACAAAACTTATATAAATTATGGCCCTGGGGTCAAAATTGGCCCCGCCCCAGGGATGGGCAGTTTTCAATAGAAAGAAATAGTGAAATCCTTGAAAATCTTTTCCTCTGAAACTGGATGTGTCTCAGCTTTCATATTTTCCACATAGCATCATGTTCAGGTCTTTTACAGAAGTTATATAAAGTATGGCCCCTGGGTCAAAATTGGCCCCACACCAGGGGTGGGCAGTTTTCAATAGAAACAAATAGTGAAATCTTTGAAAATTTTCTTCTCTGAAACTGGAAGGCTCTCTGCTCTCATATTTGGCACAAAACATCATGTTCAGGTCCTCTACAAAAGTTATGTAAATTATGGGCCCTGGGTCAAAATTGGCCCGCCCCAGGGTAGGGCAGATTTCAATAGAAACAAATATTGAAATCCTTGAAAATCTTTTCCTCTGAAACTGGAAGGTTCTCAGCTTTCATATTTGGCACATAGCATCATGTTCAGGTCTTCTACAAAAGTTATATAAAGTATGGCCCCGGGGTCAAAATTGGCCCCGTCCCAGGGGTGGGCAGTTTTCATTAGAAACAAATAGTGATATCTTTGAAAATCTTCTTCTCTGAAACTGGAAGGCTCTCAGCTTTCATATTTGGCACAGAGCATCATGTTCAGGTCCTCTACAAAAGTTATATCAATTATGACCCTGGGGTCAAAATTGGCCCTGCCACAGGGGTAGTAGACAGTTTTCAATAGAAACATATTGCGAAAACTTTGAAAATCTTCTTCTCTGAAACTGGAAGGTTAATCTCAGCTTTCATATTTGGCTCATAGCATCGTGTTCAGGTCCCCTACAAGTTTTTCTAAATTAATTCCCTAGGGTCAAAATTGGCCAGCCCGGGGGCCCGCTAGTTCTCTATAGAAACATAATGTGAAAACTTTGAAAATCTTCTCCTCTGATTGTCTGGTGAGCGCTTCAGGGCCATTCTGGCCCTCTTGTTTAATTATTCTCATTAATATTCATGTGTATAGAAATAAGGTAATGCCTAAGTATAGCCTTTAAACCAAAGCACAATGTCTTAGTTTTAATTCGGTACCAGTTTTATACAGTTAGCACAAAAACTTCCGGTGATATGGAAGATTTTTGCAGGTAGGTGTCGACTAACAAAACTGTGTGAACAGAGTGAAATGAATGGTTTCTATGGAAACAGTTAAAAAGTTACTTAGAGTTAAATTTTTGGTCCTTAAATTTGATATTTTGTTTTCTGAGGATTTTGTCATCAGGTTAAACTGTACCAGTTTTATAGGTTTTGGACAAAAACTGGTTGTGATATGGAAGATTTTGCAGGTACAGACCATCAATACGAAAACTAGAGTGTTGCCATGGAAACAGTGAAAATGGTGCTTAAAATTAATGCTATTATCCTCAAATTGGATATTTTGTTTCCCGGGTTTTTTGTCATCATGTTAAACTGCATTTGAAGTTATTTTCTGATATTTTTAGGATAAAAAAATGAAAGGTTTACGTTATTTCTATGTATTTTTTTGCTATTTTTAATGTTCTCATTAATATTCATGAGTATACAAATAAGGTAATTTAAAAAGTTAAACAGTAAGAAGTAAAAGCACAATGTCTTATCTTCCATTTGGTACCAGTTTTATAGTTTTAGGACAAAAACTGGCTGTGATATGGGCGAATTTGAAGGTATGGGTCATCATTACGAAAACTGGGGGGTTACCAGGGAAACGGTTAAAATACACATAGCCTAAAAGAATATAAGTTTGAGTACATTCGCGATTCTGATTCAGGACACTTTTCTGAACATTTTGGTACCCATGAAAAAAAGTCTAGGTGGGGGGTTGCACGGTAGGCACTATTGGCTCCCTGACTATTGGCTTGTCTCAACATATACTTATAGGATGAGCTATTGTGTTTTAGTATTTTTATGCTCCAGCCGTTAGGCAACGGTGGCATTAAGTTTTACCCTTGTCTGTACGTACGTATGTCTGTCCTGTAAAAGTTTTGTCACACATTTCTTGGCTTGTGTATGCCGGAATGATCTCATTTGGTCTGAAGCATACTGATAGTGAGTTGTACTGTATCTCACCTTTCAGGTCTATTGTCCATCTACTTCCCGTTTGCCAACACTTTTATTGAACTTTTGGTGATTGATTAATGACAAAACTTTTTATCAAAGATTTTCTTCACTTGTGTAAGCTGGAGTGATTTGATATTTTGTATAAAGTATAATCATTGTGAGTTGTACTGTGGCTCCCCTTTTTAGTCTGTTGCTCATCTACTTCCTGTTTGCAGACACATTGATTGAATTTTGATGATTGTTAATGACAAAATTTTTTGTCAAAAATTTCTTCACTTGTGTATGCTGGAATGATTTGATATTTGGTCTGAAGCATAATCTTAGTGTGCTGTACCATGTCTCTTCTTTTCAGGTCTGTTGTTTGTCTACTTCCTGTTTACCGACACTTTGGTTCAATTTAGGTGATTGTTTAACACTCTTCTTCCTGTTAATGGTTATATTATTAGTAAATTGTAATTGTAGTATATTCAGAATTATCCAAATATTAGCTTAAATTGAATTATTGTGTGTCCTGTGTTTCACAGAGGAGACATACAGGGTTCACTATATGTCTTGCATTGTTGTCTTCACCACATAATTTCTTCAGATATTTCTTAGGACCACACAGGCCAGCTTCATGATATTTAGCACAGAGCATTAGTATGGAGAACAGTTACGAATCTGCCACATGTCCACTTATACTCAGGGGAGCCAGTGGGGTCTACCATGCACCCAGCCCTAGACTTTTTTTCATGGGTACCAAAATGTTCAGAAAAGTCTACTGAATCAGAATCGCGAATGTACTCAAGTTTAAATTCTTTTAGGATATCATATGTGTATTTTAACCATTTCCATGGCAACCCCCAGTTTTCGTAATGATTCTCCCATATTCGCAAAGTCGCCCATATCACAGCCAGTTTATAAACCTGTAAAACTGGTACCAAATAGAAGATAAGACATTTTGCTTTTGTTTCCAGCTTGTTTTTAGCTCACCAGAGCATAAAGTGCTCACTCAGGGTGAACTTTTGTGATCGCCTGATGTCCGTCATCCTTGGGCGTGCATCATCCATCGTTCATCGTTGTCGTCCGTGTTCAACAATTTGAACCTTTAAAATCTTCTTCTGAATCTACAAGGTTCTCAGCTTTCATCTTTGGCTCATAACATCATCTGTAGGACAGTTTTCAATTGAAACATGTAGTGAAAACTTTGAAAATCTTCTCTGAAACTGGAAGGTTCTCAGCTTTCATATTTGGCATATAGCATCATGTTCAGGTCCTCTACAAAAGCTATATAAATTATGCCCCTGGGGTCAAAACTGGCCCGGCCCCAGGGGTGGCCAGTTTTCAATAGAAACACATAGTGATAACTTTGAAATTTTTCTCTTCTGATTGTCTGGTGAGTGATATCAGGGCCATCATGGCCCACATGTTTTAAATTACCTTATTTACATACTCATGAATATTAATGAGAACATTTAAAATAGTAAAAAAAGTATAAAAGATATGAATTACTCATAACTATTTTGTATCATCAGCAAGCAGAGCAGATCCTGATCAGATGGCTCCGATATGAGCCGTCTGATCTAGGTCTACTCTGTTTGCAAAGGTGTAGAAATGCATATCTATGGAGTAAAGGGATAAATTGGTCGTAACGTTATGTTTAATTTTCCCGCCATTGTTTATACGATGACCTCACTTCCGTGACGTTAAGTATATTATAGTTGTTATGCACTGATGAAGATGTAAATCGAAACATGTATGCAGTAAAATAAAAAACGTGTTGGTTGTTAATTTATCCCATATTAAAAAAAGTATAGAAATAATGTAAACCTATCATTTTTCAATTCTACAGATATCAGAAAACACAACTTCAAATGCAGTTTGAACATGCCCTGTTTCCCGTATCCCATGACACAGACCATAATTATGTTTATTAAACTTTCTTTTTGTTATTTGTAGTATTAGTACTAATATTGATACTACTAGGATATATTGTATGGCAAAGGTGTGGGAGCAGACAAAGAAAGAGAAGGAATGGTAGGTATATGTATTTACAAACTTAATATATCTTGCCCTTTATTTGATGATTATTCATATGGAAAAGTAGTAAAGTCAAGCAGGCAAAGCCACATGCAAGACGCAACCACCACCAAAACACCGATATACCTTGTGAATATTGATTACTTGTAGTTGATTTCTTGTAAACGCATAAGCCATCTGTTCTGTCAGGTCAGCACAGTGATATGAAATACTATACCTCTGCAGTTATTGTTTCTGTCAGGGCTTCTTGGATAATATAGATCTCATGTTTTAGACTCTACCATGGCCAAAATTCCTGTGTTTAAAATGCCATCGTAAAAATAGTTATTATATCAATTCATATTCATGATGTTATGTCTTTCATGTGTATTTATGAGGTAAAGAGTTGAACTGATGAATGCAAGACTTAGTGCTGTCAATGTATTATATTGGATTGAATCTACAACATTTAAGACTCTTCAGATCTAACCTACTATCCTATACACTTTAGATAACTTCAGGTTGCTAGTTATGCAAATTATGGCCCTTGTTGAACACATTTATTACTTGCAACTCTTATCATGGTCAAGTTTCAGTAGGCACTGCAAGTATTACATTAAAAAGTCATGCAATTCTTTCTAGCTATGAAACCTGTTATTCACACCAATGAATTATGGCCCTTGTTTGACTTAAATGAATTTGTTAAATTGTGAATACAAGCTACCACATGAAAATCGTTGATGTAAAAGTCAAAGGGCACCATTAAAAAGAACAACCATACTGGTTTATTTAAATTTATTGTGAAACAAAAATGCTTAGAAAATGCAGGGCTGACTGTAAGGCCTAGACCTTTGATATGTGGTATGTAGCATGATCTAATGATCCTCTACAAAGCTTGTTCAAATTATGACTCCTGGACCAAAAATGACCCCACCCAAGGGCTTCTCTGAAACTAAGGCGTAGACCTTTGATATTTGGTATGTAGCATGATCTAATGGTCCTCTACAAAGCTTGTTCAAATTATGATCCTTGGACCAAATATGGCCCCGCCCAAGGGCTTATCAGTTTTTCATAGGAAAATCTTTAAAAAATCTTCTTCTCTGAAACTGTAAGGCCTAGACCTTTGATATTTGGCATGTAGCATGTAGCAGGATCTTATGGTCCTCTACAAAGACTGTTCAAGTTATGACGTCGGGGCCAAAAATGCCCAAGGGCTTATCAGTTTTTCATAGGAAAATCTTTAAAAGTCTTCTTCTCTTAAACTGTAAGGCCTAGGCCTTTGATATTTGGCATGTAGCATGATCTTATGGTCCTCTACAAAGTTTGTTCAAATTTTAACCCCTGGGCAAAAAATGGCCCCGCCAATGGGCTTATCAGTTTTTCATTGGAAATTCTTTAAAAATCTTCTTCTCTGAAACTGTAAGGCCTAAACCCAGACCTTTGATATTTGGTATATATCATTATTTAATAGTCCTCTATCAAGATTGTTCAAATTATGATCCCCAGGCCAAAATGGCCCCACCTAGGGGTTTATCAGTTTTGCGTAGTCCTTTAAAAATCTTGCTGCTTTGGCTTGTGGTTGTCTATACAAAGGTTGCATAAATGATGACTTCTGGGTCAAAAATGGCCCCGCCCGGGGGTTATCTCAGGTTAGCGCTTCAGGGCCTCATGGCCCTCTTGTTAAGATGTCTAAAAGAAATTCTGGGTTTAGGTGGAAGAAGGTGCTCATTAAAGCTATAAAATGAAATGTGTTTGTCAGTTATATCCGGAACCTAGTGCATCGGACAAACTAATCTGTCCCACAGCAATGTTTGGTCCTGAAAATTTCCTTCTTTGTTCTATGTAATTAAGACCTGGGTTTAACGGATCCTCATGCAACGTTATCAAACACTGGAGGTCCCAATGTGATAATTGAGGCCTTTTTCATATGCATGAATATCTTTAATAATGGTCAGTTAACAAATAGATCTTTAATCATGGCAGAAACTGTAGAATCAGATCTGTATTAACCTTTTACTCCCTGAATATTCATGTGAGAAACAATGACATCATGAATATTAATTAGATTAATATTTATAACGGCATATGGACACATTAACTTTTGGCCGTGGCAGAAACTGTCGAATCATAATCTGTATTATCTCATAAGCAAACAGAACAGACCCTGATCAGACGGCTCCTACAGTAGCAATCTGATCTGGGTCTACTCTGTATATAAAGGTGTATTTATGGAGTAAAAGGATAATTTATATGCAAACAGAGTAGACCCTGATCAGCAGCAGCTATCTGATCTAGATCTACTGTATTGCAAAGCAATGAACGGTGTTTATAAAAGGTAAAGGTAAAACTAAGACTTTTTGGGTGTAATTATCAGTGAAATACATAAACCAAGTAAAACTAATGACTATTTACTAATTTTTGGTACAAAATGACAATTTAATCAATGTAAAATCTTATGCATACATATACATGTTTCTAAGGCTGCACAAACGTCATTGTTTTGTATTCCATTACATGTATACTTTCAACTCAATCTTCTGTGATTGACATTTAACCAAAGCAAATGTAGGAGATCCTTCGAAAGCACACATTTGTTCTCCAATATAAGATGGTGTGTCAGGCGAAAAACCCAAATCAAGGGTCACAAGGAGAGGTCAGAGCTTCATTAGTGTCTAGGCTTTTAAATACATAAAACAATTTTGAAATAGCCTTTGGGGCATTTGTCACAGGACTGTGACAACTCTTGTTGCTTAGGTATTTCTTGCTTGGGGTAACTAGAGTACAAATTCAGGTCATTCTTTGCAATTTAAGTTCATTTTGCAATAGCATATGCAGGTCTGTTTACAAAAAAACATTTCAATGCCAGAGTGCTTTGCTTTGAGGACATTTGTCACCTACTGTGAAACCTACTCTTCTTACTGTTTCATAGGTCAGACAACAGAGTCACAACCTGAAATTATCGTAGGAAAGCTCTGTAGGAACCAGGAGCCATCTGATCAGCATCTGCTCTCATTGCTTATGAAATGATATAGATATAATAATACAGTTTTGACTGTGAAATAAATGTTTGTGTCCATGTGCCATTATAAAGACTAATTTATTTAATATTTATGATGTCATTCTTTCTTAGATGAATATTCATCGGGTAAAGGGTTAACAAATCTAAAATAAATGTGTGCATGATACAGAAAATAATGTGGAACTCTGAATCATTCAATAGTGAATGCTTATTGCCTTTGACAGGAATTTTACACCATATTCATTTTCATGGTCAAAAGCTCAAAACCACAAAATACAGATTTTAATATAGACCACATGTTAACACAATAGAGACCAAACCATTGCATAGAATATTGCATGATTTTCAAGACCAAAAGTCAAGGTGACAGGAGGCAGATCCCGATAATAAACTTTTGAACACAATTAATACTGAACATACCACGGTTATCAATCATCCTTTTTGAAATGGACAGATGAACATATATCTTGAATGTATTTATTAATATATCAACAGCATGAATTGAAACTTACCAATGAAATTATGTATTTTCTTACCTAAACAGTAATTGCGGTACTAAGTATATTCTTTGATAAGCACCCATTCGTCATTTAGTGCTATTGTGAGAGGATGCTTGGCTTAGTGTTGTGCTTGGCTTATTATTGTTTTGTAGGTGATGTGATAGAAATGGCATCTTTACTATGTACAGAAAATTCTAATAATAATGATGAGTTGCCTTTGATAATTTAATAGTTTAAATGCTTTGTGTTGTTTTAATATAACTGGCTTTCATCAAATGTTGTCATTAATGCTCTTCCATACAGAACAAAGCATTTTGCAGTACAGTAAAACCTATCTATAACAGCCACTAACTTACATTGAGTATTTTGTGTTAAAGGCAGGTGGCTGATTAAAGCAAGGTGAAAGTAAAACAGAACACTCCTATAGGAGCATTCTGTTTTTCTATTCACCTTGCTTTAAGCGTTCACCTGCCCTAAATACTAAATAATTAACACAGTTTAGTGGCCATTATAGAGAGGTTTTGATGTAGTTTCATGGAAAGATAGTTTGAGGGAGTATACTTCAATCACCCTGTAGGTCAGTCAGTTGGTCGGGCTGGTGTGGTCAATCAGTTCACATTTGAACGTGAGTAGTTTGTGTCGCTAATGCTTCCTTCAATTTTAAAGTTAATGCATTCATATTTGACATACATAATAACCACAAATAGTAAATATGTCCTGCATTAATTTCATGAGTTTAGACAGTGCAGAATTATTTCCTAACTTTAAGGGTTTTTTTAGCTCACCAGAGCACAAAGTGCTCAGGGTGAGCTTTTGTGATCGCCTGATGTCCGTCGTCCGTCGTCATGTGGTGTGCGTCGTCCCGCTACAATTTGAACCTTTAAAAATCTTCTCCTCTGAATCTATAGGGTTCTCAGGTGTCATATTTGGCACATAGCATCATGTGTAGATCCTCTACAAAAGTTATATAAATTATGCCCCTGGGGTCAAAATTGGCACCGCCCCAGGGGTGCATTGTTTTCTATAGAAACATATAGTGAAATCTTTGAAAATCATCTCCTCTGAAACTGGAAAGTTTTCAGCTTTCATATTTGGCACATAGCATCATGTTCATGTTCAGGTTCTTTTCAAAAGTGATATAAATTATGCCCCTTGAGTCAAAATTGGCCCCACCCCAGAGGTGGCCAGTTTCTTAGAGCAGGCTGCTGTTTCAGCTAATTCAAACTGACAATTATTTACTGGGAGACTACTAGTACACTCCAGAAAATGCAGCTGCAATATTTTTCACTGTGCTCAATCAGCTTCACTGATACCCAGGACCTCTTTGCTGTTTGATGTGTTGTAAACATCATGCAGGTTATTATGGAGGTCATTTGGTGCCTAGCATAATTTTCCCCAATCCCCTTTGCACACTGAGCATTTACTGTCTGCAAATAATGTTATCTGCTGCAAAAGTTGTTTCCTTCCATATCTTTTAAAAACAAATGTCATAGTGAAAGACAGCTTGGACCCTGATGAGATGCCAAGTTACTTTGTATCTCATCTGGATCCAGACTTGATCCAGACTGTTTGCAAAGGTTATTATAAATGAAACAAAAGCAAGTAGCTGGTGTAATATTAGCAGGTTAAAGGTATAGGACCTTTGAAGAGTGAGTGACCCGCAATAAGCATATTTACTAGGGATAATTGCAGATCACTTATGCATATGGATGGGTTTTCTTGGTTCACTAAACTTGTATATAACCAGGGCTAAAGGCTAGCTAACCCAAACCTAAATCACAAGCTCATTTTGGCTAGGATTAAGTTTGCAACAAGCTTACAGTTGCAAACCAATTAAGGGAGACTGACATATCTCTAGTTAAACATTTACTGGTGTCTAATTTTAGCAAACATTTAAAGGTAAGTGATCTCCCTTTTTTTATAACAACTGGATTGCCTCCCTTGTTGGTAGTAAATCTGCAGTAATATTGCAGACCCAAACAAAAGAAAATTGTTGTAGTTAGATCTCGCCTGTTGCACATTAATTAGGACAATTAACCTTTTACTCTACAAATAGGCCTTTCTACACCTTTGCAAACAGAGTAGACCCAGATTAGATGGCTTATGTAGTAGCCATCTGATCAATCTGCTGTTTGCTTATGATATGATATAGTGCAAATTGCATTACATTAATTTCAGTATGTGTACAATATACTTATAATATGTTTACTAACCCTTTCCCTCATGTTAACACCTTTTCACACATTTGCAGAGCATACCCAGATCAGATGGCTCCTATAGCAGCTGTCTGGTCAGGGTCCGCTCTGTTTGGCAATGGAATTTGAAAGATGTTTCTTTACTTTCTAAAATGGCTACGCTGTCCCACCTTCCATTATAACTATTTTGTATTTAAATTTTGAATAAACAAAGAACAGGGGAAGGGTTGAAGATAAGTTAAGATATGAATAATAATAACTCATGAAGGTGTAATGAAAATATCTGAAATTTTGAACATAAGTATAGATTAATATATTCTTTCTGAAATTTAACCAATTTGCTCAGGGAGAGGGTATACATACTTTTGTGCATGCCCTTCTTTAGATTTACATTAAAAAATCTTTTTATATGTTTTCATTTACATTTTCTTAAATTTTCTTCACTTGAGGTCCTCTACAAAAGTTAAATTATGCCCCTTGGGTCAAAATTTGCCCGCCCCAGGGCCGGGTAGTTTTCTATAGAAACACATAGTGAAAACTTTGAAAATCTTCTCTGATTGTCTGGTGAGCGATGTCAGGGCCATTCAGGCCCTCTTGTTGAATTGCTCAGGGATCATATTATGACACCGGACAAAATATTGCCCCACCCAGGGGCTTATCAGTTTTTCATAGGAAAATATTTAAATATCTTCTTCTCTGAAACTGTAGCTTTGATGTTTGCTATGTAACATGGTCCAATGGTCCTCTACAAAGATTGTTCGAATTATGACCCCTAGACAAATAATGGTCCCACCCTGGGGCTTATCAGTTTCATAGGAAAATCTTTTCCTGTTAAACTGTTAGGCCTAGACCTTCGAAGTTTCGTATGTAGCATGATCTAATGGTCCTCTACAAATATTGTTCAAATTATGACCCCCGGACAAAAATTGGTCCGCCCCGGGCTTATCAGTTTTTCATAGGAAAATCTTTAAAACACTTCTGAAACAGTGAGGTCCAGAGCTTTGATATTTTGTATGTAGCATGATCTAATGGTCCTCTGCAAATATTGTTCAAATTATGACCCTCAAACTAAAAATGGTTCAGCCCCGGGATTTATCAGTTTTTATCTCACCAGAGCACAAAGTGCTCACCGCCTGATGTCCGTTGCATGTGTTGTGCGTCGTCAGTCGTCAACAATTTGAACCTTTAAAAATCTTCTCCACTGAATCTACAAGGCTCTTAGTTTTCATCTTTGGCACATAGCTTCATCTGTAGGTCCTCTACAAAAGTTATATAAATTATGTCCCGTGGGTCAAAATTGGCCCCACTCCAAGGGTGTCCAGTTTTCAATAGAAACATATAGTGAAAACTTTGAAAATCTTCTCCTCAGAAACTGGAAGGTTCTCAGCTTTCATATTTGGCACATAGCATCATGTGCAGGTCCTCTACAAAAGTTGTATAAATTATGCCACTGAGATCAAAATTGGACAAAACCCAGGGGTAGCAAGTTTTCCAAAGCTGGCTGTTGTTTTTAACAGTGGCTATATTTAGCTGGCTATTTTTTGAATACATAAAGGGTAGGTTATCTCCCTTTACTCTTTTTGATAACAACTTGATTACCTCCCTTCTTTGTAATTGCAGATGCAAATTTTATTTAGATCTGGGCTGCTGCACAGTAAATAGGACAGTTAACCATTTACTCCATAAATACACCTTTCTACACCTTTGCTAACAGAGTAAACCCAGATCAGATGGCTCATGATCAATCTGCTCTGTTTGCGTATGATATAATATAGTGCAAGTTGCATTAAACTATTTTCATTTTGTGTACAATATACATTTTCTTATAAATAATATGTTTACTTAACCCTTTCCCTCATATAAACACCTTTTCACGCATTTGCAAACAGAGCAGACCCAGATCAGATGGCTCCTATAGCAGCTGTCTGATCAGGGTCTGCTCTGTGTATTAATGGAATTTGAAAGATGTTTCTTTACTTTCTAAAATGGCTACACTGTCGACAATGGCGCCGCCCAATGGCTTTTCAGTTTTTCATAGGTTTTTTTTTTAAGTCTTCTTCTCTTAAACTAAAATGCCCAGACTTTTGATATTTGTTATATAATCAACAAAATAGTTTAAAGGTCACTGGTCAGTTTCCCATAGGACTCCGTGTATTCATACACAACTTTCGTACTTCGTATCTTTAACCAATCTCGCTTAATCCCAACGAAATTCGCAGGAATTATTGTTAGAGTTTCAATTAACAGGTGCAGATGAAAATTGTACCTGCTGGAGTCTTATGCACCTCCATTAAACAGTTATCAATCACACCTTTAAATGGAATAATTGCAGGGTACAGATCAAAGCATGTCCGATCATGAGCACTTTAAACGATGTTTGCTTAAGAATAAATATTATTTGTGTTTCATAAGAGTTTGCCCATAATTAGAAAATATTTTTTTGCATACAAAAATTCATTTAATTTAATAATTCTGAAACTTGACTCTACAGTCACATACACAAACATGCCCCATTGAAGTAAGTAAAGGGAAAGACGTAAAACACATGAAATTTGGGTTTACAAGCTCAGATGTACTGAGCAAAAGGATTTAAAGTATGTAATGGTGTAGAAACAGATCATGTAATTGATAACCAACATGAAAACAAAAACAATTGAAAAGTTTCAAAGGATTGAAGTAGTATTGAACACGATCGCGGGTTGCCTTTACTTTGCCGGTCCCTGGATGTTACTTTTCTGTGCAAGTGCTGTGATGTCATTTGGTTGTTTTTCGCTAGTAAACAAATGATGTCGTCTTGGATTAGCTATAATCGAAAGTCTGTTCGTTGTTAAAGGGGGGGGGGGTATAGGGGCAGCAGCCCCAAAATGATGTATCTAACCATATAAAAGTGCTAGAATACGATTTTGGGATCAAAACTCTATATTAAACAGCTTAATCGGTCTCTCACTCGATCTCTCTTATACAGTAAATATACCTTTTTTCCCTTACTTTTCCTGGGACCGCCAAAGTAAAGGCGTTCCCACGATTGCTATTTCATGTTGTAGTGTCATATTTTGACTATCTAGGTAATCGAATATTGACATTTCAGATGAAATTCACTTGCTCGCGCACCCTCACTAGGTCGAGGTCAGGCTTGAAATTGTGCAACCTCGACCTATTGAAGTTCGACTGTATGTATATGGAAAATACAGGATGCCAAAGTTGTAGGGTCATTGCATAAACCCTATGGGAAAAGTACCACTGACCCTTAAATATTTTTTGTTGAGTATATATCGTTATTTAATATTTGATAGTCCTCTACCGAGATTGTTCAAATTATGACCCCAGGACAAAATGGCCCCTACCCGGGGTTAATCAGATTTACATAGACTGATATATGAAAACCTTTTAAAGATCTTATTTTCTGAAACCATAATGCCAATACCTTAAACCAACAAGTATTGACATGCAGATTAACCATGTAGTTCTCTACCAAGATTGTACAAATTATTTCCCTTCTGTAAAACAAAGGTCCCACCCTGGGGCATATTAATTTTTCATAGACTTACTTAAAAAAAAACCTTTAAAATGTCTTAGTCCCTGAAACCATTGGACTCATACCTTCCATATTTGGTATGTAGCTTTGCTTTGTGGTCCTCTTCCAAGAATGTACAACTTACGAACCCCGACCTCAGGGCGAAACTTGGCCCTGCCTTTTTCATGAGGAAAATAGAAAATATTATTTTTCTCTGAATCCATAAGGCTTAGACCTTTGATTAATCCCATGCAGCTTTGCCTTATGGTTCTCTACCAAGGTTGTTCAAATGATGGGTCAAGAATGGTCTCAGGGGTTATCTCAGGTGAGCGCTTGAGGGCCTCATGGCCCTCATGTTATATCCCCGCAAACTTGTATGAGGGGGTATACTGGAATCAGGCTGTACGGCGGTTAGTTGGTCGGTCGGTCGGTCCGCATTTGAACATGGGTAGTTGGTGTTGCAAACTCCTCATTATGTCTCTCCCCATATTTATATGGGGGAGACATATTGTTTTCGTGAGAGTTGTCTGTCTGTCTGTCTGTCTGTCTGTCTGTCTGTCTGTCCATCTGTCTGTCTGTCTGTCCGTCACACTTTTTGTCCGGACGATAACTTCAATATGGCTGATGCCAGTTGATTGAAACTTCATATATGGAAAGAGCATAATGAGAGGAAGTGTCATGCACAAGGTCCATAACTCTGGCTTCACTAATATAGGAGTTATTGCCCCTTGTAAAAACAAATCGCGCTTTTTTGTCCGGACGACAACTCCTACCGTATATCTCCGGTCATACGTCGAAGTTTTCAGACCCCAAAATCACCTTCAGAAACCTGTCTCGACTTATGGCTGTATCCTAGCCAGGTTTAGAAAAAGAAAGTTGAGCAAAAATCAAAACAGAAGTTCAATTTTCAATCACGAAACTTACGACACTCCCTTGAATAACACTTCCAGTCAACAAGTTCAAAACCATGTTCTCCTTTGAAAATTTGCCACTTCAGCATGCTACATAGATAGAATAACGGATTTTTGTGTTGATACTGATATTTATTGTTGTTTATTATGTCTCCCCCCATAGTTATATGGGGGAGACATATTGTTTTCGTGAGAGTTGTCTGTCTGTCCGTCTGTCCGTCCGTCTGTCCGTCTGTCTGTCTGTCCGTCTGTCCGTCTGTCTGTCACACTTTTTGTCCGGACGATAACTTCAATATGCCTGATGTCAGTTGATTGAAACTTCATATATGGAAAGAGCATAATGAGAGGAAGTGTCATGCACAAGGTCCATAACTCTGGCTTAACTAATATTGGAGTTATTGCCCTTTGTAAAAAAAAATCAAACTTTTTTGTCCGGACGATAACTCCTATATGGCTCGTGCCAGTGGATTGAAACTTCATATATGGAAAGATCAGGACGAGAGGAAGTGTCATGCACAAGGTCCATAACTCTGGCTTCACTAATATTGGAGTTATTGCCCTTTGTAAAAAATCACAATTTTTTGTCCGGATGATTACTCCTATGTGACACATGCCATTGGAGTGAAACTTCATACATGGAACGATCATGATAAGAGAAAGTGTCATGCATAAGATCTATAACTCGAGCTTCAATAAATTTAGAGTTATTGCCCCTTGTACATTTGTTTAATTCTTTCTTGTCCGGACGATAACTCTTACATGGCTCTTGCCATCGTATTGAAACTTCATGCATGGAAAGAGCATGATGAGAGAAAGTGTCATGAACAAGGGCCATAATTCTGGCTTCAATACTTTTGGAGTTATTGCCCTTTGTTATATTTTTTGGCCGATCAATAACTCCTGTTCGACTGATGCCATTGGAATGACATTTTATTTTTGGAAAGAGCATGTTGAAAGTAAGTGTCATGCACAAGGGCCATAAATCTGGTATCAGTATTTTTGGAGTTATTAGCTGTTATCATTTTCTTCTTGAAAAATGTAGTGTGGAAAACGCATAATGAGGGGAAGTATCATTCATCAAGACCATAACATTTTTATACCCCCCTTTTGAAAAAATGGGGGTATATTGCTTTGCACATGTCGGTCGGTAGGTAGGTCGGTCGGTCGGTCGGTCGGTCGGTCGGTAGATCGATGGTTTCCGAACGATAACTAATAAACGACTTGGCCTAGAATCTTCAAACTTGCTGTGGTGGTTGGTCATGACAAGTAGATGACCCCTATTGTTTTTTAGGTCACTAGGTCAAAGGTCAAGGTCACCATGACCTAAAATGGTGAAATAGTTTCCGATCAATAACTGCTCAA
Organism: Azorinus chamasolen; assembly: GCA_963576725.1. NCBI lineage: Eukaryota > Metazoa > Mollusca > Bivalvia > Cardiida > Solecurtidae > Azorinus > Azorinus chamasolen. The sequence continues at coordinate 65,978,742 of OY755235.1, read as the reverse complement.
GGGTTTGGCATGGGATCTTCAAACTTGCTGTGGTGGTTGAACATGACCACTACATGACCCCTATTGATTTTGAGGTCACTAGGTGAAAGGTCAAGGTCACCATGACCTTTAATGGTTAAATGGTTTCCGATCAATAACTGCTCAAGGGTTCAGCTTAGAATCTTCAAACTTGCTGTGGTAGTTGGTCATGACCACTGGATGATCCCTATTGATTTTGAGGTCACTAGGTCAAAGGTCAAGGTCACCATGACCTTAACTGGTAAATGGTTTCTGATCAATAACTGCTCAAGGGTTTGGCTTAGGATCTTCAAATTTGCTTAGGTGGTTGGTCATGACAACTAGATTAGTCCTATAGTTTTTTAGGTCACTAGGTCAAAGGTCAAGGTCACCATAACCTTAAAGGGTGAAATGGATTGCGATCGATAACTGCTCAAGGGTTTGGCCTAGGAACTTCAAATTTGCTGTGGTGGTTGGTAATGACCACTAGATGACCCCTATTGATTTTTAGGTCACTAGGTCAAAGGTCAAGGTCACCATGCTCTTAAATGGTCAAATGGTTTCCGATCAATAACTGCTCAAGGGTTTGGCTTAGAATCTTCAAACTTGCTGCTGTAGTTGGTCATGACAACTGGATGGCCCCTATTGTATTTGAGGTCACTAGGTCAAAGGTCAAGGTCACCATGACCTTAACTTGTAAAATGGTTTCTGATCAATAACTGCTCAAGGGTTTGGCTTAGGATCTTCAAATTTGCTTAGGTGGTTGGTCATGACAACTAGATGAGCCCTATTGTTTTTTAGGGCACTAGGTCAAAGGTCAAGGTCACCATGACCTTAACAGGTGAAATGGTTTCCGATCAATAACTGCTCAAGGGTTTGGCTTAGGATCTTCAAACTTGCTGTGGTGGTTGGTTGTGGCCCCCTTGATGACCCCTAAAGTTGTTGAGGTCACTAGGTCAAAGGTCAAGGTCACCATGACCTTAACTGGTGAAATGGTTTGCGATTAATAACTGCTCAAGGGTTTGGCTTAGGATCTTCAAACTTGCTGAGGTGGTTGGTCATGACAACTAGATGACCCCTATTGATTTTGAGGTCACTAGGTTAAAGATCAAGGTCATCATGACCTTAACTGATGAAATGGTTTCCAATTAATAACTGCTCAATGGTTTGGTTCGGGATCTTCAAACTTGCTGTGGTAGTTGGTTGTGACCACTTGATGACCCTTAAAGTTGTTGAGGTCACTAGGTCAAAGGTCAAGGTCACCATGACCTTAATATGTGAAATGTTTTCAGATCAATAAATGATCAGTGGTTTGGCTTAGGATATTCAAAGTTGCTGTGGTGATTAGTCATGACCGCTAGATGACCTCTATAGTTGAGGTCACTAGATGAAAGGTCAGGGGGTAGGGGGGTATACATGTTTTACAAACATCTCTTGTTAGTGATTTCCTTTTACATATTGTTTTTATTAGAGGGGAGACATCCGTTTTTGTGACAAAAACCTCTAGTTATGATTAAAGTCCATTAATATGCCTTTGGAAATAATTTGAAACTGCCAGCGTTCCCACTGACTATTGCAGAAAATGGTGCTCACTTTATACAAGGGAGGCAATTCTGTTGCTGTAACAGCATCAATATCTTCATTGAAATGAATGGTGCAATCACTTTTATGCTTGATCTTTTTACATTTTTTTGTAAGCTGTTTCAGATTATCTCATTTTCTCTCAATATCATCACTATTTAACTAGTTTTAATGTAAAACTCGGGAAGTTTGACTAACTTTGAACCTTCGTCAATCATTATAAAGACAAACAAAGGAAAGTGACTTCACAGGGTCAAATCAGCGTTTCAGTAATTTATTTCAATGTTTGGCAGTATTAATGTGCGAATTTTCACACTGTATGAAGATGGCCATCGATACAGGTGTCATAAGCCAGTAAATGTGCATATACACCTGGAATGGACTAGAATTACTATGGATTAAATTTTGACTAATGAAAATACAGCTTGATTTTTGCCGAGCCAATGAAAATGTGAGGGTCTCTGGGGGTAAAATAAGGTGATAAAAACTGTCTAAACAACAATAATAATATTCTGCACACTGACACAGAACTGCTGATAGACATCCAAAATAATTTTTCTGCAACGTCAGATATATTTGTATAACAAATCTAAAACAAATACAGTTTCTTCCCTTGGATAATTGCAGCCTTTTGTAAACACTGAACAAACGTGACCATTAAGCCAAATTTGTTTCGAAATATTTATAAACTTTGATATTTCTTTGATTATAAACTGCTCCTTGACACTCACTGACAAATAATATATGTGTAACCAATGAACTTTGGAAGTAGTTGCAAACGTTATGTGATTTTGGTCTCAAACGCTACAGAAGGATCTACGTGAAAAATATGACTCGACATATGAAAGGGTCAAGGTAAAATTCTTGGATCTGAGGGTCAAAACACCACCCCGACTTATGACCTGACTCGCACTATGGCCGAAGATATACGAAGGTATATGACTCATGCCATTGGATTGAAACTTCATATATGGAAAGATCATGACGAGAGGAAGTGTCATGCACAAGGTCCATAACTCTGACTTCACTAATATTGGAGTTATTGCCCTTTGTAAAAAATATCACAATTTTTTGTCCGGACAATAACTTCAATATGCCTGATGCCAGTTGATTGAAACTTCATATATGGAAAGAGCATAATGAGAGGAAGTGTCATGCAGAAGGTACACAACTCTGGCTTCACTAATATAGGAGTTATTGCCCTTTGTAAAAAAAATCACACTTTTTTGTCCGGACGGTAACTTCTATATGGCGCATGCCATTGGATTGAAATTTCATATATGGAAAGATCATAAAAAGAGGAAGTGTCATGCACAAGGTCCATAACTCTGGCTTCACTAATAGTGGAGTTATTGCCCTTTGTAAAAAAAATCACAATTTTTTGTCCGGATGATTACTCCTATGTGACACATACCATTGGAGTGAAACTTCATACATGGAACGATCATGATAAGAGAAAGTGTCATGCATAAGGTCCTTAACTCGAGCTTCAATAAATTTAGAGTTATTGCCCCTTGTACATTTGTTTAATTCTTTCTTGTCCGGACGATAAATCCTACATGGCTCTTGCCATCGTATTGAAACTTCAATCATACATGGAAAGAGCATGATGAGAGAAAATGTCATGAACAAGGGCCATAATTCTGGCTTCAATACTTTTGGAGTTATTGCCCGTTGCTACATTTTTTGTCTGATCAATAACTCCTGTTCCACTGATGCTATTGGAATGACATTTTATTTTTGGAAAGAGCATGATGAAAGTAAGTGTCATGCACAAAGGCCATAAATCTGGTATCAGTATTTTTGGAGTTATTAGCTGTTATCATTTTCTTCTTGAAAAATGTAGTGTGGAAAGCGCATAATGAGGGGAAGTATCATTCATCAAGACCATAACATTTTTAGTGATTTCCCTTTACATATTGTTTTTATTAGAGGGGAGACATCCGTTTTTATGACAAAAACCTCTCGTTCAGTTTGAAGTTATTGAATTTATATTTGGTATACATAATAACCATGAATGGTAGATGTGCAAGGTGCAATTTTCATGTGTTTACTGTTCGATATTGCAGAATTATGTCCTCTTGAACTAAGTGCAATTTCTGCCATTTTGACATGAAACATGTGGAGTTTGTATGTACAACTCCTCCTTCAGTTTGAAAGTATTTCAGTATATAAGTGGTATACATAATAACCATTCATAGTAGATGTGCAATATTTAATTTTCAGGCGTTTAGTGCTGGGCATTGCAGAATAATCTACCCTTGAACTTTGTGTATTTTTGTTATTTTGGCATGAAACATTGGGATTAGTATCACAAACTCCTCTATCAATTCTAAAGTTATTCAATTGATACTTGCCATACATAATAACCACAAACAAATGTGCAAGACACAAATTTTCTTATGTTTAGCGTTGGACATTGCATATTTACCTCCCCTTGAACTTAGTTTTGGTCGTTTTGGCATGAAACATGGGGAGTTGGTGTCACGAACTCCTCCGTCAATTTAAAAGTTATTCAGTGTATATGTACTATACGCAGTAAACCATGAATAGTAGATGAGCAACACTTATTATTTCATGTGTTTAAGGCTAGGCGTTGCAGAAATATATCCCCTTGAACTTTGAGTAAAATTTGTCATTTTGGTGTGAAAGATGAGGATAAGTGTCACAAATTCCTCCCTCAATTTTAAAGTTATTCAATTGATACTTTCCATACATGAGATAACTACAAATAGCAGATGTACATGACACTATTTTCATATGTTTAGTGCTGGGCATTGCAGAATTATCTCCCCTTGAATTTTAAGTATGTTTGTGTTTTTGTCCTGTTACATGGGTAGTTGGTGTCACAAACTTGAATTTGTAGTCAAACCTGCCATGTGGGGGTATTTATCACCTTTAGTAATTGTCTCCCCCAGATAGACGGATGGAGTTATAGACATTACAGATATTATACTTATGTATTGGAATGTGAATGACGGGGAGACATCTGTTTTTGTGACAAAAACAAACCTCTAGTTATCTACCATTTGTTCAAATCATTTTGATTTGGTAAAAATATGATTACCAGGGATTGGGCTAGTTTTCCGTATATGGAGCTTACTATGTTGGCAAATGTCCAATTTACCATGACAGTGACCATATATAATTATGTTCATTAGTTTTTAGCACACCTGGCACGAAGTGCCAAGGTGAGCTATTGTGATCATCCTGTGTTTATCATGCGTTGTCTGTTGTCCGTCGCCAGCCTTTTCTTAAAATGACATTTCCTCCTAAACTACTAGCTGGATTTTCACCAAACTTGGCAGGAATGTTCCTAGGGTCATCCTCTTCTAAAGTTGTTCATAGAATTTGATTCCATGCAGAACTCTGGTTGCTTTGGCAACTGATGTCCAAAAAGAAATAAAAACTTTAAAAATGTTTTTGTCAAAAACTGTGAGGCCTAGGACTACCATATATATTTGATATGTAGAATCATCTAGTGGAATTCTACATAAAATGTTCAAATTTTGACCAAAATTGGACCAACCCCGGGGGTTACAAGTTTTACATTGGATTATATAGTAAAGGCTTTAAAAATCTTCTTGTCCAAAACCGAAAAGCTTAGAGCTGTGATATTTGGTATGTAGCATCATCTGGTGAACCTTTACTAAGATTGTTCAAATTATGTCCCTGGGGTCAAACACGGCCACATCCTTGGGGTCACATGTTTTACATTGGATTATAAAGTAAAAACTTTAAAATCTTCTTGTCCGAAACAGAAAAGCTTAGAGCTTTGATATTTGGTACATAGCATCATGTGGTAGACCATTACCAAGATTGTTCAAATTTTGCCCTTGGGGTCAAAATTGTCCTCACCCGGGGGGTCACAAGTTTTACATTAGATTATACAGGGTGTTCCAGAAAAAACGGAACCCTGGATCAAATGTGTATTTATAAATACACATTATTTTACAAATATTTACTGTTGTAGATAAGTCATTTGTGCATATGTCTGCCAAATTTCTCATAACAATATGCATCGGTTTTAAATATATGAGTTTAACTCACCAGAGCACAAAGTGCTCAGGGTGAGCTTTTGTGATCGCCTGATGTCCGTCGGCGTGCGTCGTCCGTCGTCTGTCATTCGTCGTCAACAATTTGAACCTTTAAAGTACTTCTCCTCTGAATCTACTGGGGTCTCAGCTTTCATCTTTGGCACATAGCATCATATGTAGGTCCTCTACAAAAGTTATATAAATTATACCCCTGGGGTCAAAATTGGCCCTGCCCCAGGGGTTTTCAGTTTTCAATAGAAACATATATTGAAAACTTTGAACATCATCTCCTGTAAAACTAGAAGGTCCTCAGCTTTCATATTTGGCACATAGCTTCAACTTCAGGACTTCTACAAAAGTTATATAAATTATGCCCCTAGGGTCAAAATTGGTCCCACCCCAGGGATTTCCAGTTTTTAATAGCTGACTGCGTAAACAGCCTATGGGATCACCAGTTATGCATAGGAAAAACTTTAAAAATATTCTTGTGAGAAACTACATATCCCAGAGCTTAGATATTTGGTGTATAGATTTACTTAGCATAACTTTATGAGTTTTATAAGTATTATAGTTCTGGGGTTAAAATTGGCCCTGCCCTAGGTGTATATACTTCTTTACACCAGAAATTACATTCTAAAGGTTTCTCCTTAATATCACTCTTAGCTGAGACCAGTCAGTGGGAGATCTTATATAATCACCCTTAGCCTGATCAGTAGAGTAGAAATTGTGTTTAGACAAATAACACACACTCATTTAAGATTGAATCAAAATGCAGAATACTCTTAAAGCTTTTTTTCATACCTATGCCCTGCATTAACTACCAGCTATCAATATAGAGCATATCTGTTGTAAATTTCAGCTTAACTCTTTGCATGCTGGGTAATTTTGTGATCTGCTAAATTGTTGTCTGCAGCATATTCACAAGTTATCCTAACTACACACTTTCTTTCTGAGTTTTTCAGAAGTTCAGTCTCATTGACAAACAGTTCGGATATCAGATCAGGCACCACATTATATTGGCCCTGATCTGGATCCAAACTGTTTGCATAGGTCATTAGTGGTGGGAGAATCCCACAACACACTTTCTTTCTAAGTTTTTCAGAAGTTCAGTCTCATTGACAATCAGTTTGGATATCAGATCAGGCACCACATTATGTTGGCCCTGATCTGGATCCAAACTGTTTGCATAGGTCATTAGTGGCGGGAGAATCCCACTACACACAGAAGTTCAGTCTCATTTACAAACAATTTGGATATCAGATCAGGCCCCACATTATGTGGGGCCTGATCTGGATCCAAACTGTTTGCATAGGTCATTAGTGGTGGGAGAATCCGCCTCTAGCATCCAAAGAATACAAGTTCCAGTGGTCTAATGCTCTATCCATTCTTTCACTACATTCTTTTAGCATCATGTTCAGGTCCTCTACAAAGTTATATAAATTGTGTCCCTGGGGTCAAAATTGGCACCGCCCCTGGGGTGTTAAGTTTTCAATAGAAACATATATTGAAAACTTTGAAAATCTTCTCCTCTTATTGTCTGGTGAGCGATCTGTCAGGGCGATTCTGGCCCTCTTGTTCACTAGATTCACAATAAATATACATGTACTTGAATAAGTCAAGTAGGAAAGCTTTTATTAGCTGAAACAATCGATATCAACCGAAGCTATATAAGGCGTGTTCAGCAAGTGTATAATTATTTAAATTTTGACAGGAAAAAACCCCAGGCCAATACCTGTATCTGGTGTTACAGTTTGCATGTAAGGGATATAGGGCCATCTTTCTTGCAAGTGATATGCAAACATAACTGCTCTTACAGATTGGAGACGAACCATTTATCTCAAAAATGTTAAGATATTGTTGGCTCCAAAACTGATGTCAATCAAGGTTTATGGGACAGATTAATTCTATTCTAAAACCTCTATAAAATGGTATTAAAGCCTGGATCCTGTTTACATGCGGAGATTTTGGTTTTAGATATTTAGATTACCATCAATGATCAGGAAGCGGTTTGCACTTTAAGAGTTGATTAATTGCCAAAAGCATGTAATTATAACTAAATACCGGGTTATCACATCTAATTATAACTAAATACCTGCCTATCACATCTAATTATAACTAAATACCTGGCTATCACATCTTATTATAACTAAATACCTGGCTATCACATCTAATTATAACTAATTACCTGGCTATCACATCTAATTATAACTAAATACCTGGCTATCACATCTAATTATAACTAAATATCTGGCTATCACATCTAATTATAACTAAATACCTGGCTATCACATTCAACTACTAGCAAACTTCCTCTTCAGCAAAACTTAATATTGAACTTGGAACATTATGACAACTCTAAGCAAGGCTTAACCCTTTCCCTCATATTGACGCCTTTTGACCTGTGTCTAACAATCTTATTATACCCCCCTTTTGAAAAAATGGGGGTATATTGCTTTGCACATGTCGGTCGGTCGGTCGGTCGGTCTGTCGGTCGGTCGGTAGATCGATGGTTTCCGAACGATAACTAATAAACGACTTGGCCTAGAATCTTCAAACTTGCTGTGGTGGTTGGTCATGACAAGTAGATGACCCCTATTGTTTTTGAGGTCACTAGGTCAAAGGTCAAGGTCACCATGACCTAAAATGGTGAAATAGTTTCCGATCAATAACTGCTCAAGGGTTTGGCTTGGGATCTTCAAACTTGCTGTGGTTGTTGGTCATGACCACTACATGACCCCTATAGATTTTGAGGTCACTAGGTCAAAGGTCAAGGTCACCATGACCTTAAGTGGTTAAATGGTTTCCGATCAATAACTGCTCAAGGGTTCAGCTTAGAATCTTCTAACTTGCTGTGGTAGTTGGTCATGACCACTGGATGACCCCTATTTATTTTGAGGTCACTAGGTCAAAGGTCAAGGTCACCATGACCTTAAGTGGTAAAATGGTTTCTGATCAATAACTGCTCAAGGGTTTGGCTTAGGATCTTCAAATTTGCTGCTGTAGTTGGTCATGACAACTGGATGGCCCCTATTGTATTTGAGGTCACTAGGTCAAAGGTCAAGGTCACCATGACCTTAACTTGTAAAATGGTTTCTGATCAATAACTGCTCAAGGGTTTGGCTTAGGATCTTCAAATTTGCTTAGGTGGTTGGTCATGACAACTAGATGAGCCCTATTGTTTTTTAGGGCACTAGGTCAAAGGTCAAGGTCACCATGACCTTAACTGGTGAAATGGTTTGCGATCAATAACTGCTCAAGGGTTTGGCTAAGGATCTTCAAACTTGCTGTGGTGGTTGGTTGTGACCACTTGATGACCCCTAAAGTTGTTGAGGTCACTAGGTCAAAGGTCAAGGTCACCATGACCTTAACTGGTGAAATGGTTTGCGATTAATAACTGCTCAAGGGTTTGGCTTAGGATCTTCAAACTTGCTGAGGTGGTTGGTCATGACAACTAGATGACCCCTATTGATTTTGAGGTCACTAGGTTAAAGATCAAGGTCATCATGACCTTAACTGATGAAATGGTTTCCAATTAATAACTGCTCAATGGTTTGGTTCGGGATCTTCAAACTTGCTGTGGTAGTTGGTTGTGACCACTTGATGACCCTTAAAGTTGTTTAGGTCAAAGGTCAAGGTCACCATGACCTTAATATGTGAAATGTTTTCAGATCAATAAATGATCAGTGGTTTGGCTTAGGATATTCAAAGTTGCTGTGGTGATTAGTCATGACCGCTAGATGACCTCTATAGTTGAGGTCACTAGATCAAAGGTCAGGGGGTCGGGGTATACATGTTTTACAAACATCTCTTGTTTATTATGTGGAAGGTATACCTTTATGCATGTATTGTCTCTTTGTTTTATAATGTTCCGCTGTATCGGTACACTGGTTTTTTTGTCATTCTATAATATACTTTGCAAACTTCGATCTGCAAAACCAGTCGGCCACACAAAAGGAATCGCCAACAGAAAACCAAAGGTTTAGATACAGATGAGAAACTCCTTAATAGACCTTCACATCTGAATGTATACTGCTGGATAACATAAATTATACACTTTCAACTCCAAATACTTGCCCCTGTGTAAATATTTCAAATCATCCAATACTCAGTCAAGTATACTATAGAAATGTTTTACTTTGGCTAAAAGCATTATGTTAATGTTTAATGCCTATAAAATATTGAATGAATTGAATATTGAACTTGAAACATTATAGCAACTATATGCAAGGCTTAACCCTTTCCCTCATATTGACGCCTTTTGATGCCTCTGTAAAAATCACTTTATGAAACCATTGTAGTAAATACAAGTAGAGCATTTGTTCCTATGGAGCAAATGCTCTATTTATCACAATGGTTTCAAAAACTTAACAATTATAAAATGTTCCTTTCTGCTAGTAGATGCTCATTTTCGGTAGATTTATTCGAGGAGGGTGGGTCTAAAAATAGCCTATGAGGTTATGGGTTAAGTTGCCAATTTGTGACTGCCTATGCAATGAGTTTTGATCCAGATCAGATGCTGAGTGACTCTGCATGCCATTAGGATCCAAACTGTTTTGCACAGAATGTTTTAGGAGAAATGGAAAACAATTTAATATTTAGAATTCTGTCAGTTTTGCAAACAATAAGTACTGTACAATGACATATATAGAACAATCAAAATCATTCACAATTTACGTAAATAAAGTCTTACAACTGATTTAGGTATGCGTCGTTCACCAGATTGCTCAGTGGGTCGTTCGCCAGATTGCTCAGTGCATCCTTCGCCAGATTGCTCAGTGCGTCCTTCTCCAGATTGCTCAATCAAAATGTGCTCTGCTATACTAGACCTTTTATTTGTGGCCATTTGTGAGAAACTTTGGCTTTAAATACAACTTGATCGCAATGAAAGCATTTCGTCATATTTGTGATTGAGAACAAGCACACAAAATTAGTGAACACTTTTTAATTAAAGTGATGAGTTATCAAACAAATTAATTATAGCATAATGTCCAATTCTTTTGCTGGGGGGTAATTACATCCAAGTCACATCTTTTCTCTGTTTGTCTAGTGATCTTCAAAATGGTGACAATTACACTCGTCTCTTTGTGCGCATCAAGAGGTTTTGCACTAAAGGTGTAAAGTTCAGCACAAACATATACTTTTCGCTGTGAAATTATTTTGGATAAGGACTGTTTTTAGTGCTCAGGGTGAGCTTTTGTGATTGCCTAATGTCCGTTGTCCGTCGGCGTGCGTCGTCCGTTGTTTGTCCTTGGTTGTCTGTCGTCAACAATTTAAAAATCTTCTCCTCTGAATCTACAGGGTTCTTAGCTTTAATCTTTGGCACAAAGCATCACCTGTAGGTCTTCTACAAAAGTTATATAAATTATATCCTTGGGGTCAAAATTGGCCCCGCGCCAAGGGTGCCTTGTTTTCTATAGAAACATGCTGTGAAAACTTTGAAAATCTTCTCCTCTGAAACTGGAAGGTTCTCAGCTTTCATATTTGGCACATAGCATCTTATTATACTGCAAAGTAAAATCCTCACTTCTCATTGGTTAACTAGCCGTGTACATGAGTCTATGTACCCTGTGAGCTGACAGGGTACATAGAAAATCCACATGGCAGGTCCCACATATTATGGTCAGAAACCAAAAGACCAACTTCTCGACTCGGCTAAACAATAGCAAAATTCATAATAGGCAATTATTGATACGTAAAGAAAACAAATGCAGAAATGAATTAAAAAACATCATTGTTTGAAATGACCAAAAAAACAGTTTTTAGAGGAGTTATTATATCGTCCAACCATCTATAGTAACACGAACGTCGATGAAATACAATTCACACCACTTCGGATACCTTCGGGTAGAATTAATGTATTGGGGCGCTTTTAGGGGAATTAGCGTGTTTAGTGATTCAATATGCCAAAATGGATTTATATAAATTATCCGAACCGTAAAACTTTGCAGTATAATAAATTCGTTATACAGTTCTTTCCCAGGGTACATGACCATTTATTCCCGGCTGGTAAAATGTTACCCTCGCCTAATGGCTTGGGCAACATAATTTTCCTCAGCCAGGAATAAATCGTCATGTACCCTGGGAAAGAACTGCATAACTAATAATGTTCAGATCCTCTACAAAAGTTATATAAATTATGTCCCTGGGGTCAAAATTGGCCCGCCCCAGAGGTGGTCAGTTTTCAATAGAAACATATAGTGAAACTTTGAAAATATTCTCCTCTGAAACTGGAAGGTTCTTAGCTTTCATATTTGGCACATAGCATCATGTTCAGGTCCTCTACAAAAGTTATATAAATTATGCCCCTGGGGTCAAAATTGACCTTGCCCCAGAGGTGGTCAGTTTTAATTCAAAAGGAACATATACCAGTAGTGAAAACTTTGAAAACCTCCTGAAACTGGAAGGTTCTCAGCTTTCATATTTGGCACATAGCATCATGTTCAGGTCCTCTACAAAAGTTATATAAATTATGCCCCTGGGGTCAAAATTGGCCACGCACCAGGGGTGGCCAGTTTTCAATAGAAACATGTAGGGAAAACTTTGAAAATCTTCTCCTCTGAAACTGGAATGATCTCAGCTTTCATATTTGGCACATAGCAACATTTTCAGGTCTTCTACAAAATTTGTATAAATTATGCCCCTGGGGTCAAATTTGGCCCCGTCCCAGGTGAGCGCTTCAGGGCCTCATGGCTCTCTTGTCATAGGAAAATCTTTAAAAATCTTCTTCTGAAACTGTAAGGCCTAGACCTTTGATATTTGGCATGTAGCATGATCTAATGGTCCTCTACAAAGATTGTTCAAATTATGACCCCGGGCCAAAAAATGGCCCCGCCCAAGGGCTTATAAATTTTTCATAGGAAAATCTTGAACATTCTTCTTCTCTGAAACTGTAAGGCCTAGACCTTTGATATTTGGCATGTAGCATGATCAAATGGTCCTCTACAAAGATTGTTCAAATTATGACCCTGGGCCAAAAATGGCCCCGCCCAAGGGCTTATCAGTTTTTCATAGGAAAATCTTGAACATTCTTCTTCTCTGAAACTGTAAGGCCTAGACCTTTGATATTTGGCATGTAGCAGGATCTAATGGTCCTCTTTAAAGATTGTTCAAATTATGACCCCGGGCCAAAAAAGGCCCCGCCCAAGGGCTTATCAGTTTTTCATAGGAAAATCTTTAACATTCTTCTTCTCTGAAACTGTAAGGCCTAGATCTTTGATATTTAGCATGTAGTATGATCTAATGGTCCTCTACAAAGATTGTTCAAATTATGACCCCCAGGCCAAAAATGGCCCCACCCAAGGGCTTATCAGTTTTTCATAGGTAAATCTTTAAAAATCTTCTCTGAAACTGTAAGGCCTGGACCTTTGATATTTGGCATGTAGCATGATCTAATGGTCCTCTATAAAGATTGTTCAAATTATGACCCCGGGCCAAAAATGGCCCCGCCCAAAGCTTATCAGTTTTTTAGCTCACCAGAGCACAAAGTGCTCAAGGTGAGCTATTGTGATACCCCTGTGTCCGTCGTCCATCTGTCAGTCCGCACTCACGAAAGGGTAGTTGTGTGACTTTTTTTAACTAGTCCCACAAGTAAAATCATTAACCTGGCCATCTCTTGTGACATTAACCTGGCCATTTCTTGTGACATTAACCTGGCCAGTTGTGGGACATAGGGTTAGGGTTAGGGTTAGCTTCCAGATCATTCTTTTCCAAAGTTAGAGCCAAAAATAGTTTTTCTTGTGGGACTAGTCACACAAGAAAAGATCAAAGGAAAAAGTCACACAACTACCCATCCGTTAGTCCGTCCGTCCGTCTGTCTGTCCGTCAACAATTTCGAACGACTTCTTCTCTGAAACCCGACTGCCCGATTGTAACCAAACTTGGTCAGATACATACTGTAGGTGGGTGCTTCAAAAGCTGTTAAAAGATAGTGGATGGGGCCATCGATCTTGTTGCCATGGCAACTGTACACAATATCTAGAAAAATCTTCTTCTCCAGAATGACTTGTCCGATTTGAATATAGTTTTCACCAATGGTAGAGTGACTATTGCCAGATAAGGCCTCTATTTTAAGAGTAGGTGAGACCCGTCTGTTAACAAGACATGTTATATACCAAAATGTTTGTTAATGTCTGTAGTATCCGACTCTGCCGGCATAAATTTGGAAAAGTGGTGGCGTTCCGAGAAATCCAAGATGGCGTCCAAGATGGCCGCCGTTTTTGGAAGCACCAGCTTAAGTTAGATATATCAAAATGGCAGAAACATCTTCAAAGTTTCTGAAAATGTTTTGCATAAATATTGTAAAAGACACATTGGCCTTTTTGAAAATACATCTCTTTGTATTAACATAGTTCATTGTCAAGGTCATTTTAAGGTTAATCGGGTAAAAATACAAGTTTTCGCAATATTTAACCTTGAAATTGAATTGTTTACATAAAACTAATAGACAATAACTATTCAAAATATACATTTAAATGCAGTGTTATGATTGGCTCAAATAATAAAAAAGAAATAAAACACATTCCTCTTACAACCTTGGAAATATTTGGCAATAAGTATTATACTTACCCCACCCACCAGTTTTATAATGGGAATTTTTAAATTAGATTTGGAGGAAGTTCAAAGTCTAATTCCGTCACATGGCCTATCTATTTATCAAAAGAAGGTAGATTTTATTAGATATAATTGGAATAATTGTATTCTGAGTCTATATTTTAATTGTAAGGTCCGTAACTCTGCTTGAAAATAGGTTACTGCAACGATTAGACAAATGTATTTGAAGGAATTTCTCACAGTGTGCGGCTTGTATCAAAATATTTCTATTTGAATAAACATTAAATATAAACCTACATGTACAATCCTGGTAAAATATCAACATTGATATAAACCCTACACAAATAGAGCTAAAACCACACAGCCTTGCCAGCATACATTTTGAAAAGTGGTGGTGTTCCGAGAAATCTAAGATATCGGCCAAGATGGCCACCAGTTTTTAGCATCTATGTAAGTTAAATAGAACAAAATTGCAGAAACGGTTTCATAGATATTGAAAATCTTTTGCATAATTATTATAGAAGAGAAAATGGTCTTTTGAAAAATAACTTATTTGGTATTATCATAGGTCATCGTCAAGGTAATTGTGTAAGGTCCGTAACTCTGCTTGAAAATAGGTTACTGCTACAATTAGACACATGTTTTGAAGTAATTTCTCATAGGATGCAGCTTACATCAAAATATGAATACACATTAAGAATAAACCTACATGTACACTCCGGGTAAAATATAAACATTAATCATTTCCCTGTTCTATATTTATTCCACACTTCAATACCTACTGAATATTCAAGGACAAAATAGTTGTAATGAAATACGAAAGTTGGAACATTGTAGCTATTTTAGAAAGTAACGAAACCGATCTATCAAATTCCACTAGCAAACAGAGCAAACCCTGATCAGATGGCTCCTATAGGAGCCATCTGATCTAGGTCTACTCTGTTTGAGGGAAAGGGTTAATATAACCCCCCAAAAAATAGAGTTGAAACCACACAAGCCTCAAGAGATGACAGATGAGTGAGTATATCAGCATGTTTGGTCATGATCTGAAAGGCCTTTTTCTTGCCGATACCAAACTATGAGGAGCATGTGTCACATCCAGTAAGGCAGTAAACTTAGAGTAAAATGCACCTCTCTTCGGAAGATAACTGCATGTATAAAACTTACTGGAATGTATGTTGCCATGTCTGTGTACAAGCTTTTCGGCCAGTCTTAAAGAACAAACTGCAATGCCCAGTTCTCTGAAATGAGGAGCAACCAGGACCAAAATACCTATGTCAGGACTTACTACAACAACATCGCTTAAACCCACTTCTTTCGTATAGGTAATATGCAACAAAATCCTAGTGACTGCTTCATCTTGGTTAGAATCATCATGGAATTCAATTGCACCAGAGGAGACTTTGAGGTCTATTTCACCCATCCCATCAGAAAGGTAAACAACCATGCCATCTTTCAGAAAGTCATGGCAGTTCTCAGTGAAGTACCTGGTATATAGTTTCGTTACCTCTGCTATGTTTCTGCTGTTGGTTAGTAGCTTCTTCCAGTCTGCAATTGCTATGTTGTATTGCATTACAACAGGTTTGCTCAGCGGCGGACTTTAAACTGTTTGAAACATTTCTGTCAAACATAATATGCAGCCTAGTCTCATCAATGAGCTGTAAGACAGCATGCTATTTTTGTGATGGTTGCCGTCTTATCTTATGGATGTCGGGATATAGTTAAAACTGAAAGTAGCTCGATATCACCATTTAGAGTACACAAATGTGAACTACATGCAGCCATGACACACCACTACTTTGGAAGAGAATACAGTCCAAAAATCTTGAAGCCATGTCATAGTATGACATCTTTGCCTAAGGAGCAGGCTGCAGCAAATGAATTATCGCTATACCATAAAAAGCAAAATAGTCTGGATGCTGAACACTCTGAACTCTACATAGGGACCCATTGATGTTTTCAAATGTTTTAAGGTAATCAGATTTCTTGGTCGACATCATAACACAATCATCTGTGAACAAGCTTAATGTAATTTGTGAGTTCTTAAAATATAGTACTCGCTTAATGGGGATCTTCTTGAGTGAATTAATTGCCAACAATTGTTTCCATTCCGTTTATCTGAAACACCTTGGATTTGGCCTTGACCTTGGATTGGGAAGAACTCATGGTTTTGACCTTTGGCCATGGCAATGGATCAAAGTCATAAAACATCTGATTTCCCTTCTGATGGCACCTCAACAGACTGAGCTTTATGTCAGCAGAAGCTGCAACCCCAGTTGCAAAGGTTACAGGTTTTGAATGAGGATTGTTGATAGAAAACGTTTCAAGCACCTGGTAAGGCATGAACTGGGAATACACAGTGCGATTGGAGGAAAACAGGAATGGGAGGAGTCTGGTCTTTGAATACACACTGAGATCCCATATATACAAAGATACAAAGTATACATATTTAATGGTAATGACACTTCATTTAAGTAGTAATGCCAGAATATGTACAACAGAGAAATCTCTCTACCCTCAGCTTTAAGCATTTCAACCAAAGGCTGTATACTGGATTTCAGCCCTGTAATTTCAATTGAATGATCATCAAGGTGATCAACTGAGGTCAGGCTAAAAGCCTTAAAATGGAGAAATAGTCTGTTGAAGGGGTTTAGACGAATTTTATGATAACCAGTCTTCAATTCACGGAGCACATAGCAGTTTCGTTTTCACTAATGTTTTCAGCTGTTGTGTCTTGCCTAGATTTGCAAGTATCTTATAATGGATTAATTTGTTTGGATCAATTTCAATCTGTTTTAATGTCTTCAAAAGTTTGAGAACAAAAACAACATGTATCTGCATTAAAATCTAACTGCCTCGGCTTCGGTGGTTTTCTTGCAGATGCTGACGTCTTAACGAAAGGTATGGGATATATTACACAGGGAATATTTTACTAACTCATCGGTAATGGCAACACTTTTAATATAAACTCTTCATATCAGTTTTTATGTTGTAAAAAATCTCATCTGTAACATATTATACGGTAATGATAATTCATTTTACAAAATTTCTGGACAAGAATAATGCATGTTGGAATAGGAAAGTATTGACACTGACAGCAATAGTCAGTCAAAGGTCGAACAGTTTTATTGTAAACAAAATTTTCTTCATTTCAGAAATCAATAGTTTTACTCAATCAATAAGGACATATATTTTAACGTTGGGTATAAAATATTACCAATATTCATTTTATCTCATATTCTTGATTTATTTAGTATGATAAAGAATTATCTAAGCAACATTTACTTGCAAAAAAAAGTAATTATAAAAGTCAAATCTATTCACAGCAAACAATTGCCGAACCTACTTTTGACCATTACTAAAATTGTAATATGGTAATATATTGTCACAAAATGTATGATTTTAATGATATTTCAAACCTTTTTCTCTAAAACTAAATAATATAAACAGACGCAAAGTATTTATACATACAGTTAATATGCATTAAGTATATATGCGATGCGTTTTCTTTTAATTCATTGGTGGCGCAAGAAAAATACCTATTGCCGATTTTACAAAATCAAAACAAACTGTTATGCTTATGTCACAGTGTATAGGTTTATCATCACTTGTACGGCCTTGGTGACGTGGTAGAGTGTATGAACCTGGCGACCCGGATTCGATCCCGGGTCTGAGCGGGTATGTTTCTTTATAAGAACACCCGGTTACCTTTGGCGCCTAACGGGGGACTGTGACTGTATGAGCTCCGACTTCGATTCCCAGTCGTTCTAATACCCATAGAAATTCGGGACGAATTTCAACTTGCTGGGGAGTATGTCAAAGTGTGTAGGTTTATCATCACTTGTACGGCCTTGCGGGCTTTTATGGCGACATGGTAGAGTGTATGACTGCCAACCTGGTGACCCGGGTTCGATCCAGGGTCTGAACGGGTATGTTTCTTTATAAGAACACCCGATTATACTTATTTCATTTTCAATATGTATGGCAGCCATAACCATGTGCATAAATGTGTATTTTGAATAGTTACAGTGGATATGCATATTATAAATTATAATAATTTAAGGTGAAATGCTGTTTCAACTTGCATTTGACCTTGAAATTACATTGACGATGACCTATGGTAATACCAAATAAGTTATTCTTTTAAAAGACCATTGTCTGTTCTATAATAATTACGCAAAATATTTTCAATATCTATGAAACTGTTTCTGCAATTTTGATATATTTAACTTACATAGATGCTAAAAAACGGTGGCCATCTTGGCCGACATCTTAGATTTCTCGGAACACCACCACTTTTCAGAATTTTTGCTGTCAAGGCTGTGTGGTTTCAACTCTATTTGTGAAGGGTTTATATCAATGTTGATATTTTACCAGGAGTGTACATGTATATTTATATATAATGTTTATTCGTAAATAGTTTGATACAAGCCGCACAATGTGAGAAATTATTTGTCTAATCGTTGCAGTAACCTATTTTCAAGCAGAGTTACGGACCTTACTATTAAAATATAGACTCAGAATACAATTATTCCAATTATATCTGATTAAATCTACTATCTTGCAATAAATAAATAGGCCATGTGACGTTATTAGACTTTGAACTTCCTCCAAATCTAATTCAAAAATTCCCATTATAAAGCTGGTGGGTGGGGTAAGTATAATACTTATTGCCAAATATCTCCAAGGTTGTAACACGAATGTGTTTTATTTCTTTTTTATCATGTAAGCCAATCATAACACTTCAGTTAAATGTATATTTGGAATAGTTATTGTCTATTAGTTTTATGTTATCAATTTAATTTCAAGGTTAAATGTTGCGCAAACTTGTATTTTTACCCGATTGACCTTAAAATGACCTTGACGATGAACTATGATAATATCAAATGGGGTATTTCTAAAAAGGCCAATGTGTCTTTTACAATTTTTATGCAAAACATTTTCAGAAACTTTGAAGATGTTTCTGCCATTTTGATATATTTAACTTAAGCTGATGCTACAAAAAACGGCGGCCATCTTGGACGCCATCTTGGATTTCTCGGAACGCCACCACTTTTCCAAATTTATGCCGGCAGAGTCGGATACTACAGACATTAACAAACATTTTGGTATATGACATGTCTTGTTAACAGACGGGTCTCACCTCACTTTTTTTTACCCTAGATTGTCACTCTACCAAAAACGTTTCTTAGTTGATAGACTTTAAAAGTTGTTAAAAGAATTTTGATCCGGCAAAAAACATGGCCGCCAGATATTTATATCTCTTCCCCTTTAGGGGAGGGAGACATATTGATTTTGTGCTTTCTGTCCATCCATCCATCTATCCATCCATCTGTCTGTCTGTTAAAATTCTTGTGCAGCTAACTCCTCCAACACTATTAGAGGGATTTCCTTCAAACTTTTACATATGAACCAGCAATATGTGAGGATGATCATGTGGTTTGGAATTTTGGCTGCAACAATTTTGACAGAAGTTATGTCCCTTTGTAGTTTTTCCTTATATAGAATATATAACAAAAAAATCTTGTGCAGCTAACTCCTCCTACACTATTTGAGGGATTTACTTCAAACTTTTACATAATTATGGACCAGCTATATGTGAGTATGGTGATGTGGTTTGGAATTTTGGCTGCAACAATTATGACAGAAGTTATGGCCCTTTGTAGTTTTTCCTTATAGCGAAAAAATATTGTGCAGCTAACTCCTCCAACACTATTTTCCTTATATAGAATATATAGCGAAAAAAAATTGTGCTGCATCACTATTTTCCTTGTATAGAATATATATCGAAAAAATCTTGTGCAGCTAACTCCACCTATACTATTTGAGGGATTTACTTCAATCTATTATATATGAACCAGCTATATGTGAGGATGGTCATGTGGATTGGAATATGGGCTGCAACAATTTTGACAGAAATAGGGATTTTTTTCAAATATGAAATTTATAGGGAAAACTAGTGTTTATAGATGTCTACAAAAGTTTACAGATAACCAATCTATATGTGATGCACAACCAATCTATATGTATCTATAAGTAACGCACAACCAATCTATATCTATATGTGAAATCTATATGTGAAGGTGGTCATGTGATTTTGAATTAAGCTTGATTATCATAATAGTTGTTAAAACGCAACTCTTGGTTACAACGTTCATTCCTCTTATGGATGCGGGGGCGGGGTACCGGGGGGGAGGGGGTGGGGAGACATGTGTTTTTCTCAAAAACAAACTCTAGTTGGTATGTAACATGATCTAATGGTCCTCTACAAATATGTAGCTGTGGCTTGTGGTCCTCTGCCAAGAATGTTTAACTTGCGACCCTGACCACTGGGCGGAACTTGGCCCTGCCTCAGGGCTTATCAGTTTTTCACGGGGGAAAATATAAAATATGATTTTTCTCTGAAACCATAAGGCTTAGACCTTTAATTAATGGCATACTGCTTTGCCTTGTGGTTCTCTACCAAGGTTTTACACATGATTTCTTGTGGTCAAAACTTGCCCCGCCCCTGGTTATCTCAGGTCAGCGCTTCAGGGCCTCATGGCCCTCTTGTTTTGGACACCCTGTATAGTAAACACTTTAAAAATCTTCTTGTCCGAAACTGAAAGGCTTAGAGCTGTGATATTTGGTAGCATCATAGCATCATCTAGTAGACCTTTACCAAGATTATTCAAAGTAAGCCCCTAGGATCAAAATTGGCTCTGCCCAGGGAGTCCCAAGTAATACTGAAAACTTTAAAAATATTCTTGTCAAAAACTGTTTGGCCTAGGGCTACCAAGTTTGGAATGTAGAATGATCTAGTTGACCTCTACATATATTGTTCAAAGTTGGCCCCTGTGATCAAAAATGACCAAACCCTGGGGTTGGGGGGTCACAAGTTTTACATTGAATTATATAGTAAAAGCTTTAACTTCTCTTGTCTCAAACAAACATCAGCTGGTGGAGCTTTACCCAGATTGTTCAAATTGTGTCCCTGGGGTCAAAATTGATAGGTCACATGACATCATTTTACAAGGTGAGCGATATAGGGCCATCATGGCCCTCTTGTGTAAACTTTCTTTTTATTATTTTAGGAGGAATGTGTTGTTTGTGTATAATATGTGGAAACAGAGATATAAATAGTAAGTATTTACAAACATTTTCTCTTATCATTTATTTGATGATTATTAAAATTAAGACTTACATACTCTATGAAAGCGAACTCTTAAATCGGGAAACGGAAGGAGAACGTCGGATATCTGTACTGTTTCTTTTTTGTCTGGCCCTTTATTACTTTTCTACAGTTATTCTGTTTGCAGTTCAATCATTGAGTACACTAGCGATAGGTGGATACAGTTTGTGTCACTTAAATGTTTTCATTTTTACATGCACTTTACCACTGTATTTGCCATCGCGGAAGATTTGGGGTTTGGATGGAATAAGTGTGAGGTTTGGCGCCCCATAACTGGTTTAAACCCCCAGTGACTTTTGGTCACTGACCGTTCCAAGGCGGTACTTCCATCTCCCCCCTATTGTTTTTTCGTTTTGTCTTTGTGCGTCCCTTTATGTTTTGGTAGTTATGTACATCTGCTGATTTTCTTGTGTTGCTGTTTGGGCGGCTGTTTGTTCTGTATGTGGTGTTTCCTGCATGACTCATATTTGTACTCTTGTGAATATTGATTACTTGTAGTTAAATTTTTATAACGGCATATACCATCTGATCCGCCAGGTCTGCACTGTGATATGACATACTATACTCCTGATTTTATAGTTTCTGCTATGGCTTACTGAATAATTATGTCACCCACCACGTAGTGGTGTGGGAGACATATTGATTTACTCCTGTCTGTCTGTCTGTTCCTCTGTCTGTCACAAAATCTTGTCCGCTCTCTAATTTTAAAAGTTCTCATCCAATCTTCACCAAGCTGTTTGATATCCAGCAAAATTGTTTCAGGAACTTCAGAGTTATTGCCCTTGATTTATCCAAATTTGGCCTTTTTAGCCTTGTACGCTCTCTAAGTCAAAAACATCTCATCCAATCTTCACCAAACCTTATAAAAATGTTTATGGCTATAATATCTATGCCAAGTACAAAAATGAGTCATGCAGGAAACACCACATACAGAACAAACACTCGCCCAGCAACACAAGGAAACAGCAAATGTACATAACTAGAAAAAACAACAAGAGACGCACAAAGACAAAACAAACATACAATAGGAGGAAGATGCAAGTACCGCCTTGGAACGGTCAGTGACAAAAGTCACTGGGGGGTTAAACCGGTTTATGGGCGCCCAACCTCACTGTTATTCCATCCCCACCCTAAAATACAAACAGTGTAAATAAACGTATCCCCACTCTGACTAATCTACAACAACCGCGACGGCAAATACAATGGTAAAGTGCATGTATAACGAAAGAACATTTAATTGAACATACTGTATCCACCTATCGCTAGTGTACTCAATGATTGAGCTGCAAACAGAGTAACTGTAGAAAAGTAATAAAGGGTACGACAAAAATGAAATAGTACAGATATCCGACGTTCTCCTTCCATTTCTGGATTTAAGAGATCGCCTTCATAGAGTACTAAACCTTTCTTGTCGGCGTACATGCAAAGAGGCCAGCGTCATTGCCAACTGTAAAAGGGTTCACAACCAAAGATGCAGTATGTTGTAGTACTACAGGATCATATCCCTTTTTAATGAATTGTTTAACACATTTGATGAACAAAGTGAGAAAATGGGTATGTCCAATAATTTTACGAAGTTTGTAAATCACATCACCATAAAATTCAGGATGTGAAATACTGTGTCGCAGAAGCTCCTTGAGATTACATTGGTACTTGCCAATAAGCGAATGATTTCGTAGGTAAAATTTAGAGAAAGTTTTTCTTAGTTTATGGTATCTATATCCTTGCTTAAGCAGTTTTTCAGTTAAAATGAGATTTCGACTGTTAAAATCGTCAATAGATGAACAAGCTCTAGCAAAGCGAATAAGTTGAGATATATAAACCCCGTAAGATGGAGCACGGGGAACATCCCCGTCAAGATGAGGAAAATTTACAATATTAAAATCAAAATCATCTCTTTTGTCATATATTTTAGAAGAAATCATTCAATTATTAATTTTAAGGTCTAGATCAAGAAACGCTGCATAATTGTCGGACGGGTTAGCTTTATTCAATTTGAGTTCTTTAGGATAAATTGTAGGAATCAGAGCATCAAAGAAAGGGTTATCTAAGTTAAAAATTTCATCCAAATACAAGTTCAATATCCAGCAAGATGTTTCAGGAACTTTAGAGTTATAGCCCTTGATTTATCCTAAATTTGGCCTTTTTAGCTTTGTCTGCTCTCTAAATCTTCACTAAACCTTACAAAAATGTTGATGACTATAATATCTAGGCCAAGTTCAATGTCCAACAAGATTCTTTCAGGGTCTTTAGAGTTATGGCCCTTGATTTATCCAAATTTGGCCTTTTTAGATTTGTCCGCTCCCTAAGTCAAAAACGTCTCATCCAAACTTCACCAAACCTTACTAAAATGGTCACAAGCAGGATCACCGTTGGCCCTTTGAATAGGGATACCATATGAAATGAAAAAATAGTAAAGCCACATACAGACGCAACCACCACCAAAACATCCATAGACAGCATGCCACACACACAACCACATACCCAAACACATGCACACATGAGATGAACACAGCAAACACCAACAAACACACAGGAACCAGAGATAAACATTCCAAGTATGAACAAAAACTTGATCAAAAGCACAAGTACAAACTTAACCTCGCCAAACCTATATTCAGAAGGGACTTTAGCATCCTTTTAAGTAACCACTCTACAAGTACATGTAGTCAGAACTAAATCTAGGACTAAGTAAAAATGTAAAACTGGTTTGGTTATTGGCCATCTAAATATACAGGGTTTAAGTTCAAAAGTCCAGTTGAAAGTAATGATGACATAATAAGATGGTATATTTGGTTTAACTGAAACAAAACAGTGCAATTCATCCTACGGAAAGTTTGTCACTTAAAGGTTTTCAGCTGCCTTTTTAGCTCACCAGAGCACAAAGTGCTCAGGGTGAGCTTTTGTGATTGCCTGATGTCCGTCGTCAGTCGTCAACAATTTCAACCTTTAAAAATCTTCTCCTCTGAATCTACAGGGTTCTCAGCTTTCATCTTTGGCACATAGTATCATATTCAGGTCCTCTACAAAAGTTTTATAAATTATGCCCCTGGGGTCAAAATTGACCCCGCCCCAGGGGTGCCTTGTTTTCAATAGAAACATATAGTAAAACTTTGAAAATCTTTTCCTCTGAAACCAGAAGGTTCTCAGCTTTCATATTTGGCACATAGCATCATGTTCAGGTCCTCTACAAAAGTTATGTAAATTATGGCCCTGGGGTCAAAATTGGCCCCGCCCCAGGGGTGGGCAGTTTTCAATAGAAACAAATAGTGAAATCTTTGAAAATCTTCTTCTCTGAAACTGGAAGGCTCCTAGCTTTCATATTTGGCACAGAGCATTATGTTCAGGTCCACTTCAAAAATTTATAAATTATGGCCCCTGGGTCAAAATTGACCCCGTCCCAGGAGTGGGTAGTTTTCAATAGAAACAAATAGTGAAATCTTTGAAAATCATCTTCTCTGAAACTGGAAGGCTCTAAGCTTTCATATTTGGCACAGAGCATCATGTCCAGGTCCTCTACAAAGTTATATAAATTATGGCCCCAGGGTCAAAATTGGCCCCGCCCCAGGTGTGGGCAGTTTTCAATAGAAACAAATTGTGAAATCTTTGAAAATCTTCTCTGAAACTGGAGGGCTCCTACCTTTCATATTTGGCACAGAGCATCATGTTCAGGTCCACTACAAAAGTTATATAAATTATGGCCCCTGGGTCAAAATTGACCCCGCCCCAGGAGTGGGCAGTTTTCAATAAAAACAAATAGTGAAATCTTTGAAAATCTTCTTCTCTGAAACTGGAAGGCTCTCAGCTTTCATATTTGGCACAGAGCATCATGTTCAGGTCCTCTACAAAAGTTATATAAATTATGGCCCTAGGGTCAAAATTGGTCCCGCCCCAGGGGTGGGCAGTTTTCAATAGAAACAAATAGTGAAATCTTTGAAAATCTTCTTCTCTGAAACTGGAAGGCTCTCAGCTTTCATATTTGGCACAGAGCATCATTTTCAGGTCCTCTACAAAGTTATATAAATTATGGCCCCGAGGTCAAAATTGGCCCCTCCCCAGGGGTGGGCAGTTTTCAATAGAAACAAGTATTGAAAACTTTGAAAACTTACATATCTAAAAAATTGAAGGTTCTCAGCTTTCATATTTGGCACATAGCATCATGTTCAGGTCCTCTACAAAAGTTATATAAATTATGGCCTTGGGGTTAAATTTGGCCCCGCCCCAGGGGTGGGCAGTTTTCAATAGAAACAAATAGTGAAATCTTTGAAAATCTTCTCGTCTGAAACTGGAAGGCTCAGCTTTCATATTTGGCACAGAGCATCATGTTCTGGTCCTCTACAAAAGTTATATAAATTATGGCCCCAGGGTCAAAATTGGCCCCGCCCAAGGGGTGGGCAGTTTTCAATAGAAACAAAAATATTGAAATCTTTGAAAATCTTATTCTCTGAAACTGGAAGGCACTCAGCTTTCATATTTGGCACAGAGCATCATGTTCAGGTCCTCTACAAAAGTTATACAAATTATGACCCTGGGGTCAAAATTGGCCCTGCCCCAGGGGTGGGCAGTTTTCAATAGAAACAAATAGTGAAAACTTTGAAAACCTTCACCTCTAAAAACTTGAAGGTTCTCAGCTTTCATATTTGGCACATAGCATCATGTTCAGGTCCTCTACAAAATTTGTATAAATTATGGCCCCTGGGTCAAAATTGGCCCCGCCCCAGGGGTGGGCAGTTTTCAATAGAAACAAATAGTGAAATCTTTGAAAATCTTATTCTCTGAAACTGGAAGGCTCTCAGCTTTCATATTTGGCACAGAGCATCATGTTCTGGTCCTCTACAAAAGTTATACAAATTATGGCCCTGGGGTCAAAATTTGCCCTGCCCCAGGGGTGGGCAGTTTTCAATAGAAACAAATAGTTAAACTTTGAAAACCTTCACCTCTAAAAACTTGAAGGTTCTCAGCTTTCATATTTGGCACATAGCATCATGTTCAGGTCCTCTACAAATGTTATATAAATTATTGCCCCGGGGTCAAAATTGGCCCGCCCCAGTGTTGGGCAGTTTCCAATAGAAACAAATAGTGAAATCTTTGAATATCTTCCTCTCTGAAACTGGAAGGTGCTCAGCTTTCATATTTGGCACATAGCATCATGTTCAGGTCTCCTACAAAAGTTACATAAATTAAGGCCGGGGGTCAAAATTGGCCCCGCCCCAGGGGTGGGCAGTTTTCAATAGAAACATATAGTGAAAACTTTGAAAATCTTCTCGTCTGAAACTGGAATGTTCTCAGTTTTCATATTTGGCATATAGCATCATGTTCAGGTCCTCTACAAAAGTTATATAAATTGTGCCTCTTGGGTCAAAATTGGCCTCGCCCCAGGGCAGGCTAGCTTTCTATAGAAACATATAGTGAAAACTTTGAAAATCTTCTCCTCTGGTTGTCTGGTGAGCGCTTCAGGGCCATTCTGGCCCCCTTGTTGTAGAGACCGAACAGAAAATAGGAGTGGAATGATTCTAGTTTATGTGAGAAATAACTTCAACTATATTCGATGAGACGATCTAGAAAATGTTGATTTGGAAAATATATGGCTCGAAGTTAGACTCCCAAATTCAAAATCATTCTTACTATGTATTATTTATCAACACCCAGATACTCGATCATTATGGAAAGATGTTTTCGAAACCATTATAGAAAAGTGCTAACCTGAAGACAAAGAGATTCTGATTTTAGGAGATTTTAATAGAGATCTAGCTAATGAATGATAGTATAAGATATGAATGGTCTAATTTCAGACCTTCCCTTGGCATCAATTACTAGTTCAACAAGAGAATTCAATAGTTTTTGCACACTTATAGATCATGTTTGTTCTATTAATTCATAAAATATCATCTGGACATCAGTTCCAAAACTTGGCTTTAAGTGATCACTATCAAATCGTTTGTTCAAGAAAAATCAACAGCAAAATATATGCGAAATACAGAAACACTGGTAAATTCTCAGCAGTGCCCTTTCCCAAGGAAACGAAAAATCTTGTACTTGTAAAACGCGAAACTCCTATGCCAGTCAGAATTCAGACTTTTGTAAAAGTATGCAGTATAAACCCTAAATCAGTCAAAAACAAGGCTCTTTCTATTTGCGACTATATTGTTTCAAACGACTTAGATGTGGTAGCGGTTGCATAAACCTGGCTCGGTAGTTCTGTAGACAAATCATGCTTAAGCGAACTGGTTCCCGCCAATTACAAAATCAATCATGTCCCTCGCTGCAATAGCAACCGTGGCGGCAGGGTGGCAGTCATACATAAGACTTCAATAGGACTTCGCCTCCATGCTTCAACAAGAGATGGTGATTTCTCAAATTTTGAGTACATGGATTGCACCGTAAGTATCCGAGATTTCACATTATGCCTAGTAATCGTTTACAGACCACCACCATCGCGGGGAAATGGTCTTAAAACCGGAGATTTTCTTGATAATGAATGGCCACTTTTCATATCTAAATTTGCGACTTGTGACAGACCATTCATCATTGTAGGGGACTTAAACATCCATCTTGACAATCAAAGTGACAAGAACACTGCTAACTTTGTAAGTACACTAGAGTCATTTGGATTGCAACAGCATGTGGATGAAGCCACTCATATTGGTGGACATACCCTTGATGTTGTTATCACGAGAAACAGTGATGACTGTGTGTCAAATATTGAAGTCACCGACCCGGGACTATCTGACAGTACTGGTAAAGTTTGGCGCGATCATTTTTTTTTTAACTTTCGAAGCAAAGGCGGCTAAACCTCCAACAGTGAGAAAAACTGCTTCATTTCGAAAGCTTAGGGCAATTAATGTCGACTCATTTAAATGAGATCTCCTCAAGTCTGAATCTTTCAAAGCAAGTTTGCAAATGACAGATGTTGACGAGCTGGTTAACACCTATACACAAGCGTTGGCGGCACTTGCCGATAAACATGCACCATTGTGTAGAAAAACCATAACGCTCAGACCATCATGTCCGTGGTATACCCAGGAACTGGACGATGCTAAACATGTATGTCGCAAGTTGGAAAGAAATTGGAAAAAGTCCAGACTCACAATAGACCATCAGCTATACAGAGAACAGTGTGCCAACGTAAACAAGCTGTTGACAAAGTCAAAGTTGATTTCTACTCAGAGAAAGTAGAATCTTGCCAGACAAACTCAAAGAGTCTTTTCAAAGTCACTAAGCACCTGCTAGGTACAACTAGTGACATCACATTGCCTAAGACTTCGTCCTCAAGACAGCTTGCACAAGACTTCAGTAACTTTTTTGCCGACAAAGTGGGCAAAATACGGGCAGATATTGCATCAGGCACTGTATCGAGTGCGCAAGTTATCACTGAAATGCAGCGTGCAGCGAACGCCTTAGATAGTTTTGTTAAAGCTACAGAAGAAGAAGTAGAATAGATCATTAAGGCATCCCCTTGCAAGTCCTGTGAAATGGATCCAATACCTACATGGCTGTTAAAGTCATGCCTTGATGAACTTCTACCGATTCTGACAAAAATTGTAAACTCCTCTTTAGACTCTGCCTACGTTCCAAAAAGCTTCAAGATTTCACGTGTCAGACCTCTTTTGAAGAAAACAAATCTCGATTCAAATGAACTTAAGAATTATAGGCCTGTATCCAATTTGCCATTCGTCTCCAAAGTGTTAGAAAAAGTGGTCGCCAAACGCATTGAGTCCCACTTGACCTCAAACGAACTACATGAGCACCATCAGTCGGCATACCGAAAACATCATTCAACAGAGACTGCTCTCCTGAAAGTTCAGAACGACATCCTTCAATCCCTAGACAAAAATCGAAATTACAATTCTGGTCATGCTTGACTTATCGGCTGCATTTGACACTATCGATCATGAAATGCCTGGAAAAAGACTTCAAAATTATTGGAAAACCTCTTGAGTGGATAACCTCCTATCTGAATGACCGCTATCAAATAGTCTTAGTAGATGGAGAACTGTCTACCCCAGTTAAAATGGAATATAGCATGCCACAGGGTTCCGTTCTAGGACCAAAACACTACATCATGTACACAAAACCTGTTGGCTCAATCTGCAGAAACCATGGACTTAATCACGATTTCTATGCCGATGACTCACAGTTATACCTGTCCTTTAAGCCCAAGGGCATTTCCTGTCAACAGGAAGCTTTATCGCGAGTTGAGGACTGTCTCAAAGAAGTAGTCTCTTGGATGCATCAGAACATGTTGAAGCTCAATACTGACAAAACTGAGGTCATTCTGTTTCATACGAAACACACAAAAGTACCTGCAGAGGTTAATGTGCAAGTAGGGCCCTCTAAAATCAGACCGTCTTTGTGTGTAAAGAATCTCGGTGCATGGCTTGATTCACAAATGGATATGACATCACATGTAAATTCCGTGTGTAGGTCTAGTTATGCACAGCTCCGGCAAATAGGCCATATAAGAAAGTACCTCTCACCTGATGCTACCAAGACTTTGGTAAACTCGCTTGTTACATCAAAAATAGACTACTGCAATTCACTGCTGCATGGAATTTCAAACAACTCACTGCGGAAATTTCAAAGAGTGCAAAACACAGCAGCAGGCATCATAACCAGAACCCCTTGATATAATCATATCACGCCGGTTTTGAAGGAACTTCACTGGCTTCCGGTTCAACATCGGATTGAATTCAAAATTCTGACTCTTACATATACAATGCACAGCCATGCACAATGAATCTCCCAAGTACATTGTTGACATGCTTGACGTGTACAGGCCGCGCAGAGAGTTGAGGTCGGCAAGTAGATCATTGTCGTTGGTTGTGCCAAAAAGTCGTATGGTAAAATACGGTGAGAGAAGTTTCATGCATGCAGCTCCAAAACATTTGGAATGCTCTACCGTCAGACATTAGAGAGGCAGGATCACTGGCATGTTTTAAAAGGTGTCTGAAAACGCATTTTTTCAACATTTATTACTAGGACAGTTTAGTAAATGATATGTTGCATATCTATCATGGACCAGATACACAATCATGCGATTCATCCTGGTTAGTGATTTCATATCTACTGTATATCTAAGTCAAGTCTTCAGTACAAGTCGCGGGTGACGGCACTCTGTATTGATGATTATTGTTGTGATAATTGTACCCGATTCAATCCAATCCAGGGTGTGGGCTTGCAATTCATGAGAGCAACATGTCTCATGTTGGTGAGGGAGAATTTCATTCCCTATTCTCGACTATTGAGAGCAACATGTTTTCATGTTAAAGTGGGATCCTGATCCCAAGTCTCTGGTTGTGAGTGGTCTTTCTGACCAACTTTGGATTGTGACTTCGGAAGGCTGTATTGTTTTAAGATATTGCCATTGTTTTGCACTGAATTCCTATGGTCACTGTAGGGTGTTCATTCACTTGGGCTACTGTATGCACCAGATTCCGTAATTATATTTTCTCTGTTTTGTGTATATAAAATACAGTTCGAGTGGTATTTGGGTTGGTTCATTTTGCCACCCATTGCCATAGAGGGAATCATGTGGTTCTCTCCGGCTAGTGATTTCATTTATATTGTATATCTATTGTATATCTTTTATTGTCCAGATAGATAATCATGCGGTTCGTTTCGGTGATTTCATCCATGTGAAGCGCTTTTGAACGCACATATCCTGTGTGAAAGAGCGCTATTTAAATGTTGTATAATAATAATAATAATAATAAATTCATAAAAAAGAACCATCATTACATACCGGTAAAATACAGGTCTTTCAAATATTTTAAAGGTCAAGTAAACAACCAGGACATTCTTTTGTAAATATTTGACAAATGAGTAACTTGTAGGATGTATTTTCGAAAACACAAAAATAAAATACAGTCATACCGCTGAAAGCAGCTGTCATATATCACTGATAAGAAAGCACCGGCTGATTTTGGTCGCTCGCTTACCACCCTTGTGATGACGTCACTTGTGACATTCACGATAAATGCTGAACTCAATATTGTATAGAAAAGAAGCACACATAATGTACTTCTGTTTCATTTTGAGTGTAAAATGGTAATCTGAGCTGCCTATTGGTCTAGCTCCAAATCCGACAGAGACAAAATAGGATTATTTACATTACCAAAGGACAAGAAATTCAAGAAAACATGATGTGAAAGACTAGGGAGGGGACTGTGTGTTCTAATTGATTCTTCTACATTTTTAGCTTGTCTGTTTCAAAGAAATCATGAGCTATTGTCGTAACTCCGGCGTCTGTGTCATCGTCGTTGTCGTTGTCGTCGTTGTTGTCGTCCGAAATCTTAACATTAACCATAACTCGAAAAGTATAAGAGGTATCAACATGAAACTTCATAGGTTAGTAGATCTCATTAAGGGGAAGGCCCCTACATAAGAACCATAACTCTTGATTTCAAATTTTTTGAATTATGGCCCTTTATATTTTTTGACAATGACGACAGACGAGCGTTTGCACCCGCTTGCGGTGCTCTTGTTTTATATTGGTTCAGCTTACATTTTGTCTTGTTGGCTGTTTTCCACGAAATTTATACTAGAGAAAATAGTGCAGTCAATGACGTGGGTCTACAACTATAAAAAAGGCTATGCCACATTCTGTTATAAATGTGACGCAGGTCTAGCACAGACGGTTAATGGGTCTTTCCTTCATTGAAATACTTTTCATACATTTTGTTTACAGCGTAAACCTCAAATCACACAGGAACTGTCTGATCAGTGTCTGCTCTGATTGCTTAGCCCATAGACTTATTAAACCCCCACAAAGGAAGTGGGTTTTTTTGGGTGGGGGGTATATTGGAGTCACCATATCCTTCCATCCGTCTGTTCGTCCGTTCTTCTGGCCGGCTTGTCTGGATTATAACTTTCGAAGTATGAAAGCTATTGACTTGAAACTTCATACACAGATAGATCACATTGACCGCAAGTGCAGTGCACAAAGTCCATAACTCTGCATTTTTTTTAGCTATTGCCCTTTGTTATTTTTGTCAAAATATGGCTTGTCAGGATCATAACTTCTAAATTATAAAAGCTAATGACTTCAAACTTCATATACAGATAGACCACATTGACCCCAAAGGCAGTGCACAAAATCCAAAACTTTGTCTGCAGTATTTTTGGAGTTATTGCCTTTTGTTATTTTTGTCAACCTGGTTTTGTCAATCTGGCTTGTCCGGATCATAACTTCCAAAGTATAAAAGCTATTGACTTCAAACTTCATATACAGATAGACCACATTGACTGCATGTGCAGTGCACAAGGTCCATAACTCTGTCTGCATTATTTTTGGAGTTTTTGCCCTTTGTTAGCTCACCTGAGCCAAAGGCTCAGGTGAGTTATTGTGACCGCAATCCGTCCGGCGTCCGGCGTCCGTCCACATTTTCAAACGACATCTCCTCTGAAACTACTGACCCGATTTTAACCAAATTTTGTCAGAAGCATCAGTGGTCAGCAGGAACAAAATATTGTTCACATTATGACCCCCGGGCCAAAAATGGCCCCGCCCTAGGGCTTATCAGTTTGTCATAGGAAAATCTTTAAAAATCTTCTTCTCTGAAACTGTAAGGCCTAGACTTTTGATATTTGGCATGTACCATGATCTTATGGTCCTCTACAAAGATTGTTCAAATTATGACCCCCGGGCCAAAAATGGCCCCGCCCAAGGGCTTATCAGTTTTTCATAGGAAAATCTTTAAAAATCTTCTTCTCTAAAACTGTAAAACTTAAACCTTTGATATTAGGTATGTATCATGATCTTATGGTCCTCTACAAATATTGTTCAAATTATGACCCCTGGGCCAAAATTGGCCCCGCCCAAGGGCTTATCAGTTTTTCATAGGAAAATCTTTAAAAATCTTCTTCTCTGAAACTGTAAGGCTTAAACCTTTGATATTAGGTATGTAGCATGATCTTATTGTCCTCTACAAATATTGTTCAAATTATGACCCCCGGGCCAAAAATGGCCCCGCCCAAGGGCTTATCAGTTTTTCATAGGAAAATCTTTAAAAATCTTCTTCTCTGAAACTGTAAGGCCTAGACCTTTGATATTTGGTATGTAGCATGATCTAATGGTCCTCTACAAAGATTGTTCAAATTATGACCCCGGGCCAAAAATGGCCCCGCCCAAGGGCTTATCAGTTTTTCATAGGAAAATCTTTAAAAATCTTCTTCTCTGAAACTGTAAGGCCTAGACCTTTGATATTTGGTATGTAGTATGATCTAATGGTTCTCTACAAAGATTGTTCAAATTATGACCCCTGGGCCAAAAATGGCCCCGCCCAAGGGCTTATCAGTTTTTCATAGGAAAATCTTTAAAAATCTTCTTCTCGGAAATTGTAAGGCCTAGACCTATGATATTTGGTATGTAGCATGATCTAATGGTCCTCTACAAAGATTGTTCAAATTATGACCCCGGGCCAAAAATGGCCCCATCCAAGGGCTTATCAGTTTTTCATAGGAAAATCTTTAAAAATCTTCTCTGAAACTGTAAGGGCTAGACCTTTGATATTTGGAATGTATCATCATGTAATGGTTCTCTACGAAGATTGTTCAAATTATGACCCCTGGGCCAAAAATGGCCCGCCCAAGGGCTTATCAGTTTTTCATAGGAAAATCTTTAAAAATCTTCTGAAACTGTAAGGCCTAGACCTTTGATGTTTGGTACGTAACATGATCTAATGGTCCTATACAAATATGTAACTTGGCTTGTGGTCCTCTGCCAAGAATGTTCAACTTACGACCCTGGCCTCTGGGCAAAACTTGGCCCTGCCTTGGGGCTTATTAGTTTTTCATGGGAAAAATATGAAATATTATTTTTCTCTGAAACCATTAGGCTTAGACCTTTAATTAATGGCATACTGCTTTGCCTTGTGGTTCTCTACCAATGTTGTACAAATTATGACTTCTTGGTCAAAAATGGCCCCACCCCTTGGGTTATCTCAGGTGAGCGCTTCAGGGCCTCATGGCCCTCTTGTTAAGTTTTTAGCTCACCAGAGCACAAACTGCTCAAGGTGAGCTATTGTGATACCCCTGTGTCTGGCGTCCGACTGTCCATCCGTCTGTCTGTCCGTCGACTATTTCAAACGACTTCTTCTCTGAAACCGAATGCCCAATTGTAACCAAACTTGGTCAGATACATACTGTGGGTGTGTGCTTAAAAAATTATTAAAAGATGGTGGGTGGGGCCATCAGTCTGTTGCCATGGCAACTGTACACAATATCTAGAAAAATCTTCTTCTCCAGAATGACTTGTCCGTTTTGAATATAGTTTACACCAAAATGTTTCTCAGTTGATAGACTTTAAAAGTTGTTGAAAGAATTTTGATCGGGCAAAAAACATAGCCGCCAGAGGGCGTGGTCATTTTAGCTCACCAGAGCATAAAGTGCTCAGGGTGAGCTTTTGTGATCACCAGATGTCCGTCGGCGTGCGTCGTGCGTCATCGGGCGTCAACAATTTGAACCTTTAAAAATCTTCTACTCTGAATCTACAGGGTTCTCAGCTTTCATCTTTGGTACATAGCATCACCTATAGGTCCTCTACAAAAGTTATATAAATTATGCCCCTGGGGTCAAAATTGGCCCCGCCCCAGGGGTGGGAAGTTTTCAATAGAAACATATAGTAAAACTTTGAAAATCTTCTCCTCTGAAACCAGAAGGTT
This sequence comes from Azorinus chamasolen, assembly GCA_963576725.1. Lineage (NCBI taxonomy): Eukaryota > Metazoa > Mollusca > Bivalvia > Cardiida > Solecurtidae > Azorinus > Azorinus chamasolen. Next base: position 65,943,745 of record OY755235.1, on the reverse strand, counting down.
ATTAGCTTTCATATTTGGCACATAGCATCATGTTCAGGTCCTCTACAAAAGTTATATAAATTATGACCCTGGGGTCAAAAATGGGCCCGCCCCAGGGGTCGGCAGTTTTCAATAGAAACAAATAATGAAATTTTTGAAAATCTTCTCCTCTAAAACTGAAAGGCTCTCATCTTTCATATTTGGCACAGAGCAGCATATTCAGGTCCTCTATAAAAGTTATATAAATTAAGGCCCTGCGGTCAAAATTGGCCCCGCCCCAGGGGTGGGCAGTTTCCAATAGAAATATATAGTGAAAACTTTGAAAATCTCCTCTGAAACTGGAAGGTTCTCAGCTTTCATATTTGGCACAGAGCATCATGTTAATATTAGCCCCGCCCCAGGGGTGGGCAGTTTTCAATGGAAACAAATAGTGAAATCTTTGAAAATCTTCTCCTCTGAAACTGGAAGGCGCTTAACTTTCATATTTGGCACAGATCATCATGTTCAGGTCCTCTACAAAAGTTATATAAATTGTGCCCCTGGGGTCAAAATTGGGGCCGCCCCAAGGGTGGGAAGTTTTCAATAGAAACATATAGTAAACCTTTGAAAATCTTCTCCTTTGAAATCAGAAGTTTCTCAGCTTTCATATTTGGCACATTGCATCATGTTCAGGTCCTCTACAAAAGTTATATAAATTATGCCCCTGGGGTCAAAATTGGCCCCACCCCAGGGATGGGCAGTTTTCAATAGAAACAAATAGTGAAATCTTTGAAAATCTTCTCCTCTGAAACTGGAATGCGCTCATCTTTCATATTTGGCACAGAGCATCATGTTCAGGTCCTCTACAAAAGTTATATTAATTATTGCCCTGGGGTCAAAATTGTCCCCGCCCCAGGGGTGGGCAGTTTTCAATGGAAACAAATAGTGAAAACTTTGAAAATCTTCTTCTCTGAATCTGGAAAGTTCTCAGCTTTCATATTTGGCACATAGCATCATGTATAGGTCCTCTACAAAAGTTATATGAATTATGCCCCTGGGGTCAAAATTGGCCCCGCCCCAGGGGTGGGTAGTTTTCAACAGAAACATATAGAGAAAACTTTGAAAATCTTCTCCTCTGAAACTGAAATGTTCTCAGCTTTAATATTTGGCTCATAGCATCATGTTCAAGTCCTCTACAAAAGTTGTATAAATTACGCCCCTGGGGTCAAAATTGGCCTGCCCCAGAGCCGGCTAGTTTTCTATAGAAACATATAGTGAAAACTTTGAAAATCTTCTCCTCTGATTGTCTGGTGAGCGCTTCAGGGCCATTCTGGCATTCTGGCCCTCTTGTTTCCATATAATTATGAAATCTTTAAAAAAAAATATCTTTAAAAATCTTCTTCTCTGTAACTGTAAAGCCTAGACCTTTGATATTTGGTATGTAGCATGATCTTATGGTCTTCTTCAAAGATTGTTCAAATTATGACCCCCAGGCCAAAAATGGTCCCGCCCAAGGGCTTATCAGTTTTTCATAAGAAAATCTTTAAAATCTTCTTCTCTCAAACTGTAAGGCCTAGACCTTTGATATTTGGTATGTAGAATGATCTTATGGTCCTCTACAAATATTTTCAAATTATGACCCCGGGCCAAAAATGGCCCCATCCAAGGGCTTATCAGTTTTTCATTGGAAAATCTTTAAAAATCTACTGAAACTGTAAGGCCTAGACCTTTGATATTTATGTCTCTTCCCCTTTAGGGGAGGGAGACATATTGATGTTGTGCTTTCTGTCCGTCCATCCATCTGTCCATCCATCTGTCTGTCTGTTAAAATTCTTGTGCAGCTAACTCCTCCAACACTATTAGAGGGATTTCCTTCAAACTTTTACATATGAACCAGCAATATGTGAGGATGATCATTTGGTTTGGAATTTTGGCTGCAACAATTTTGACAGAAGTTATGTCCCTTTGTAGTTTTTCCTTATATAGAATATATAACAAAAAATCTTGTGTAGCTAACTCCTCCTGCACTATTTGAGGGATTTACTTCAAACTTTTACATAATTATGGACCAGAGATATGTGAGTATGGTGATGTGGTTTGGAATTTTGGCTGCAACAATTATGACAGAAGTTATGGCCCTTTGTAGTTTTTCCTTATAGCGAAAAAATCTTGTGCAGCTAACTCCTCCAACACTATTTTCCTTATATAGAATATATAGCAAAAACATCTTGTGCTGCAACACTATTTTCCTTGTATAGAATATATAGCGAAAAAATCTTGTGCAGCTAACTCCACCTATACTATTTGAGGGATTTACTTCAATCTATTATATATGAACCAGCTATATGTGAGGATGGTCATGTGGATTGGAATATGGGCTGCAACAATTTTGACAGAAATAGGGATTTTTTTCAAATATGAAATTTATAGGGAAAACTAGTGTTTATAGATGTCTACAAAAGTTTACAGATAACCAATCTATATGTGATGCACAACCAATCTATATGTATCTATAAGTAACGCACAACCAATCTATATCTATATGTGAAATCTATATGTGAAGGTGGTCATGTGATTTTGAATTAAGCTTGATTATCATAATAGTTGTTAAAACGCAACTCTTGGTTACAACGTTCATTCCTCTTATGGATGCGGGAGCGGGGTACCGGGGGGAGACATGTGTTTTTCTCAAAAACAAACTCTGGTTGGTATGTAACATGATCTAAGGTCTAGGCCTTACAGTTTCAGTAGATTTTTAAAGATTTTCCAATGAAAAACTGATAAGCCCTTGGATGGGGCCATTTTTGGCCCGGGGTCATAATTTGAAAATATTTGTAGAGGACCATAAGATCATTCTACATACTAAATATCAAAGGTCTAGGCCTTACAGTTTGAGAGAAGAAGATTTTAAAGATTTTCTTATGAAAAACTGATAAGCCCTTGGGCTGGACCATTTTTGGCCTGGGGGTCATAATTTGAACAATCTTTGAAGAAGACCATAAGATCATGCTACATACCAAATATCAAAGGTCTAGGCTTTACAGTTACAGAGAAGAAGATTTTTAAAGATATTTTTTTTTAAAGATTTCATAATTATATGGAAACAAGAGGGCCAGAATGGCCCTGAAGCGCTCACCAGACAATCAGAGGAGAAGATTTTCAAAGTTTTCACTATATGTTTCTATAGAAAACTAGCCGGCCCTGGGGCAGGCCAATTTTGACCCCAGGGGCGTAATTTATACAACTTTTGTAGAGGACTTGAACATGATGCTATGAGCCAAATATTAAAGCTGAGAACCTTTCAGTTTCAGAGGAGAAGATTTTCAAAGTTTTCTCTACAAATATGTAGCTGTGGCTTGTGGTCCTCTGCCAAGAATGTTTAACTTACGACCCTGACCACTGGGCCCTGCCTCAGGGCTTATCAGTTTTTCACGGGGAAAATATAAAATATGATTTTTCTCTGAAACCATAAGGCTTAGACCTTTAATTAATGGCATACTGCTTTGCCTTGTGGTTCTCTACCAAGGTTGTACACACTCTGTCTGAAGTATTTTTGGAGTCATATAATGTCTCCCCAATTTATGGTATTTACGCGTATCTCTGAAACCTTAGTAGGGCTAGAGTCACCAAACTTCCCAGGATTGTTCACTAGCATGAGTTGTTTTGCTCTTAAGGTTTTGAATTGTCTCCCCCTGTTAACTTTGGAGTTACTGCCCCTGATGACTTAAAATTAGACAAACTTTACTTAGTGTTGTGCATATCTCTTAAACCACTAGGGCTAGAGTCACCAAACTTCACCAGCATGAGTTGTTGTGCACCTGGGATTTTTTAGCTCACCAGAGCACAAAGTGCTCAAGGTGAGCTATTGTGATACCCCTGTGTCCGTCGTCCGTCGTCCGTCTGTCCGTCTGTCCGTCTGTCCGTCTGTCAGTCTGTCCGTCTGTCTGTCCGTCAACAATTTCAAACGACTTCTTCTCTGAAACCGACTGCCCAATTGTAACCAAACTTGGTCAGATACATACTGTGGGTGGGTGCTTCAAAAGTTGTTAAAAGATAGTGGGCGGGGCCATCGGTCTTGTTGCCATGGCAACTGTACGCAATATCTAGAAAAATCTTCTTCTCCAGAATGACTTGTCCGATTTGAATGTAGTTTTCACCAAAATGTTTCTCAGTTGATAGACTTTAAAAGTTGTTAAAAGAATTTTGATCCGGCAAAAAACATGGCCACCAGAGGGCGTGGTCATTTTTTCCATATATGGTAATATATGAAAATCTTTAAAAATCTTCTTCTCTGAAACCATTCTGTCCTAGACCATTGATATTTGGTATGTAGCATGATCTTATGGTCCTCTACAAAGATTGTTCAAATTATGACCCCCGGGCCAAAATTGGCCCCGCCCAAGGGCTTATCAGTTTTTCATTGGAAAATCTTTAAAAATCTTCTTCTCTGAAACTGTTAGGCCTAGAACTTTGATATTTGGTATGTAGCATGATCTTATGGTCCTCTACAAAGAATGTTCAAATAATGACCCCTGGGCCAAAAATGGCCCCGCCCAAGGGCTTATCAGTTTTTCATAGGAAAATCTTTAAAAATCTTCTCTGAAACTGTAAGGCCTAGACCATTGATATTTCGTATGTAGCATGATCTTATGGTCCTCTACTAAAGTTGTTCAAATTATGACCCCGGGGCCAAAAATGGCCCCGCCCAAGGGCTTATCAGTTTTTCATAGGAAAATCTTTAAAAATCTTCTCTTCTGAAACTGTAAGGCCTAGACCTTTGATATTTCGTATGTAGCATGATCTTATGATCCTCTACAAATATTGTTCAAATTATGACCCCCGGGCCAAAAATTGGCCCCGCCCAAGGGCTTATCAGTTTTTCATAGGAAAAGCTTTAAAAATCTTCTTCTCGGAAACTATAAGGCCTAGACTTTTGTTATTTGGTATGTAGCATGATCTCATGGTCCTGTACAAAAGTTGTTCAAATTATGATCCTCGGGCCAAAAATGGCCCCGCCCAAGGGCTTGTCAGTTTTTCATAGGAAAATCTTTAAAAATCTTCTTCTCTGAAACTGTAAGGCCTAGACCTTTGATATTTAGTATGTAGCATGATCTTATGGTCCTCTACAAAGATTGTTCAAATTATGACCCCCAAGCCAAAAATGGCCCCGCCCAAGGGCTTATCAGTTTTTCATAGGAAATTTTTTAAAAATCTACTGAAACTGTAAGGCCTAGACCTTTGATATTTGGTATGTAGCATGATCTAATGATCCTCTACAAATATGTAGCTGTGGCTTGTGGTCCTCTGCCAAGAATATTTAACTTATGACCCTGACCACTGGGCGAAACTTGGCCCTGCCTCAGGGCTTATCAGTTTTTCATGGGAAAAATATAAATATTATCTTTCTCTGAAACCATAAGGCTTAGACCTTTAATTAATGGCATATTGCTTTGCCTTGTGGTTCTCTACCAAGGGTGTACACATGATTTCTTGTGGTCAAATATGGCCTGCCCCTGGGGTTATGTCTGGTGAGCGCTTCAGGGCCTCATGGCCCTCTTGTATAACATCTTCTTGTGATTGAGGATTCAAACGCAACATGAAATCTCTCTCATAGCAGTACAAAAACAAATCTGCGACAGGTGGTGCACAATTCGTACCCATAGGAATACCAATTACCTGACGGTATATAGCATTCCCATAATGTACACATATGTTATCCAAAAGAAAGGTTAGTGATTCGCAAACTTCTGAGCAAGTCCAATTGGTGTAATATTTCATTTGCTCGTCAGTAAAGAAAGCTTTTTCAGCATTACATGCCGAGAATGATGTTTTTTCCCGGGCAAATACCTTCTGGATTAAGTTAGTAAGCTTATCCTTAATTAAAATATGAGGAAGAGTTGTGTACAGAGTAGAAAAATCGTACGTGCTTACAGTGAATGCAAGATACCTTTTTTTAGCTCACCTGGCACAAAGTGCCAAGGTGAGCTATTGAGTAGATCCTATGTCCGGCGTCCGTCGTCGTGCGTATGTGCGTAGTGCGTCGTGCGTACGTGCGGGCGTCAACAATTTACTTAAACATCTTCTTCTCTGGAACTACAAAGCCATGAGCTTTGATATTTGGTATGTAGTATGATGTAATGGTCCTCTACAAAGATTGTTCAAATTATGTCCCCCGGGCCAAAAATGGCCCCGCCCCAGGGCTTATCAGTTCTTCATAGGAAAATCTTTAAAAATCTTCTTCTCTAAAACTGTAAGGCATAGACCTTTGATATTTGGTATGTAGCATCATCTAATGGTCCACTACTAAGATTGTTCAAATTATGACCCCTGGGTCAAAAAAGGCCCTGCCCCGGGGCTTATCAGTTTTTCATAGGAAAATCTTTAAAAATCATCTTCTCTGAAACTGTCAGGCATAGACCTTTGGTATTTGGTATGTAGCATCATCTAATGGTCCTCTACTAAGATTGTTCAAATAATGACCCCTGGGCCAAAAATGGCCCCGCCCCAGGGCTTATCAGTTTTTCATAGGAAAATCTTTAAAAATCATCTTCTCTGAAACTGTAAGGCATAGACCTTTGATATTTGGTATGTAGCCTCATCTAATGGTCCTCTACTAAGATTGTTCAAATTATTACCCCTGGGCCAAAAATGGCCCCGCCCCGGGGCTTATCAGTTTTTCATAGGAAAATCTTTAAAAATCTTCTTCTCTGAAAATGTAAGGTATAGACCTTTGGTATTTGGTATGTAGCATCATGTAATGGGCCTCTACTTAGATTGTTCAAATTATGACCCCCAGGACAAAAATGGCCCCGCCCCCGGGCTTATCAGTTTTTCATAGGAAAATCTTTAAAAATCTTCTTCTCTGAAACTGTAACGCATAGACCTTTGATATTTGGTATGTAGCATCATCTAATGGTCCTTTACTAAGATTGTTCAAATTATGACCCCCAGGACAAAAATGGCCCCGCCCCAGGGCTTATCAGTTTTTCATAGGAAAATCTTGAAGAAATCATCTTCTCTGAAACTGTAAGGCATAGACCTTTGATATTTGGTATGTAGCATCATCTAATGGTCCTCTACTAAGATTGTTCAAATTATTACCCCTGGGTCAAAAATGGCCTCGCCCCGGGGCTTATCAGTTTTTCATAGGAAAATCTTTAAATATATTCTTCTCTAAAATTATAAGGTATAGACCTTTGATATTTGGTATGTAGCATTAATTAATCGTCCTCTACTAAGATTAATCAAAATATGACTCCCGGACAAAAATTGGCCCCGCCCAAGGGCTTATCAGTTTTTCATAAGAAAATCTTTAAAAATCTTCTCCTCCAGAACTGTAAGGTCTAGGCCCTTTGATATTTGGTATGTAGCATCATCTAATGGTTTTCTACCAAGATTATTCAAATTATAACCCCTGGGTCAAAAATGGCCCCGCCCTGGGGCTTGTCAGTTTTTCATATGAAAAGCTTTAAGAATCTTCTTCTCCAAAACTGTAAGGCAGAGACCTTTAATATTTGGTATGTAGCGCTATCTAATAGTTTTCTACCAAGATTATCCAAATTATGTCTCCTGGGTTGAAAACTTCCCCGCCCAGGGGCATATCAGTTTTTTATAGGAAAGCTTTTAAAAATCTTCTCTTAAAAATCTTTAAAAGTGATAAAAAGCACTTGTGTCGCCCTTTATCTTACGTAAGAGGTGTGACTCTGGAAAATTATGAAGAACCAGATCTAATAAGATTCTACACAAGATCTTTATTAGCTATACAGCAGGCAAATGTCAAATCAAACAATCAGTTATCAATGTACATTAATTTGCTCATCGATGCATCATTCGCTCATAGAATTCCATTCAAACAAGTAACCAACCAATCAATCAATCAATCAGTCAATCAATCAAACAGTATGTTTGACTGAACGAATGAATGAATGAATAAGTGAATAACAATTCATTCAACCACAATGAGCGAATGACTATATCTGTTCAATCAATCAATCATAGCATGTCTCTAGCTCTGGACAAAGATTGTGTGGGGAAATTAGCTTGGTAGAGATTCGCTTGGCAGTAAGAAGCAACTGACCCTAAATTCTTAAAATATAACGTCACCAACCTTTGCCCAAGCTTTGAGACATACTACAATCACAATTCACAGAATTAACCCTTAGATTTACCATACTGACATTATAAAATATTACTCTTTAATTCTATTTCCCTAGTGATCTACAAAATGAGCTGTTATAATTTTTAAATTAAAAATAGATTTTGCTAACAGAGCATAGCCTATGTATATCAAATAGGAAAGATACACGAACAATAGTATGTAACCTGATCAGTACTAATGTCTGATAACTACACCTGTAGAACTCATCAAGATCTAAGTAACAATAATTTGCAACATATGCAACACTTAGTAAAACTGCATTAGTTGTCAAATATAAGAAAATGATATTACAAAAAGAATTTGGGTCCATTCCATATGCATTGAAATACCGAACCAGATCAAAATACAGAATTTCACATACAGATACAAGTTCGGCAATGAACGTAGCAATTTAGATCTTGGTAAGAGTTCTTCCGTTTAGGTACAAAATGCATATCAAATAAACACATTAAGAATCATGTACATACAGAACAAATGATTTTGAATATCATTAAGATAATGCGGAAGTACAGTATACAACAAACATGCTGGATGAATTAAGAATTGAATATTGTATTTTTGAAAGAGCAGCCCATAGAGCTTGAATATATGTAGATACAACTTGCCATGTTAAAACAAAATTTATCAGTTCAATAATGGTTAATCATATAAGTCCTAACTCATCCAGCATAAAAGTACATGTTACTGGCATACATTCAGTATTAACTGACAAAAATAGAAAAGTAGAAAATATTCTTACCTGGAAAATTATGAAGAACCAGATCTAATAAGATTCTACACAAGATCTTTATTAGCTATACAGCAGGCAAATGTAAAGCTGCTGTTTTCTGGTCCGGCTTATATTCCAAAATTTTCCAGGTGTCAGTTACTGGCAGGTTGCGAATTTCTCACCTCTTTTGTCAAAAAGAGTGGAGACTTGATTAAGATGTGTTTGATGTTGCAAATATGTTTGCACAGTTAATTGCTAAGTAAGTGACCAGTTGTTCTGGTTTCCGGCTTGTTTGCATAATTCAGAGTCAAGGTGAGAGACTTTACTTGGTTTCACAGTCAGGATGTCTGAGAACATATTGTTATGCACACAGCGCCTAATTAACATAATTACTTCAAACATATCATGACTAAAATACATACCAAACTGATTGTCAAATAATAATTGTGCTACTTATATTAAAAACAGTGTAGGTTCCCAGTCTCCTGTATGCAATACCTAACATGCCTAATCTATTAAAAAGTAACGCATATTGCTACAAATTAAAGTTGTTTACTGTGTACTTCTGCAGTTAAAAAAAAATCAAAATTCAAAACTTGAAAAATGAATTTAACATAAAATAATACATTCTTATTTATTGCAATTTGTTACACAACTTATGTAATCTGTTATGCAATTTTTATTGCATAAATTTTACTTTATAACAATACCCCCTCGGCCCAGTAACTTTGGACCCCAAAGTTTTGAAAGAAGGGTTTGAAAGGTAGTGTTGTGTTGTAACAAATTGCAATATTACAATTCAGGTAGTGTACATACACATAGTGAAACATAGTGAACATATATACAGTTGAGCTCAAGTTACATAGATTTATACAACATATTATTTTGAACTTAGTCCGTTAAGCATTTTTCTACTCAAGTTGGTTACCAGGGAGGTTATGTTACAGATTGGTTCCCACATTGTCATTGTCTAGTCTTGAAAGCATTCCATTGTGTTGTATATAAATAAACACAAAAAATGGCTTTCCCAGAATGTTTTGTAACTGTATAGTTTGAAACAGACTAATTTTGACTTTGTTTTGAATAGGAACAGAAGTTACATTTTGATTGTTTACAATTTCAAAATTTTTGGCTGTGAACACTAAGTAGTTGTTGAACCAGGATTTAGTTAGATGGACATTGGAAATATCTTCTGGCAAAGTTATGTCACAATATGAGGCACAAAGTGGCAAATTCAGAATTGGAATGAACAGGCATTTGTTTCCGGAAGTGAATTCCAATAATAACTTTGAGTGACTTTGCCAGAAGGTGAATCTCCACAAGTTGAAGCATAGGAGTGCAATGTTAACAAGGCCGAGCAAGAAGATGATGTGATCCCATGTTATATCTATATCAAAGTTGAATGTTGGTTCATTGGTAGGTTTAGGCTGACGAGTGTAAATAAATTCGGGGAGATCTGTTGACATCCCTTTGACGACTTTCGTTTGTTGTAATAATAATAAAGTAGATGCCAGTTTCCTCATTTTCATACAAGACCAAATACTGAGTACAGTAGCAAATGTTGCAACCACGAGAGAGGCAAGTGTTACAATGTCCATTGTATTTGGCCAAGTGGTATTGAGGTCGAATAGTCCATCCAAAAGAGGCTCAGACAAAGACTGAAAAGCTACCGAATCTTGTTTTGCCAAGGTTGCCATTCTTGAGAGATTTAAATGATTTGAGCGGTCATCCGCCAAAATATCCTGCATATGATGCTGATAGATGCTGAACTTGGGGACTGATACATTTAGAGGTTTTGGGAAAGATGAGTCGGCAAGTAGGTTTTGGAAAATGGGATCTTTAAAGAAATGCTGTACCAGAATCAAATTAACTGGATGGACTTTCGAAACATCTTGATGATCACCCTTACATCTAGATAGTCTGGCTGGGATGAAGTATTCTGGAGTTAAAATTGAACATTTACATGGTATATTTAGAATGCAAAATTGGCAGCCAGTTAAAGTTTTGTGGTGACCTTGACAATCTAAATTTAATAAGGGTATTCTGTAAACAAGAAGGGTATTTGCATCTATTTCATGAAGAGCTGGTTTTAAAGCATTTTTGACAAACCGGAAGTCACAAGAAAGCTTGGTTTGTTCTTTGTTATTGACAAAAAGGCTCAGAATGCAAGAAGGGGAGGTGACTGATTTAAGCGGAAATTTGAATGAGCAAGTATGATGTTTGTCACCTTTGCAGCTGTCAAACTGCAAACTAGTCAATGATGAGTAAAACTCGTGATCTTCTGAAAATATGAAGTAATCTGGCAAGTCCAAAATCTGTGTGGCATGGTTGCTAGTGTCATTTATTGGCACTGGAAGGGAGATAACTTTAAATATTTTGAGTTGAGATTGAAATGCAGAGATTGGCAACTTCAAAGTTATAAATAGGCTTCCATTGTTTCGTGCGTACAAGAACTTGCTACTTGAGTATATTTTTGACAAGGTCTGATGTGTTACATGAAATCCAGTATACCTTTTGTCTAATATTTCCTGGATGTCATTCAAGGCTTCCTGAAGAGCTTCATATGGTATGAGTAGAGGAGAGAGTCTACCATTAACTAAATCAAGAACACCTAGTTTAAGTTCCTCAAGTTGTGTGTTTAGGCGACCAGATTTGAGAATTTGAGAAGTTAGCAAAGTCAACATGTATTCAAAGTTCTCTTGTAGTGATTTTGTTCTAGAGTAAATTTCAGAATGTACATACTCAATTGCTAGTTCATTTTCTTTAATTCCCTTTACCATATTATCCATTCTTGCGTTTGCTTTCGTAATGTATGAACTCAAATGCTGAGCATGTTGTTCTAGTGCAGCACCTAGCCTTTGAGATCTGCTCATGAGAGATTTCACATGTTGTTTTAAAGTATTCACATCATCATCAGTGGCAGTACCAAACAAAGCTTTTGACAACTGACCTATGAACGGGAGCAAAGATCGTTTACCTCTGCGAACTATTTTAGCCTCTGGTACCAAAGTATGAATAGTGTCAATCGTATTATCGATTTTGACAGACGTTTGCATCTGGACCGAATTCAACACAGATAACACCTGATTAACCATTAAGCAGGTGTTGTTATCCTGTCTACATTTAGTTAGTGATGGCACCGGAAATTGCCTAGGCAAAGGCAATTCAAAAGAATGAAGCCAATGTTCATCAGATAAGTCGACTTTACCCATGGGTTTGAAGATAACACCATAGTTCAATCTCTGGACAGTTTCGGTTGCCGAGGCAGGAGTCACAACCAGGAGAAATAGCAGAGGCCACATCAGAGCAACCAGAATGCTTATGAAGCTTGCATCACGCCCTACAATGAGGAAAAAAAAATATCATGACGACAGACCGAGGGTGAACGGTGGCCAACCATTCTATAGCACTATAAACACAAATACAAGTATTTGTGGAAGGTTAGTCTGTCATTATGGAAAAAAAATGAACCTGAGAGAAATAATTTTGATATAAACCCAAATGTCGGCTGCGCAGCCTTGTGATGCAAACCACTAACACCCCAGCAACAAAGATGCAAAACCTAAATGGCTACTCCCCGATTTATCGAGCTGAACTATGGTGAATTAAATATCCTACTACTCATTGATTGCTTTCGCCCGTGTCCAATATTTATGAGTTGGGCGTTTTTGACCGTGTCTCCTTTGTTCCTGTTCAACTGTGAATCTTTGTACAGAATCAGGGTCGCGTTGATCACTCTTGTGCCATGCTTCCCTGCCCTCAAATTTGTACATCTTGATTCCATTTTCAGTTTAAGCTTGGACTATCTTCCCTGACTTAAGTGGAACTGGTTTAGGTTTTCTACCTCGTTTACGTTTTGGCTTTTCGGCAGTTTTAGCAGAATCGGTGTTTGGTTTCGGATCATTAGGTAGTGGTATCTGAGAAGGAAGTGGCTCAATATACTTTTTGAGCCTGCTGAAATTGACCAAAGTTTTGAGAACTTCATTATTGTCACACCTAGCAATTTTGCATGTGAAGTTTGGTCCTAGTTCTACAATGTAAAATGGTCCCTTGTACTTTTGTGTTAGCTTCGGTGACAGACCCTTAGCTACTTTCTCATTTTTGAAGAGAACCTTATCCCGGAGATTGAAACCAGGATCCTTAGCTTTGAGATCATGTCTTTGCTTAGATTTTTCCTGTGCAATTTTCATGTTTTCCCCAGCAATTTCTTTTGCAATCTTAATTTTGTCTAGCAAATTCTCAAAGTAACGTTGACCATCAAGCCCCATACTTGTCTTCGGTATCAAGGATGTATCTATTGGAAGATTCATTTCTTTCCCAAAGAGCATGAAAAATGGACTTAAATGAGTTGACTGTGTGCAAGGAGACATTCTGCATGCCATCATTGCCGCAGGAAGCAAAGTGTGCCAATTTGATTGGCTTTCATTGATGTATCCTCTAAGAATCTGAGCTAAAGTTGAATTTAATCTCTCGCAGGTAGAATTTGTCTGAGGATGGTACGCACTGGTATGGTGTCTGGTTATGTCAAACATTTCACAAAGGGCCTTGACCAGCTTTGACATAAAGTTTTTACCTCTGTCAGAGACCAGAATTCTAGGGGCGCCGTACCTACATATTATTTCGCGAAAAAGCACAGTAGCTACTTCTTGGGCCTCCTGCGTTTTGAGGGGATGAGCCTCACTCCATCTAGAGAAACTGTCAACCACTAAGAGAACATACAGATAGCCTTCTTCAGTCTTAGGCAAAGGACCCAATATATCCATGTGCCATCTCTCAAAGGTTTCAGCTATTGGCATATTTGTAAGAGGCACTGGAAATTGTCTACGGTTTGACTTTATCTTTTGACAGACTTGGCAGGCTTGAACATAGTTTTTGACTGCCTCAAAATATTTAGGCCAGAAAAACTTATGCTTTATTGCTGCGAACACTTTTTCAGTTCCAAAATGACCTCCTCCGGCAAATGAGTCATGATTACTTCTTAAGACGTCATCACGAAGTTTTGCAGGAAGGGCAAGCTGAAAAATAGTACGATCTTGGTGAGATAGTTTTTTGGATCTTGGTTGCCAAGTATGGTACAGGACCCCGTCATCAAGGACATAGTGGTTTGACTCTAGTATGGTTTTAGATGCCAAGCTTGTGTCAGCAGGGAGCTGATTTTTGTCTAAGTAAGCATAGATATACTTGAAATCTTCACAAGACTGTTGAAGTGGAATGACAGTTTCTGCTGCTAAATCTAGAGACTGCTTCTTAGTCTGAGGTAATGTGTTCGGCTCTGGACCAATTGTATCATTGAAATCTTTATCCGGAGATGGACTCTCAGGTGACCAAGTTCCATCAGAATCTAGTGTTTTCTGTGACTCAGCGAGTTTGGCAACACTAGGGAGAGACTCATACTCAAAGATAACCTGTACAGGGGTTGAAGTTTCATATGGTCTCCTAGATAAAGAATCAGCATTTTTGTTAGCACTACCCTTTTTGTGTATAATCTCATAGTCATAGCCTTGGAGGAACAATGACCAACGTCCTAACTTTCCATTCAGATCTCTAGATTTGCTTAGATATTGCAAAGCACTATGGTCGGTATAGATGGTAAACTTTTTGTGTGACAGATATTCTTTATACTGCTTTATACCTTCTATTATAGCCAGGCACTCCTTCTCAGACACAGACCAAATTCGTTCTGCCTTACTTAATGATCTACCACCGTAACAAACAGCATGTTCTTTCCCCTGAGAATCTTTTTGTCCCAAAATATATGCAATTGCGACATCACTTGCATCAGTTGTAAGAATGAATTCTGAATTCATGTCCGGATAGATTAAAACAGGTGCAGATGTAAGAGCGTTTTTCAAAGTTTTAAATGCTTTATCACAATTTTCGGTCCACTCAAAAGCTTTGTTCTTTTGTAGCAATGCATTTAACGGGGCAGCTATTTTTGAGTAGTTTTCTACGAACTTTCTGTAATAATTGCAGAGGCCTAAAAACGAGCGAACATCTCTCTGTGATTTAGGCTGAGGAAAGGAGCTGACAGCATCAGTTTTAGCAGTATCGACCGAAATTCCGTCCTTAGAAAGGACATGGCCTAGAAAATGTACCTTAGGAACAGCAAAATGACATTTGCTGGGTTTTAGCTTCAGTCCAGCATCCCTAAGTTTTCCAAATACAACATTTAGGTGCTTTAAGTGTTCCTCAAAAGTCTGACTATATATCAAAATGTCATCAATGTAACAGAGCACATATTTCCAATTAATACCTCTCAACACATCAGCCATTAAGTTCTGGAAACTCAGGGGAGCATTCCGGAGACCAAAGCTCATGCGTTTGAATTCAAAAATCCCATCATGTGTGATAAAAGCAGCTTTGTGTTTAGTTTCTGGGTCTAGCGGTATCTGCCAGAATCCAGATGCTAAATCCAAGGTGGAGAAAAATTTTGCTTTCGATTCTCCGATAGCATCAAAAACAGATTCCAAGCGTGGCAAAGGATATGAAATAGGCTTCGTGATCTTGTTCAAGCCGCGATAATCAACGGCAAATCGATACGAGCCATCTTTCTTTTTGACCAAAACCACAGGACTATGCCACATCGAGTTGGATGGTTCAATGATATCGTTTTCTAACATTTTGTTTACCTCGTTGGTGGTAACTTCTTTTATGATGGGATTTTGTCGGTAAAAAGGCCTTTTGACAGGTCCTTTACCTGGAAGGGTTTCAATTCTATGGCTACAAAGGTGAGTATAGCCTACATCATGAGAACCAGTTGATAAAACATCTTGGTTTTGATGAAGTAGGTGCAATAGCCCGGATTTCTGATCTGGATTTAAGTCTGCGTTTTCTAATTTAAATTCTATGTCAGAGTTTGTATCCTGAGATTTTGTACAGATATTGATATTAGAACAACAAGGATTTTCAACATCTGGCATTTCATCTAATGAACTGATGCTATCAACTTCTATATCGTGAGCTGTGGCTACTACAGCCCCGCGACCAAGTTTGATTGGCTGATCGCCAGGATTTAGAATTCTCATTAATGCCTTACGTTTCTTTATTTGTACGAGGTTTCTAGCACCAGCCAAATTCCTAAAATTTAAATTTTCTGATGGTTCAAGTAACACGACATCATGTGTTTTTCTCCGAGTAACACAGACAGGTATATCTTGTTGAGACCTTGCAGGTATTATAGTTGTTCGACAAGTTTTAGCTATGCCAGAATTGGAATTGTTCAATTTGGTTTCTAATGCTCCATCGTTTATGTAAACAGTTTTGTTATTAAAGTCAATCTCAACCTTATGTTTTTGCATAAAATCCAGCCCCAAGATCATATTGTGTTGCAGACCTTGGATGACATGAAAATCACAGTCAATAAGCACTTCAGAGATTTGAACATGGATCCTAACTTTCATTTTGACACTAAGCTTTTGACCACTGACTCCTGTGACAGCAGAAAATTTTGATGGACCTGCATCTACATAATTAGCATCACACTTTCCCAAAAATGTGTCAGATATACAGGAAATAGCAGCACCGGTGTCTAGAAGACAGTTAATGGATTTCATGCCTACCCGACAATGGATAGTATTTCTCTGAATACTAGTTATTATTGAGACAGTAGGATTTTGTTGAAAATCAGAAATATTTGAAGGTTTTGAAGAGTTTTTAATTGTTTCTTTAACAGTTTTAGCACCACAGAAGTCTTGGTCAAGCCTAGCACAATTTTGCTCGTTCTTGCTAGCACTACAGTTCAAGCTTTGCCTATCCACAAGTTTCGACTCATGGACAGGCTCGCATCTTCAACTGTTAAAGTTTCTATTATGGGGCCCCTGGTAACCATTAGAGTGTGAAAAATGCTTACCCCCTCTGTAGTGTCGCGGACGTGGTCCCCTTGGATTTCCTGATCTGTATCCTCGGCCAGCAGATTGGAAGTCCGGATTGTTGGGCCTGGGTGGCTGGGGTCTTGCATCTCGCTCCCTCTCCTGCTTCATCACTTCGATCTGAAGTTGAAGCTCTGCAAGTTGTTGAAGCACCTTGGCCTCAAATGGAGATGGCTGGCAGGCGGCCACCGAAGAAGAGCCTGACAGGTTTAGGGTTTCTTCTGCCAGGAGGGCCATCTGTCTGGCTTCCAGCGTCTTTGGATTCTGGGGCATGACAATAGTCCGTATGTTGTCCTTGAGACCCCTTACTGCCAGACTCTTTACCCACTCTTCGTCCAGGTTACTAGGTCTGGACTTGCACAATTTTAGAAAATAATCCTGTACAGTCTCACTGGGGGCTTGTGAAATAGTCATAAAGTCAAAGCTGGGGCGCTGGAACCTCAGTAGGAAACTACCCCTGACCTCATGAAATGTCACAGTTGGTGGCAACGTGTCGAACCACGCCTTTGCATGTTCACGCAGGTGAAAGGGAAAGTCTGTCAGCTTCTGTTGATCTGAGTTTAGATGATAGTAAGCACAGTACCTGTCGTACCAAGTTAGCCATCGACCTGGGTCCTGGCCTACACCACTAAAGGGCTCCAGCTGGTGCCTCGGGGCAGAAGGAGGCATTGGTGTTGGCACCCTAGCGTGAGGTGGTACAGAAGGTGGTACAGAAACTGATGAAGAGGTTCCAGTGGATGCTGTTGTTGTTGTGGTCGCTGTTGTTGCTGCTGCTGAGGTGGAAGCTGTTGTTGCCACTGTTGTCATTGTTGGTGTGGAAGCCGCCGTTGCCATGGTGATTCCTGTAGCTATGGCAAGAGTGGCTGTTGACCTCTGCCTTACTGATGGTCCCCCAGAGCGTCCTCTTAGGTCGTATCGGTTCTCTGGGTTCATACGGGATCGAACCTTCTACCCCACCACTTGATAAAAAGCACTTGTGTCGCCCTTTATCTTACGTAAGAGGAGGGACTCTGGAAAGTTATGAAGAACCAGATCTAATAAGATTCTACACAAGATCTTTATTAGCTATACAGCAGGCAAATGTCAAGTCAAACAATCAGTTATCAATGTACATTAATTTGCTCATCGATGCATCATTCGCTCATAGAATTCCATTCAAACAAGTAACCAACCAATCAATCAATCAATCAGTCAATCAATCAAACAGTATGTTTGACTGAACGAATGAATGAATGAATAAGTGAATAACAATTCATTCAACCACAATGAGCGAATGACTATATCTGTTCAATCAATCAATCATAGCATGTCTCTAGCTCTGGACAAAGATTGTGTGGGGAAATTAGCTTGGTAGAGATTCGCTTGGCAGTAAGAAGCAACTGACCCTAAATTCTTAAAATATAACGTCACCAACCTTTGCCCAAGCTTTGAGACATACTACAATCACAATTCACAGAATTAACCCTTAGATTTACCATACTGACATTATAAAATATTACTCTTTAATTCTATTTCCCTAGTGATCTACAAAATGAGCTCTGTTATAATTTTTAAATTAAAAATAGATTTTGCTAACAGAGCATAGCCTATGTATATCAAATAGGAAAGATACACGAACAATAGTATGTAACCTGATCAGTACTAATGTCTGAGAACTACACCTGTAGAACTCATCAAGATCTAAGTAACAATAATTTGCAACATATGCAACACTTAGTAAAACTGCATTAGTTGTCAAATATAAGAAAATGATATTACAAAAAGAATTTGGGTCCATTCCATATGCATTGAAATACCGAACCAGATCAAAATACAGAATTTCACATACAGATACAAGTTTGGCAATGAACGTAGCAATTTAGATCTTGGTAAGAGTTCTTCCGTTTAGGTACAAAATGCATATCAAATAAACACATTAAGAATCATGTACATACAGAACAAATGATTTTGAATATCATTAAGATAATGCGGAAGTACAGTATACAACAAACATGCTGGATGAATTAAGAATTGAATATTGTATTTTTGAAAGAGCAGCCCATAGAGCTTGAATATATGTAGATACAACTTGCCATGTTAAAACAAAATTTATCAGTTCAATAATGGTTAATCATATAAGTCCTAACTCATCCAGCATAAAATTACATGTTACTGGCATACATTCAGTATTAACTGACAAAAATAGAAAAGTAGAAAATATTCTTACCTGGAAAATTATGAAGAACCAGATCTAATAAGATTCTACACAAGATCTTTATTAGCTATACAGCAGGCAAATGTAAAGCTGCTGTTTTCTGGTCCGGCTTATATTCCAAAATTTTCCAGGTGTCAGTTACTGGCAGGTTGCGAATTTCTCACCTCTTTTGTCAAAAAGAGTGGAGACTTGATTAAGATGTGTTTGATGTTGCAAATATGTTTGCACAGTTAATTGCTAAGTAAGTGACCAGTTGTTCTGGTTTCCGGCTTGTTTGCATAATTCAGAGTCAAGGTGAGAGACTTTACTTGGTTTCACAGTCAGGATGTCTGAGAACATATTGTTATGCACACAGCGCCTAATTAACATAATTACTTCAAACATATCATGACTAAAATACATACCAAACTGATTGTCAAATAATAATTGTGCTACTTATATTAAAAACAGTGTAGGTTCCCAGTCTCCTGTATGCAATACCTAACATGCCTAATCTATTAAAAAGTAACGCATATTGCTACAAATTAAAGTTGTTTACTGTGTACTTCTGCAGTTAAAAAAAAATCAAAATTCAAAACTTGAAAAATGAATTTAACATAAAATAATACATTCTTATTTATTGCAATTTGTTACACAACTTATGTAATCTGTTATGCAATTTTAATTGCATAAATTTTACTTTATAACAATAGTCTTCTCTGAACTTGTAAGGCATAGACTGTAGATATTTGGTATGTTGCATTATCTAATAGTCCTCTACCAAGATTTTGAAATTATGAACCCTGGATCAAAACTGACCCTGCTCTGGGGCTTAACAGTTTTTCATAGAAAAATCTTTAAGGTCTATACTCTTTATATTTAGTATGTAGCATCATCTGATGGTTTTCTACCGAGATTTTTCAAATTATGCAATCTGTCATTGAAATCATTAATCTGTTACGAACAGGTGAGCGATTAAGGGTCATCATGGCCCTCTTGTTCTTAAGTTTGTTTAAGACTTCTGAAGAGTTTTATAAGAATCATAGTTCTTTGGTTGAAATTGGCCCTGCCCTGTGTGTATAGACTTCTTCACATCAGAAACTACAGTCTAAAGGTTTCTCTATAATATCAGCCTGAGACTAGCCGGTGTGAGTGCTGATGTAATCACCCTTAGCCTGATCAGTAGAGTAGAAATTGTGTTTAGGCAAATAACACACATTCATTCTAGATTGAGAAAACCATGTGGATAATTCTCAAAGTGCAGAAAACTCTTAAAGCTTTTTTCATACCTATGCCCTGCATTAAGCTGCCAGCTATCAATATATAGCCTATCAGATGAGTGTATCTGTTGTGAAGTTCAGCTTAACTCTTTGCATGCTGGGTAATTTTGTGATCTGCTAAATTGTTGTCTGCAGCATATTCATAAGTTATCATAACTACAAACTTTCTTTCTAATTTTTTTTGGAAGTTCAGTCTCATAAACAAGCAGTTTGGATATCAGATCAGGCCCTACATTATATGGGGCCTGATCTGGATCCAAACTGTTTGCATAGGTCATTATTGGTGGGAGAATTTGTCTCTAGCATCCAAATAGTTAATACAAGTTTGAGTGGTCTATGCTCTACCCATTCTTTCAGTACATTCTTTCAGCATCATGTTCAGGTCCTCTACAAAAGTTATATGAATTGTGTCCCTGGGATGGTCAGTTTTCAATAGAAACATATAGTGAAAACTTTGAAAATGTTCTCCTCTGATTGTCTGGTGAGCGATGTCAGGGCCATTCTGGCCCTCTTGTTTGCTTGTTGTTGATTATTTCCTATATATGTTCAATATTTTATATATAATAAAATTTTGTTGAATACATTGTAAGGTGCTGAGTGGGATGGCTCTCCGACCCACCACCACCTATTACAAGGAAAATAAAAATATTGAACCGGAAAAAAAAGTGACCTGGTACAAATGTTCCCCACTTAGTCTTGTACAAAATGCTATATGGTCCAGTCATACATATGATCCAGGCTTTAGTATTGGTGATGTCTATTGGGGCAATTGTCATGTGACTGTGACAGCTCTTGTTGTTTTTGCTATACATGTATAAGATATAAAAACGTGCATGTCCCAGCTCCTCATGTACCTCTGATAGGACTTGTTTGAAACATTGATATGATTTGTTTGAAACATTCACAGCTGCACAACAATGATTTGTACATGTGTGTAAAGTATGGAATTCCAGTTAAAGTCAATTGTGACAGAATTTTAAGCTTTAGTGTCACAAAAGAAAGTAGGAAATGCATACCCCTATGCATATTATTCTAGATTTTCAAACTTTTGAACTGGACTGATGGTTACTCAGTTGAATAATTAGGGCCATGGTATCCCTTTTGTATTGTGCAGGTTTTGGTGAAGAAACTGCTTAGGTGTCAGTTTTCCTTTTTTTGCAGATCAGAGAAATAATAGTGTGTCTGGAGCAGGTGAGTTGCCTTCAATTCTTTTATTTTGTATTTAACTTTTCATAGATGTGTTTTGTGAGTTTTCTCTTTAAGTCTATGAAGTACTGTTAATTGTTTTGTTTAACAACAAAAGTCTGGTATGCATTTAATGTGTAGTAGTACTATTATAGATGTTTGACATTGATAAAATCTAATATCATTGCAACAATACCTAACTATTCTGCTCAAAACAGCTTTCAATTTCTTGCAGTTTTAACCCATTACCTCATGAGTATTTATGACTTCATGAATATTGCTATTCACGTCAATATACCTACAAGTAAATAGTGAAGACCCAGATGAGACAGTTCCTGCAGGAGCTGTCTCATCAGGGTCTGCACTATTTCAGGGGTGAGAATTTTCCGCGGATCCGCGGAATTCCGCGGATTTCGTTTCACTCAGGGCCGTTTTTGAGATCGATGTAAATCCGTTGAGAAATTTGTAAGGGGGGGGGGGGCGTTATGGCGAATAATTCAGGAAATTATTATTTGCCACTATATTATTTCACTATTCCAAGTAAATCCGCGTTAACAACGTTTATATCACGTTAACAGCGAGATTTCGGTTCAGCTAATCGAGTAACGAGACTCTTGTCCTACAGCCAATCAAAACGCGCGTATTATGCAGTGTTCGTTCTATTTACAAGTTGATTGTGCAACCAGTGCACTCCATAGCAGTGATTGCACAGCGAAATACGTGTACACAGTGAATATGTATGTAATTATACAACACAGCATGGGTAAAGAAGGAAAAATGTATTTTAAAATTCAGCAAGCGAAGGGTTAAGATTTTTGATAATGGTCAGTTAACAAATGGATCTTTAATCATGGCAGAAACTGTAGAATCAGATCTTTATTAACCTTTTACCCCCTGAATATTCATGTGAGAAACAATGACATCATGAATATTAATTAGATTAATATTTATAACGGCATATGGACACATTAACTTTTGGCCGTGGCAGAAACTGTCGAATCATAATCTATATTATCTCATAAGCAAACATCAACATACCCTGATCAGATGGCTCCTACAAAAGCAATCTGATCTGGGTCTGGGTCTACTCTGTATAGAAAGGCATATTTATAGAGTAAAAGGATAATCTATATGCAAACAGTAGACCCTGATCGGCAGCAGCTATCTGATCTGGATCTACTGTATTGCAAAGGCATGAATGGTGTTTATAAAAGGTAAAGGTAAACTAAAACTTTTTTTGGTCTAATTATCAGTGAAATACATAAAGTAACTAAAAGGAATGACTATTACTAATTTTAGGTACAAAATGACAATTCAATCAATGTAAAATCTTATGCATATATATACATGTTTCTAAGGCTGCACAAACGTCATTGTTTTGTATTCATTACATGTTTATATTCAACTCAATCTTCTGTGATTGACATTTAACCAAAGCAAATGTAGGAGATCCTTCGAAAGCACACATTTGTTCTCCAAGATAAGATGGTGTGTCAGGCGAAATACCCAAAACCAAGCGTCACAAGGAGAGGTCAGAGCTTCATTAGTGTCTAGGCTCTTAAATACATAAAACAATTTTGAAATAGCTCACCACAAATAGGCTTCTACAAATGATATATAGATATGGTCCAGGCATACACAAAACCCAGGCTTTAGTTTGGTTGATAATCCTTTGGGGCATTTGTCAGGTGACTGTGACAGCTCTTGCTGCTTAGGTATTTCTTGCTTGGGGTAACTAGAGATCAAATGCAGGCCATTCTGTGCAATTTAGGTTCATTTTGCAATAGCATATGCAGGTCTGTTTACAAAAAAACATTTCAATGCCAGAGTGCTTTGCTTTAAGAACATTTGTGACCTACTGTGAAACCTACTCTTGCTGTTTCATAGGTCAGACAACAGACGGGACACTAAATGAAGTTGTAACTGTTCCACTTATGAGGGAACAAATAGCTGATAATGGTGAGTTGCCTTTAATGATTTGATATATTTGTGTCCTTTTATTCAAAGTGCGTGTTTCCATTAAGTTTTGTCATTAATGTTTTCCGTACTAAATAAAATCATTTCGCACATCAAAACTATTAATTTCATAGACAGACTATTATGCATTTTGTACTATGTTACGAATTTCCATAAACTTCGGCTGTGTCTATAAATTTACTGTCATTACAAATAAAGTCGAGACTGTCTTGTATTGTCTATGAAATTTGATAGAATTTGAGCCGGGACCTCAACATTCCCTCGGAATAAGTGTGTATCTCAGAAGAAGGAAAGTCGAAATAATGCCATTATACTGTATCTTACAAAAATACAGTTGTCCAATTTTGTTCCAACATTTTGGTAAAAAGGAAAGTGTTTAGGTACATAGCTTACATTGAGACTAAATTAGGATTTAGTTTGGGGCCTCTAGATTCAAGGTCACTGTCACATTTTTAGCTCACCAGAGCACAAAGTGCTCAAGGTGAGCTATTGTGATACCCCTGTGTCCGGCGTCCGTCGTCCGTCTGTCCGTCTGTCAGTCTGTCCGTCTGTCCGTCTGTCTGTCCGTCAACAATTTCAAACGACTTCTTCTCTGAAACCGACTGCCCAATTGTAACCAAACTTGGTCAGATACATACTGTGGGTGGGTGCTTCAAAAGTTGTTAAAAGATAGTGGGCGAGGCCATCGGTCTTGTTGCCATGGCAACTGTACGCAATATCTAGAAAAATCTTCTTCTCCAGAATGACTTGTCCGATTTGAATATAGTTTTCACCAAAATGTTTCTCAGTTGATAGACTTTAAAAGTTGTTAAAAGAATTTTGATCCGGCAAAAAACATGGCCGCCAGAGGGCGTGGTCATTTTTTCCATATATGGTAATATATGAAAATCTTTAAAAATCTTCTTCTCTGAAACCATTCTGTCCTAGACCATTGATATTTGGTATGTAGCATGATCTTATGGTCCCCTACAAAGATTGTTCAAATAATGACCCCCGGGCCAAAATTGGCCCCGCCCAAGGGCTTATCAGTTTTTCATTGGAAAATCTTTAAAAATCTTCTTCTCTGAAACTGTAAGGCCTAGAACTTTGATATTTGGTATGTAGCATGATCTTATGGTCCTCTACAAAGAATGTTCAAATAATGACCCCTGGGCCAAAAATGGCCCCGCCCAAGGGCTTATCAGTTTTTCATAGGAAAATCTTTAAAAATCTTCTTCTCGGAAACTGTAAGGCCTAGACCTTTGATATTTCGTATGTAGCATGATCTTATGGTCCTCTACTAAAGTTGTTCAAATTATGACCCCGGGGCAAAAAATGGCCCCGCCCAAGGGCTTATCAGTTTTTCATAGGAAAATCTTTAAAAATCTTCTTTTCTGAAACTGTAAGGCCTAGACCTTTGATATTTCGTATGTAGCATGATCTTATGATCCTCTACAAATATTGTTCAAATTATGACCCCCGGGCCAAAAATTGGCCCCGCCCAAGGGCTTATCAGTTTTTCATAGGAAAAGCTTTAAAAATCTTCTTCTCGGAAACTGTAAGGCCTAGACTTTTGTCATTTGGTATGTAGCATGATCTCATGATCCTCTACAAAAGTTGTTCAAATTATGATCCTCGGGCCAAAAATGGCCCCGCCTAAGGGCTTATCAGTTTTTCATAGGAAAATCTTTAAAATTCTTCTTCTCTGAAACTGTAAGGCCTAGACCTTTGATATTTAGTATGTAGCATGATCTTATGGTCCTCTACACATTTTGTTCAAATTATGACCCCCAAGCCAAAAATGGTCCCGCCCAAGGGCTTATCAGTTTTTCATAGGAAAATCTTTAAAAATCTACTGAAACTGTAAGGCCTAGACCTTTGATATTTGGTATGTAACATGATCTAATGATCCTCTACGAAACTTGGCCCTGCCTCAGGGCTTATCAGTTTTTCATGGGAAAAATATAAATATTATCTTTCTCTGAAACCATAAGGCTTAGACCTTTAATTAAGGGCATATTGCTTTGCCTTGTGGTTCTCTACTAAGGGTGTACACATGATTTCTTGTGGTCAAATATGGCCCGCCCCTGGGGTTATGTCTGGTGAGCGCTTCAGGGCCTCATGGCCCTCTTGTTTATAAATGTTTTGTACATTTTATTCCAAATATTCATGGTGGATTTCATCTAAATCAGATAACGTTAGCATATCAAACATAACAAAAAGGGTATCATGGTAACCCTCAAAACAAAAAGTCACAAAATGCTGGTAACACGTTGACCCCCTCTCGTGCTGCAAAAACAGCACCTCTTCCTTATGGACACGATAAACCTCTGAAAATAAAGCTGAGGAATTTTTGCCCACAATCGAACAACGTCACGCGTGAGTGCACCCATATTAAGGGGCTGTAACTGGTCTCTAACCTGCCTCTTTAATGAGCCCATACATATTCTATCGGATTTAGATCCAGATTTTTGGCTGGCCATTGGGATGCTCGGATGTTGTCTTCTGCTAGCACAACCTTGCCACCTCGAGCAAAGTGGTAGACGGAATTATTGGAGAAACCACCAGGTCTCTCCATAGTGTTGTAATTGGATATCGGCGTATTCTGGGATGGTTTACAATTTATCTCAAGAAGTTTTAAATTGGGATAGTAAAGTCTACCGTATGGGACGAGTTGTGGCTTTTCGTATGCGCGAGGTTTTGTAATATAAAAATACGCAGTCAAACTATCACTAACCAATAAGGAGTTTGAATATTAAAGTATTTATAGAAAACGTGACTGAGTTTGAACAAGAGGATCAGTTGAATCTAGATTGTCTATATTTTAATTGAAATAGACATGATTATTTATCCCAGAACAACCTGCAATGCTTTTTGCATTCCGTATAAAATTCGAGTAACGGTCATCTCAGTTTCTATTTTTAGATTTATCTACTCATAAATCGATGGCGCTGAACATATTATTTAGGTCTATGCCATTTCCCGCCCCTTTAAAAGCTTCTTAATCTAATTAGCATGCGAGTAGAATGGGAAAATGTACTTTTTATCCATTTATCTTTGCTTTCCGATTTGATTCTTATTAAACCGCGTTTCTCCAGCGCTTGATTAAGTGGCGCAGTAGTAGAGCGGGCTCAGCCGTTGGAGAAAAAAAGTTTCAGTTTACTTTTTGTATGACCTAGCATGGGTTCGAATCCAACATATCTGTTCTTTTTTTAGCTCACTTGAGCCAAAGGCTCAGGTGAGTTATTGTGATGGCGATCCGTCCGGCGTCCGTCGTCCGTCCACATTTTCAAACGACATCTCCTCTGAAACTACTGACCCGATTTTAACCAAATTTTGTCAGAAGCATCAGTGGTTAGGGGGAACGAAATATTGTTCACATCATGACCCCCGGGCCAAAAATGGCCCCGCCCTAGGGCTTATCAGTTTATCATAGGAAAATCTTTAAAAATCTTCTTCTCTGAAACTGTAAGGCCTAGACCTTTGATATTTGGCATGTAGCATGATCTTATGGTCCCCTACAAAGATTGTTCAAATTATGACCCCCGGGCCAAAAATGGCCCCGCCCGAGGGCTTATCAGTTTTTCATAGGAAAATCTTTAAAAATCTTCTTCTCTGAAACTGTAAGGCCTAGACCTTTAATATTTGGTATGTAGCATGATCTAATGGTCGTCTACAAAGATTGTTCAAATTATGACCCCCGGGCCAAAAATGGCCCCGCCCAAGGGCTTATCAGTTTTTCATAGGAAAATCTTTAAAAATCTTCTTCTCTGAAACTGTAAGGCCTAGACCTTTGATATTTGGTATGTAGCATGATCTAATGGTCCTCTACAAAGATTGTTCAAATTATGACCCCCGGGCCAATAATGGCCCCGCCCTAGGGCTTATCAGTTTTTCATAGGAAAATCTTTAAAAATCTTCTTCTCTGAAACTGTAAGGCCTAGACCTTTGATATTTGGTATGTAGCATGATCTAATGGTCCTCTACATAGATTGTTCAAATTATGACCCACTGGGCAAAAATGGCCCCGCCCAAGGGCTTATCAGTTTTTCATAGGAAAATCTTTAAAAATCTTCTTCTCTGAAACTGTGAGGCCTAGACCTTTAATATTTGGTATGTAGCATGATATAATGGTCCTCTACAAAGATTGTTCAAATTATGACCCCCGGGCCAAAAATGGCCCTGCCCTAGGGCTTATCAGTTTTTCATAGGAAAACCTTTAAAAATCTTTTTTTCTGAAACTGTTAGGCCTATACCTTTGATATTTGGAATGTAACATGATGTAATGGTCCTCTACAAAGATTGTTCAAATTATGACCCCTGGGCCAAAAATGGCCCGCCCAAGGGCTTATCAGTTTTTCATAGGAAAATCTTTAAAAATCTTCTGAAACTAAGGCCTAGACCTTTGATGTTTGGTATGTAACATGATCTAATGGTCCTATACAAATATGTAGCTTGGCTTGTGGTCCTCTGCCAAGAATGTTCAACTTTCGACCCTGGCCTCTGGGCAAAACTTGGCCCTGCCTTGGGGCTTATCAGTTTTTCATGGGAAAAATATGAAATATTATTTTTCTCTGAAACCATTAGGCTTAGACCTTTAATTGATTGCATCCTGCTTTGCCTTGTGGTTCTTTACCAATGTTGTACAAATGATGACTTCTTGGTCAAAAATGGCCACGCCCCTTGGGTTATCTCAGGTGAGCGCTTCAGGGCCTTATGGCCCTCTTGTTCATATTTTCTTGTCAGTCCGTCTGTCACACTTCGTGTCCGGGCAATATCTCCTACAAAGTTAGGCCAAATACATTATAACTTCACACATTGAAGAAGCATGGTCAGGAGTAGTGTCATGCACAAGGGCCATAATTATAGCATCAATATTTTTTGAGTTATTCCCCTTTTTCATATTTTTTTGTCCGGACAATAACTCTTTCTCTACTAGTTCAATTAATTTGAAACTTCACATATGGAACACGCATGATGAGGGGTAGTGTCATGCACAAGGGCCATAACTCTAGCATCTATATTGTTGGAGTTATTCCCCTTTTCATATTTTCTTGTCCAGATAATAACTCTTTATGTACTGATTCAATTGATTTGAAACTTCGCATATGGAACAAGCGCGATGAGATGTAGTGTCATGCACAAGGGCAATAACTCTAGCATCAATATTTTTGGAGTTACTTCCCTTTTTCATATTTTCTTGTCGGGACAATAACAGGGTTCCCACGGACAGGGAAAAGTCAGGGGAAAAGGATTTTTTTTCAAGGTCAGGGAAAAGTCAGGGATTTTTTTAATTGGTCAGGGAAATTTGAAATTTGGCAAAAGTCAGGGAAAAGTCAGGGAAATTTGGAACCAAAGGATCAGGTCTGAGGAAATATGTCAAAAAAGAGAAAGAATGAAAATAAAAGGCTAAGGCAGTTTCTTCAATTTTGACTAAAACAAGCATCTTTATACATATTTGATTAGCTTTGTATATTTCACATCCAAATTTTAAAGTTTATCTGTCATGAAGTCTGTTAAAACAAAATCATTGTGGAGAATTCTGGCACTTCTAAAAGACTCCAGCATCCGTTTTGACGGTAGTGCTAGAATATGGCAGCAATGCTAGATATTGGACATTCTACTGTAGTGTCTTCACTTGTAAGGACAGGCAGGGCAGCAGTGCTAGGTATTGGACATTCTACTATACTGTCTTCACTTGTAAGGGTAGCAATATTTGGTCTGCTATTATGAAAACAGTGAAAATGCAGACCCTTTTCTAGCGTCTTCAGTCTAAGACCCGTTAAAAGGACCTATTTTTCCCAATTAGGGAAAAACATCCCAACTTCCCAAGTGATGCAAACTTTTGATTAAATTGCAAAACAAGAAGGCCTGAAAGGCCCTGATATCGCTCCCCAGAAAATCAGAAGAGAAGATTTTCAAAGTTTTCACTATGTGTTTCTATATAGAAAAATAGCCGGCCCTTGGGCGGGGCCAATTTTAACCCCATTTTAATAGCATGCTATATCAATGTCTTACACACTGTATGTACTATTTTAAAATTCAGCTTACACAGAAAAACTGAAAGATTAACCCCTTCCACCATAGATACACATTTTATCACCTTTGCAAACAGAATAGACCCATATCATGCAGCTCATGTAAGAGCTGCCTGATCAGGGTCTACTCTGTTTGCTTAGTAAAATATCATAAATCCGAGTTTTTACTTTAGTCCACTGCCAATATATTTCTTAACTTTGCTTAAAAATAAAATTTTACTTAATTATATATTCATAGTAGATGGAGTCTCTAATAGAAATTCATGGAGGAAAGGGTTAAGAGAGGTAGAAAAGATTCAAGAGACTTTATACTTAGAGTGCATATTAGGACATATTTGGCATCATGCATGTTACATTCAATATTCAGCAATTAAAAATGAAAAAGTCAGAAACATTTATAATGATATTTTCTTTATTTTAAATGATCAAAACACTACTGCTGTATATATAGTTGTCATAAAGAGAGATGTGGTAAGGATTGGCTGATGGGGAGGACGGAGGCCAACATTTATTGATCATGCTCATAGATGACCAATTAAATATCTGTTAACATGGGGTCAGGGAAAATTGAAATTCGGTCAGGGAAAAGTCAGTGAAAAGTCAGGGAATTTTATTGTTTCTGTTTTGTGGGAACCCTGAATAACTTTTTATTTACTGATTCAATGTATGAAAGTAGGTACTAATACCATTCAGGTGGTCATGTATAAACCATGGATGTGTGGGGTGGGGAGAGTGGAGGTTTTTTTCAGTCCGGTGGGGAACTCATGTCTTGCATAGCAATACAACATGCCCTTGTTAACACTAGAAAACAGATTTGTTGAAGATAAATTTAGTAAGGAAAGAAATATTATCTCCAAATTTGGTATATTGATAGCTGGCTGTAGACATCAGAGTTCATTGTGGGAACCTGGGTCAAGGTTATCGAAATTGAAACATACGATGACAAAAATTTATGTTGTTTGGGGTGAGTCTAGATCACTGTCAGTAAAAAATAGAGAAACACGCACAAACAAGTATTTCTGGATAACAGTTTAATGCAAATCACATGGAAGTTTGAAAATTGATGGTACCGGTACATCTTGAAATTGTTACAAAAATAATTGAAGGCACATACAAATTTGGTGATGATGTAATTTGGCACATTTGTTCTCCAAGATAAGATGGTGTGTTAGGCGAAAAACCCAAAAGTAAGTGTCACAATGAGAGGTCAGAGCTTCATTTTGTCTAGGTTTTTAAATACAGAAAACAATTTTGAAATAGCTTAGCACAAAAGGCTTCTACAAAGTGTGATATGGCCCAGGCATACACATAACCCAGGCATTAGGGTGGGTGATATTGTTAAGGGCATTTGTCATGTGACTGTGACAGCTCTTGTTACTTAGGTATTACTTGTTTCGGGTAATGTGAGTTCAAAATTCTGGTTCATTTGGCAATAGAATATGCAGGTCTGCTTACAAAAAAAACCCATTTCAATGTCATTGCTTTGCTTTAACCCTTTCCCTCATATAAACGTGTTTTCACACATTTGCAAACAGAGAAGACCCAGATCAGACGGGTCCTAGAGGAGCTGTCTGATCAGGGTCTGCTCTTTTTGCTATTAGAATTTGATATATTTGTTTCTTGAGTTTCTAAAATGGCCATAATGTTCCACATTCCATATTTCATTGTAACTATTTTGTCCATGAATATTCAGTAGGTATTGAAATTTGGTCTAAATATAGAACAGGGAAAGGTTTAATGACATTTGTCACCTACTGTGAAAACTACTCTTGCTGTTTCATAGGTCCGATACCAGAGGTGGTACCAAGTACCGGTATTCCTCTTATACCTGATGGTGAGTTGCCTTTAATGATTTAATATCTTTCTGTCCTCTTATTCAAAGTGTGTGTTTCCATTAAGGGTTGTCATTAATACTTTTCCATACCAAACAAAATCATTTTGCACATCAAAACTGTAGTAATTTTATGGACCGACTTTTATGCATTTTAACTATATTATGAAATTCTATAAACTTTGGCTATGTCTCTATAAAGTTACTGTCATTACAAATATGTTTATTCAAATATATTGGATACATTTTATATAGTTGTTTAATACATACCTCTTATATTTATTGAAAAAAGAAAGAACACTGATTTTCAACTATCTTACAAAAATACAAAGTTGTCCAATTTTGTTCCAACATTTTGCTACAACGAACACTGTTTTAAGTACATAGCTTACATTGAGATCAAATTAGGATTTAGTTTGGGACATCTGGGGTCAAGGTCACTGTTACTAACAATAGAAAACAGATTTGTTGAAGATAAATCTAGTACGGAAAGACATATTGTCTCCAAAGTTGGTATATTGTTTGTTTGATCCAGACATCAGAAGTCATTGTGGGAATCTGGGTCAAGGTTATCGTAACGGAAACATATTGTGGCAAAATTTTATGGTTTTTTTTGGGTGGGTCTAGATCACAGAATAAAAAAAGAGAAACATGACAAACCAGTATTTCCAGATAACAGTTTAATGCAAATTATATAGAAGTTTGAAAAAAGATGTTACATCTTGAAATTGTTACAAAAATAGCTGACGGCACAAACAAATTTGGCAATGATATAAATTGGCACATTTGTTCTCCAAGATAAGATGTTGTGTCAGGCGAAAAACCCAAAACCAAGCGTCACAATGAGAGGTCAGATATCCACTAGTGTCTATGTTCTTAAATACGTAATCATTTTGAAATTGCTTAGCACAAAAAGGCTTCTACGAAATGTGATATGGCCCAGGCATACATATAACCCATATATAACATGGACTCTCTGAATTCTGGATACCGGACGCTTTTCTACAGCTGCAGACTGGATTTGTCCAATATCAGTTATCTGAATACCTGACGCGGCTTATGCAGACAATGTGTCAGGGTTGTGTGTATTGTAAACTTAGCTTGAGGGCTATCTTTGATTGGTGTGAAAATCACATTGTTGTCATTAAAGCGGTTATGCGTGTTACCTAATCGGTGCAGCAGCACATGTAATAATCGTAACCATTATCAGTTTGAAATTAATATCGTATACTTAAATGACAGTGGTAAGTATGCCGACAATTATATTTGATTGTTTGTTGAAAATGTGTTTACAGGTATGTTTAGAAACAAATTATTTGCAAAATATGAAATATTTAAACATGTTAATTGACTCATGGAGTGAAACTATTGCTTATTCAATATTGTTTCAGTTTATATTTTAATAACCATTATAAGATACATTTAATAATCATTGAAGTATAAATATTGATAACAAATATCCCTTATGATAAGACCACTACACTTAGGAAGGAGGGTTATGGATATGTCAACTTTGCAATTTTGGTCAACTCCCTGAAAACCGGAACTCTCGGAAAACCAAACTTTTGGCCAAATCCAGAAGGGTCCGGTTTTCAGGGAGTTTACTGTAGCTGCCAGCTAGACTTTAGCGGTCTGTTAAACTAGCAATTTTAACTATGTGTCATGCAACTGGGCCCAGGTGTTTTACATTATACATTTGTACTTAAATTACCTATCAAGCTTCTAGACGATTGAGACAAATACAACAGCAAAATAGGAAATCAACATCGTCTACATATATTTAATCTCTCTTTCTTACAAATGTCTAAATATTCAAATGTTCTACTACAAAAATGAAATTTTAAAATACAGTTGTTAAATATAATTACTTCACTACGAGATCATACTTTTGTAATGGCAGATATACTCAGGGAGCCAATAGTGCCTACCATGCACCCCCCTAGACTTTTTTTCATGGGTACCAAAATGTTCAGAAAAGTCTCCTGAATCAGAATGGTAAATGTACTCAAGTTCAAATTCTTTTAGGCTATGATTGCGTATTTAACCGTTTCCATGGCAAACGCCCCTCCCCCCCAAGTTTTCGTAATGATGACCAATATCTTCAAATTCGCCCATATCACAGCCAGTTTCTGTCCTAAACCTATAAAACTGGTACCAAATGAAAGATAAGACATTGTGCTTTTATTTCCAATTATTTGTTTTCAAATTACCTTATTTTAATACTCATGAATATTAATGAGAACATTAAAAAAGTAGAAAAGTACAAAAATAACATAAACCTTTAATTTTTATTGCTTTCTAAGAATGTAATATAGCAGTTGGACACTTTTCATTTTACGGCAAAGAGTTCACGATTTCTTGTAAATGTGCACAAAAAAAATAGTAATGTTCTCTTCAATTCTGAACTAGTTTCGTTGTAAAATTTTCATGTATTTATTTACTTTTCATGCATTTAATAATACTTCGCTTTGTAAGATAACTTCTGCTAGTCTACCTAAGATCAACCTTTTAAAAGCTTGAATTATTGAATATACTCCAAAGAAAACGCGAAAGAATATCGGTATTACTAAAACACCAGATTTGACCAGATATGAAGTTAAAATCCGTGAACATAAGTTGCGCAAGCCTAAAAATCGGCTACAAAAGCATTAACTCGTATTAACCTGATTCCCGGTGTTTAGTCAAACATTGTTTTCCCAACTTATTGGCTTGTCTATAAATTATAAATTTCTTCTCCGCTGATATTGAAGACTTCCGAACTAGAAAACCTGTTGTGTTTTTAGCTCACCTGAGTCAAAGGCTCAGGATGAGCTATTGTGACCACAATCCGTCTGGCGTCCGTCCACATTTTCAAACGATATCTCCTCTGAAACTGCTGACCCGATTTTAACCAAATTTTGTCAGAAGCATCAGTAGTTAGGGGCAACCAAATGTTGTTCACATTATGACCCCCGGACTAAAAATGGCCCTGCCCAAGGTAGGCTGGGTCCTAGTAGTGGTTACCGTAGCATCCCCCCTAGACTTTTTTTCATGGGTACCAAATTGTTCGTTGGGGTCCTCAGAACACATTTTGAGCATGCCCCCAAAAATAAGTTTGTCCCAGCTATATTTTATTTAATGGTTTCCATGGTAACCCGAGGTAATTTTCGAAACTACCTTGGTTCAGAAAATGCACCATAACTTTGCTTTTAGAAGCAATAGAAGGACAAAACAAGTACCAAAATAAAGCAGAGACATATAGCTTGAATATGGTATAGATTTTATTAATATTCATAAATGCATTCTTATGAATATTAATGAGGAAGTAAAAAATGTGATTTTTTTAGAAAAAAGGAGTTTGTTGTTTAGTCTGAGAGGCTTATTAATGCACAGAAATTATTGAATTTAGGTTTAAGTTGTTCGTTGGAGTCCTCAGAATACATTTTGAGTATTTCCCCAAATAATTTTGTCCCATCTATGTTTTTAGCTCACCAGAGCACAAAGTGCTCAGGGTGAGCTATTGTGATCGCCCGTTGTCCGTCGTCCGTCGGCGTGCGTCGTGCGTCGTGCGTCGTTCGTCGTCCGTCGTCAACAATTTGAACCTTTAAAAATCTTCTCCTCTGAATCTACAGGGATCTCAACTTTCATCTTTGGCACATAGCATCATATTCAGGTCCTCTACAAAAGTTATATAAATTATGCCCCTGGGGTCAAAATTGACCCCGCCCCAGGGGTGCCTTGTTTTCAATAGAAACATATAGTAAAACTTTGAAAATCTTCTCCTCTGAAACCAGAAGCTTCTCAGCTTTCATAATTGGCACATAGCATCATGTTCAGGTCCTCTACAAAAGTTATATAAATTATGGCCCTGGGGTCAAAATTGGCCCCGCCCCAGGGGTGGGCAGTTTTCAATAGAATCATATAGTGCAAACTTTGAAAATCTTCTTCTCTGAAACTGAAAGGCTCTCAGCTTTCATATTTGGCACATAGCAGCATGTTCAGGTCCTCTACAAAAGTTATATAAATTATGGCCCCTGGGTCAAACTTGGCCCCGCCCCAGGGGTGGGCAGTTTTCAATAGAAACAAATAGTGAAATCTTTGAAAATCTTCTCCTCTGAAACTGGAAGGCTCTCAGCTTTCATATTTGGCACATAGCATCATGTTCAGGTCCTCTACAAAAGTTATATAAATTATGGCCCCAGGGTCAAAATTGGCCCCGTCCCAGGGGTGGGCAGGTTTCAAAAGAAACAAATAGTGAAATCTTTGAAAATCTTCTCCTCTGAAACTGGAAGGTTCTCAGCTTTCATATTTGGCACATAGCATCATGTTCAGGTCCTCTACAAAAGTTATATTATTTATGGCCCCGGGGTCAAAACTGGCCCCGCCCCAGGGGTGGGCAGTTTTCAATAAAACAAATAGTGAAATCTTTGAAAATCTTCTTGTCTGAAACTGGAAGGTTCTCAGCTTTCATATTTGGCACAGAGCATCATGTTCAGGTCCTCTACAAAAGTTATATAAATTATGGCCCGGGGGTCAAAATTGGCCCCGCCCCAGGGGTGGGCAGTTTTCAATAGAAACAAATAGTGAAATCCTTGAAAATCTTTTCCTCTGAAACTGGATGGTTCTCAGCTTTCATATTTGGCACATAGCATCATGTTCAGGTCTTTTACAAAAAATATATAAATTATGGCCCCTGGGTCAAAATTGGCCCCACCCCAGGGGTGGGCAGTTTTCAATAGAAACAAATAGTGAAATCTTTGAAAATCTTCTTCTCTGAAACTGGAAGGCTCTCAGCTTTCATATTTGGCACAGAGCATCATGTTCAGGTCCTCTACAAAAGTTATATAAATTATGGCCCCAGGGTCAAAATTGGCCCCGCCCCAGGGGTGGGCAGGTTTCAAAAGAAACAAATAGTGAAATCTTTGAAAATCTTCTCCTCTGAAACTGGATGGTTCTCAGCTTTCATATTTGGCACATAGCATCATGTTCAGGTCCTCTACAAAAGTTATATTATTTATGGCCCCGGGGTCAAAATTGGCCCCGCCCCAGGGGTGGGCAGTTTTCAATAGAAACAAATAGTGAAATCTTTGAAAATCTTCTTGTCTGAAACTGGAAGGTTCTCA
Organism: Azorinus chamasolen; assembly: GCA_963576725.1. Classification (NCBI taxonomy): domain Eukaryota; kingdom Metazoa; phylum Mollusca; class Bivalvia; order Cardiida; family Solecurtidae; genus Azorinus; species Azorinus chamasolen. The sequence goes on along the minus strand of OY755235.1, from coordinate 65,907,487 downwards.
GCTTTCATATTTGGCACAGAGCATCATGTTCAGGTCCTCTACAAAAGTTATATAAATTATGGCCCTGGGGTCAAAATTGGCCCGCCCCAGGGGTGGGCAGTTTTCAATAGAAACAAATAGTGAAATCCTTGAAAATCTTTTCCTCTGAAACTGGAAGGTTCTCAGCTTTCATATTTGGCACATAGCATCATGTTCAGGTCTTTTACAAAAAATATATAAAGTACGGCCCCTGGGTCAAAATTGGCCCCACCCCAGGGGTGGGCAGTTTTCAATAGAAACAAATAGTGAAATCTTTGAAAATTTTCTTCTCTGAAACTGGAAGGCTCTCAGATTTCATATTTGGCACAGAGCATCATGTTCAGGTCCTCTACAAATTTTTTTATAAATTATGGCCCGGGGGTCAAAATTGGCCCTGCCACAGGGGTAGTAGACAGTTTTCAATAGAAACATATTGAGAAAACTTTGAAAAACTTCTTCTCTGAAACTTGAAGGTTAATCTCAGCTCTCATATTTGGCTCATAGCATCGTGTTCAGGTCCCCTACAAGTTTTTCTAAATTATTTCCCTGGGGCAAAATTGGCCCGCCCCAGGGCCGGCTAGTTCTCTATAGAAACATATAGTGAAAACTTTGAAAATCTTCTCCTCTGATTGTCTGGTGAGCGCTTCAGGGCCATTCTGGCCCTCTTGTTTAAACGGTTTCCATGGTAACCCAAGGTAAATTCCGAAACATCCTTGGTTCAGAAAATGCGTAATAACTTTGCTTTTAGAGGTAATAGAAGGACAAAACAAGTACCAAAGTAAAGCAGAGACATATAGCTTAAATATGATATATGATTTAATTAATATTCATAAATGCATTCTTATGAATATTCATGAGAATGTAAAAAAATGCGTTTTTTAGAAAAAGGAGCTTGTTGTTTAGTCTGATAGGCTTATTAATGGATAAAAAGTATTGAATTCAGGTTTAAATTGTTTGTCGGGGTCATCAGAACACATTTTGAGCATTCCCCCAAAGTAATTTTGTCCCATCTATGTTTTATTGAACGGTTTCCATGGTAACCCGAGGAGGTAAATTTTGAAACATCATTGGTTCAGAAAATGCATAATAACTTTGCTTTTAGAGGCAATAGAAGGACAAAACAAAAACCAAAGTAAAGCAGAGACATATAACTTGATTATGATATATAATTTTAATAATATTCATATATGATTTCTTATGAATATTAATAAGGAAGTATAAAAATCCGCTTTTTTAGTAAAATGAGTTTTTTGTTAGCTCACCAGAGCACAAAGTGCTCAGGGTGAGCTATTGTGATCGCCTGTTGTCCGTCGTGCGTCGGCGTGCGTCGTTCATCGTCCGTCGTCAACAATTTGAACCTTTAAAAATCTTCTCCTCTGAATCTACAGGGATCTCAACTTTCATCTTTGGCACATAGCATCATATTCAGGTCCTCTACAAAAGTTATATAAATTATGCCCCTGGGGTCAAAATTGACCCCGCCCCAGGGGTGCCTTGTTTTCAATAGAAACATATAGTAAAACTTTGAAAATCTTCTCCTCTGAAACCAGAAGCTTCTCAGCTTTCGTAATTGGCACATAGCATCATGTTCAGGTCCTCTACAAAAGTTATATAAATTATGGCCCTGGGGTCAAAATTGGCCCCGTCCCAGGGGTGGGCAGTTTTCTATAGAATCATATAGTGCAAACTTTGAAAATCTTCTTCTCTGAAACTTGAAGGCTCTAAGCTTTCATATTTGGCACATAACATCATGTTCAGGTCCTCTACAAAAGTTATATAAATTATGGCCCCTGGGTCAAAATTGGCCCCGCCCCAGGGGTGAGCAGTTTTCAATAGAAACAAATAGTGAAATCTTTAAAAATCTTCTCCTCTGAAACTAGAAGGCTCTCAGCTTTCATATTTGGCACATAGCATCATGTTCAGGTCCTCTACAAAAGTTATATAAATTATGGCCCCAGGGTCAAAATTGGCCCCGCCCCAGGGGTGGGCAGGTTTCAAAAGAAACAAATAGTGAAATCTTTGAAAATCTTCTCCTCTGAAACCAGAAGCTTCTCAGCTTTCATAATTAGCACATAGCATCATGTTCAGGTCCTCTACAAAAGTTATATAAATTATGGCCCTTGGGTCAAAATTGGCCCCGCCCCAGGGGTGGGCAGTTTTCTATAGAATCATATAGTGCAAACTTTGAAAATCTTCTTCTCTGAAACTGGAAGGCTCTCAGCTTTCATATTTGGCACATAACATCATGTTCAGGTCCTCTACAAAAGTTATATTCATTATGGCCCCTGGGTCAAAATTGGCCCCGCCCCAGGGGTGGGCAGTTTTCAATAGAAACAAATAGTGAAATCTTTGAAAATCTTCTCCTCTGAAACTGGAAGGCTTTCAGCTTTCATATTTAGCACATAGCATCATGTTCAGGTCCTCTACAAAAGTTATATAAATTATGGCCCCAGGGTCAAAATTGGCCCCGCCCCAGGGGTGGGCAGGTTTCAAAAGAAACAAATAGTGAAATCTTTGAAAATCTTCTCCACTGAAACTCGAAGGTTCTCAGCTTTCATATTTGGCACATAGCATCATGTTCAGGTCCTCTACAAAAGTTATATTATTTATGTCCCCGGGGTCAAAATTGGCCCCGCCCCAGGGGTGGGCAGTTTTCAATAGAAACAAATAGTGAAATCTTTGAAAATCTTCTGCTCTGAAACTGGAAGGTTCTCAGCTTTCATATTTGGCACAGAGCATCATGTTCACGTGCTCTACAAAAGGTATATAAATTTTGGCCCTGGGGTCAAAATTGGCCCCGCCCCAGGGGTGGGCAGTTTTCCATAGAAACAAATAGTGAAATCCTTGAAAATCTTTTCCTCTGAAACTGGATGGTTCTCAGCTTTCATATTTTGCACATAGCATCATGTTCAGGTATTTTACAAAAATTATATAAAGTATGGCCCCTGGGTCAAAATTGGTCCCACCCCAGGGGTGGGCAGTTTTCAAAAGAAACAAATAGTGAAATCTTTGAAAATTTTCTTCTCTGAAACTGGAAGGCTCTCACCTCTCATATTTGGCACGTAGCATCATGTTCAGGTCCTCTACAAAAGTTATGTAAATTATGGGCCCTATGTCAAAATTATGCCCCAGGGTAGGGCAGTTTTCAATAGAAACAAATATTGAAATCCTTGAAAATCTTTTCCTCTGAAACTGGAAGGTTCTCAGCTTTCATATCTGGCACATAGCATCATGTTCAGGTCCTCTACAAAAGTTATATAAAGTATGGCCCCGGGGTCAAAATTGGCCCCGCCCCAGGGGTGGGCAGTTTTCAATAGAAACAAATAGTGAAATCTTTGAAAATCTTCTCCTCTGAAACTGGAAGGCTCTCAGCTTTCATATTTGGCACATAGCATCATGTTCAGGTCCTCTACAAAAGTTATATAAATTATGACCCTGGGGTCAAAGTTGGCCCTGCCACAGGGGTAGTAGACAGTTTTCAATAGAAACATATTGAGAAAACTTTGAAAATCTTCTTCTCTGAAACTGGAAGGTTAATCTCAGCTCTCATATTTGGCTCATAGCATCGTGTTCTGGTCCCCTACAAGTTTTTCTAAATTAATTCCCTGGGGTCAAAATTGGCCCGCCCCAGGGCCGGCTAGTTCTCTATAGAAACATATAGTGAAAACTTTGAAAATCTTCTCCTCTGATTGTCTGGTGAGCGCTTCAGGGCCATTCTGGCCCTCTTGTTTAGTTTTAGAGGCCTATTAATGCACAAAAAAGTATTGAATTCAGGTTTAAATTGTTTGTTGGGGTCCACAGAACACCACTTGAGCATTCCCCCAAAATAATTGTGTCCCAGCTATGTTTTATTAAACGGTTTCCATGGTAACCCGAGGTAAATTTCGAAACTATCTTGATTAAGAAAATGCTTCATAACTTTGCTTTTAGAGACAATAGAAGGACAAAATAAGAACCAACGTAAAGCAGAGACATATAGCTTGAATTCGATATGTAATTCTACTAATACTCATAATGCATTCTTATAATGCATTCTTATGAATATTAATGGGGAAGTAAAAAATGCGTTTTTAGTTTGACGAGTTTGTGTTTAGTCTGCGAGGCCTAATGATATACAAATAGTTATTGAATCCAGATTTAAATGTTTTAATATCAACATACGAATAAAGGAAAACATCTTTGGTTCATGTAATATTTCTAAAAACATGTATATTTAAGGTAATTTGCATATAACGTGTGTAAATGAATAAACAATTTAACATACATGTAAGCTCTATATTTAGCATTGTTTCGAGTGTACTATCTTTTCTATCATTTATTTTACATAAAATACTAGATATTGAACAAAAATTGACAAGAGCAGAGGGTCATTACTTTGGGTTCTTGAATATTAATTGATATTTATGAATATTAATGAGATGTAAAATAAACACACGTGAATGAGCTGTTCTTTTTATCTGAGATTATTTTAGTTAACCAGTATAGAGCTTGATACTGACTGAAACAGCGATATTGATGTTCATGTATGTAAATATGTAGATAAAGAATATAATTTTCAAAATTATGAATATTAATGAGTTTGTGAACTGTTGTAGGAAATTAAGTTTTTATGCCCCCATAGACGATAGTCGGGGGGCATATTGTTTTTGCCCTGTCTGTCTGTCTGTCTGTTTGTCTGTTTGTCTGTTTGTCTGTTTGTTTGTCAGCAACTTTAACATTGGTCATAACTTTTGAGCCAGTATAGATAGAGACTTGATATTTGGCATACATATGTATCTCATGAAGCCGCACATTTTGAGGGGTGACGTGTCAAGGTCAAGGTCATCCTTCAAGGTCAGAGGTCAAATATATGGGTCAAATCGCCGACTTTAACATTGGCCATAACTTTTGGACCAGTAGAGATAGAGACTTGATATTTGGCATGCTTGTGTATCTCATGAGGCTGCACATTTTGAGGGGTGACATGTCAAGGTCAGAGGTCAAGGTCAGAGGTCAAATATATGAGGGGGCATAGTGTTTCACAAACACATCTTGTTCTATTTTATTGCAATATACATATATGTTAACAACACATTTCTTGTAAGAAAATACAGCAGAGGAATTGAGGCTCATGCATGTTTTATGAAGAATATTACTGTTATGGGTGTTTTGCAATACGATAGAAAATATATAGCATCTCGACTGTAATCATCAGCTTATGTTTACCCATATTACCCTTGCGTGACTTCTAACTTACTTGCGATGTCTTAAGCATTTGCTTGATTATTTACCACAGCATGCCAGAGCAACGCTAGACTTCTTGGGAGCATTTTGCAACAGGCTGGACAACTCATTAAGTGTGTCTGGCCTGCTGCGGATGCTCTGCGTCAGCTCTCTGTCCTGTTTCATCCCTCTGGACAGGGGAGACGTGGGAGCTTGCTGTCTGACGGAAGAAGTATTCTTCTCTTTGGTCAACAGCCCCTGTGGTGCAGTCGATTCTCCAGTTGTTAGTTGCAGATCGGCACCCAACTGCTGGCCCGGGCGCGGGTTCCCCGTTTACCACTTGAATGATGCCCTTTGTTGTGGTCCCAGGTACTATTGTTACCAGGTCTCCAGGTCGCTGAGTTTTGCTTGGTCCCGCTGAATCTGGGCCCAGTTATCTGTCACCGGTCCCCCGTGTCCTGGCGTTAGTGCTTCCGTTTCATGACGTCACCAGCAGACCGGTCTACAGAGCCCCAGCCCAAAGATGTCACTGTGTATTCTTTGGCCCGGTGTCCTAAGTTTGCTCTCCAACGGTCCTCCGGTGGCCCGGCGGTCTGGTCCTTTAGACCGGGATACCGAAGTGAACCGGTAAATCTACCAGTCCAATCTTTTCTACATGCAGGGCATTCTGTCTCTACACCGCATTACAGTGGTGAAAGTCAACAGGAAGATGCTCTGGTTAAGTCTAGACGTTCTTGGTCGTCTAGACCCTGCAATTACTTTTCAACTTCTGATTACACTTCGAACTCCCCAGCCCCCATCCCACCCACCCCGTAGGAGGCATAAAAACCTTCTTATTCTTCTAATGGGAACCGGCACTCGCACCACTCTCATCGCAGATCGAGGTCTTACCATTACTCTTCTATGCGAAGACATCGCTCTGCCTCCTCAGATTCGCCGGCTGGTCTCGTTTGCTAGCCGACACTCATTCTGGGAACCAGCAAGCTTTACCTAGAGGGAGAATAGCTCTCACGTGAACCCACTGTCCACACTTCTATGTCTGTGGCGGGTCCCACTCTTCCCGGGTGCTGCCATCCATGGCGTTCACCAGGGCGGATTCTGAGGGAGAGCAGGAAGACACTTTGTCCATTATGGCTCCTAGGGATGGTCCTATTTTTTAAGGGAATCAGACTTTGTGGAAGCCTCTCACTCAGATTTAGATGGGACTTAGTCCTCTTTTTTCTTTAGATGATTCTGGACATCAATATTTTCTATTTCAGAATGCGTGTGAATATTGTTTTAGAATCCTCCCACCCTCTGTCTGCCCTAGACCACCGAATCCTATTCACAGGGGTCCTCTATCCTCTTCCGTGCTAGTGTCAGTCGAAAAAGTGGACCTCCCTAACCTAATTAAGTCTAGGGAGTCTCTTTCTCCTTCAACGGGACTTCTTTCCCGTTTGCCTGACCTGGACGAAGATTTTTGTACTAGCCCGGCAACTGGGTGGATCATGTCCGCTAAACTCTTACGGACAAGGGTTTCCTGGGTATCTGTTAGGCCTCCGGTTTCAAATGAAAATCGACCTGGGATGTTTTATCAAATCCCCTCACTTGATTCCGACAGCCCCAGGGCAGGCATTAGGCCTTCCTCTCCCGATCTCTCTCTCTTTCTCTCTCTCATTCACTTCTTTAGCACCGGGAGTTGCATCCAATAGATGGGGTTCGCTTCAAACATTGACGTATTATCATTGATGTACGTATTATTATCGATATTTAAGACAGGTGACAGCTTAATGCACGGTGAAAGTCATGCAGAAAGCTCCTAGTGGAGCTTTCTGCATGACTTTCACCATGCATTAAGAAGTCACCTGCCTAAAAGGGTCTAAATGCTTCTATAAAGAAATTTCGAATAATCGAGATTTTACCGTATATTCAAAATAATACTAAATACAATGCTCATAGAAAATTGCTTATTCATATACGCACATTATATGCAAATTAGCTGAAATACGCATGCTTTATAGAAATATTACCTGAAACAAAGGTGGTTTATTTTCCTTGTATGATCACATGAAAACATTCAAACATGAATTCAATAACTCTTGTTTATTAATAGGCATCTCAGACTAAACAATAAACTCGTTTTTTCTAAACAAAAATCGGATTGTTTTACTTCCTCATTATATTCATAAGAATACATTTATGAAAATTAGTTAAATTACATATCATATTCAAGTTATATGTCTTTGCTTTATTCAGGTTCTTGTTTGTTCTTCTTTTGCCTCTAAAAGCAAAGTTATGAAGCATTTGTGTAACCATGGATGTTTTGAAATTTACCTCGGGTTACCATGGAAACCGTTAAAAAACATAGCTTGGGCACAATTATTTTGGGGAATGCTCAAGTGGTGTTCTGCGGACCCCAACGAACAATTTAAACCTGAATTCAATACTTTTGTGCATTAATAGGCCTCTAAGACTAAACAAAAATCTCATTTTTCTAAAAAAGCGGATTTTTATACTTCCTTATTAATATTCATAAGCAATCATATATGAATATTATTAAAATTATATATCATAATCAAGTTATATGTCTCTGCTTTACTTTGGTTTTTGTTTTGTCCTTCTATTGCCACTAAAAGCAAAGTTATTATGCATTTTCTGAACCAATGATGTTTCGAAATTTACCTCCTCGGGTTACCATGGAAACCGTTCAATAAAACATAGATGGGACAAAATTACTTTGGGGGAATGCTCAAAATGTGTTCTGATGACCCCAACAAACAATTTAAACCTGAATTCAATAATTTGTGTGCATTAATAAGCCTATCAGACTAAACAACAAGCTCCATTTTCTAAAAAACACATTTTTTTACATTCTCATGAATATTCATAAGAATGCATTTATGAATATTAATTAAATCATATATCATATCTAAGCTATATGTCTCTGCTTTACTTTGGTACTTGTTTTGTCCTTCTATTACCCTAGCGAAAGTTTAATCATGTTACACATTTAAACATGTTTATTCATGTTTGAACATGTTATTTGAGACATTGATCATGTGGCCCGACTGTGTTTCATGAACATGTTTCACCATGAAACATGATCATGTAATAAACCTGTTATTGTAAGAGAATTGAAGTTTTCTTGGATGGAGTTTCCTCAACAAAGTCCAGATTTGGTGTAAAAAATTGTATTATATCAAAAGATTCATCAAAACAAGAAATTGCACTAACATGTTTCAACATGTTACTTAAAGTAAACATGTTCTACTGTCAAACATGATCGGAGGAATGATGATTATTATGTAAAAAACAAGAAAACGTGCTAACATGTTTGAACATGTTGCTGTCAGTAAAATGTCAAATATGATTGGAGGAATAATCATCGATCTCTACCAATGCAACCAATATAAAGCATACGTTAGAGGCCAATTTATAATTATCATCCTTTGGCCAGAGTTGTTACATCATCTGCTATTGTTAAGAATTCATGTATTTCTCTTGATCAGGGGATATACAAAAATAGTTGATGGAATTTTAACAGCTACCCTACTCATTGAACAGCATAAGAAAATGGATTATGGAAGCACAATTTAGATAAATTCTATAGAATAATGAAAGATGATGACATATAGCATTGTCATTCCAGCTGCATATGATTTAGCCTGCAGGTCCATAGTTGCTAAACACACACATAACTTGGCAACTTTTTCGCCATCTTTAGTCGAAAGTTTTATACCAGTGTCATGCAAAATTTGAAGTTCTTCACCTACTGACTTCAAGTGTTCTAAAAACGGTGGACTTGAATTGCCTTGCCAAATGCCTGCCAATAGCGTGTTTCCTCTAACAAACCTGTGAAATACTGACAGTTCATTGATTGAGATAAAAACTGGCCATAACTTAACTTTAACAAACACTCATTTTAGATTGAGAAAACTAAGTGGATAATTCTCAAAATGCTTTTTGCATATCTATGTCCTGCATTAAGCTCTCAGATATCAATATAGAGTCTTATCAGTATATCTTTGTGAAGTTCAGCTGAATACAAGTCAAGTGTTCTATGCTGTAGCATTCTTTATCAGTATTATATGTCTGCTTCAGAATTGTTGTCTGCTTGTCTAAGATTGTTCACATTGTTTTTTAATACATGTCAATCTTACAATTAACTCTCTTGTACAAAACAATTATGAAGTACAATATTGGATTCTGATCTGACACATATGTAACTTGAAGTTACATATGCATCAGATCAGAATCCAAACTGTGCTAGGTCTCCCTTTGCACTTTTCATAACAACTGGATTGCCTCCCTTCTGGGTAGACAACTGATATTTTTAGATCTGGCCTATTGCACAGACAATTAACCCTTTACTCCATAATTATGCATTTCTACACCATTGCAAACAGAGCAGACCCAGATTAGATGGCTCATTTAGTAGCCATATGATCAATCTGCTCTGTTTACTTATGATATTATATAGTGCAAATTGCATTAAATTATTTCCATTTTGTGTATAATATACAATGTACTTATAATATGTTTACTTAACCCTTTCCCTCATATAAATGCCTTTTCATGCATTTGCAAGCAGAGCAGACCCAGAGCAGCTGTCTGATTAGGGCCTACTCTGTTTGTTAATGGAATTTGAAAGAAGTTTTTCATTACTTTCTAAAATGGCTACACTTTCTATTTTTCATTATAACTATTTTGTCCATGAATATTCAGTAGATATTGAAATTTTGAATTAACATCGAACAGGGGAAGGGTTAAAAATAAGTTAAGATATGAATAATAATATGTACTCATGTAGAAGGTATAATGAAAATATCTGAAATTTTGAACATAAGTATAGATTAATTTATTCTTTCTGAAATTCAACCATTTTGCCCAGGGAGATGCTATACATACTTTTTTATATGACCTTCTTTAGATTTACATTGTTATAATATGTTTACATTTACATTTTTCTTTAATTTCTATTCACTTGAGGTCCTCTACAAAAGCTATATAAATTATGCCCTTGGGGTCAAAATTGGCACACCTCAGGGCTGGCTAGTTTTCTATAGAAACATAATAGTGAAAACTTTGAAAATCTTCTCCTCTGATTGTCTGGTGAGCGATGTCAGGGCCATTCTGGCCCTCATGTCATTATTAGTTATACAGTTCTTTCCCAGGGTACATGACGATTTATTCCCGGCTGAGGAAAATCATGTTGCCCGAGCCGTTAGGCGAGGGTTACATGATTTTACCAGCCGGGAATAAATCGTCATGTACCCTGGGAAAGAACTGTATAACGAATTTATTATACTGCAAAGTTTTACGGTTCGGATAATTTATATAAATCCATTTTTGCATGTTGAATCACTAAACACGCTAATTCCCCTAAAAGCGCCCCAATACATTTATTTCTACCCGAAGGTATCCGAAGTGGTGTGGATTATATTTCATCGGCGTTCGTGTTATTATAGATGGCTGGACGATATAATAATTAACTCCTCTAAAAACTGTTTTATTGGTCATTTCAAACAATGGTGTTTTTTAATTCATTTCTGCATTGTTTTCTTTACGTATCGATAGTTGTCTATTATGAAGTTTGCTATTGTTTAGCCGAGTCGAGAAGTCGGTCTTTTGGTTTCTGACCATAATATGTGGGACCTGTCATGGGGAATTTCTATGTACCCTGTCAGCTCGCAGGGTATATGGACTCATGTACACGGCTAGTTAACCAATCAGAAGTGGGGATTTTACTTTGCAGTATAATAATGTCTTATATCTCACTAACCGCTCTAGCTATTGGCATGGAATTGCATATACACAGTAAACACCATTCATACTTTCATTACTCACCCAGTCCATGCTGCCCGCAAGCCCAAGGTCATGGTCAAATGACTAAGTAATTTTATGTGCAGCTAGGCACACACCACCACGGGGGCATGGCTGTGTCTTACAGACACAATTTTCTAGTTTTGTATATCATTTTCCGGAGATCTTAATGAGATTAATTTTTATAATGATACATTTTAAGCAAACAGAGCAGACCCTGATTAGATGACTTCTAATGCGTGAAAACATGCTTTAATGAAAGAAATGGTTAATCGTTTCCCTCATATGAACGTGTTTTCTTTCATTTTACAAACAGTAGAACCAGATCAGATGCCTCCTTCCTATAGGAGCCGTCTGATCAGGGTCTGCTCTGTTGGCTTTTGGCATGATATAGATCTTATACTACAGGTTTTGTTTAAGCAAAAATATTACTTTTAAAATTTTACATTATAAAAACTTCAGCTAATAAATATTCATGATGTCATCATTTCTTACATTGATATATAACAGGGAAAGGAAAAAGGGTTAAACTGTGTTTCATTTCTGTGTTCTGATACGCTTATAATTCATTTTAACCTTTCCCTGTTGAATATAATATAGGAAATAATGATGTCAGGACTGAATATTCATAATGGCATATGTACACAGGGTTCTGGTAGTTCTAAATTGTATAGTCAGATCTATTATAGATTCATAAGCAAACAGAGTAGACTCTGACTAGATGGCTTCTACAGGAGAAGTGTAATCTGGGTCTACTCTGTTTTGCATGCAAATGCATTAAAAGGTGTTAATATGAAGAAAAGCATTAAGAAGTTCAATCTATATTTCAGCAACACACACAGTGGCTTATGCATCAGCAAACCGGAATACTGTGAATCAAACCCATGTCCAAGCCCAGACGTACAGGCAGATAGCCCAGCCACACAATCAGACAGCCCAGCCTCACAATCAGACAGCACAGCCACACAATGGGGTTCCTCGACAGCAAGTTACACAGAGGGTACCAACTAGAGAGACAAGATATCAGCCCATTCCTGACAAGGAGTTGCGAGAGTACAGTCATTCTATAGGTATATTCAGTTGTATATCATCAGAGCTACAGATAAAGGTGCCTACCAAATGATAAAACCATCACTTCTCCACCAAACCCTGTACTATGGCCACAAGAGAACGGTTAAGTAACATACATAAGCTTCTACAGTTTAATTTCTAAAGAGTGCTCACAGAAAGGGGTTTGGTGGAGAAATAAAGGAGCTATTCTTGAAAATGTTTAAAATAACACATATTACCTAGACCTCTCTGTCATAATTGATTTTCTCTTTTAATGCTTCATGAAATGACAGTTGGGGATACTTGGTGTTACCCCCTATCTATCCTTGTCCTTTGTGTCGATTTGTCTGTTCATCATCATCATCATCATCATCTGTGTTTTGATTAACCCTTTCCTCCATAAATACGACTTTGTACAGTGCTCCCTCCGAACAACGACACTTTACGGAAACACATAAAAGTGCCGTTGTGCGGAGGGTGTTGTTGTTGGGAGGGAACACTACACAGACGTATTTTGACAGATGGATGTATGCGTTGATGATTTAATAAATAGGTAGATAGATGGACAGATTAACAGACAGACAGACCTGTTTAGAATGCATAACAAAATGTTTCCCTACGTCCACAAATCCCTATCCGCAAGTTGAAAAATGAACGTGTTTGATTAAGTCCACCTGGAGTAGAATTGTTCGGAAGAACATGTTCTATTTTATTGACCGTTTCTTTCTGAGAAAATTAGAGGAAAACGGAATAAAAATCGTTACGCATTTATGTTCAAATTTGACAAGAGTACTGTTGCTGTGAAGAATTTTTAGTTTCTAAGTTCAGTTTATGACCGAACTCTGTTGAAATTCATTTCTGTCACACGATCTTTTTCTAGTAGTGATAAATCGAACGCGCCTATGGTTATCATCATTGGAACGAGAGAAATAAACAAATTTAACCGACAAAATTTCTTTTACTTTATAAATATAGAAAAGGTGTTTCTCAATTGAAATTCAGTATTCTCTTAATCAATCATGCACAACAGCATATAGGTGTCAGTGTGTCATAATGAATTGTCACTCGAGTCGCACAACGGATTAGCTATGGTTGACTGAATTATTGCTTTGAGCTAGTAAGGTAACAGGCGGTCGTTAATTACATAAAGATTAGTGTCATTGGGACCAATCATCTTTCACATGCTTGGTTGCTTTTGTTCAGTGGTCAGAAAATTACGTTCAGCTGAAGTACCGTTGAAGGGGGGTAAATGTTATCGTCCGGCTACAAATGTACATGTCGTTAGCCGTTGTAGAGAGGTATCGTTCGCAGGAGGGAGTTTTACTTGAAAATCCTCCGGGGAATACACGTTGTCGCTATGGGGAGGGAATCGTTGTTGGGAGGTGACGTTAATGGAGGGAGCACTGTACACCTCTTTTTGAAACCATTGTGATAAATACATGTAGAGCATTTATCACAGTGGTTTCAAGATTAAAAAAATGTAAAGTTTTCCTTTTCTCTAGTTAATTCTCCTTTTTGGTAGGATCATTCAAAGAGGTTGGATCTAAAAATGGCTTATGGAGGAAAGGGTTAACATTCAGGTGTAGGGGTACCATCCACATCAGTAGGCCCCTTTTTGGTAACTGGCTGGTTGTACGCATGGCAGATCTCAAACTAGACCTCCACTGAATTCTATCTTGAGGGTCAATCTCGACCAGTTTCCATTCTCTGCGATTTTCCTCTGTCAGTGCATTTCATGTCGTCTTGGCTGCCTGAGGTCCACATGTGCCTTCATCCTGTATGTTCAAAGCTGTCTTGTCAGCACCACTAGTTGGTCAGAAAAACTGATTTTCTTATTAACCCATTACTCCATGAATATTCATCATAATATTATGAATATCAATAAGTTCATTTTTGTAATGATCTGTGGATATGCAAATGTTTGTCTAAAGTAGTAACTATAGAATCATATCTGTATTATTTGAAAAGTAAACAGAGCAGAACCTGATCAGATGGCTACTACAGGAACCGTCTGATATGTGTCTACTCTGTTTGCAAAGGCATAGAAAGACATATTTATGGAGTAAATTGTTAACATTAGGTTTGACATGCCTCATGTGTCAGTCAGCCTCCATATATAGACTCTTTGAATGCAGTCATAGCTTCTGAATACATCTTTTGAGACAAGGATCAAGGTTAAGGTCACTGATACTAAAAATGGAAAAATCCATTTTTGTTCATAACCATATTTGGATTTTCTGATAGCTTGCATGGAGACAAAATATTCAATCGGATCAATGAGAATTGAGGTCAAGGTCATTGTCCGTAATTGCAAAGGAAAAATCAGTTTCTGCTCAATAACTTTTGCTATTAACCCTTTCCCTCATATTGATGACTTTTGACGACCCTGTAGGAGCCGTCTGATCTGGGTCTATTCTGTTTGCATTTGCTTGAAAGCACATTTTTATGAGGGGAAGGGTTAACAAGAAAGGTGGGATGTACTTCTGGCCTCAAGGATATTGTTATTTATTATTAACCCATTCCTTGCTCAATATTGGTGTAAGAAATAATAACAACACGAATATCTATTAGCAGTATATTTATAAACTTTTAAAAGAATTGTTTTGCTTTAACAAAAACTGTCCAATCTGATTTATAGCATGTCAAAAGCAAATGAGTTTTCTGATCTGGGTCTACTCTGTTTGCAAAAACATTACTATAAGGTAAAGGGTTAAACCTTTACTCCATGAATATGCGTTTCTATGCCTTTGCAAACTGAGTAGACCCAGATCATAGTAACAGTCTGATCAGGGTCTGCTCTGTTTGCTAATAGAACACTACAGATGTGATTCTTTAGTTTCTGCTTTTGGAAAATGTTCATGTCTTGATATGCCATTTAAAATAAATATTCTAATCAATATTCATGATGTCATTTTTTCTCACATAAATATTTATGGAGTAAAGGGTTAGTAATGGATGTGTTTGTTCGTTACTTAGCAGACACATTGTGTAAAAAAAAATTTGTGTCACCTGTTTTAGCACTTAAGGATCATCTTTCTGTCATCATTTTGTTCTTTGGTCCATTGGAACACTGTTCGGCCATTGTTGTCATTACAATACAGTTTCCTGGCTGTTTTGTGTTGTTAGTTTTATTTGATTGGGTTAATTAACACCCTTAACCTTTTACATCAGAGTAGATCTAGTTCTGATGGTTCCTATAGTAACCATCTATTTAGGGTCTCCTTTGTTTACTTAACCCTTCGCTTGCTATTCACGGCAATATACCTACCTGTAAATAGTGAAGACCCAGATGAGACAGCTCCTGTAGGAGCTGTCTCATCAGAGTCTGCACCAACATATCATACAGAAGCTGGCTGATCTGGGTCTGATCTGTTTGTAAGAGTGCCAAAAGTATTCTATACTTAACCCTTCGCTTGCTGTTTGCTTCAATATACCTACCTGTAAAAAGTGAAGACCCAGATGAGACAGCTTCTGCTTGAGCTGTCTCATCAGGGTCTGCACTATTTACAAGTTAATTGTGCAACCAGTGCACTCTACAGCAGTGATTGCACAGCGAAATACTTGTACACAGTGAAGGTATACAATGTTTGTAATTATACAACAGGGCATGGGTAAAGAAGGAGAAATTGTTTTAAAATTCAGCAAGAGAAGGGTTAAGTAACATACATATGCTTCTACAGTTTAGTTTCTCAATGGCCAAACATTACAGAAGCTGTATGCCACTGTATAGAATAATGCAATTAATATGCAGAGGCTAAGATAAGATGCATAAGTTAAAACATTTTCATGAATAACTTCTTTTTCTCCACCCAACAATGTGTTGTAACTACTCTTTAGATTCCTCACGAGGCACCACCAAACCCTATGTTCAGAGCACTCTTTAGATTCATCTCAAAGAGACGGTTCTAAAGAATGCTTACCACTTAGGGTTTGATGGAGAAATGACGATTTGAGTATGCATCTTTATCTGTTTCCCCTGTTTTAACTCATTCTCTCCTACTGACATCTTATTGCGCCTATGTAAACTTTGTTTTGTGAAATCATATAGGAGCAAATGCTCTATTTATCACAATGGGTTCAAACTACAAAATTCTAAAATTTCCATTTTTTCTAGTTAATGCTCCTTTTCAGTAGATTTATTCAAAGAGGCTGGGTCTAAAAATTAAGTCTAGGGGAAAATGAGTTAAGTTATGGTCAGTGTTGCTGAAATAGAAAACCAGTTTCTACTCAATGACTTTAGTTAGGAAGGCATGCCATGACCAATTTAGACCTTTCCCAGTTCATTTGTCTCCTCGAGACAATTCTACAGAATTGTGAGTACACACTGTTATCTGTTGATCTTTAATTGTGACTTCAAGGAAAACTTCAAAACTCTTCTCTAAAAACCGATGGTCCAATTCGAATGGAGTTTGACAGGACTTGGATACCTGTTACGCTTAGCTAAAATGGTTTATTCCAATATCTCCCACATTTTGATTTTATATTTTCCAATAGGTCCCACATTGAATCAGTCAAGCTTAAAGTAGACTATAATAATATATAACAATTATATCTTTGCAAAATGTTTGCTTTTGATTTTTTTCAAGAAGATAAATTATTGAAAAGTACTCACAGATTATACTATTATTGTCATTTGATTTGCTGCATATCTAAATTGTTAAAACCATGCTGTTGTCAGAAAAATATCTCTTCATATGTCTTTACAATTATGACTATAGGCAAACCTTTTTCTTTAACCCTTTCCCTGTTCTATATTTATCACAAATTTCAATACCTACTGAATATTCATGAACAAATAGTTATAACGAAATATGGTAGGTGAACCATTGTAGCCATTTTAGAAAGTAAAGAAACAGATCTTTCAAATTCTATAAGCAAACAGCAGACCCTGATCAGACAGCTCCTCTAGGAGCCGTCTGATCTGGGTCTACTCTGTTTGCAGATGCGTGAAAACATGTTTATTTGAGGGAAAGGGTTAAGACCTTTTTAATGCTTTTGCAAGCAGTGTAGACACAGATGAGATAGCTGCTGTAGTAGTTGTGTGATGACCAGGGTCTGGTTTGTTTGCTAATTTGGCAAATGTACAGTAAAACCTCTCTATATTGGCCACTAAATTGTGTTAACTAGATGGTATTTAGGGAAGGTGGCAGCTTAAAGCAAGATGAAAGTAAAACAGAACGCTCCTATAGGTGCGTCCTGTTTTACTTTCAGCTTGCTTTAAGCAGCCACCTGCCGTTAACACAAAATACTTGATGTAATTTAATGGCCGTTATAGGGATGTTTTACTACATATTTTGTGAGTCAGAAAAGGCCCATCTAGTGTATTTTTCAGGTAAGCTGTTTTACTTTGCAGGTACAAATTGGGAGTTGACGAGCTATTCTCTAGGGTATGTTAATCACCAGGTGAACTCTTTGAAAGAGTTGTACCCTCTTCAGGTAAAACACACATTGGTTCTGTTTAAATTGTTAATCCTTTACTCCACAAATACTCATGTCAGAAATAATGACATCATGAATATTAATGAGCTGAATTTTTATAATGAAGTGAACACAAGGTGTTTTTGCCTTGGCAGGGTGATATCAATATTATTTCATAATCGAACAGAACAGCCCCTGATCTGACGGCTCCTGCTGGTGTCATATGATCTGGGTCTATTCTGTTAGCAAATTCATTAACCCTTTCCCTGTTCTATATTTAGCCTAAATTTCAATCCCTACTGAATATTCATTAACAAAATAGTTTATAAATAAATATGAAAGATGGACCATTGTAGACATTTTGGAAAGCAAAGAAACAGATCTTTCAAAGTCTTTTAGCAAACAGAGCAGACCCTTATCAGACGGCTCCTCTAGGAGCCGTCTGATCTGGGTCTACTCTGTTTGCAAATGTGTGAAAACATGTTTATATGAGGGAAAGGGTTAAAGGGAGTATAAATAGTTAATGTCTTTCTCTATTGCCTTGTATTTGTTATGGAGTAAACAGTTCATTTATGAATTAGTTATATTTTTTGCATAAAAATCCCATATTTCACTAAAAGTACATTTTGGGCGAAACATTTTATTATGTACATTGTGTCGTAAGCAAAAGTTTTTATGTAAATTTTCTATAAATTCTTCAAAAAAAACTTTACCTGCTGCTGCAAATGAATTTCGGTTTTTATCACTTTTAGCCATGAATTTTCAAATTATTATAAATTTGCTAGAAGATAATTTATTAGAAACAGTACAGACCTTGATCAAACCCTCAAGGTGCATATACCCCTCAGATCTGGGTCTACACTGTTTGCAAATGACAAAGTATATGTGTCCTAGGTTGAAAGCCTTTAACAATAATTATTTATCCAAACCTTTATGCTGTTTAGGCTGAAACAAGGAATTATGTCATGCTTAAGCAGTGGCATGATGTAGTTTTGAGATGTAAGGAAGATGTGAGACTTTTGCTGGCTCAGACGTTTGTGGAGGAGCGCAACAACGAAGCTGCAGAAGCAGTTATAGGAGCCGATAAGCTTTTAGGTATGTCACCATCCTTGTCAGAGGACATGACCTTTGTTCTCACAGAGCCTTAGAGAAACAGAGTCTTCTGATCAGGGTCTGCTTTTGAAATGATACTGAGCTCCAGATAAGATGTGTAAATTTAAACTTTTACAACAACAGCTCCTTTATTTCTCCACCAAACTTTATTCGAAGAGACGATTCTAAAGAGTGGCCACAGTATAGGGTTTGATGGTGAAATGACGATTTTAGTATTTAACGCACCATTATCTGTAACTCTGATAACATAAATCTGATTCTACAGTTTTTGCCATGGCAAAAACTTCCTTTGTTCGTACATGTATTATGTATATCATTATTTATAAGAAGTCTGTTAATTAGTTAATTTTCATAATGTCATTATTCATAAACATTCGCAGTGTAAAGGGCTAACACTTTAAACAGAACCAAAGTTTGTCTTGCCTTGCAATTGCAGATCAACTGCCAATGTTTGCCTATAATAGAACCAGAACATATGGCTCCTATAGGAGCGGTCAGGGTCCATGCTTATAAAATTTTTAGTTGAGTCTGAGTAAATTCTCAAGTTTTTGATTGGTCAAAAGCTTGAGAACTCAAATCAGACCAATCAAAAGCTTGAGAACGAACTCAGACTCAACTAAAAAGCTGTATAAGCATGGACCCTGATCAGGGTCTGCTCTGTTTGCTTTAGATATGATAAAGATTTGATTTTACAGGTTTCTTCAAAGCAATAATATTGAGCAAATGCTCTATTTACCATATTTACTATGATTTCAAAAAATGACTCAAAAAGAGGCCTCAAAATGTGTCAATATATAGGAACGGGATAAGTTTGAACTGGGTCGACACTATTTGCTATAATGTAACTGTAATTCGAAGTTACCAAAGTGCTGCAAATTAAACTTAATAATGAAGCTTTACAAGTGGTTGAGAAGGGAGACTGGGGTGTTTGAATACTTGAGGTGATTAGAGTGCTTATACCAGTCATACTGTTCTGAATCAAGCTGAGACCATCAGAGCTACAGATAAAAGTGCATACTCAAATACTCTTTGTGACGATTCTAAAGAGTGGTCACAACATAGGGTTTGGTGGAGAAATAAAGAATTTATATCTGAAAATGTGTTAATTTACACATCTTATCTGGAGCTCTGGACAATCATTACCCTCTTAGTTCTCTCTTCGAACTCACCAAGCCCCGCCCTCCATTAACCCTGTCCCCATATAAATGCCTTCCTTTTTCATGCATTTGGATACAGACTAGAAACGGATCAGATGGCTACTATAGGAGACATCTGATCAGTGTCTGCTCTGTTTGCTTTTGACATGGTATAGATAGTTTTTGTCAAAGTACAACATCTTGAAAAGTTTATTACATAAAGTTCAGCTAATAAATATTCATGATGTCATTATTTCTTATATAAATATTGAACAGGGAAATAGTTGACACCCAATATTTGGTCCTGATTCCACATTCACCAGAGCTACAGATATCGGTGTGTACACCCAAATACTAAAATCGTCATTTCTCCACCAAATCCTATGCTGTGACCACTCTTTAGAATCATCTCTTTGAAACAATTCTAAAGAGTAGTCACAGTACAGATAAGTGTATGTACACCCAAATACTAAAAATCTCTCCACCAAATTCTATGCTGTGACTACTCTTTATAATCATCTTCTCGACTAAAGAGTAGTCACAGTATAGGGTTTGGTGGAGAAACAAAGGAATTATTTTTGAAAATGTTGAACTGGACTGATTCAGTGTTTCTAAATGCCATTTTTCAGAAATACAGCAGATGGGAGTAGCTAATTATCAGCGGTCAACAAAGGAAGCCATCAAAAATATCTCTTTTGAAGGAAGGTCATCTCATGAGAAGTCCAGTATCAACATTGGGGCTTCTGGAGCTGTCAATGTTTTTCCTGGTAGTCAGATTGTGTTAGGTGGCCCCGTATCCATTGGCAGTGGTGGAGACAATGGACATTCAGGTAACCTAGCCTTGACATGATAAAGCTTCTTAATATGAGTCTTGAGTTTCTTCTGTAGTAATTGATTGGTCAGTCAGATGCTTGAAATTGAAGAGATGGACTCAAGCAGTAAATTTTAGAATCTCAGCCTTATAAGTTTTGTAGAGTATGCTCCAGTCAGACCGTCTGTCAATCTATCTGCCTGTCTACCCACATGAGCAATTTTGTTTGCAGCATGATTCAGACATTGTCCATGGAATCATAAATCAACCTTCATTGGTGATTAGTTCCCATATGTAGTTGTGCGTTTGCTACATGCAGATGTGAGCAGGTATTGGATACAAGACCAAAGTCATGAACTTGTAGAAAATGTACTTATAAAAAGTGTCAGGTATATTTTTCACTTCTACATTATGCCATCTGTAAACTTTAGTCTACACTGAGAACAGTGCACATATACCTGTTCTTTTTGTCATCTGCATATTATATGTCTGTCTTTCCTGTCCTGTCTGTCTATTTCTGTATGTCTGTGTCTGTTTATATGTCTGTCTTTGTCTGTTTGTCTGTCACTCTGTCTGTGTCTGCTTGTTCACCTCTCAGTGTGTCTGTCTGTGTTTGTTTGTATGTCTGTCTGTGCCTGTGTCTCTGTGTGTCTGTCTATCAGTCTGTGTCTGTTTGTCTGTCTGTATGCGTCTGTCTGTCTCTGTTTGTCTGTCTATCAGTCTGTTTGTATCTGTTCACCTCTCAGTGTCTGTCTGTGTCTATCCCTGCTTGCCTGTCTGTATGTCTGTGTCTGTCTGTCTATCAGTCTTTCTGTGTCTGATAAAATTTGCAGTATGATTAAGCCTTTGAATTCGGAAAGTGAGTGCACTGTCATTTGCAAACAGTGTAGCCTGATCAGATGGCTCATAGTTCTCAAAGTACTCTCACAAAATTTACCCTTTCATACTCTATGTAGTTCTGCCAAAATAGTATAGAATCAGATCAAATATATTCTGTTAACAAACAGAGCAAACCCTGTAGGAGCCTACTGATCTGGGTTCTACTCCATTTGAAAAGATATCAAAAGTTCTTTATGGTGTAAAGCGTTAAGCAGTGATGAACAATTTAGCGTTGAAGGGGTCATCAATAAATGTACACTTCACTGTTGCAGATTTGAGTAGCTGTAATGAAGGTCTAAAACAGTTACAACTCTTTAGTGATGTGAATATTGGAGGCCAGTCTGCAATGAATGTCTACAACGCCCGAGTGGAAACCAGACCTGGAGTCAGCTTTAATATAGAACAAGCACAAAATGTCAGGGGTGAGAGCAAGTCAGTTGGTTATTGACTTATTTACATGTCAATGTATGGCAGTTTACTATGGATTCATGGTTTCCTATTGATCCGTGGGTTGTGTAATCACATAGTTTTCTCAAAACAGAGTTAATTGAATTTCTGTGACCCAGTTTTTGTCAATAACCCCTATGAAAAGGGCTCTTTAATGTGTGGACCTTTCTGCAAACCCTTACATGGACCTTTTTGGGGCGATCTATCAAAACACTAAATTGGATTAAATTAGCTCACCTGAGCCGAAGTCTTCCGGCGTCCATCCACATTTTCAAATGACATCTCCTATGAAACTGCTGACCCGATTTTAACCAAATTTTGTCAGAAGCATCAGTGGCTAGGGGGAACGAAATATTGTTCACATTATGATCCCCGGCCCAAAAAATGACCCAGGCCAAGGGCTTATCAGTTTTTCATTGGAAAATCTTTAAAAATCTTCTCCTATGGATTAAAGATGTTGGAGGCCCATTATTATGTGTAAGGTGTGAAACATAAACAGATATGTTCTGACCAGTCACGACTCTCGAACATGTGAAAACACCCCGAGGCCTATGTACACAGGTAATTGGCAGATCGACTCATGTGTGGTAAAAATCCATTTGATCAATGCCACAGAACAGCAAAACATGATCGACATGTTGAAAAGATTGACTTATAAAAGATCGACACATAAATGGATTTTCATATAGAAAATATAAGGAAACATGTTGGGACTTGGAAGAAAGATCGACACATAGAGAAAGACGACACATGGAAGGTTGACACATAGAAGTTGCACTGTATATCATTACAGTATAACAGCGTTATTTCGACTCTCGATTTTCCGAGATACCCGCTTATTCCGAGGGAATGTTGAAGTCCCGGCTCAAATGCTATCAAATCTCATTGAAAATATCTGCATTAATTCGAATAGCAATAATCCGAAAATTCAAGCATGTGTGCTGGTCCCGCGGATCATTCTGGTTCCCTTTATTGATTGTTTAATTCGAGCAAGGTGTTTTCCCATCTCCGAGGTAATTATTCAAACTTTTTCGATACGTTGTCATGACCTTTTGAAAGATCCATGTAGGGGACATTAGATCTTCCAAATGTGTGAATAACACATTCATTGAATGCAGATTTTACTTTGGTGTAAATAATGATGAGAATTTAATAGACTGAATTAAGTCTTAATAAACAAAGAATCACACTCATAATTTGAATACGTTCGCAAGCGTGTAGCTATTTTTCTGTACCGCTGAATGTGTGCCATATAACGTCTATCTGCTTTAAATTTTGTAATAGTGCTGTGCTTTTCGTGTAGTGCTTCGAAATTCGCAATATTTTTGTTGCTTTTAGACTCTCGTTCATGCAGACTCTTGCTACGAGAGATGAACGAGAATAACCATGTCAGACGAAAAAAGCCGAGTGTTCCGGTTATTAATTAATTTGGTCACTCGCCCTGATTTTCCTTACTACGAAACTGCACGGGAACGAAACGAAAATGCTTGTTTGTGCACCCAACTCAGCACCAACAACTAAATTCATGTCAACAAATGGAAAAATATGCAAAATGAACGACTATACGCTACGACTGTTCAAGGGATATGTCTAAATGGTTTGAAACAAGTTATGAGTTTATTGTGAAGGGTCCGTTGAAAGGACAAATACAAATTATACTAAAAATTCGGTCACCGAAGTGAATGGTGTTTTTAGCTCACCTGAGCCAAAGGCTCAGGTGAGTTATTGTGACCGTGATCCGTCCGGCGTCCGGCGTCCGGTGTCCGGTGTCCGGCGTCCGGCCACATTTTCAAACGACATCTCCTCTGAAACTACTGACCCGACTGAGCCATATTTGTATAGGACCATTAGATCACGTAACATACCAAACATCAAAGGTCTAGGCCTTACAGTTTCAGAAGATTTTTAAAGATTTTCCTATGAAAAACTGATAAGCCCTTGGGCGGGCCATTTTTGGCCCAGGGGTCATAATTTGAACAATCTTTGCAGAGAACCATTACATCATGCTACATTCCAAATATCAAAGGTAAAGGCCTAACAGTTTCAGACAAAAAGATTTTTAAAGATTTTCCTATGAAAAACTGATAAGCCCTTGGGCGGGGCCATTTTTGGTCCAGGGTCATGATTTGAACAATCTTTGTAGAGGACAATTTGACCATGCTACATGCCAAATATCAAAGGTCTAGGCCTTACAGTATCAGAGAAGAAGATTTTTAAAGATTTTCCTTTGAAAAACTGATAAACCCTTGGGCGGGGCCATTTTTGGCCCGGGTGTCATAATTTGAACAATCTTTGTAGAGGACCGTTAGAGCATGCTACATACCAAATATCAAAGGTCTAGGCCTTACAGTTTCAGAGAAGAAGATTTTTAAAGATTTTCCTATGACAAACTGATAAGCCCCGGGGCGGGGCCATTTTTGGCCCGGGGGTCATAATTTGAACAATCTTTGTAGAGGACCATAAGATCATGCTACATGCCAAATATCAAAAGTCTAGGCCTTACAGTTTCAGAGAAGAAGATTTTTAAAGATTTTCCTATGAAAAACTTATAAGCCCTAGGGCGGGGCCATTTTTGGCCCGGGGGTCATAATTTGAACAATCTTTGTAGAGTACCATTAGATCATGCTAAATACCAAATATCAAAGGTCTAGGCCTTACAGTTTCAGAGAAGAAGATTTTTAAAGATTTTCCTATGAAAAACTGATAAGCCCTTGGGCGGGGCCATTTTTGGCCCGGGTGTCATAATTTGAACAATCTTTGTAGAGGACCATAAGATCATGCTACATGCCAAATATCAAAAGTCTCGGCCTTACAGTTTCAGAGAAGAAGATTTTTAAAGATTTTCCTATGACAAACTGACAAGCCCTAGGGCGGGGCCATTTTTGGCCCGGGGGTCATAATGTGAAAAATATTTCGTTCCCCCTAACCACTGATGCTTCTGACAAAATTTGATTAAAATCGGGTCAGTAGTTTCAGAGGAGATGTCGTTTGAAAATGTGGCCGGACGCCGGACACCGGACACCGGACGGATCACGGTCACAATAACTCACCTGAGCCTTTGGCTCAGGTGAGCTAAAAACACCATTCACTTCGGTGACCGAATTTTTAGTATAATTTGTATTTGTCCTTTCAACGGACCCTTCACAATAAACTCATAACTTGTTTCAAACCATTTAGACATATCCCTTGAACAGTCGTAGCGTATAGTCGTTCATTTTGCATATTTTTCCATTTGTTGACATGAATTTAGTTGTTGGTGCTGAGTTGGGTGCACAAACAAGCATTTTCGTTTCGTTCCCGTGCAGTTTCGTAGTAAGGAAAATCAGGGCGAGTGACCAAATTAATTAATAACCGGAACACTCGGCTTTTTTCGTCTGACATGGTTATTCTCGTTCATCTCTCGTAGCAAGAGTCTGCATGAACGAGAGTCTAAAAGCAACAAAAATATTGCGAATTTCGAAGCACTACACGAAAAGCACAGCACTATTACAAAATTTAAAGCAGATAGACGTTATATGGCACACATTCAGCGGTACAGAAAAATAGCTACACGCTTGCGAACGTATTCAAATTATGAGTGTGATTCTTTGTTTATTAAGACTTAATTCAGTCTATTAAATTCTCATCATTATTTACACCAAAGTAAAATCTGCATTCAATGAATGTGTTATTCACACATTTGGAAGATCTAATGTCCCCTACATGGATCTTTCAAAAGGTCATGACAACGTATCGAAAAAGTTTGAATAATTACCTCGGAGATGGGAAAACACCTTGCTCGAATTAAACAATCAATAAAGGGAACCAGAATGATCCGCGGGACCAGCACACATGCTTGAATTTTCGGATTATTGCTATTCGAATTAATGCAGATATTTTCAATGAGATTTGATAGCATTTGAGCCGGGACTTCAACATTCCCTCGGAATAAGCGGGTATCTCGGAAAATCGAGAGTCGAAATAACGCTGTTATACTGTAATGATATACAGTGCAACTTCTATGTGTCAACCTTCCATGTGTCGTCTTTCTCTATGTGTCGATCTTTCTTCCAAGTCCCAACATGTTTCCTTATATTTTCTATATGAAAATCCATTTATGTGTCGATCTTTTATAAGTCAATCTTTTCAACATGTCGATCATGTTTTGCTGTTCTGTGGCATTGATCAAATGGATTTTTACCACACATGAGTCGATCTGCCAATTACCTGTGTACATAGGCCTCGGGGTGTTTTCACATGTTCGAGAGTCGTGACTGGTCAGAACATATCTGTTTATGTTTCACACCTTACACATAATAATGGGCCTCCAACATCTTTAATCCATAGGAGAAGATTTTTAAAGATTTTCCAATGAAAAACTGATAAGCCCTTGGCCTGGGTCATTTTTTGGGCCGGGGATCATAATGTGAACAATATTTCGTTCCCCCTAGCCACTGATGCTTCTGACAAAATTTATTTGGTATGTTACGTGATCTAATGGTCCTATACAAATATGTAGCTTGGCTTATGGTCCTCTGCCAAGAATGTTCAACTTACTACCCTGGCCTCTGGGCAAAACTTGGCCCTGCCTTGGGGCTTATCAGTTTTTCATGGGAAAAATATGAAATATTATTTTTCTCTGAAACCATTAGGCTTAGACCTTTAATTAATGGCATACTGCTTTGCCTTGTGGTTCTCTACCAACGTTGTACAAATGATGACTTCTTGGTCAAAAATGGCCCCGCCCCTTGGGTTATCTCAGGTGAGCGCTTCAGGGCCTCATGGCCCTCTTGTCTGTTATCTTTTATATAAGGAAAGAATTATATATGCATTGAAGTTTATGATAATGTTAAAACAGTTTTCTGTGAAGAACTACGCTTCCTCTCGTCGTCAAACAATACTCTTGGAAATGACATAAAATGCACTTGGTTCTTTTGAGCATCGCGATAACCCGAGGTTTTTGCTGATTCCCGATGGTGCTCGAAATATCGCCAATATACTGTATTTGATAGTCCTACCAAGATTGTTCAAATAATGACCCCCAGGCCAAAATGGCCCCACCAAGGGGTTTATCAGTTTTATATAGATTTGTATAGGAAAACCTTTAAAGATCTTCTTTCCTGAAACCATAAGGCCAATACCTTTACTATTTGACTTGCAGCTCAACCATATAGTCCTCTTTCAAGATTGTACAAATTATGACTCCTTGGTAAAAAATGTCCCCGCCCTGGGGCATATCAGTTTTTCATAGACTTATTTAAGAAAAACCTTAAAAAGTCTTAGTCCCTTAAACTATAAGACCCATACCTTCCATATTTGGTATGTAGCTTTGCCTTGTGATCCTCTGCCAAGAAAGATCAACCTAGGACACGACCTACGGGCGAAACTTGGCCCTGCCGTGAGGCTTTATCAGTTTTTCATGGGGAAAATAATTATAAAATATTATTTTTCTCTGAAACCTTACGGCTTAGACTTTTAATTGAAGACATGCCTTATGGTTCTCTACTAAGGTTGCATGACTTTGGGGTGAAAAATGGCCCCATCCGGGGGTTATCTCAGGTGAGCGCTTCAGGGCCTCGTGGCCCTCTTGTTCTCTGAAACCATAAGGCTTAGACCTTTAATTAATGGTATACTGCTTTGTCTTGTGGTTCTCAACCAAGGTTGTACACATGATTTCTTGTGTTCAAAAATGGCCCCGCCCCTGGGGTTATCTCAGGTGAGCACTTCAGGGCCTCATGGCCCTCTTGTTTGAAAGAAATAATACAAATCTGATTTATAGTTTTTATGGTAGCCAAAAAAAATCTGTAATCATTGATCATTGTGTAAAAACAAATACATGTAATGAATTTTCATGAAGTTATGTATTCTTGTATAAATATTCATGGGGTAAAGGCTTAAGACTTTGCATGCTAGTGACTGATTCTCCCACTATTTGTTACAAATGCAAACAGTTTGGATCCAGATCATGCTCCAAAAAAAAAAACGAGGCACCTGATGTGAGATACAAATTGATTGTAACTCACACTTAACTTCTGATAAAAAAACTTCTGATAAAAAAATCAACAGAAAATAGCAAAATTACTTAGCAGTTGAATAGAGGGACAAATGGGGACATTTTGTAGTGTCCCCTCTGTAACTCCTACATACTTGAGTTGATTTCAAATTAACCTTGTACAAATATTTAAAGTCAGTATGACATTTTTACCCTGCAAGAGACTTGGTTGGCAGACTATGAGATATGTGAAAATATTTTTCCCGAGTATACTTTATACGGTTGTAAAGCCATTGAGTCAGAACGGGGAGGCAGGAACATGGGGGGTGTGGTAGTATTCGTGAAACACTCACTCTGCCAGAAAGTCAGGCACAGGGCTCTAGAAATTTTCAAATCCCAACCGGTCCAGCCGGTAAACGGACATTAGCCCCCCCCCCCTTCCCCGGACATTTGCCACCTATTTCTTGATGAGCGGACATTTGCCCCCTTGTCTTCTTGTGATATGCGGACATAAGCCACCCGGTAATATGTTTATGAGGGCTATTGCCAACTTATAGTTTGTATATAATAATATGATAGCATGAAATATCGAAATTTGTGAACACCATTTGACATTCGCGAAAACTAATGACATTTCAAGTTTGCATGAATGGCAGTTTTGAAGACTTTGATAGAGAAGCAAGAAAACTAGTTTGCATTTAAAATCTTACATGATTAGTTATTATCATTTAGCTTATGATGCATACTTATTTCTCATCAGATAAACGAAAGCAACAAGCCAACATTGTTTTTCTGTTCACTGCAGCATATTTGTACACATTTTAAATATGGGTTACTACTTATCTTAGACAAATCACTTTTTGGATATGATAATGATGTGTTGTATTGTTCCTTATATGTTCCACCTGAAAACTCCCCCTGCTTGAAGGGTGAAATAATGTCGGTGCTACAAATGCTTGAGGATATCATTATACGTGAACAGTTCTTAGATATGGACCTGATATTAAATGCTGACCTAAATGCAAGGACAGGTTGTGAACAATACTTTTTAACTCATACAGACATTGTTCCTGAGTTACAAGATCTCTCTGATATTTTAGATAATAACATAGAAGAGCTTAGACACTCCAGAGACTCAAAAATTAACAAGTATGGTGCTTAGCTTTTGAATTTCTGTAAATCATATGATTGTTATATATAGTAAACGGAAGATTTGGTTCTGATAAAAATGTTAGTGATTTTACCTTTATTAATCAGATTGGATGTAGTGTAATTGATTATTTCATAGTATTGAAACGTATTTCTGGCCTTGTTCAAGATTTTGTAGTAGCGACTAGACCAGAGTGAGATCACTTACCTGTAAGTCTCAACTTAAGTGTCATTCCTTTCGGTAAAGCAGAAACGGCTTCGAAATATGATACTCAAAAAATAAGTTACAATATATCACAGGAGAACGTTGAGTCTTATTTAAAAACACTTTCAGAGTTTATCATGTCTGGAGAGTTTGATCAGGTTGATTATAAGTTACGCGACCCTATGTCAACAGCAGATGACGCTTTAAATAGTTTTCAAGATGCTCTTTTGAAAGGGAGTGAACTGTTCCGAAAGCTGAGAGGTACTAAACAGTCTATTTGTAAAAACAAGTCATGGTTTGATCGCAAATGTAAATATCTTAAGTCTAAGATGATGAAAAGTTTAAGAAAGTTTCGGTCCAGCCGTTGTGTAGATGACTTATATGTTTATCAACAATTCAGGAAACAATATAAAGTCTTGTGTAGAAACAAGAAGACCAGCTATGACAAGTACTTTGTATGTAGGTTAGAATCATCAATTAATAATTCTGCTAAATTTTGGAAAGAAATTAAAAACATTACAGGTAAATCTCGTAAGGATCCACCTATAACTAAGGAGTCCTGGTATGATCATTTTAGTTCCTTGTTTTCAGTTAGGTATGACACCCATGATTCTACCTTAAATGATAACGATTCATCTGATAGTGGTACAAACCAAGAATATGATTGTTTTAAAGACGATATATTAAATGCTCCGATAACTGATAACGAAATCATAGAAAGTATACAAAGTCTCAATGTAAAAAAAGCTTCTGCAGGTTTGTTTGTAGCCGAACACTTTAAGTATGGTATGGATGTTTTGTTACCGTATATTCGTATATTCTTTAACAAACTCTTTGATAGAGGTGACTTTCCTACAGCATGAACAAAATCTGTTATAGTGCCCTTGTATAAAAAGGGTAATGTAAGCTTTGCAAATAATTATCGTGGAATAGCATTGTTAGACGTTTTTAGTAAAGTTTATATATCTATTTTGACAAACGATTGACATTTTATACAAAGGTGTATGAAAAGATAGCAGAATCACAAGCTGGGTTTCGTGAAGGTTACTGTACTGTAGACAATGCATATGTTCTTTATTCTGTAGTTAGTAAATATTTTAATATGAAAAGGAAACCGGTTTATGTAGCTTTTGTTGATTTTCAAGAGGCATTTGATTCCGTAAATAGACCATAACTGTACGATATATTGCAAAGGAATGGTATTTCAGGTAAACTCATGATATCAATTAAAGCTATATATAACTCTGTTACAGCTTGTGTTAGGACTCAATACGGATGTACAGATAATTTTTCATGTCCGGTATGTTTGAGACAGGGCTGTAAGTTAAGTCCAATTTTATTCACAATGCTCATAAATGACCTAGATTAAATGTTAAAAAACAGAGGTATACAGTTATTAGTCCCCCAACCGGTAACCGGTAATAGGTTTGCTTGATTCCGTCTGTCTGTCTGTCCGTCTGTCTGTCCGTCCGTCCGCACTCACCAAAGGGTAGTTGTGTGACTTTTTATGCCCCCATAGACGATAGTCGGGGGGCATATTGTTTTTGCCCTGTCTGTCTGTCTGTCTGTTTGTCTGTTTGTCTGTTTGTCTGTTTGTTTGTCAGCAACTTTAACATTGGTCATAACTTTTGAGCCAGTATAGATAGAGACTTGATATTTGGCATACATATGTATCTCATGAAGCCGCACATTTTGAGGGGTGACGTGTCAAGGTCAAGGTCATCCTTCAAGGTCAGAGGTCAAATATATGGGTCAAATCGCCGACTTTAACATTGGCCATAACTTTTGGACCAGTAGAGATAGAGACTTGATATTTGGCATGCTTGTGTATCTCATGAGGCTGCACATTTTGAGGGGTGACATGTCAAGGTCAAGGTCAGAGGTCAAGGTCAGAGGTCAAATATATGAGGGGGCATAGTGTTTCACAAACACATCTTGTTCTAACTAGTCCCACAAGTAAAATCATTAACCTGGCCATCTCTTGTGACATTAACCTGGCCATTTCTTGTGACATTAACCTGGCCAGTTGTGGGACATAGGGTTAGGGTTAGAGTTAGCTTCCAGATCATTTTTTTCCAAAGTTAGAGCCAAAAATAGTTTTTCTTGTGGGACTAGTCACACAAAAAAAGATCAAAGGAAAAAGTCACACAACTACCCATCCGTTAGCATGTCCGTCCGTCTGTCATGCTTCTTGTCCGGGCCATATCTCCTACAAAGTTATGCCAAATTTATTATAACTTCACACATTGAAGAAGCATGATGAGGACTAGTGTCATGCACAAGGGTCATAACTCTAGTATCAATATTTTTGGAGTTATTCCCCTTTTACAATTTTTTTTGTCCGGACAATAACTCTTTATCTACTGGTTCAATTGATTTGAAACTTCACATATGGAACCATCATGATGAGGGGTAGCGTCATACACAAGGGCCATAACTCTAGCATCAATAATTTTGGAGTTATTCCCCTTTTTCATACTTTCTTGTCAGTCCGTCTGTCACACTTCATGTCCGGGCAATATCTCCTACAAAGTTAGGCCAAATTCATGATAACTTCACACAATAAAGAAGCATGATCAGGAGAAGTGTCATGCACAAGGGCCATAATTCTAGCATCAATATATTTTGGAGTTATTCCCCTTTTTCATATTTTCTTGTCCAGAAAATAACTCTTTCTCTACTGGTTCAATTGATTTGAAACTTCACATATGGAACACACATGATGAGGGGTAGTGTCATGCACAAGGGCCATAGCTCTAGTTAGGGCCATAACTCTAGTATCTATATTGTTGGAGTTATTCCCCTTTTCATATTTTCTTGTCCAGTTAATAACTCTTTATGTACTGGTTCAATTGCTTTGAAACTTCTCATATGGAACACGTGTGATGAGATGTAGTGTCATGCACAAGGGCAATAACTCTAGCATCAATATTTTTGGAGTTAGTCCCCTTTTATACGTCCACCTGATAAAGGTGGTCGTATATTGTCGTGGCCTTGTCCGTCAGTCCGTTCGTTCGTTCGTCAACATTTTGTTTGTCTGCAGTTTTCTGGGAAAACTGTGTGACAGATATTAATGAAACTTCACACAAATGTTAAATGCATCAAGATCTGAAGCTGAGTTGATTCTGAGGTTCATTTGAATTTTCATTTCAGAGTTATGGCCCTTGTCCTTAAAAAATATGCAAAGTTTGTCCGCTGTTTTCTGGGAAAACAATTTGAGAGATACTAATGAAACTTCACACAAATGTTTAATGCATCAAGATCTGAAGCTGAGATGATTCTGAGGTTCATTTTATTTGTCGTTTCTGAGTTATGGCCCTTTTACTTAAAAAATAATGCAAATACATGCAAATAGTTTGTCTGTTGTTTTCTGGGAAAACTATTTGAGAGATATTAATGAAACTTCACACAAATGTTTAATGCATCAAGATCTGAAGCTGAGTTGATTCTTAGGTTCATTTGATTTTTCATTTCAGAGTTATGGCACTTGTCCTTAAAAAATATGCAAATTGTTTGTCCGCTGTTTTCTGGGAAAACTATTTGAGAGATATTAATGAAACTTCACACAAATGTTTAATGCATCAAGATCTGAAACTGAATTGATTCTGAGGATCATTTGATTTTTCTTTTCAGAGTTATGGCCCTTGTCCTTAAAAAATAATACAAATTGTTTGTCCGCTGTTTTCTTGGAAAAGATATTAATGAAACTTCACAAAAATGTTTAATGCATCAAGATCTGATGCTGAGTCGATTTTGAGGTTTATTTGATTTTTTGTTTCGGATTTATTGCCCTTTTACTTAAAAAAAAATATGCAAAGATAAGCAAATAGTTTGTCCGCTGTTTTCTGGCAAAACTGTTTGACAGATATTAATGAAACTTCATACAAATGTTTAATGCATCAAGATCTGAAGTTAAGTTAATTCTGAGGATCATTTGATTTGTTGTTTTGGAGTTATGGCCCTTGCACTTAAAAAAATGCAAATCTATGCAAATATCAGAATGGCCAAAACTTTTTCATTTGAAATGATATTTACCTCAATTTTTTTATATGGTTAAACCTTAATGTGAATTTTCACATATATTGCGGGGGTTATCATTTGTCATTTTATTCTAAAGTTATGGTCCTTGTGTTCGTTGCTTTGTTAGTCTGTCAACTTTTATTTTGTCTGTTGTTTTCTGGGAAATCTATTAGAATGATATAAATGAAACTTGACACAAATGTTTTAAGCAACAAAATTTGAAGCCGAGTTTATTTTGAGGTTCATTCAGTTTGTCTTTACACTCTGTAATTTGGCCGTTGCACTTTACAAAAATCTGCAAAAATGAGGATTAGCTGCAACTTTTTTATTTAATAAGATATTCACTTCATTTTTAAAAAAAATAGTATCACCTTAATATGGAAATCAAGATCTGAAGCACAGATTAGAAAATGTCAACACTTATAAGGCATGTTGAATCAGAGAAAGTTTGCAAGTGGGCGTATTATGTACCGTATGCGGTACTCTTGTTCATATTTTCTTGTCGGGACAATAACTTTTTATTTACTGATTCAATGTATGAAAGTAGGTACTAATACCATTCAGGTGGTCATGTATATACCATGGTCAACCTAACCATGGGTGGGTGGGGTGGGGAGAGTGGATTTTTTTCAGTCCGATGGGGGACTCATGTCTTGCATAGCAATACAGCATGCCCTTGTTTCCTGATATAACAGAGATATTACTTTTAATGTTTGCTGATGACATTGCCCTATTAGCAGATACTATTTGTGGCCTTCAAAAGCAGCTGAACATTTTACAGAGGTTTTGTAATGATACTAAATGAACAGTTAACATTGACAAAACGAAAGTATTAGTTTTTAAAAAAGGTGGCCGCCTCGCGTCGAAAGAGAAATGGTTCTACGATAGTAATAGGCTGGAAGTTGTTAGTGGTTTTACATATGTTGGTATATATTTCTCAAACAGACTGTCATTGTATAAAATGGCTGATACAATGTCCATTTAAGCAAAGAGAGTGTTTCTCTATGTATTTTCATCATTATGTAAATTATCGTGTATACCTTATAAAACGTTTTTTAAAGTTTTTGATTCCAAGATAAGTTCAATACTGTTGTATGGGTCTGAGTTATGGGGGCTGCAAAAAGTAACATCCATTGAGTGTCTACATCATTTTGAATGAAAGAAGTTTATGGGTGTTGATCCATGAACGTGTAACTGTGCCATCTTAGGGGATTTAGGTAGATATCCTATGTATATTAACTCAGCTAGACGGTGTATCAAGTATTGGATTCGTATTCTTAATCTACCAAGCAATCGCTATGTGAAAAAATGTTATGATATGCTTTTATACTACGATAGCATAGGTTACAAAAACTGGGTCACCGATATTGGGACAGATTTATATAGAAATGGATTTGGATATATCTGGGAACAACAAACAGTGGTTAACCCGCAATTATTTTTGTCTCATTATGTAACTAGACTGAAAGATCAATATATGCAAAAATGGAAAGTTGAATGTAATAGTAGTAGTAAGTTGTTTTACTATAAAGATTTCAAACCAGTCTTTGGTGTTGAATATTATGTTTCAGCAATTGATGTGGTCAAGTTTAGACGTAGTGTTGCGTCATTTCGATGTTCCTCGCACGAGCTAATGATAGAAAAAGGGCGTTATTACAACATTTCACCAGAGTATCGATTCTGTCCATATTGCGAATGTATTGTTGAAGATGAAATGCATTTTGTATTAATATGTCCTTTATATTGTGATATACGCTCCAAATATATTGATAAAAATGTCACGGTATTGCCAGTACCTTTTATGTTCAATCGTTTAATGTTAAGTATTAATGAAACAACAGTAAAAAATCTGGCCATGTATTTATTTTATGCATTTAAGAGAAGAAAAGATTATGTTACCAGATATATTTGAGTCAAGCCAGATATATGTGTTCAAGCACTGCATCACAAATACATGTATAGTATCAGAAAAATTCTTTCTGCCATAAGTTTCTATACTATACATATAGATTACATATATATATACATGGACTATATTATGTTAATCTGTTCTATATTACGATCTGACTATTACTCTCATTACATTATATTGTACAAATTGTATTATATGTTTGCATTTTGTGCATGGGCCGGTGGCCTTTATATTTCACAATAAACTTTTGACTTTTGACTTTGACTTTGAACAAGTAAATACGATGTGTCAGGAAAAAGAAACAGGTTCCTATGTCAAAGGTTAAGGTCACAATCGGGGTCAAATGTCAAAAATGGGGTCATTTTGTATGCTCTGTAACTCCTACATATATGAGTAGATTTCAAAATAATCTAATACAAATGTTCACCACCTTGAGATGAAAAAGAACAAGGTTCCAATCAAAGGTCAAGGTCAAAATTGGGGTCAAAGTTAAAACATAACTAACTCCTAAGTTAACTAGACTGTCACAGGACAGCAAAGCTCGCCTATTGTAGACCTTGTCTACAAAGATGAAGTCCAAAACAGGTGCATGAAATGAGCTATGTTCTAAATCAATGTAAAGCCTACTGGCAACCTCCATTCCAAATACCAGCCCCCTATGGCAAGTATTTCATGTTGTATTAGTTTTTTCAGCGGTTAGCTGTCTATTTTCACTTTTGTTCTAGTTTTCCACCAATCAGAAACTATGTTACATTGTAATTTGCATATGACCTCATAGTATTTTCTAGTAAACCGTATTTTCATTAGTTAATCCCTTGACTGGCAAATAGCCTTTTTATAATGCCTCTACACATGGCCAAACTGAATGTAGGACGTTTCGACATAGGAAGTTTCGCCCCGGATGTTTTGACCCAGGACGTTTTGGCAAGCTATTTATTCGGCCAAGGACGTTTCGGCAAAAATTGAAAATTTATATAAAAAGCAAAAATTGAATAATCAAAATCTAAATAATTATCTATATGTTAAATATTGATATGTGGTCCATTTGTTTTGGTTTATACAGATCAGGATATTAGCTAAGCAGGTGACATATTCACACTTACTCAACCTTGGGTACAATGAGTGATAAAGAGGTGCTTTCAAATACTATAGTCACATTGTTTAGTCATTAAAACAGCCCCAGACCACATAACACATTACTCATGATTTACTATCCCATTCAGTTTTGATTCTAGTCTTGGTCCAAACTGTTTGCCACTCACTTTATGCTTTTTGTTTTCAGTCAAAATGTTGTTTAGTTCAACTTTTGGTGGATTCAAATACATGTACAATACTGTAGTCACATAGTTGTTTATTACCATGACCGGTAAAACAATATGAATTATTTATTACTTTGGTCATTATCAAAACTAGAGTATATAATACATAAACAATATTACCGAATAAAACTATATAGATCTATTATCCTCAAAAGGTTTGGATCAATTTTGACTATTCAATTTTGGTGTGTCATACTTTATATCAGTTCCTAACCCATTATCGTACTTATCACCTCATGGTAATGATTGCTGAGCATTATTGCCAGTTTGCCAAAACCACTATTAAACTTTTAAACATTTATTATCATTTTGCTATCAATTTAATACCACATTTGATCACATCCGCTTTGACGAACAGGTAGTTTGCCGAAACCACCATAATTCACAGGCAATGCTATAGGAAATAAAGAAGAAATGTTGTTTAGTATATCAAAACAAACATAAAAAACAACGGCCTAACTTTCTATTCTAATCTTTTTATGCCCCCAAAGGCGGGCATATAGTAATCGCATTGTCCGTCCTTCCGTCTGTCCGTCTGTCCGTCTGTCCGTCCGTCCGCACTCACCAAAGGGTAGTTGTGTGACTTTTTCTAACTAGTCGCACAAGTAAAATCATTAACCTGGCCATCTCTTGTGACATTAACCTGGCCATTTCTTGTGACATTAACCTGGCCAGTTGTGGGACATAGGGTTAGGGTTAGGGTTAGCTTCCAGATCATTCTTTTCCAAAGTTAGAGCCAAAAATAGTTTTTCTTGTGGGACTAGTCCCACAAGAAAAGATCAAAGGAAAAAGTCACACAACTACCCATTTGTTAGTATGTCCGTCTGTCCGTCCGTCCGTCTGTCCGTCTGTCCGCACTCACCAAAGGGTAGTTGTGTGACTTTTTCTAACTAGTCGCACAAGTAAAATCATTAACCTGGCCATCTCTTGTGACATTAACCTGGCCATTTCTTGTGACATTAACCTGGCCAGTTGTGGGACATAGGGTTAGGGTTAGGGTTAGCTTCCAGATCATTCTTTTCCAAAGTTAGAGCCAAAAATAGTTTTTCTTGTGGGACTAGTCCCACAAGAAAAGATCAAAGGAAAAAGTCACACAACTACCCATTTGTTAGTATGTCCGTCCGTCCGTCTGTCCTTCCGTCCGGAATTCGTGTCCGGTCTGTAACTTCTTCATCTATCAATGGATTTCAATATAACTTACCACAAATGTTCACCAGACAGAGACGATGTGTCGCGTTCAACTCCCAGGTCAATGGGTCAAAGGTCAAGGTCACAGGGTACAATTACTTTGTCACAAATTTCGTGTCCGGTCTGTAACTTCTTCATCTGTCAATGGATTTCAATATAACTTGGCACAAATGTTCACCACACAAAGACGATGTGTCGCGTTCAACTCCCAGGTCCATGGGTCAAAGGTCAAGGTCACAGGGTACAATTACTTTGTTACAAATTTCGTGTCCGGCCTGTAACTTCTTCATCTATCAATGGATTTCAATATAACTTGCCACAAATGTTCACCAGACAGAGATGATGTGTCGCGTTCAACTTCCAGGTCCATGGGTCAAAGGTCAAGGTCACAGGGTACAATTACTTTGTCACAAAGTTCGTGTCCGGTCTGTAACTTCTTCATCTATCAATGGATTTCAATATAACTTGCCACAAATCTTCACCACACAAAGACGATGTGTCGGGGTCAACTCCCAGGTCCATGGGTCAAAGGTCAAGGTCACAGGGTACATTTACTTTGTCACAAATTTCGTGTCCGGTCTGTAACTTCTTCATCTATCAATGGATTTCAATATAACTTGGCACAAATGTTCACCACACAAAGACGATGTGTCGCTTTCAACTCCCTGGTCCATGGGTCAAAGGTCAAGGTCACAGGGTACAATTACTTTGTCACAAATTTCGTGTCCGGTCTGTAACTTCTTCATCTATCAATGGATTTCAATATAACTTCCACAAATGTTCACCACACAAAGACAATGTGTCGCGTTCAACTCCCAGGTCAATGGGTCAAAGGTCAAGGTCACAGGGTACAATTACTTTGTAACAAATTTTGTGTTTTGCCTGTAACTTCTTTATCTATCAATGGATTTCAATATAATTTTGCACAAATGTTAAACACACTAAGACGATGTGTCGCGTTCAACTCCCAGGTCCATAGGTCAAAGGTCAAGGTCACAGGGTACAATTACTTTGTCACAAATTTCGTGTCCGGTCTGTAACTTCTTTATGTATCAATGGATTTCAATATAATTTGGCACAAATGTTCACCACACAAAAGATGATGTGTCGCTTTCAACTCGCTGGTCCATATGTCAAAGGTCAAGATCACAGGGTACAATTACTTGTTTATCTGTGAATGGATTTCAAAGGAACCTGGCACAAATGTTCACCACACAAAGACGATGTGTCAACTCCCTGGTCCATGGGTCAAAGGTCAAGGTCACAGGGTATAATTTTGGGGGCATTTGTCACGTGACTGTGACATCTCTTGTTCTTTTTGAAAGAGGTATAGATCTAGCATTCATTTTTGTCTATTAACATGTTCATATATCACTGTATTGTATTCTTTATCGTGCTTGCTATACGCATACTATGTATGTTTTATGCAATAAAGAAATTGAATTGAATTGAATATTAGAGTAGTGGCATTAATAGTATTAATTACTATCCCCGACCACAGCACCAATTAAGGCTCTGGTTATTCGCTCTCTGTGATATAAAGCTACTTACCGAAGGCTATTGTAACGGTTCTATCACCTGGCGCTTTGGATCGAGTAGTAGGTTGAGATAGCTAACTTTATATTGTTTTAAAAATACATGTATATTCAGTTAATGGTGTCACTAATGATGATGCACACACGTCAATTAATGCGTTGATCCAGGCTATAGATAAATACCTTTCTTTAAGTAATTACAGCCTCTGCACAAACAAAAACTAAATTCTGTATGCTTTATTTAAAGTGTATTCAATTAGTTATCTTCATATCAATATAAATATACATGCTTTCAAGTAAAATTTTATAATAGGTAAAATGAAGAACTAACTTCAGATAGTTTTTAAAACAATACTTTGACGTTGTACATTTTAATAGTGATTTCCTATAAAAGTAACTTGATTTTTTCCATAATTGCTATAACAAGTCATTTCCATTGCTTGCTTCTCTGCTAGTATAATCAAAAGCAACCCTTCATAGATCTAGTTCCCTGTACTAACAGAATCTCGAAACATTGAAATTAAGTTGGCAGATATTAAATATCAATATTGTTTTGTACATTATGTCAATATTTGAATGCCGCTGAATATCTTTTTATGCCCCCCAGATCAGATCTGGGGGGCATATTGTTTTTGCCCTGTCTGTTTGTTTGTCTGTTTGTCTGTTTGTCAGCAACTTTAACATTGGTCATAACTTTTGAGCCAGTACAGATAGAGACTTGATATTTGGTATGTATATGTATCTCATAAAGCCGCACATTTTGAGGGGTGACATGTCAAGGTCAAGGTCATCCTTCAAGGTCAAAGGTCAAATATATGGGTCAAATCACCGACTTTAACATTGGCCATAACTTTCGGACCAGTAGAGATAGAGACTTGATATTTGGCATGCATGTGTATCTCATGAAGCCGCACATTTTGAGGGTTGACATGTCAACGTCAAGGTCATCCTTCAGGGTCAAAGGTCAAATTGTCTGTTTTTTGTCTGTAACTTTAACGCAACTTTAACATTGGTCATAACTTTTGAGCCAGTACAGATAGAGACTTGATATTTGGCATGCATATGTATCGCGTAAAGCCGCACATTTTGAAGGGTGACATGTCAAGGTAAAGGTCATCCTTCAAGGTCAGAGGTCAAATATATGGGTCAAATCACCGACTTTTACATTTGCCATAACTTTTGGACCAGTAGAGATAGAGACTTGATATTTGGCATGTGTGTGTATCTCATGAAGCTGCACATTTGGAGGGGTGACATGTCAAGGTCAAGGTCATCCTTCAGGGTCAAAGGTCAAATTGTCCGTTTCTTTGTCTGTAACTTTAACATTGGTCATAACTTTTGAGCCAGTACAGCTAGTGACTTGATATTTGGCATGCATATGTATCTCATAAAGCTGCACATTTTGAGGGGTGACATGTCAAGGTCAAGGTCATCTTTAAAGGTCAGAGGTCAAACACATGGGTCAAATCACCGAATTTATTTAACATTGGTCATAACTTTTAAGCAAGTACAGATAGAGACTTGATATTTGGCATGCATATGTATCTCATAAAGCCACACATTTTGAGGGGTGACATGTCAAGGTCATCCTTCAGGGTCAAAGGTCAAGGTCATCTTTAAAGGCCAGAGGTCAAACACATGGGTCAAATCACCGAATTTAACATTGGTCATAACTTTTAAGCAAGTACAGATAGAGACTTGATATTTGGCATGCATATGTATCTCAAAAAGCTGCACATTTAAAGGGGTGATGTGTCAAGGTCAAGGTCATCCTTCAAGGTCAGAGGTCAAACATATGGGTCAAATCACCGACTTTAACATTGTCCATAACTTTTGATTTGAACCAGTACAGATAGAAATTTGATATGTGGTATGCTTGTGTATCTCATGAAGCTGCACAGTTTGAGGGGTGACATGTCAAGGTCATCCTTCAGGGTCAAAGGTCACCAAATTCAAATTGGCCATAACTTTTGAACCAATAGAGATAGAGTCTTAATATTTGGTATGCATGTGTATCTCATGAAGCTGCACATTTTGGGGGTGACATTACAAGGTCAAGGTCATCTTTCAGGGTCAAAGGTCACCAACTTGAACATTGGCCATAACTTTTGAACCAGTAGAGATACAGACTTGATAGTTGGTATACGTGTGTTTCTTATTTTGCTGCACAGTTTGAGGGGTAACATGTCAAGTTCAAGGTCATCCTTCACGGTCAAAGGTCAACAACTTTAACATTGGCCATAACTTTTGAACCAGTAGAGATACAGACTTGATATGTGGTATGCATGTGCACCCCATGAAGCTGCACAGTTTGAGGGGTGACATGTCAAGATGAAGGTCATCCTTTAGGGTCAAATATCATATCTAGGGGGCATAGTGTTTCACAAACACATCTTGTTAAAAGATATTTCTTGTTTTTAGCTCACCTGAGCCAAAGGCTGAGGTGAGTTATTGAAAACGCGATCCGTCCGGTGTCCGTCGTCTGTCCACATTTTCAAACGACATCTCCTCTGAAACTACTGACCCGATTTTAGCCAAATTTTGTCAGAAGCATCAGTGGTTAGGGGGAACGAAATATTTTTCACATTATGACTCCCTGGCCAAAAATGGCCACCTTTAAAAATCTTCTTCTCTGAAACTGTAAGGCCTAGATTTTTGATATTTGGCATGTAGCATGATCTTATGGTCCTCTACAAAGATTGTTCAAATTATGACCCCTGAGCTAAAAATGGCCCTGCCCAAGGACTTATCAGTTTTTATGCCTTCCAGATCAGATCAGATGGGAGGCATACTGTTTTTGCCCTGTCTGTTTGTCTGTCTGTTTGTCCATTTGTCTGTTTGTCAGCAACTTTAACATTGGCCATAACTTTTGAGCCAGTACAGATAGAAACTTGATGTCTCATAATGCCGCACATTTTGAGGGGCAACATGTCAAGGTCAAGGTCATACTATAAGGTCAGAGGTCAAATATAGGGTCAAATCACTGACTTTAACATTTGCCATAACTTTTGGACAAGTAGAGATAGAGACTTGATATTTGGCATGCTTGTGTATTTTATGAAGCTGCACATTTTGAGGGGTGACAAGATCAAGGTCATCCTTCTTGGTCAAAGATCAAATTGTCTATTTGTTTGTCTGTAACTTTAACATTGGTCATAACTTGTTAGCCAGTACAGATAGAGACTTGATATTTGACATGCATATGTATCTCAAAAAGCTGCACATTTAAAGGGGTGATGTGTCAAGGTCAAGGTCATCCTTCAAGGTCAGAGGTCAAACATATGGGTCAAATCACCGACTTTAACATTGTCCATAACTTTTGATTTGAACCAGTACAGATAGAAATTTGATATGTGGTATGCTTGTGTATCTCATGAAGCTGCACAGTTTGAGGGGTGACATGTCAAGGTCATCCTTCAGGGTCAAAGGTCACCAAATTCAAATTGGCCATAACTTTTGAACCAATAGAGATAGAGTCTTAATATTTGGTATGCATGTGTATCTCATGAAGATGCACATTTTGAGGGGCAACATGTCAAGGTTAAGGTCATCTTTTAGGGTCAAAGGTCAATGAATTTAACATTGGCCATAACTTTTGAACCTGTAGATACAGACTTGACATTTGGTATGCATGTGTATCTCATGAAGCTGCACAGTTTGGGAGTGACATGTCAAGGTCATCTTTCAGGATCAAAGGTCATCGACTTTAACATTGGCCATACTTTTTGAACCAGTAGAGATACAGACTTGACATTTGGTATACATGTGTATCTCATGAAGCTGCACAAGATCAATGTCATCTTTCAGGATCAAAGGTCACCGACTTTAACATTGGCCATAACTTTTGAACCAGTAGAGATATAGACTTGATAGTTGGTATACATGTTTCTCATTTGGCTGCACAGTTTGAGGGGTGACTTGTCAAGGTCAATGTCATCTTTAAAGGTCAAATGTCAACAACATTAACATTGGCCATAACGTTTGAACCAGTAGATATACGGCCTTGATACTGGTATGCATGTGTATCTCATGAAGCCGCACAGTTTGAGGGGTGACATGTCAAGGTCATCCTTCATGGTCAAAGGTCACCAACTTTAACAATGGCCATAAATTTTGAACCAGTAGAGATACATACTTGATATTTGGTATGCATGTGTACCCCATGAAGCTGCACATTTTGAGGGGTGACATGTCAAGATCAAGGTCATCCTTCAGGGTCAAATATCATATCGAGGGGTTATAGTGTATCACAAACACATCTTGTTCATAGGAAAATCTTTAAAAATCTTCTTCTCTGAAACTCTAAGGCTTAGACCTTTGATATTTGGTATGTAGCATGATCTAATGGTCCTCTACAAAGATTGTTCAAAACCCCCTCGAGCCAAAAATGGTCCCGCCCAAAGGCTTATCAGTTTTTCATAGGATTTTTTTTAAAAATCTTCTTCTGAAACTGTACGGCCTAGTCCTTTGATATTTGGCATGTAGCATGGTCTTATGTTCCTCTACAAAGATTGTTCAAATTATGACCCTGGACAGAAAATGACCCTGCCCAAGGGCTTATCAGTTTTTCATAGGAAAATCTTTAAATATCTTTTGGTCTGAAACTGTA
The DNA here is from genome assembly GCA_963576725.1 of Azorinus chamasolen. NCBI lineage: Eukaryota > Metazoa > Mollusca > Bivalvia > Cardiida > Solecurtidae > Azorinus > Azorinus chamasolen. Next base: position 65,863,703 of record OY755235.1, on the reverse strand, counting down.
AGGCCTATACCTTTGATATTTGGAATGTAGCATGATGTAATGGTTCTCTACAAAGATTGTTCAAATTATGACCCCTAGGCCAAAAATGGCCCGCCCAAGGGCTTATCATTTTTTCATATGAAAATCTTTAAAAGTCTTCTGAAACTGTAAGGCCTAGACCTTTGATGTTTGGTATGTTAAATGATCTAATGGTCCTATACAAATATGTAGCTTGGCTTGTGGTCCTCTGCCAAGAATGTTCAACTTATGACCCTGGCCTCTGGGCAAAACTTGGCCCTGCCTTGGGGCTTATCAGTTTTTCATGGGAAAAATATGAAATATTATTTTTCTCTGAAACCATTAGGCTTAGACCTTTAATTAATGGCATACTGCTTTGCCTTGTGGTTCTCTACCAATATTGTACAAATGATGACGTCTTGGTCAAAAATGGCCCTGGCCCTGGGGTTATCTCATGTGAGCGCTTAAGGGCCTCATGGCCCTCTTGTTTAGTTGTATTAGTGAATCTTAGCACTTACCCTCAAATTTTAACCTTGAGATACCAGCCCAAAAAGCTAAGTCAAAAACAGGTGAAATTTTGACTTAAATTCACTTTTAATTGAAAATTTTACCTACACCACCTCAATGTTGGCTAAGTTCAAAACAAATGAAATTTTGAATAAAATTCATGTTGTATTAGTGCATCTTAACAGTACACTAACCCCAAAAGTTTAACCTTGAGATTTCATCCCAAAAAGCCTAAGTCCAAAATCTGTGAAATTTTGTCTAAAATTCAATTTTATTTTAACTACACTACATTAATGTACACAGGGAACCTCCATTCCAAATATCAGCTTCCTAGGGCAAATATTTCATGTAGTATTAGTGCATTTCAACACTTACCCCAAAACTTAAACAAAAACTGATGCCGGGTGATTCTATAAGGCTCTTAATTATTGCTGTACATAAAACAATTGTGAAATAGCTTATCACATAATAGGCTTCTACAAAATGCAATATAGGCGAGACATACACATTACAAGGCTTTAGTGTGAGTGATATCCTTTGGGTTAAAGTTGGGTTAAAAAACCTATGTCACTAGGTCAAACAGTAGAAAAACCTTACACAAGAGAATACTCTAGTGGTCACATTTCTTATCCAATCTTCAATCTTCCTTTGTTCTGATTTCACTCCAGCATATTAACAGTTTTTGTGTCAGCTGTGAGCAGGTGACACATGTGTTCCTCTGAATTTGGTAAAACGAACACTATGTTTAGGTACATAGCTTACATTGAGACTAAATAAGGATTTTCTGTGGGGCCTCTGGGGTCAAGTTTACACTGTTACTAATGATAGAAAACAGATTTCTTGAGGATAAATTTAGTAAGGAAAGACATATTGTCTCCAAATTTGTTATATTGATAGCTTGATGCAGACATCAGAGTTCATTGTGGGAGTCTGGGTCAGGATTATCGTAACTGAAACATATTGTGACATGTAAAGATAACGTACAAGCAGATAAAGGTTTGTTTGGGGTGGGGTTTAGATCACTGTCAGTAAAAATAGTGAAATGGTATAATTTGGCACATTTGTTTTCCAAGATAAAAAGATGTGTCAGGCGAAAACCCCAAAACCAAGGGTCACAATCTGAGGGCAGAGCTTCATTAGTGTCTAGGCTCTTAAATATATAAAACAATTTTGAAATAGCTTACCACAAATAGGCTTTTACAAAATGTGATATTGTCCAGGCATACACATAACCCAGGCTTTAGTGTGAGTAGCATCCTTTGGAGCATTTGTCACGTGACTGACTTGACACGCCTTGTTTTGCTTAGGTATTTCTTGTTTCGGGTTACTAGAGTTAAAATTCAGGTCATTCTGTGCAATTTAGGTTCATTTTGCAATAGCTTATGCAGGTCTGTTTGCAAAAAAACCCAAAACATTTTAATGTCAGTGCTTTGCTTTGAGGTCATTTTTCAAATGCTGTGAACTATACTCTTGCTGTTTCATAGGTCAGAGAGAAGAGGTGGAACCACATGAAAATGATCAATTAATAGCTGCTGATAATGGTGAGTTGCTTTGAATGATTCAATATCTTTGTGTCCTCTTTTTCAAAGTGTGTGTTTCCATTAAGGGTTGTCATTAATGCTTTTCCATACCAAACATAATCATTTTGCACATCAAAACTAGTAATTTCATGGACTGACTTATATGCATTTTGTACTATGTTACGCATTATTATACCCCCACAAACAGAGTTTGAGGGGGGTATACTGGAATAAGCCTGTCGGTCAGTCGTCGGTCGGGCGGGCTGTCGGTCGGTTGGTCGGTCGGTCTGTCTGCAAAATCTTGTACTGCGAACTCCTCCTTCAGTTTCTACCCGATTCACTTGACACTTGGCATAATTGTTAATCAGGAGTAGTAGATGTGCAAGACACAAATTTCAGGTCTCTGTGACCTTGACCTTGACCTTTGGCCTTGAAATTGGCAGGCAAAAGCTTGTACTTTGAACTCCTCCTTCACATTCAACCTGATTCACTTGATACTTGGCATAAATGTTACTCAGGAGTAGTAGATGTGTAAGACACAAATTTCAGGTCTCTGTGACATTGACCTTGACCTTTGGCCTTGAAATTAGTCTTGAAATTGGCAGGCAAAATCTTGTACTTTGAACTCCTCCTTCAATTTCAACCTGATTCACTTGATACTTGGCATAAATGTTACTCAGGAGTAGTAGATGTGCAAGACACAAATTTCAGGTCTCTGTGACCTTGACCTTGACCTTTGGTCTTGAAATTGGCAGGCAAAATCTTGTTCTTTGAACTCCTCCTTCAATTTCAACCTGATTCACTTGATACTTGGCATAAATGTTACTCAGGAGTGGTAGATGTGCAAGACACAAATTTAAAATCTCTGTGACCTTGACCTTTGGCCTTGAAATTGGTCTTAAAATTGGCAAGCAAAATCTTGTACGGCAAACTCCTCTTTCACTTTCAACCTGATTCATTTGATACTTGGCATAAATGTTACTCAGGAGTAGTAGATGTGCAAGACACAAATTTCAGGTCTCTGTGACCTTGACCTTGACCGTTGGCCTTGAAATTGGTCTTAAATTTGGCATGCAAAATATTGTACTTTGAACTCCTCCTTCACTTTCAACCTGATTCACTTGATACTTGGCATACATGTTACTCGGGAGTAGTAGATGTGCAAGACACAAATTTAAAATCTCTGTAACCTTGACCTTTGGCCTTGAAATTGGTCTTAAAATTGGCAGGCAAAATCTTGTACGGCAAACTCCTCCTTCACTTTCAACCTGATTTACCTGATACAATGTACTTGGCATAAATGTTACTCAGGAGTAGTAGATGTGCAAAACACAAATTTCAGGTCTCTTTGACCTTGACCTTGACCTTTGGCCTTGAAATTGGGAGGCAAAATCTTGTACTTTGAACTCCTCCTTCAATTTCAACCTGATTCACTTGATACTTGGCATAAATTACAGAATTTTCTCTATTTGAACTTTGGGTATTTTTGTTATTTGGTCCTGTTACATGTTCAAAACTTGGATTTGCAATCAAGGCTGCCGTGTGGGGGTATTCATCACCTTTAGTGATAGTTCTAGTTCCATAAACTTCGGCTAGGTCTCTATGAAGTTTCTGTCATAATAAATATGTTTATTCTAATATATTGGATACATTTTGATATTTTGGGTCAATACATACCTCTTATATTTACTGAATACATGGATCTTAGTTTCCTGTTGTTATAAAATAGAAAATCTGTTCCTGCTGAATAATCAGTATTCACTTATTATGATCAAATTTGTTGTACAAATACCTTGAATAGGGGCAAATGTTATACATGTACATGCATGTTGGGAGGTTTGGGATATGATTTGGTTTCACAGTTAGTGAAAGTAGCAACATTAATTTGCTCAATTCCTTCATTAGGGGCCCCACACATTGGTGCTGGTGCCCTATAGTAATCGCCAATGCCGAAGACACTTCTGAGTTATGGCCCTTGATTTACTCAAAATTGGCTGTTTTAGCCTTGTCTGCTCTCTAACTCGAATACTCTTCATCTGATCTTCACCAAACTTGCGGAGAATGTTTATAGGTGCAGAATCTTGACAAAGTTTTATTTCCACCTAAATTGCATGACACATTTGTGTTATGGGCCTTGATTTAGTCAGAATTGGCCGTTTTAGCCTTGTCCACTCCCTTATTATACCTCCCTTTTGAAAAAATGGGGGTATATTGCTTTGCACATGTCGGTCGGTCGGTAGGTCATTAAGATCGATGGTTTCCACACGATAACTAATAAACGACTTTGCATAGAATCTTTAAACATGCTGTTGTGGTTGGACATGACAAGTAGATGACTCCTATTGTTTTTTAGGTCACTAGGTCAAAGGTCAAGGTCACAATGACCTAAAATGGTGAAATAATTTCCGATCAATAACTGCTCAAGGGTTTGTCTTGGGATCTTCAAACTTGCTGTGATGGTTGGTCATGACCACTAGATGACCCCTATTGTTTTTTAGGTCACTGGGTCAAGGTCACAATGACCTTAACTGGTTAAATTGTTCCGATCAATAACTGCTCAAGGGTTTGGCTTAGAATCTTCTTACTTGCTGTGGTAGTTGGCCATGACCACTGGATGACCCCAATTGTTTTTGAGGTCACTAGGTCAAAGGTCAAGGTCACCATGACCTTAACTGGTAAAATGGTTTTTGATCAATAACTGCTCAAGGGTTTGGCTTAGGATCTTTAAATTTGTTTAGGTGGTTGGTCATGATAACTAAATGAGCCCTGTTGTTTTTGATGAAAAAGTAGTGAAGTCAAGCAGGAAAAGCCACATACAAAATGCCACCATCGTCAAAACACCTACAGAAAGCAAAGCAATTTATACTCATACACACACACATACAGTAGAAAGTCACATACAAGACGCAACCACCACCAACACATCAATAGACAGCATGTCACACACACACACAGCCAAGAGGTCACTAGGTCAAGGTCACTTTGACCTTAACTGGTGAAATGGTTTGCGATCAATAACTGCTCAAGGGTTTGGCTTAGGACGTTCAAACTTGCTGTGGTGGTTGGTCATGACCACTAGATGACCCCTATTGCTTTTTAAGTCAAAGGTCACCATCACCTTAACTGGTTAAATGGTTTCTGATCAATAAATGCTCATGGTTTTGGCTTAGAAGCTTCAAACTTGCTGCGGTAGTTGGTTATGACCACTAGATGACATCTATTATTTTTTAGGTCACTAGGTCAAAGGTCAAGGTCACCATGACCTTAACTGGTAAAATGGTTTCAGATCAATAACTGCACAAGGATTTGGCTTAGGATCTTCAAATTTGCTTAGGTGGTTGGTCATGACAACTTGATGAGCCCTGTTATTTTTGAGGTCACTAGGTCAAAGGTCAAGGTCACCATGACCTTAACTGGTGAAATGGTTTGTGATCAGTAACTGCTGAAGGGTTTGGCTTAGGACCTTCAAACTTGCTGTTGTGGTTGGTCATGACCACTAGATGACCCCTATTGTTTTTGAGGTCACTAGGTCAAAGGTCAAGGTCACCATGACATTAACTGGTGAAATGGTTTCCAATCAATAACTGCTCAAGGGTTTGGCTTAGGATCTTCAACTTTCTGTGGTAGTTGATTGTGACCACTAGATGACCCCTATATTTGTTGAGGTCAATAGGCCAAAGGTCAAGGTCACCATGATCTTAACTTGTGAAATGTTTTCAGATCAATAAATGATCAGTGGTTTGGCTTAGGATCTTCAAAGTTGCTGTTGTGATTAGTCATGACCACTAGATGACCTCTATAGTTGAAGTCACTAGATCAAAGCTCAGGGGGTCTGGGGGTATACATGTTTTAGTAGCAAAATACATTACCTGCTGTGAAATATGCTTAGTTTATTAGTCCCCCACCAGTTACCGGTTGGGGGACTATAGGTTTGCTCGATTCCGTCTGTCTGTCCGTCTGTCCGTCCGTCTGTCTGTCCATCAGTCCGTCCGTCCGTCCGTCTGTCATGCTTCGTGTCCGGGCCATATCTCCTACAAAGTTATGCCAAATTCATTATAACTTCACACATTGAAGAAGCATGATGAGGGCTACTGTCATTCACAAGGGTCATAACTCTAGCACCAATATTTTTGGAGTTATTCACCGTTTACATATTTTTTGTCCGGACAATAACTCTTTATCTACTGGTTCAATTGATTTGAAACTTCACATATGGAACAATCATGATGAGGGGTAGTGTCATACACAAGGGTCATAACTCTAACATCAATATTTTTGGAGTTATTCCCCTTTTTCATATTTTCTTGTCAGTCCGTCTGTCACACTTTGTGTCCGGGCAATATCTCCTATATTTCTTATCCAATCTTCATGAAACTTAGTCATAATGATTGTCTTGATAAAATCTCGAACGAGTTTGAAAGTGGGTCATGTGGGGTTAAAAACTAGGTCATCAGGTCAAATAGTAGGCAAACCTTGTGAACACTCTACAGGTCTCTTTTATAGCCAAATCTTCATGAAAATTGGTTAGAATGATTGTCCTATTAAAATCTTTGACTTGCTTGAAAGTGGGTTATGTGAGGTAAAAAAGTAGGTCACTAGGTCAGATCTTAGAAAAATCTAGTTTAAACTCTAGTGTCCACATTTGTAGCCAAGTCTTCCTCAAACTTGCTTAGAGTGTTTGTCTTGGTAATATCAAGGTTGAGAGGGATCATGGGTTGGGTGGGAATAAAAAGTAGGTCACTAGGTCAAATATTAGAAAAAATACTCTAGTGGGCACATTTTTAGCCCAATCTTCATTGGTCAGAATCATTGTCTTGATAAAATCAATATACTAAATCTTTGAAAATCTTGTTCAACAGAACCACTGCTCATAATCCACTATCAATATTGTTCCAATATTGTCCCGATGGTCAATATTGGCCCTACCCATGGGCTATCCAGCAAATTTCTTAAATCTATGGTAATCAGGTGAGCGATCAAGGGCCATCTTGTTTGGCTGTCATTTCTAAACTAATCATTATAGAGCTTTCAAATTTCACATGTGCCTTCCCCTCATTTAGGACCATTGATGTAACTAAGGTCCATTACTGCATTTAATACATTATGAATTATTCTACCCCTTTGTTCACGCCTTCTTTTTAGGCTGTCATTTCTAATCATTGCAGAGCTTTCAAATTTCACATGTGTCTTTCTCTCATTGAGGACCATTTATGTAACTAAGGACCATTACTCTGCATGCAATTCTTTTTGAGTTATTCTCCTTTGTTCTGATTTCACTCCAGCATATTAACAGTTTTTGTGTCAGCTGTGAGCAGGTGACACATGTGTTCCTCTGAATTTGATAAAACGAACACTATGTTTAGGTACATAGCTTACATTGGGGTCAAGTTTACACTGTTACTAATGATAGAAAACAGATTTCTTGAGGATGAATTTAGTAAGGAAAGACATATTGTCTCCAAATTTGTTATATTGATAGCTTGATGCAGACATCAGAGTTCATTGTGGGAGTCTGGGTCAGGATTATCATAACTGAAACATATTGTGACATGTAAAGATAACGTACAAGCAGATAAAGGTTTGTTTGGGGTGGGGTTTAGATCAGTCAGTAAAAATAGTGAAATGGTATAATTTGGCACATTTGTTTTCCAAGATAAGAAGATGTGTCAGGCGAAAACCCCAAAACCAAGGGTCACAATCTGAGGTCAGAGCTTCATTAGTGTCTAGGCTCTTAAATATATAAAACAATTTTGAAATAGCTTACCACAAATAGGCTTTTACAAAATGTGATATTGTCCAGGCATACACATAACCCAGGCTTTAGTGTGAGTAGCATCCTCTGGAGCAATTGTCACGTGACTGACTTGACACGCCTTGTTTTGCCTAGGTATTTCTTGTTTCGGGTTACTAGAGTTAAAATTCAGGTCATTCTGTGCAATTTAGGTTCATTTTGCAATAAGTCTGTTTGCAAAAAAACCCAAAACATTTTAATGTCAGTGCTTTGCTTTGAGGTCATTTTTCACATGCTGTGAACTATACTCTTGCTGTTTCATAGGTCAGAGAGAAGAGGTGGAACCACATGAAAATGATCAATTAATAGCTGCTGATAATGGTGAGTTGCCTTGAATGATTCAATATCTTTGTGTCCTCTTTTTCAAAGTGTGTGTTTCCATTAAGGGTTGTCATTAATGCTTTTCCATACCAAACATAATCATTTTGCACATCAAAACTAGTAATTTCATGGACTGACTTTTATGCATTTTGTACTATGTTACGCATTATTATACCCCCACAAACAGAGTTTGAGGGGGGTATACTGGAATCAGCCTGTCGGTCGGTCGTCGGTCGGGCGGGCGGTCGGTCGGTTGGTCGGTCTGTCGGTCTGTCTGCAAAATCTTGTACTGCGAACTCCTCCTTCAGTTTCTACCCGATTCACTTGACACTTGGCATAATTGTTAATCAGGAGTAGTAGATGTGCAAGACACAAATTTCAGGTCTCTGTGACCTTGAGCTTGACCTTTGGCCTTGAAATTGGGTAGAAATTGGCAGGCAAAAGCTTGTACTTTGAACTCCTCCTTCACATTCAACCTGATTCACTTGATACTTGGCATAAATGTTACTCAGGAGTAGTAGATGTGCAAGACACAAATTTCAGGTCTCTGTGACCTTGACTATGACCTTTGGCCTTGAAATTGGGAGGCAAAATCTTGTACTTTGAACTCCTCCTTCAATTTCAACCTGATTCACTTGATACTTGGCATAAATTACAGAATTTTCTCTATTTGAACTTTGGGTATTTTTGTTATTTGGTCCTGTTACATGTTCAAAACTTGGATTTGCAATCAAGGCTGCCGTGTGGGGGTATTCATCACCTTTAGTGATAGTTCTAGTTCCATAAACTTCGGCTAGGTCTCTATGAAGTTTCTGTCATAATAAATATGTTTATTCTAATATATTGGATACATTTTGATATTTTGGGTCAATACATACCTCTTATATTTACTGAATACATGGATCTTAGTTTCCTGTTGTTATAAAATAGAAAATCTGTTCCTGCTGAATAATCAGTATTCACTTATTATGATCAAATTTGTTGTACAAATACCTTGAATAGGGGCAAATGTTATACATGTACATGCATGTTGGGAGGTTTAGGATATGATTTGGTTTCACAGTTAGTGAAAGTAGCAACATTAATTTGCTCAATTCCTTCATTAGGGCCCCACACATTGGTGCTGGTGCCCTATAGTAATCGCCCCATTAGTCAGTCCGTCACACATAATTTTGACCGCTCTCTAACTCAAACAGTTTTCATCTGATCTTAACAAAACTTACAGAAAATGTTTATAGGTGTATAATCTTGACTTGACCAAATTTGAAAACCACCCTAAATTGCCGAAGACACTTCTGAGTTATGGCCCTTGATTTACTCAAAATTGGCTGTTTTAGCCTTGTCTGCTCTCTAACTCGAATACTCTTCATCTGATCTTCACCAAACTTGCGGAGAATGTTTATAGGTGCAGAATCTTGACAAAGTTTTATTTCCACCTAAATTGCATGACACATTTGTGTTATGGGCCTTGATTTAGTCAGAATTGGCCGTTTTAGCCTTGTCCACTCCCTTATTATACCTCCCTTTTGAAAAAATGGGGGTATATTGCTTTGCACATGTCGGTCGGTCGGTAGGTCGTTAAGATCGATGGTTTCCACACGATAACTAATAAACGACTTTGCATAGAATCTTTAAACATGCTGTTGTGGTTAGACATGACAAGTAGATGACTCCTATTGTTTTTTAGGTCACTAGGTCAAAGGTCAAGGTCACAATGACCTAAAATGGTGAAATAATTTCCGATCAATAACTGCTCAAGGGTTTGTCTTGGGATCTTCAAACTTGCTGTGATGGTTGGTCATGACCACTAGATGACCCCTATTGTTTTTTAGGTCACTGGGTCAAGGTCACAATGACCTTAACTGGTTAAATTGTTCCGATCAATAACTGCTCAAGGGTTTGGCTTAGAATCTTCTTACTTGCTGTGGTAGTTGGCCATGACCACTGGATGACCCCAATTGTTTTTGAGGTCACTAGATCAAAGGTCAAGGTCACCATGACCTTAACTGGTAAAATGGTTTTTGATCAATAACTGCTCAAGGGTTTGGCTTAGGATCTTTAAATTTGTTTAGGTGGTTGGTCATGATAACTAAATGAGCCCTGTTGTTTTTGATGAAAAAGTAGTGAAGTCAAGCAGGAAAAGCCACATACAAAATGCCACCATCGTCAAAACACCTACAGAAAGCAAAGCAATTTATACTCATACACACACACATACAGTAGAAAGTCACATACAAGACGCAACCACCACCAACACATCAATAGACAGCATGTCACACACACACAGCCAAGAGGTCACTAGGTCAAGGTCACTATGACCTTAACTGGTGAAATGGTTTGCGATCAATAACTGCTCAAGGGTTTGGCTTAGGACGTTCAAACTTGCTGTGGTGGTTGGTCATGACCACTAGATGACCCCTATTGTTTTTTAAGTCAAAGGTCACCATCACCTTAACTGGTTAAATGGTTTCTGATCAATAACTGCTCAAGGTTTTGGCTTAGAAGCTTCAAACTTGCTGCGGTAGTTGGTTATGACCACTAGATGACATCTGTTATTTTTTAGGTCACTAGGTCAAAGGTCAAGGTCACCATGACCTTAACTGGTAAAATGGTTTCAGATCAATAACTGCTCAAGGATATGGCTTAGGATCTTCAAATTTGCTTAGGTGGTTGGTAATGACAACTTGATGAGCCCTGATGTTTTTGAGGTCAAAGGACAAAGGTCAAGGTCACGATGACCTTAACTGGTGAAATGGTTTGTGATCAGTAACTGCTGAAGGGTTTGGCTTAGGACCTTCAAACTTGCTGTTGTGGTTGGTCATGACCACTAGATGACCCCTATTGTTTTTGAGGTCACTAGGTCAAAGGTCAAGGTCACCATGACATTAACTAGTGAAATGGTTTCCAATCAATAACTGCTCAAGGGTTTGGCTTAGGATCTTCAGCTTTCTGTGGTAGTTGATTGTGACCACTAGATGACCCCTATATTTGTTGAGGTCAATAGGCCAAAGGTCAAGGTCACCATGATCTTAACTTGTGAAATGTTTTCAGATCAATAAATGATCAGTGGTTTGGCTTAGGATCTTCAAAGTTGCTGTTGTGATTAGTCATGACCACTAGATGACCTCTATAGTTGAAGTCACTAGATCAAAGCTCAGGGGGTCTGGGGGTATACATGTTTTAGTAGCAAAATACATTACCTGCTGTGAAATATGCTTAGTTTATTAGTCCCCCACCAGTTACCGGTTGGGGGACTATAGGTTTGCTCGATTCCGTCTGTCTGTCCGTCTGTCCGTCCGTCTGTCCTTCCGTCCGTCTGTCACGCTTCGTGTCCGGGCCATATCTCCTACAAAGTTATGCCAAATTCATTATAACTTCACACATTGAAGAAGCATGATGAGGGCTACTGTCATTCACAAGGGTCATAACTCTAGCACCAATATTTTTGGAGTAATTCCCCTTTTACATATTTTTTTGTCCGGACAATAACTCTTTATCTACTGGTTCAATTGATTTGTCACACTTTGTGTCCGGGCAATATCTCCTACAAAGTTAGGCCAAATTCATTATAACTTCACACATTAAAGAAGCATGGTCAGGAGTAGTGTCATGCACAAAGGCCATATTTCTAGCATCAACATTTTTGGAGTTATTCCCCTTTTTCATATTTTTTTGTCCGGACAATAACTATTTCTCTACTGGTTCAATTGATTTGAAACTTCACATATGGAACACACATGATGAGGGGTAGTGTCATGCACAAGGGCCATAACTCTGGCATAACTCTGGCATCTATATTGTTGGAGTTATTCCCCTTTTCATATGTTCTTGTCCCGTTAATAACTCTTTATGTACTGGTTCAATTGATTTGAAATTTCTCATATGGAACAAGCGTGATGAGATGTAGTGTCATGCACAAGGGCAATAACTCTAGCATCAATATTTTTGGAGTTACTCCGCTTTTTCATATTTTCTTGTCGGGACAATAACTTTTTATTTACTGATTCAATGTATGAAAGTAGGTATTAATACCATTCAGGTGGTCATGTATATACCATGGTCAACCACACCATGGGTGGGTGGGGTGGGGAGAGTGGAGGTTTTTTCAGTCCGGTTGGGGACTCATGTCTTGCATAGCAATACAACATGCCCTTGTTTGATTTAACCTTATGACCGGAATAAAAAAGTACCACATATACCGTATGGCCCGCCCGTTAGCCATACCTCATTATAAATGCTCCCAGCATTCCACAATTAAGATCATTGGTTATTTCAGGTCGGCCATTGACGTCAGCGTTTATTAGCCTCCCGTGTTTTACACCTTACTAGCTGTCTGGGTCTATTCGCCTTCTTACAGTCCTTGCCTGCAGCTTCCTTACCGGATCCTGTATCCTACCATAAACTTTATATACAGATTATACTGCATATACCTTTGTGTTTTATTTTCTTTGTACCTGTGTTATCGGTCTCCCTTGTGCCCTCACAATGGCGTCTCGGCACAAAGCTTCCTGCGGACACTTTACCGCAGACTGGGATACGCACTCCTCCGTGTGTTTCTGCTGTTGCAGGTGCTCTGCAGAGGACCCTTGTCAGTTCTCCACTGCCTGGTCTTCTGAGACCTGGGGGTTAGCCTCTCGTCGAGGCTCTCAAGCTCGGCATTCGTCTACCCCCGCCGCCAGGTCGGACAGTGAATTTTCACGCAATCCTAAGAAACCCAAAAAGAATGTTTCTTCTTCCAGCGGCTGGTCTGTGTCTACGACACAGCCCATCCATCAACTAGCTGCTTTGAAAGTCCCGACTTCGGTCCCGGGATGAGGGTCCCTATTCCGACCAGGGAATATCCCTCTACCAGTGACGTCACCATCCGGTGCCTTTCACTTGGCTTCACCCAGCGGGGTCTCGCCAGGTTAACCTGGTCGACCTCTTCCAGGTCATCCGGTGCTTGCCACCGCTCTGACTGGATCCCGGTATATAGCTTCTCCGGCTAATACCTCTGGGTATTCGGTGCTAGCTAAACAGGTCAACCACCTATCTAGGTCAACCACACCTGTTTCTGAAAAATGCACTCTCGCTCTGGGTCAACCAGCAATCGCGAAACCAGTGCATAGTAGCATTTCAACGCCTGGCCTAACTAGGTCAACCAGCGTTAGGTCAACCAGTATAACTAGGTCAGCTACGCATGCTACAACCGGTGCTATAGTAAATTCTTCCCCAGTGTTTTACACTGGTCAGACAAAGGCAACCGGTGTTACGATAAGTTGTTCCTCGGATGTTTCCTCCGTGAATACACTTAATTCCTTTGGATCCATTTCGAGTGTGTCTGCCACTAATAAAACAACACACCCCATCTTGTCTATTGAACAAACTTCTTCGAATTTTGTTTCTGACTACACTCTTAGCTCTGCTGAGCTGAGTTGCCGAGCAGAATCTCCTTCGCCTATTAGACCCTCTAGGGCACATAAACGGCGATGGTGTTCTTCTTCTTCTTCGTCCTCAGACTCCGCCTATCGTCACAGACGTCGGTGCAGTTCCTCCTTTTCTTCGGACGACAGCCACCGTTCGCGACGCTCTCGGCACAGGCGCCGATCTAGTTCTAAAACTAGACATCGGCGCCATAAGAGGCATAGGTCTTCGTCCTATGGCTCTCCCCCGGCTCGTTCCTGCCCTCATCAGGGATCTCGTATCAAACAGGATCAACCTATCCAGACGCAGATCTCTGATAAGCAGGGGACGTCTTTTAACCAGACTTCTGATCCCCTCTTGAGCCGGCCCCCTTTCTTCTATGACCCTAGGGTCTATTCAACGGGGAATTATTCTTTGGACCCTCCTGTTCCAGTTGCCTTGCAAGCTACTGTGTCGGGTCCTCCGGTCCCTAGAGTCCCGCCTACGGCTACGGCCAACAGGCCAGACCAGGATCCCCAGAGAACCCTTTCTTTCAAGAATTGGGTACCCAGGGTAATTCTGAATTCGAAGACTCCCTCTCATCTTCTCTTGAAGAGCCCGGAAGTCACTCTAATTCTTTTGACAAGGCCTGTGAGGACTGCTTTGCCATCCTTCCGCCCTCTGTCTGCCCTAGACCCCAGCCTATGTGTCACAGTGGAGTAGTTTCTTTGATCCTTTTCCTTCAAACACAGAGAGGTGAAACGGTTGGTCCGAATAAATCTCGACCTGCCCTCCCTCCTTGCAGGGGTCTAGCCACCTGCCTTCCTGACATTGACACGGACTTCCGTTCTAGGCCGAAGGCAGGTTGGTCAGTTTCTACTAAGGTTATGCGCTCCTTAGTACCTCCTTCTTCCCCGAGGCTTCCAGCTTCAGTAGATAATCACCCTGGACTCTTTGACCGAATTCCTCTTCTGGATTCTGATAGTCCCCGGGTTGGTATTAGACCTACCTCTCAACCCTTGCTATCTATGAGTATGCTTGAGCGTTGGGAATTACGTCAGAGACAGCAGATGGGGGTATCATCCAACGTGGATCTTTTGTCGGTTGACCTCTCTGAGGAGCTCCTGTCCGACACCCCTTCACAAGAGAGAACCCGGCGTCTGGCTTTTCAATTGGGTCTCTCCTCTCAACTTTCTCTGCATCTAGGTCTCGCCTCTGCAGCCGAGATGCTCCGCTACAGACGAGATTCTTTCCTTCAGAACATCTGAGCCCCTTTTTGGCGGTCTCATTAGAGAGAAGGAGAAGGCGGATGAGACCACACTTCAAGCTCCTGCTTCGAGTGGTCCTCCCAATTGGCGGATTCCTAGGGTGCCTAAGCCAAAATCCTCCAAACAGTCCGACAGGAAGCAGTAGGCTCAGCCAGCTCCTTCTCCCCGACAGCAGGGCCAGGTAAGGGCCCGCCTAGGCCCTGCTCCTGTCCCTCCTCAGAATAGAGGCTCAGCACAGGAACAGAACCGGCCCTCCCGTCCTTTCTCGAGAGGGTCTGGTCCTTCTAGGCACCAGCCTTAGGGACTCGCCCTTTCTAACCCCCCCCCTCTGATCCGACCCCTTTTGCCTGTGGGCGCCAGGCTCCTGCACTTCGCCAAGGCCTGGCGCAACATTTCTCAGGACCCTTGGACTCTGTCCATAGTGGAATCGGGCTATCGCTTCCCACTGGATCGGCAGCCCCCTCTTTCCAGGGTCCCCTTACATCTCTCGTCCGATCACCCTCATATGCAGAATGCAGTTATGTTGCTTCTGCAAAAAGGGGCGGTAGAAAGGGTTCGGAACGAGAACACACCGGGATTTTACAGCCGCCTGTTTCTCGTTCCAAAGAAAAACGGCATGTTTGTTCCCATCATCGATCTTTCAACCCTAAATCGGTTTTTAAAGATCGATTCTTTCAAGATGGAGACGGTAGCTACCATTCGGTTGGCAATCAAACCAAACCAATGGGCCGTCTCCCTGGATCTGTCGGATGCTTACTTTCACGTACCTATTCATCCTTCAGACAGACATCTCCTTCGCTTTTGCCACAGGGGCGCTGTCTATCAATTCTGGGCCCTGCCTTTCGGCCTTTCTACGGCACCCAGAGTCTTTACAAAACTCATGGGGACCGTAGCGACCTTTCTCCGCCAGAGCAGAGTTGTTCTTATTCAATACTTCAACGATTGGCTGTTACACCTTCTCAATCGTCAGACCCTCCTTCGCAATCTCCACTTCAGTTGGAAAATTGTCTCTCAGTTGGGTCTCGTATTGAATGCGGAAAAATCAGATCTGATCCCGTCTCAAGACTTTGTCTTCGTGGGATTAAATTTTCTGACGAACTCCAGCTTAGTCAGGATTTCTCTTCAACGTGTAGAGAATACCCTACACCTGCTTTCTCTGTTCAGTCAGAAGGATCACTACTCTGCTCGCTCTCTTCTGTCTCTACTGGGAGTTCTCAATTCCGCAGCAGATTGTGTGTCTCTTGGCAGGCTTCATTTTTGCCCGCTCCAGTTTTACCTGCTGACACAATGGCATCCTCGTCTAGACACTCTGTCCGTTTCTCTTCCACTCCTACCTAATTTCCACACTGCTCTTCAGTGGTGGAAGGTGAAGGATCGCTTCCTTCAAGGAGTGCCGATTGCTCCTCCCGATCCAGATCTTTTTCTGATCTCGGATGCCAGCAATCAGGGCTGGGGAGCCCATTTGGAGCCTCTCGGACTCAGGACTTCAGGCCTTTGGTCGAATGCCGAGTCCCAGCTCCATATCAACAATCTCGAACTCCTGGCTGTTCTGAAAGCCTTGGAATTCTTCGAGATGAAGGTTCGCAACCTTTGTGTGTTAGTACAGACAGACAACACAACAGTTGTGTCTTACATCAAGAGGCAAGGGGGGACACACTCCCTCTCCCTCTTCAAGGGCACGAGGGATCTACTCTTATTTTTTTACAACAGACAGATCACTCTGCTCGCCAAGCATCTGCCGGGTAGACTGAATGTCTTGGCGGACGGCCTCTCTCGCAGACGTCAAGTACTACCTGCCGAGTGGAACCTCCACACAACAGTAGTGGCTCAGATCTTTCACATGTTCGGGTTTCCGTCAGTAGATCTCTTTGCCACCCCCGCTGTATGTGTCTCCAATCATGGATCCAGCAGCTTGGGCGGTCGATGCTCTGTCTTTTCCGTGGGACCGACTGTTCGGGTATGCTTTTCCCCCGTTCATTCTGATTCCCATGGTTCTCCGAAAAATCGCTCTGTCGGATTGCAGGATCCTCCTGATCGCCCCCCTGTGGCCTCAGCGAGCCTGGTTCAACGATCTTCTCAGTCTCCTATTCGAGTCTCCACGGTCGATCCCGCCCAGTTGGGATCTACTCTCTCAGGAGGGCGGGGTTCTCCACAGGGACCACGCTATCTTCCACCTTCATGTCTGGCCATTATCAGGACGGGTCTCCGAAAGAGAAAGATTTCTCAGCCGGTTGCCAACCTCGTCGCCAAGGCCAAACGATCCTCCACTTCCATTGTTTACAATGCCAAGTGGAGAATCTTTTCGGATTGGTGTCGTTCAAATCTGTCCCACTATCCAAGACATTGCCGACTTTTTAGTTTTCCTCTTTCTAGAGAAGAATCTAGCTGTCAGCACTATTAAAGGGTATATAGCTATGTTATCTCATACCCTTAGTTTCAGAGATATTAAGGACATCGGTTCTCACCCGATTCTTTCTGAATTGGTTCGAGCCTTGGAGCTTCAAAGACCGGTTTCTCGCTCTCTTATGCCTAAGTGGGATCTGTCGTGTGTTCTCTGGTCACTTACTAAAGCGCCCTATGAGCCATTAGATTAAACGACCTTGACTCATGTCACGTGGAAGACTGTGTTTCTCCTGACTTTTGCTGCGGCTAAACGCAGAAGCGAAATTCATGCCTTATCTGTAGAAGGTTTTCTTCGCTGGAATTCTGACGGGTCAGTTTCCTTGATGTGTCGGCCTGTTTTTTTAGCTAAAACCCAGCTTCCGTCAGTAGCTTCAGATCCGTTTGTTGTACCCAGTCTCTCGAAAGATTTGGATCATTCGGACCCTGATCGAACCCTCTGTCCTGTCAGAGCCCTTAAGTTCTATCTTAAGAGGGTTCAGTTCCTGAGGGGAAATAGGAAAAGGGCTTTTTATCCCTATTAAAGGTCATAGAGAAATCTCAGCAGCGTCTATTTCTCGCTGGATTGCATCTGCCATCAAATTGGCTTACTCTGACCTATCTGATCTAGATCTCGGCTTTTTAAAGATCAGGCCACATGAGCTCAGAACCCTGTCTACTTCCTGGGCTTTCATTAATCATGTGCCCTTGGATGAGATTCTCAGGGCTGCTTCTTGGAAGAATAGCTCTACTTTTTCTTCCTTTTATCTGTGCTCTTTTGTGACTCTTCAGAGCAATCTGCTCTCTCTAGGTCCTCTTGTGGCCTCTAAGCGAGTTGTTTAACTCCTTGGCTTTCATTCCGTGTTCTTGGCCTACTGTGCGACTAATTACGGTTATTAGTTTATGAAAGCAGTATATCTAAGAAATTTCCTCCTGAAACTATGATTTGGAGAAATTTCTTCAGCCGAGTCTTGGTGTTGTTCTGGTGAGTATACCTTCCCACCTTTGCGAGTCAGCATATTTCACAGCAGGTAATGTATTTTGCTACTAAAATGAGATTTTTAAAGTAAAATCTGTTTTAGTTAGAAATACTTACCTGCTGTGAAAGGGATAGCCCTCCTCCCACCCCGCAATTAATTGTCGTTTTTGGGAGCAAATAACCAATGATCTTAATTGTGGAATGCTGGGAGCATTTATAATGAGGTATGGCTAATGGGCGGGCCATACGGTATATGCGGTACTTTTTTATTCCGGTCATAAGGTTAAATCAAATAACCTAAGCATATTTCACAGCAGGTAATTATTTCTAACTAAAACAGATTTTACTTTAAAAATCTCATTTTACAAACATCTCTTGTTCAAATAGTCTTCATCTGATCTTCACCAAAATTACAGAGACTGTTTATAGATGCAAAATCTTGACAAAGGTTGTATATCAGTCAAATCGCATTTGACAGCTCTGAGATATAGCCCTTGATTCAGTCAAAATGATCCGTTTTAGCCTTGTCTGCTCTATAATTCAAATATTCTTCATTTGATCTTAACCAAACTTGCAGAGGATGTTGACCAAGTTTGAATACCAATCAGATCGGTTAACACACCTATGGGTTATGGTCCTTGATTTGGTCAAAATTTTCCATTTTAGCTTGTCTGCTCTCTAAATCAAATAGTTATGTCTCCCACCATGTAGTGGTGTGGAAGACATTGAATTTACTCCTTTCTGAACAATGTGAATTCTCCTCTGAAACTAGAAAATTCTCAGATTTCATATTTGGCACATACCATCATGTTCAGGCCCTATACAAAATTTATATAAGTTATGCCCCTGGGGTCAAAATTGGCCCTGCCCCGGTGGTGTCCAGTTTCTTAGAACAGGCTACTGTTTCAGCCAATTCCAACTGACCATTATTTATTGGGAGACTACACTCCAGATTTACACTCCAGAAAAATGCAGCTGGAATATTTATACCCCCACAAACAAAGTTTTTTTTTGGGGGGGGGGGGATGGGGGGGTATACTGGAGTCACCATGTCTGTCAATTTGTCGGTCCGTCCGGCTTGTACGGATCATAACTTCCAAAGTATAAAAGATATTGATTTCAAACTTCATATATAGATGGATCATATTGACCGCAAGTGCTGTGCACAAGGTTTGTAACTCTGTTATCAGTATTTTTGGAGTTATTGCCCTTTGTTATTTTTCAGTTTTCTGGATTTTTTTTCTAAATGATATGTGGTATGTGGCTTTATTATAACGAGTTACAGATCAAGCTTGAATTTCGTTACGCTTCTTTGATTTTTCACGGAAATGCAGAAATTTTACTTGGATTTTTTTCCGGAAATTCAGGTTTTCCGGAGTTTTTTTTCTAAACCTTCACAGATATTGAAGTGCTACTTGGTATGTGGCTTTATTATAATGAGTTACAGATCAAGTTCGAATTTTGTTAGTCTTCATTGAATTTTCACGGAAATACAGCTATTTTACTTAGAAATTTTCGAATGTGCTAGTGGGGGTATTCATCACCTTTAGTGGTAGTTCTCACTGTGCTCACTCAGCCTCACTGATGCCCAGACCTCTTTGCTGTTTGATGTGTTGTTAACATTATGCAGGTCATTATGGAAGTCATTTGCTGTCCAGCATAATGTTCTCCCCAGTACCCTGTGCACTCTTAGCAATACCTCTTTGCTGTTTGATGTGTTGTTAACATTATGCAGGTCATTATGGAGGTCATTTGCTGTCCAGCATAATGTTCTCCCCAGTACCCTGTGCACTCTTAGCAATTAATGTCTGCAAATAATGTTGTCTGCCGCAAATATTGTTTTCTTCCACATCTTTTCAAAAACAAATGTCAGAGTGAAAAACAGTGGACCCTGATGAGATGCCAAGTTACTTTGTATCTCATCTGGATTCAGACTTGATCCAGATTGTTTGGAAATGTTGTTATAAATGCAAAAAAAAACAAGCAAATAGCTGGTGTAATATTAGCAGGCTAAGGGTACAGGGCCGTTGAAGAGGAAGTGACCAGCCATAAGCATATTGACTAGCAGTAATTGCAGGTCAATTATGCATATGGATGGGTTTTCCTGGTTCACTAAACTTGTATATAATCAGGGCTAAATGAAGCTAAAAGAGACTGGTTTGAGTCTGGGCTTAGAAGTCTGAGAATGCCACCAGTTTCTCATATCCCTAGGTCTGAGAAATTGAGATATGGTGTTGTAATAATACTATATCACAGCTGGAACCCTTCTCAGAGGTACAGTTGCTTATTTAGGCCAAATTTCAATATCTACTGAATATTCATCAACAATATAGTTATAAAGAAATAGGGAAGGTGGATCATTGTAGACATTTTAGAAAGCAAAGAAACAGATCTATCAAATTCTTTTTAGCAAACAGGGCAGACCCTTACCAGACAGCTCCTCTAGACTGTCTGATCTGGGTCTACTCTGTTTGCAGATGCGTGAACAACACATTTACATGAGGGAAAAGGATTAAAAGGTCAGTTGATCTCTTTAGTCAGAACTTTGTATGTCCTTTTGCAATTAAATTTCCCTGGATTCAAATGAGACCTGCCCAAAGGGTGGCCAATTTTCTATATAAATATAGTGAAAACTGAAAAAAACTTCTCCTGATTGTCTGGTGAGCGATATCAGGGCCATCATGGCCCTAATGTTTAGGAAGAGTTATGGCCCTTGATTTATCCAAATTTGGCCTTTTTAGCCTTGTCCACTCCCTGAGTCAAAACCCTCTCATCCAAATTTCATCAAACCATATAAAAATGTTTATGGCTTTAATAACCAGCAAGATTGAACCAGGTACTTTAGAGTTATGGCCCTTGAATAATACAAAATTTGCATTTTTAGCCTTGTCCATTCTCTTAGTCATTAAGTTCTCATCTAATCATCACCAAACCTTATGAAAATGTTGATGATTATAATATCTAGGCCAAGTAGAATAACTAGCAATTTTGGAACAGGTATTTCAGAATTACGGCCCTTGAATTGTTTAAAACCAGTTTTTTAGCTTTGCTCTCTAAATGAAAAAGTCCTCATCCAGTCTCCAACAGACTTCATAAAAATGCATCCAATCATTTTTGAGACAGGAGCAGGTGGGAGACATATGTTTTTCTTAAAAACAAGCTCTAGTTTTCATCTGATCTTCACCAAACCTGCAGAGAATGTTTATAGCTATAACATCTGGGCCAAGATCGATTACCAGCTAAGATGCATTTGTCACCTTAGTTATGGCCCTTGAATTAGTCAAAATGTGCCATTTCTGCCTTGTCTGCTCTTAAACTCAAACATTTCTCATCTGCTATACACCATACGTTCCAAATATGTTTATAGGTAAATAGTCTTGGCCAAGTTTGATCACCATGTGGGGCCCTTTCTGACTTGGTCAGTGTTCTAGTTTAAGATTGAATTTTAACTAAATTTGTTGTGCAAATAGCTTAAATAAAGATGAAAGTTGTATCACAAACGTCTTGGTCTTGTGTCAGTTATAAGGTCATATTTTGACCAATTCGGGTAAAGGTAGGTTGCATGAGATGAAACTTGTGATTGCAATGGGGAGGGGTGTTAAGGATAATGACACTATTGCTAAAATTAAAACAATATTTCCAGTCAATACTTTCAGCTAAGATTGGTGTATTGTGACAAAGAAAATTTATTGTACAGAAATGTAGCTTGAACACAAAGACAGACCTGGTATCAATGTGCTTGGAGTAGGTCAATGGATCAGGGTCAACAGTCACTTAGAGGGGAAGCCCCTACATTCGATGCATTTCAAAAATACCTAAATTTTAGAAAACTCATTTGTTTATAAGCTGAAAAGTAGTATATCGCAAGAAAACTTTTCCAATAAATGTTGAAAATGACAAAATATCCATGTGTTTGATATCAATGATCCGGATTTTATTTCCCAATGTTTCAATTTTATTCGGGTTGGGTGTTAGTTTCGTATCTGTTTGCGCTGTTCGTGGTTCTCTTCCAGGCAATGCTGTTACATAAACAATGGAGGGATTGGGTGATCATCGGCAAAACGCTGAAATTTTGAACAGAAAATGCCAAAAATATTGTGTTGTAAAATGTAGAATAAATTACTATAAGTATTGATAAAATCAATTTATTTTGTATCACAGGTGATATTTTTCGATATAAGTTCAAATTTGCAATCCTCAAAATAATGATTGAGCATAACAAATACCAAGTTTTATGATGTTATTTAACCCTTTCCCTCATAGAAACGTATTTCACGCATTCGCAAACAGAGTAGACCCAGATCAGGGTCTGATCAGGGTCTGCTCTGTTTGCTTATGGAATTTGATAGATGTGTCTTTACTTTCTAAAATTGCTGCAATGTACCACCTTCCATATTAGATTAATTAACTGTTTTGTTCATGAATATTCAATGAGTATTAAAATTTGAACTAAACATAGAACAGGGAAAGTGTTAAAATATGCATTCATTCTAGGGACTTTTTATGCCTCCCAGATCTGATCTGGGGGGCATATTGTTTTTGCCCTGTCTGTTTGTTTGTTTGTCAGCAACTTTAACATTGGTCATAACTTTTGAGCCAGTACAGATAGAGACTTGATATTTGGCATGCATATGTATCTCATATAGCCACACATTTTGAAGGGTGACATGTCAAGGTCAAGGTCATCCTTCAAGGTCAGAGGTCAAATATATGGGTCAAATCACCGACTTTAGCATTGGCCATAACTTTTGGACCAGTAGAGATAGAGACTTGATATTTGGCATGCTTGTGTATCTCATGAAGCTGCACATTTTAAGGGGTGACATGTCAAGGTCAATGTCATCCTTCAGGGTCAAAGGTCAAATTGTCTGGTTTTTTGGCTGTAACTTTAACGCAACTTTAACATTGGTCATAACTTTTGAGCCAGTACAGATAGAGACTTGATATTTGGCATGCATATGTATCTCATAAAGCCGCACATTTTGAAGGGTGACATGTCAAGGTTAGAGGTCAAATATATGGGTCAAATCACCGACTTTAACATTGGCCATAACTTTTGAACCAGTAAAGATAGAGACTTGATATTTTGGCATGCTTGTGTATCTCATAAAGCTGTACATTTTCAGGGGTGATATGTCAAGGTCAAGGTCAGAGGTAAAACATATGGGTCAAATCACTGACTTTAACATTGGCCATAACTTTTGGACCAGTAGAGATAGAGACTTGATATGTGGCATGCTTGTGTATCTCATGAAGCTGCACAGTTTGAGGGGTGACATGTCAAGGTCATCCTTCAGGGTCAAAGGTCACCAACTTCAAATTGGCCATAACTTTTGAACCAATAGAGATATAGTCTTGATATTTGGTATGCATGTGTATCTCATTTTGAGGGGCAACATGTCAAGGTTAAGGTCATCTTTTAGAGTCAAAGGTCACCTACTTTAACATTGGCCATAACTTTTGAACCTGTAGAGATACAGACTTGATGCATGTGTATCTCATGAAGCTGCACAGTTTGGGGATGACATGTCAAGGTCAAGGTCAAGGTCATCTTTCAGGGTCAAAGGTCTCCGACTTTAACATTGGTCATAACTTTTGAACCAGTAGAGATACAGACTTGACATTTGGTATACATGTGTATCTCATTTGGCTGCACAGTTTGGGGGGGGGGGTGAAATGTCAAGGTCATCTTTCAGGGTCAAAGGTACCCGACTTTAACATTGGCCATAACTTTTGAACCAGTATGGTATACATGTGTTTCTCATTTGGCTGCACAGTGTGAGGGGTGACATGCCAAGGTCATCTTTGAAGGTCAAAGGTCATTAAAATTGGCCATAACGTTTGAACCAGTAGATATACAGCATTGATACTGGTATGTATGTGTATCTCATGAAGCCGCACAGTTTGTGGGGTGACATGTCAATGTCATCCTTCACGGTCAACGGTCACCAACTTTAACATTGGCCATAACTTTTGAACCTGTAGAGATACAGACTTGATAGTTGGTATGCATGTGTATCTAATGAAGCTGCACAGTTTGAGGGGTGACATGTTAAGATCAAGATCATCCTTCAGGGTCAAATATCATATCGAGGGGGCATAGTGTTTCACAAACACATCTTATTTTGTTTTTGTTTTTTCATAGATGGAATTCAACCAAATCCAGTTCAAATTTTTGCACATGAAGATGTTCCACATGATGTTAAGGATAGTAAGTATGGAAATTAATTTGAAAGTATAAATGAGTTTATTTACCTGTTCCCTTACAGTGTCTAATTATGTCTCCCTCCATATTTATATGGAGGAGACATGGTTTTTGTGAGAGTTGTCTGTTGCCGTCTGTCTGTACGTCTGTCCATAACTATTTCTTGTACGCACAATAGCTCCTATATACCTGATGCCAGTTAGTTGAAACTTCATACATGGGAAGAGCATAATGAGAGTATGTGTCATGCACAAGGTTCATAACTCTGGCTTCAATAAAATTGGAGTAATTGCCACTTGTATATATTTTTCGCACTTTCTTGTCCGGACCAAAACTCCTACATGGCTAATGCCATTTGATTAAAACTTCATGTATGGAAAAAGCATGATAAGAGAAAGTGTCATGCGCAAGGTCCATAACTCTGGCTTCAATAATATTGGAGTTATTGCCCCTTATGCATTTGTTCGCACTTTGTTGTCTGGACAATAACTCCTATATGGCTAATGCCATTGGATTGAAACTTCATTCATGGAAAGAGCAAGATGAGAGGAAGTGGCATGCACAAGGTCAATGACTCTGGCTTCAATGAAATTGGAATTTTTGCTCTTCGTGCATTTTTATCACACTTTCTTGTCGGGATGATAATTCCTATATGGTTCATGCCATGTGGTTGAAACTTCATACATTGATGGAGCATGGTGAGAGAACATGTCATGTACAAGGGCCATAACTCTTGACTCCAATACTTCAATACTTTTGTAGTCATAGCCCTTTGTTACATTGCTTTTTGCAAATCAATATCTCCTGTTCTACTGATGCTGCATTGGCATAACATTTCATTTATGGAAAGAGCATGATGAAAGGAAGTGTCATGCACGAGGGCCATAATTCTGGTATCAGTATTTTTGGAGTTATTTCCTGTTATTATTGTTTTCTGAAAAAAATTTGGTGGGGAAAGTGCATACTGAGGGAAGTATCATTCATCAAGTCCATTACTATGTTATTACATTTTTGAGTTATTTCCCTCTCCATATTGTTTTTGTTAGAGTTGTTTGTCTGTCTGTCACACATCTTGTCTGGCCGAGTTTTCATGTACAGAATTGTGACAATGTCGCATTGTGTATGTGTGCGTGGGAGGGGTAGGGAGGAGATATTTGTTTTTATGACAAAAACCTCTAGTTAGTGATTACCTTTGTGCCTTCAAGACCAGATGATAAGGATTCTAGCTTACATAGTACCTCATCTGGATCCTTAAGCCTTTCCTCTATGACTACTATAAAAAGTAATGTATGTTTTAATATTGATAAGCTGATTTTTGTTATGACAGAAACTGCAGACGCAATTTTTTGTTATTACATAAGCAACCAGGACAGACCCTGATTAGATCTGGTTCTACTCTATTTGAAGAGGTGTTTAACATTCAAAATGGCTAAGTCGACAGAGTTACGAACATTTCATGTTCCATGCTACCCAGAGCAAATATTAGGGAACATTTCAAACAATTTTTAGCTCACCTAGTGAGTCAAGGTGAGCTATTGTGATCGCCCTGTGTCCGTCGTGTGTTCTCCGTTTTCTGTCATAAAATTTTTCTTTTACTTGCTGCATTTTTACCAAACATTGCAGAAAGGTTCTTTCAAAGTTGTTCAAAAGATTTAAATTCCATGCAGAACTCTGATTGCCATGGCAACCAATGTCCAAATATTTTTGTTTTATTAAAAAATCTTCTTGTTAAAAACTGTATGGCCTAGGGCCAGCAAATTTGGTATGTAGAATCATCTAGTGGACCTCTACTAAGATTGTTCAAATTTCGTCCGCTGGTGTCAAAATTGACCCAACCCCGGGGTTCACATGTTTTACATAAGATTATATAGTAAAAACTTTAAAAATCTTCTTGTTTCAAACCGAAAGGCTTAGAGCTGTGATATTTGGTATGTAGCATCATCTGGTGAACCCTAGCTTACTAATATTGTTTATGCCCCTAGGATCAAACATGGGCCCACCATGGGACTTAACAGTTTT
Source organism: Azorinus chamasolen (assembly GCA_963576725.1). Classification (NCBI taxonomy): domain Eukaryota; kingdom Metazoa; phylum Mollusca; class Bivalvia; order Cardiida; family Solecurtidae; genus Azorinus; species Azorinus chamasolen. The sequence goes on along the minus strand of OY755235.1, from coordinate 65,837,335 downwards.
TCATAGGAAAATCTTTAAAAATCTTTTGTCCCAGAGCTTAGATATTTGGTTTAAAGATTTACTTAGTGTATCTTTATGAAGTTTGTTTATATCATAGTTCTGAGTTAAAATTGGCCCTGCCCTGTTGGTCATACTTTGAAATAGACTTCTTCATGTCTGAAACTGCAGTTTCCCCTTAGTCAGAGGTCAGCCAGTTACACGTTCAAGTTGCAAGCTGGGCAGTGGGTGTTATGTCATTAATTACCCCTAGTCTCAGTTCAGTAAAATTTGTGTTTAGACAAATGAGAAACCAGCTTTCAATTTAGAATGAGAAAACTAGGCGTTTAAATTATTTTTGAAAGTTGTTTTATATTTAAGTTTCCTTATAAAAGTTAGATCAGAATCCAAACTGTGTGCTAATTTCAGTTAAAGTCTGTGTTTGTGGTTTGTCATCAGGCATCAACAATTATTAATTTGAGCCTTTACAAATCTTCTATGAATCTACAGGGTTCTCAGCTGTCATCTTTGGTACATAGCATCATCTGTAGATCCTCTACAAAAGCTATATAAATTATTCCCCTGGGGTAAAAATTTGCCCCGCCCCAAGGGTGCCTTGTTTTCTATAGAAACATATAGTGAAAACTTTGAAAGGCTTCTCCTCTCCAATTGGAAGATTCTCAGCTTTCATATTTGGCACATAGAATCATGTTTAGGTCCTCTACAAGAGTTATATAAATTATGCCCCTGGGGTCAAAATCGACCCACCCCAGTGGTGGCCAGTTTTCAATAGAAACATATAGTGACAACTTTGAAAATCTTCCTCTGCAACTGTAAGGTTCTCAGCTTTCATATTTGTCAGAAACTATCATGTTCAGGTCCTCTACACTCATTGTATAAGTTATGTCCCTGGGGTTAAATTTGGCCATGTCCCAATGGTGTCCATTTTCAATAGAAACATATAGTGAAAACTTTGAAAATCTTTTTCTCTGAAACTGGAAGTTTCTCAGCTTTCATATTTGGCACATATTATCATGTTCAGGTCCTCTACAAAAGTTATATAAATTATGCCCCAGGGGTTCCCAGTTTTCAATAGAAACATATAATGAAAACTTTGAATATCTTCTCCTCTGAAACTGGAAGGTTCTCAGCTTTTATATTTGGCACATAGCATCATGTTCAGTTCCTGTACAAAAGTGATATAAAATATGCCCCTGGGGTCAAAATTTGCCTATCCCCAGGGTTCCATGTTTTTAGCTCACCAGAGCACTAAGTACTCAGGGTGAGCTTTTGTGATCGCCTGATGTCCGTTGTGCATCGTCAGTCGTCAATTTGAACCTTTATAAATCTTCTCCTCTGAATCTACAGGGTTCTCAGCATTATCTTTGGCACATAGCATCATCTTTGGGTCCTCTACAAAAGTTATATAAATTATGTCCCTGGGATCAAAATTGGCCCTGCCCAAGGGATGGCCAGTTTTCAATAGAAACATAAAGTGAAAACTTCGAAAATCTCCTACTCGGAAACTGGAAGGTTCTCAGCTTTCATATTTGGCACATAGCATCATGTTCAGGTCCTCTACAAAAGTTATATAAATGATGCCCCTGGGGTAAAAATAGGCCCGCCCCAGGGGTGCCTTTTTTCCTATAGAAGCATATAGTAAAACGTTGAAAATCTTCACCTCTGGATCTATAGGGTTCTCAGCTTTCATATGTGGGGTGGCAGTTTCCAACAAGAATATTATAGTGAAAACTTTGGAAATCTTCTCGTCTGAAACTGGAAGGGTCTCAGCTTTCATATTTGTCACACAGAATCATGTTCAGGTCCTCTACAAAAGGTATATAAATTATGCCCATAGGGTCAAAATTGGCCCGTCCTAGGGGTAGCCAGTTTTCAATAGAAACATATAGTGAAAACTTTGAAAATCTTCTTCTTTAAATCTACAGGGTTTTCAGCTTTCATATTTTGCACATAGCATCATGTTTAGGTCCTCTACGAAAGTTGTATAAATTATGCCCCTGGGGTCAAAATTTGCCCCGCCCTATGGTACCAGTTTTCAATAGAAACATATAGTGAAACTTTGAAAATCTTATCCTCTTAACCCATTCCCGCATAGGCTATTTTTAAATCAAACCTCTTTGAATTAATCCACCGAAAAGGAGCATTTACTACTGAAAAGGAAAATTATAGAATTGTGTAGAGTTGAAACCTTTGTGATACATAGAGCATTTGCTCGTATGGAGCAAATGCTCTATTTATCACAATGGTTTCACAAATTGACTTTTACAGAAGCGTCAAAAGGCGTCTTTATGCAGGAATGGGTTAAACTTGAAGGTTTTTAACTTTCATAATTGGCACAAAGCATCATGTTTAGGTCCTCTTCAAAAGTTATATAAATTATGCCCCTGAGGTAAAAAATGGCCCCACCCCAGGGATGGGCATTTTTTAGCTCACCTGGCATGAAATGCCAAGGTGAGCTTTTGTGATCGCCCTGTGTCCGGCATCTCGCGTCGTCGTCCGGCATCCGTCATCCACAATTTTTTTCAAATGGCTTCTCCTCCTAAACCGCTGGAAGGATTTAAACTTAATTTCACAGATATGTACCTTGGGTGGTCCTCTATCAAGTTTGTTCAAATCATGACTCCCGGCCAAAAATGGCCCCGCCCTGTGGTTTATTAGTTGTTGTAAAAATCCTTAAAAATCTTCTTCTCTGAAACTACAAATTCTAGAGCTTAGATATTTGGTATGAAGCATCATCTAATGGTCCTCTACCAAGGTTGTTCAAATTATGACCCCCAGGCAAAAAATGGCCCTGCCCCAGGCCTTATCAACTCTACATAGACTTATATAGGAAAACCTTTTAAAATCTTCCTCTCTGAAACCACATACCCAAGAGCTTAGATATTTGGTATGAAGCATAACCTAATAGACCTCTACCAAGTTCGTTCAAATCATAACCCCCGGCCCAAAAAATGGCCCCGCTCCGGGGCTTATCTGGGTTTTTTTTTTAAACCTTTAAAAAATCTTCTTCTCTGAAACCGTAAGGCCTAGACCTTTGATATTTGGTATGTAGCATCAATTAATGGTCCTCTACAAATGGCCCCACCCCGGGGCATATCAGTTTTTCATAGGAAACTCTTTAAAAATCTTCTTCTCTGAAACCGTTGGGACTTGATCTTTGATATTTTGTATGTAGCATGATCTAATGGCCCTCTACAATGATTGTTCAATTACTCCCAGATTGAAAATGGCCCCGCCCCAGGGCTTATCAGTTTTACATAGCCTTATATAGGAAAACCTTTAAAAACTTCTATGAAACCACATACCCTAGAGCTTAGATATTTGGTATGAAGCATCACCTTATAGACCTCTACTAAGTTTGTTCTAATCATGAACCCCGGGCCAAAAATGGCCCCGCCCCAGGGCTTATAAGGTTTTTTAGCTCACCTGAGCCAAAGGCTCAAGATGAGCTATTGTGACCGGGATCCGTTCGGGGCCCGGCGTCCGTCCACAATTTCAAACGACATCTCTTCTGAAACTGCTGACCCGATTTTAACCAAATTTTGTCAAAAGCATCAGTGGCTAGGGGGAACCTGGCCAAAAATGGCCCAGCCCAAATGCTTATCAGTTTTTCATAGGAAAATATTTAAAAATCTTCTTCTCTGAAACTGTGAGGCCTAGACCTTTGATATTTAGTATGTAGCATGTTCTAATGGTCCTCTACAAAGATTGTTCAAAATATGACCCCTGGGCCAAAAATGGCCCCACCCAAAGGCTTATCAGTTTTTAGCTCACCAGAGCACAAAGTGCTCAGGGTGAGCTTTTGTGATCGCCTGATGTCCGTCGTCCGTCGGTGTGCGTCGTGCGTCGTTCGTCGTCAACAATTTGAACCTTTAAAGTTCTTCTCCTCTGAATCTACAGGGGTCTCAGCTTTCATCTTTGGCACATAGCATCATATGTAGGTCCTCTACAAAAGTTTTATAAATTATACCCCTGGGGTCAAAATTGGCCCTGCCCCAGGGTTTTCAGTTTTCAATAGAAACATATAGTGAAAACTTTGAACATCATCTCCTCTAAAACTAGAAGGTCCTCAGCTTTCATATTTGGCACATAACTTCAACTTCAGGACTTCTACAAAAGTTATATAAATTATGCCCCTAGGGTCAAAATTGGCCCCACCCCGGGGATTTCCAGTTTTTTGAAGCTGACTACTTAAACAGCCCATGGGATCACCAGTTATGCATAGGAAAAACTTTAAAAATATTCTTGTCAGAAACTACATGTCCAAGAGCTTAGATATTTGGTGTATAGATTTACTTAGCATAACTTTATGAGTTTTATAAGTATCATAGTTCTGGGGTTAAAAGTGGCCCTGCCCTGTGTGTATATACTTCTTTACACCAGAAGTTACATTCTAAAGGTTTCTCCTTAATATCACTCTTAGCTGAGACCAGTCAGTGGGTCAGATCTTGTATAATCACCCTTAGCCTGATCAGTAGAGTAGAAATTGTGTTTAGACAAATAACACACACTCATTTAAGATTGAGAAAACTGTGGATAATTCTCAAAATGCAGAATACTCTTAAAGCTTTTTAGCTCACCAGAGCACAAAGTGCTCAGGGTGAGCTTTTGTGATCGCCTGATGTCTGTCGTCCGTCGTCCGGCGTCAACAATTTGAACTTTAAAAGTCTTCTCCTCTGAATCTACAGGGTTCTCAGCTTTCATCTTTGGCACATAGCATCACCTATAGGTCCTCTACAAAAGTTATATAAATAATGCCCCTGGGGTCAAAATTGGCCCCGCCACGGCCCGAGGGGTGGCCAGTTTTTTCTAGCTGACTGTTGTTTTCTGTACAAGTAGCAGAATGCTGGCCTCACTTAGGTTAGGCATGGGGAAAACTTCAAAAATCTTTTTGTCAAAAACTACATGTCACAGAGCTTAGATATTTGGTGTATAGATTTACTTAGTATTCCTTATTGACATTGGTAAATATCATAGTTCTGAGGTTAAAATTGGCCCTGCCCAGTTGGTTATACTTTAAAATATTATTTTACACTATAAAGGTTCCTCTGAACTAGAGGGATTGAGGTCACTCCATCTGTGTTGCATAATCACTGAATAGGTCAAGTTCCTGGTCAAAACTCTCTGTTTGCTCACACTGTTTTTTAACCCATTCCCTCATAGGATATTTTCAGAATCTGCCTCTTGAAAAATTTCAGAATTGTGTAGATTTGAAACCATTGTGATAAATAGAGCATTTACTCCTATGGAGAAAATGCTCTATTTATCACAATGGTTTCTTAAAGTGACTATTTTACCTCTTTGAATAAATCTACTGATAAGGAGCATTAATTAGAGAAAAGGAAAATTTCAGAATTGTGTAGATTTGAAACCATGGTGATAAATAGAGCATTTACACCTATGGAGCAAATGCTCTATTTATCACAAAGGCTTTTTTCAGATCCTACCTCTTTGAATGAATCTACTAAAAGGAGCATTAATTATAGAAAAGGAAAATTTCAGAATTGTGTAGATTTGACACCATTGTGACAAATAGAACATTTACTCATATGGAGCTTTTGCTCTATTTATCACAATGGTTAGCAAATGCTCTATTTATCACAAAGGCTTTTTTCAGATCCTACCTCTTTGAATAAATCTACTGATAAGGAAAATTTCAGAATTGTATAGATTTCAAACCATTGTGATAAATAGAGCATTTGCTCTATAGGAGTAAATTAACTCATATACAAACCACATATAAAGTTACATACCGGTCTGTGTCAGATCAGAATCCAAACTGTGTGCTAATTTTGGTCAAGTCATGCTAAGCAGTGATAGGGTTGTCATCTGTTAGAAATGTTGTCTGCTTATTCAAAGAGGTAAATCTGGGTCTACTCTTATTTGCAAATGCGTGAAAACATGTTTATATGAGGAAAATGGTTAATTAGAGAAAAGGAAAATTTCAGAATTGTTTAGATTTGAAACCATTGTGATAAATAGTGCATTTACTCTTATGGAGCAAATGCTCTATTTATCACAAAGGCAAATGCTCTATTTATCACAATGGTTTCATAAAGTGACCATTATACCTCTTTGAATAAATCTACTGATAAGGAGCATTAATTAGAGAAAAGGAAAATTTCAGAATTGTGTAGATTTGAAACCATTGTGATAAATAGAGCATTTACTCCAATGGAGCAAATGCTCCATTTATCACAAAGGCTTTTTTCAGATCCTACCGCTTTGAATAAATCTACTGATAAGGAGCATTAATTATAGAAAAGGAAAATTTCAGAATTGTGTAGATTTGAAACTTTTGTGATAAATAGAACATTTACTCCTATGGAGCTTTTGCTCTATTTATCACAATGATTAGCAAATGCTCTATTTATCACAAAGGCTTTTTTCAGATCCTACCTCTTTGAATAAATCTACTGATAAGGAGCATTAATTAGAGAAGATGAAAATTTCAGAAGTGTGTAGATTTCAAACCATTGTGATAAATAGAGCATTTGCTCCATAGGAGTAAATTAACTCATATACAAACCACATATAAAGTTACATACCGGTATGTGTCAGATCTGAGTTCAAACTGTGTGCTAATTTTGGTTAAGTCCTGCTAAGCTGTGATAGGGTTGTCATATGTTAGAAATGTCGTCTGCTTATTCAAAGAGGTAAATCTGGGTCTACTCTGTTTGCAAATGCGTGAAAACATGTTTATATGAGGAAAAGGGTTAATTAGAGAAAAGGAAAATTTCAGAATCGTGTAGATTTGAAACCATTGTGATAAATAGTGCATTTACTCTTATGGAGCAAATGCTCTATTTATCACTAAGGCAAATGCTCTATTTATCACAATGGTTATTATCACCAGTTATTCTTAACAAGTTTTAATTTTCCATTTCCATAACAATTCCGTATGTATAAATTGTTGAAATCGCGTTTTTTATACAATTTCTGCTTTGAAACAATCATCAGTACTCTAATTCTGAAGGGGTTCAAAACGTTCAGGTGTGAACTGGTTTTGTTACGAAACGTGCTCTACAAGGGTTGGCGTTCGTTTCTAAATACGCAATATATCAAGGAGTTGTTAGGTTATGCGTAGTAAAATGTTATGGAAAATGAAACTTTTCCACATATTTTTTGTGCGATATATGCTTTCCAAGTTAACGGTCGGTAAACGTTCGGTATTGGACTTAGAAAATATTTATAATAAAGCAAATCATCCCAGAAAGCTTGCCATTATAATTATACAGAGAAAGGGTCAAATAACACCCCACAAAACAGGTGTCCAGTTTTGTTTAGAAACATACATGTAGTTGAAACTTTAAAAATCTTTCCCTCTGGTGAGCGATTTCAGGGCCATCATGGCCCTCTTGTTTTCATACCCATGCCCTGCATTAAGCTACCAGCTATCAATATAGAGCATATCTGTTGTGAATTTCAGTTTAACTCTTTGCATGCTGGGTAATTTTGTCATCTGCTAAATTGTTGTCTGCAGCATATTCACAAGTTATCCTAACTACACACTTTCTTTCTGAGTTTTTAGCTCACCAGAGCACAAAGTGCTCAGGGTGAGCTTTTGTGATAGCCTGATGTCTGTCGTCCGTCGGCGTGCGTCGTGCGTCGTGCGTCGTCGGTCGTCAACAATTTGAACCTTTAAAATTCTTCTCCTCTGAATCTACAGGGGTCTCAGCTTTCATCTTTGGCACATAGCATCATCTGTAGGTCCTCTACAAAAGTTATATAAATTATGTCCCTAGGGTCAAAATTGGCCCCACCCCAGGGGTGCATTGTTTTCTATAGAAACATATAGTGAAAACTTTGAATATCATCTCCTCTGTAACTGGAAGGTTCTCAGCCTTCATATTTGGCACATAGCATCATGTTCAGGTTCTCTACAAAAGTTATATAAATTATGCTCCTGTGGTCAAAATTGGCTACACAACAAGGTGGACAGTTTTCTAGCAAACTTATAGCTGACTGCCATTTTAAGCATCTTCTCTTTGCTCATAAATAGGTCATCCAGTCAAGCAGTGGGATAGATGACCAGTGGCTATTTTTAGGTCACCTGTATCTGGTGCTGGAGCTCTGTGCCTTAACCCTTTGCCTGTTCTATGTTTATTATTAATTTGAATGCCTACTGCATATTCATGAACAAAATAGTTAAAATGAAGTATGGAAGGTGGAACATTGTAGTCATTTTTTCCCAAATTTCACAACCTACTGAATATTCATCTACAAAATAGTTATTATGAAATATAGTAGGTGGAACATATTGTAGCCATTTTAGAAACTTAAGGAACAGATGTATAAACAGAGCAGGCCCTGATCAGATGGCTCCTATAGGAGGCATCCAATCTGGGTCTACTGTTTTCAAAAATGTGAAAACACGTTTGTATGAGGGAAGGGTTAATTAATAATAGTGATTGGCATTATGATATTATTATAACCTGCCCTGCAGTTCAGAAGAAGGGTAAATCATGTAAAGACTCCAGAATGCCAAATTAAAGATTTCAAATAAATTATGAAATATTTTTTAACATGAAATTGTATTACTTTAAACTATTAATTTATACTTATGATTATGCAATTATTATGTAATAATTTATAATAATATTCAAATGCAAAAAATCAGTTTGGAATGCAAGGGTACACATACCCGTTCAGAAGAACAGTTGATCGCCTTTAGTCAGAACTTTGTATGGCCTTGTTTAAATTATGCCCCTGGGATTAAAATTGGCCCCACCCGAGGGGTGGTCAGTTTTCAATAAAAATATATAGTAAAAACATTGAAAATCTTCTTTGAAACTGGAAGGTTCATAACTTTCATATTTGGCACATAACTTCATGTTCAGGTCCTCTACAAATGTTATATAAATTATACCCCTGTGGTCAAAATTGGCCCTGCCCCAGGAGTAGCCAGCTTTCAATAGAAACATAAAGTGAAAACTTTGAAAATCTTCTCCTCTGATTGTCTGGTGAGCGCTTCAGGGCCATTCTGGCCCTCTTGTTCAGAAGTTCAGTCTCATTGACAAACAGTTTGGATATCAGATCAGGCACCACAATATGTTGGCCCTGATCTGGATCCAAACTGTTTGCATAGGTCATTAGTGGTTGGAGAATCCCACTACACACTTTCTTTCTAAGTTTTTCAGAAGTTCAGTCTCATTGACAATCAATTTGGATATCAGATCAGGCACCACATTATGTTGGCCCTGATCTGGATCCAAACTGTTTGGATAGGTCATTAGTGGCGGGAGAATCCCACTACACACAGAAGTTCAGTCTCATTTACAAACAATTTGGATATCAGATCAGGCCCCACATTGTGTGGGGCCTGATCTGGATCCAAACTGTTTGCATAGGTCATTAGGGGTGGGAGAATCCACCTCTAGCATCTAAAGAATACAAGTTCCAGTGGTCTAATGCTCTATCCATTCTTTCACTACATTCTTTTAGCATCATGTTCAGGTCCTCTACAAAAGTTATATAAATTGTGTCCCTGGGGTCAAAATTGGCACCACCCCTGGGGTGTTAAGTTTTCAATAGAAACATATAGTGAAAACTTTGAAAATCTTCTCCTCTTATTGTCTGGTGAGCGATGTCAGGGCCATTCTGGCCCTCTTGTTTAGCTCACCAGAGCACAAAGTGCTCAGGGTGAGCTTTTGTGATTGCCTGATGTCCGTCGTCCGTCGGCATGCGTCGTGCGGTGTGCGTCGTGCGTCGTGCGTTGTCAGTCGTCAACAATTTGAACCTTTAAAAATCTTCTCCTCTGAATCTACAGGGTTCTCAGCTTTCATCTTTGGCACATAGCACCATCTGTTGGTCCTCTACAAAATTTGTATAAATTATACCCCTAGGGTCAAAATTGGCCCTGCCCCAGGGGTTTTCAGTTTTCAATAGAAACATATAGTGAAAACTTTGAACATCATCTCCTCTAAAACTAGAAGGTCCTCAGCTTTCATATTTGGCACATAGCTTCAACTTCAGGGCTTCTACAAAAGTTATATAAATTATGCACCTTGGGTCAAAATTGGTCCCACCCCAGGGATTGCCAGTTTTTTTAAGCTGACTACTTAAACAGCCCATAGGATCACTAGTTATGCATAGGAAAAACTTTAAAAGTATTCTTGTCAGAAACTACATGTTCCAGAGCTTAGATATTTGGTGTATAGATTTACTTAGCATAACTTTATGGGTTTTATAGGTATCATAAATCTGGGGTTAAAATTGACCCTGCCCTGTGTGTACAGTCTTCTTCATGTCAGAAACGACAGCCTAAAGGTTTCTCCTTAATATATCAGCCTGCAGAACTCAGAGACCAGTCAGTGTGAGTTCTTATATAATCACCCTTAGCCTGATCAGTAGAGTAGAAATTGTGTTTAGACAAATAACACACTCTCATTTAAGATTGAGAAAACTGTGGATAGTTCTTAATTTGCAGAACACTCTTAAAGATTTTTTTCATACCTATGCCCTGCATTAAGCTACCAGATATCAATATAGAGCATATCTGTTGTGAATTTCAGCTTAACTCTTTGCATGCTGGGTAATTTTGTCATCTGCTAAATGGTTGTCTGCAGCATATTCATAAGTTATCCGTACTACACAAGTTTTTCAGAAGTTCAGACTCATTGACAAACAGTTTGGATACCAGATCAGGCCCCACATTATATTGGCCCTGATCTGGATTCAAACTGTTTGCATAGGTCATTAGTGGTGGGAGAATCCCACTACACACTTTCTTTCCAAGTTTTTCAGAAGTTCAGTCTCATTTACAAACAATTTGTATATCAGATCAGGCCCCACATTATGTGGACCCTGATCTGGATCCAAACTGTTTGCATAGGTCATTAGTGGTGGGAGAATCTGCCTCTAGCATCCAAAGAATTAATACAAGTTCCAGTAGTCTATGCTCTATCCATTCTTTCACTATATTCTTTCAGCATCATGTTCTGGTCCTCTACAAAAGTTATATAAATTGTGTCCCTGGGGTCAAAACTGGCACCGCCCCTGGGGTGTTAAGTTTTCAACAGAAACATATGTGAAAACTTTGAAAATGTTCTCCTCTGATTGTCTGGTGAGCGATGTCAGGGCCATTCTGGCCCTCTTGTTAGCACAACTGGCACAAAGTGTCAAGGTGAGCTATTGGGATGATCCTGTGTCATGCGTATGTGCGTCGTGCATACGTGCGGGCGTCAACAATTTACTTAAACATCTTCTGCTCTGGAATCACAAAGCCAAGAGCTTTGATATTTGGTATGTAGCATGATCTAATGGTCCTCTACAAAGATTGTTCAAATTATGTCCCCCTGGCCAAAAATGACCCCACCCCGGGTCTTATCAGTTTTTCATAGGAAAATCTTTAAAAATCTTCTTCTCTGAAACTGTAAGGCATAGACCTTTAATATTTGGTATGTAGCATTATCTAATGGTCCTCTAGTAAGATTGTTCAAATTATAACCACTGGGCCAAAAATGGCCCCGCCTAAGGGATTATCAGTTTTTTAGCTCACCAGAGCACAAAGTGCTCAGGGTGAGCTTTTGAGATTGCCTGATGTCCATCGTCCGTTGGCGTGCGTCGTCCGTCGGCAGTCGTCAACAATTTGTACCTTTAAAAATCTTCTCCTCTGAATCTACAGGGTTCTCAGCATCACCTTTGGCAAATAGTATCATCTTTAGGTCATCTACAAAAGTTCTATTAATTATAGCCCTTGGGTCAAAATTGGCCCTGCCCCAGGGATTCCTTGTTTTTTAAATAGAAACATATAGTAAAACTTTGAAAATCTTCTCCTCTGAAACTGGAAGTCTCTCAGCTTTCATATTTTGCACAGAGCATCATGTCTTCTTCAAAAGTTATATAAATTATGGCCCTGGGGTCAAAATTTGCCCCGCACCAGGGGTGGGCAGTTTTCAATAGAAACAAATAGCGAAATATTTGAAAATCTTCTTTTTTGATACTGGAAGGCTCTCAGCTTTCATATTTGGCACATAGCATCTTGTTCAGGTCCTCTACAAAAGTTATATAAATTATGGCCCTGGGGTCAAAATTAACCCAGCCCAGGGGTGAGCAGTTTTCAATAGAAACAAATAGTGAAATCTTTGAAAATCTTCTCCTCTGAAACTGGAAGGCTCTCAGCTGTCATAATTGGCACATAGCATCTTGTTCAAGTCCTCTACAAAAGTTACATAAATTATGGCCCTGGGGTCAAAATTGGCCCCGCCCCAGGGGAAAATCATAGGAAAATCTTTAAAATTCTTCTTCTCTGAAACTGTAAGGCCTAGACCTTAGATATTTTGTATGTAGCATGATCTAATAGTCCTCTACAAAGATTGTTCACATTATGACCCCCGGGTCAAAAATGGCCCCGCCCAAGGGCTTATTATTTTTTCATAGGAATATCTTTAAAAATCTTCTTCTCTGAAACTGTGAGGCCTAGACCTTTGATATTTGGTATGTAGCATCATCTAATGGTCCTCTACAAAGATTGTTCAAATTATGACCCCCGGATCAAAAATGGCCCCAAAAACTTGATCCTGCCTAGGGGCTTATCAGTTTTTCAAAGGAACAATATAAAATATTATATTTCTCTGAAATGAGAAGGCTTAGAGCTTTAATTAATGGCACGCTGCTTTGCCTTGTGGTTCTCTACCAAGGTTGTATAAATGATGACTTCTGGATAACAATTGCTCCGCTCTGGGGTTCATCTCAGGTGAGCGCTTCAGGGTCTCATGGCCCTTTTGTTTTAAAAATTCTTAAAAATGTTCTACTCCAAAATTGTAAGACCTAGACCTTTGATATTTGGTATGTAGCATCATCTAATGATTTTCTACCAAGATTGTTCAAATTGTGACCCCAGGGCCAAAAGTGACCCCACGCCCCATGGCTTATCATTTTTTTAGCTCACCTGACACAAAGTGCCAGGTGAGGTATTGTGAGGGGGCTGGCTCCGTCGTGCGTATGTGCGTCGTGCATCCTCAACAATTTAGTCAACATTTTCTTCTCTGAAACCACAAAGCCTAGAGCTTTGATATTTGGTCTGTGAATCATCTAATGGTCCTCTCCAAAGATTGTTCAAATTATGTCCCCCGGACCAAAAATGGACCGCCCTAGGGCTTATCAGTTTTTAGCTCACCAAAGCACAAAGTGCTCAGGGTGAGCTTTTGTGATTGCCTGATGTCCGTCGTCCGTCGGCGTGCGTCATTCGTCGTCAACAATTTGAACCTTTAAAGTTCTTCTTCTCTGAATCTACAGGGGTCTCAGCTTTCATCTTTGGCACATAGCATCATAAGTAGGTCCTCTACAAATGTTATATAAATTATACCCCTGGGGTCAAAATTGGCCCTGCCCCAGGGGTTTTCAGTTTTCAATAGAAACATATAGTGAAAACTTTGAACATCATCTTCTCTAAAACTAGAAGGTCCTCAGCTTTCATATTTGGCACATAGCTTCAACTTCAGGACTTCTACAAAAGTTATATAAATTATGCCCCTAGGGTCAAAATTGGTCCCACCCCAGGGATTTCCAGTTTTTAATAGCTGACTGCGTAAACAGCCTATGGGATCACTAGTTATGCATAGGAAAAACTTTAAAAGTATTCTTGTCAGAAACTACATGTCCCAGAGCTTAGATATTTGGTGTATAGATTTACTTAGCATAAAAGTACAAAAATGAGTCATGCAGGAAATACCACATACAGAACAAACACTCGCCCGAACAGCAACACAAGGAAACAGCAAATGTACATGGGTAGAAAAAACAACAAGAGACGCACAAAGACAAAACTTTATGAGTTTTATAAGTATCATAGTTCTGGGGTAAAATTGGCCCTGCCCTGTGTGTATATACTTCTTTACACCAGAAATTACATTCTAAAGGTTTCTCCTTAATATCACTCTTAGCTGATACCAGTCAGTGGGAGTTCTTATATATATTCACACTTAGAGCATGCGCCAAAAGTGTGAAGGCTGCATTCATTTCGCTCTGATGCTTTGCATAGTTTAAAGAGGGAAATACTTCGAAAAACTTTCTGAAACGTGACACTATTGTGCAAGAAGGAAGTGTTAATAGATTGGTGTACTTTTTAAGTGATTCTGTTGTGTGATTTGACAGGAAAAAGTGAAATTAATAAATCTTTTTTTTGTGCATTACTGGATCTTTAAATTCAAATGTGTGTGCCTCAGGCATTAGGATATACAGGTGAAGAGCGGATTAGTACAACACAGCCACAGTTACAGTTACAGTATACCAGGTGCGATCTTTCCATTATAGGGCAATTATCGCCTATTTTGAAACCCAACAAGCTAGTATTGTCCAGGTTGAAAGTGTTAGGGCTGTTAAACTTTGGTCAGTTTGGCTTAACTAAATTCAGAGGCTCCAGAGGGGGCAACTCAAAACCAAAGCGTATTTGGGATGAAAATAAAGGTGTTCATTTAAACAGATTAAGGGAAATACCTCAGTCAATTCCAATTGTTTCTGGAAACCGTCCGACAGGATGTAAGGTTTCACCTGATGGCATAAATCTCAGTCATTTGAAACAGTTTCCCCAGGTAATCCCCATTATTTCGAATCCTAACCTGTACGCGAGTAAATTCTCAACAGTGTCCCTTTCTGAGAAAACGAAAACTGTTGTTCATGTAAAACGCGAACCTCCAATGCCTGTGAGGATTCGGACCTTTGTAAAAGTATGCAGTATAAACCCTAGATCAGTCAAAAACAAGGCTCTTTCTATTTGCGACTATATCGTTTCAAATGACTTTGATGTGGTAGCCATTACGGAAACCTGGCTCGGTAGTTCTGTTGACAATTCTTGCTTAAGTGAACTGGTTCCTACTCATTACAGAATCCAACATGTCCCTCGCTGCAATGGCAACCGTGGCGGCGGGGTTGCAATCATGCATAAGGCTTCAATAGGACTTCGTCTCCATAAATCGACAAGGGATAACGATTTCTCAACCTTTGAGTACATGGACTGCACTATCAGTATCCGAGATTTCAATATGCGCCTAGTAGTTGCTTATAGACCACCACCATCTCGTGGTAATGGTCTAAAAACCGGAGATTTCCTCGAGAGTGAGTGGCCATTTTTCTTATCTAAACTTGTGACCACCGATAAACCGGTCGTCATTGTAGGGGATTTAAATATCCACCTTGACATTCCAAATGACAGAAACACTGCTAACTTTGTTAGTACACTCGAATCATTTGGACTGCGACAGCATGTAAATGAAGCCACTCATGTAGGGGGACATACTCTTGATGTTGTTATTACACGAGATGGTGATGACTGTGTGTCAAACATTGAAGTCACGGACCCTGGACTGTCTGACAGTAGTGGTAAAATTTCGCGAGATCATTTTTCTGTGACTTTCGAGGCAAAGGCCGCGAAACCTCCAACAGTGAGGAAAACTGTTTCATTTCAGAAACTTAGGGCAATTAATATCGAATCATTTAAAAGGGACCTCCTCGACTCAGTACCCATCGAGACAAGTATGCAAACGGCAGATGTTGATGAGCTGGTTAAATCATATACACACATACTGGCAGCACTTGTCGATAAACATGCACCACTGTGTACTAAAACCATAACACTCAGACCGTCATGTCCTTGGTATACCCAGGAACTGCATGATGCGAAACATGTAAAGCGCAAATTGGAACGGAACTGGAAAAAGTCCAGGCTCACAATAGACCATCAGCTATACAGAGAACAGTGTGCCAAAGTCAACAAGCTGCTGATAAAGTCGAGAATTGATTTCTACTCAGAGAAAATTGAAACATGCCAGGCAGACTCAAAAAGTCTTTTCAAAGTCACTAAGCATCTGCTAGGTTCAACTAATGATATCGCATTGCCTAAGAATTCATCCTCGAAACAACTTGCACAAGACTTCAGTGACTTTTTCGTTGAAAAGGTGGACAAAATACGGGCAGATATTTCATCAGGCACTGTATCCAGTGTGCCGAATACCACTGAGATGCAGCATTCAACAAACTTTTTAGAAAAGTTTGATGCGGCTACAGTGGAAGAAGTAGAACAGATCATTAAGGCATCCCCCTGTAAGTCTTGCGAACTGGATCCAATACCTACATGGCTGTTAAAGGCATGCCTTGATGAACTCCTACCGATTTTGACAAACATTATTAACTCCTCTTTAGACACTGCCTGCGTTCCAATAAGTTTCAAGACGTCACATGTCAGACCCCTTCTAAAGAAACCTGATCTCGATTCAAATGAACTTAAAAATTATAGGCCTGTATCAAATCTGCCATTTGTCTCCAAAGTATTAGAAAAAGTTGTTGACAAACGTATTGAGTCCCATCTGACCTCAAACAGTCTACACGAGCAGCATCAGTCAGCATACCGAAAGCATCATTCAACAGAGACTGCTCTTCTGAAAGTTCAAAACGATATCCTTCAATCCCTAGATAGAAACGAAATTACAATTCTGGTGATGCTTGACTTATCGGCTGCATTTGATACTATCGATCACGAAACGTTGCTGAAACGCCTGGAAAGAGGCTTCGGAATCATTGGGAAACCTCTTGAGTGGATGACCTCCTATCTAAATGACCGCTATCAAAAAGTGTCAATAGATGGGGAATTGTCCACTCCAGTTGACATGAGATATAGCGTGCCACAGGGATCGGTCCTAGGACCGAAGCACTACATCATGTACACAAAACCTGTCGGCTCAATATGCAGAACCCATGGGCTCAACCACCATTTTTATGCCGATGACTCACAATTATACCTATCATTTAAGCCCAAGGACATTTCCTGTCAACAGGAAGCTTTATCACGAGTTGAGAACTGTCTCAAGGAGCTAGTGTCTTGGATGCACCAGAACATGCTGAAGCTCAATACTGACAAAACCGAGGTCATACTGTTTCATACTAAAAACACAGAAGTACCTGAAGAGATTCATGTGCAAGTAGGACCCTCTAAAATCAAGCCATCTCTGTGTATAAAGAATCTCGGCGCATGGCTCGATTCACAAATGGATATGACATCACACATCAATTCCGTGTGTAGGTCTAGTTATGCACAGCTCCGACGAATAGGTCAT
Source organism: Azorinus chamasolen (assembly GCA_963576725.1). Lineage (NCBI taxonomy): Eukaryota > Metazoa > Mollusca > Bivalvia > Cardiida > Solecurtidae > Azorinus > Azorinus chamasolen. The sequence goes on along the minus strand of OY755235.1, from coordinate 65,820,287 downwards.
ATAAGAAAGTATCTCTCGCCTGCTGCTACCAAGACTTTGGTGAACTCTCTGGTTACATCAAAGATAGACTACTGCAACTCATTGCTGCATGGAATTCCGAACAAAACACTGCGGAAGCTTCAAAGAGTGCAAAACACAGCAGCCCGCATCATAACAAGGACCTCTCGATATAATCATATCACGCCGGTTTTGAAAGAACTTCACTGGCTTCCGGTTCAGCATCGGACTGAATTCAAAATTCTGACACTTACGTATAAGGCCATGCACAATGAATCCGCCAAGTACATTGTCGACATGCTTGACGTGTACAGGCCCCGCAGAGAATTTAGATCAGCAAGTAGTTCTTTGTCGTTGGTTGTACCAAAAAGTCGTAAGGTAAATTACGGTGAGAGAAGTTTCATGCATGCAGCTCCCAAACTCTGGAATGCTCTTCCATCAGGCATTAGAGATGCAAGCTCACTGGCATGTTTCAAAAAATCTCTGAAAACGCATTTCTTCAACATATATTATAAGGGCAGTTTAGAAAACGTACCTGCTAATCGTCGGTTATCATAATTGCTGCATTGGCCACAGAGTGTTGATCCTGCCACTTCCTTATGACTGTGGACTTTTAAACCCCTTTTTCAAATATAATGCTCCACAAATGTAGAAAATAGATAAATGAATAACAAAAACCTCATCCATATTTTTATGGACTTCTAGGGAATCCCCTTGCTGTTGAACGTGCGGGTGTTGTGTCAGCGGGATTCCGCTGTCCAGTTGTTGCGGTGGCCGAGGGAGTGCTGTTGTCAAACGGGGCATCCCTATATGCTTGGTACCTCTGGTAACTCCAGTTCCAATGCCGGAGGGAGCACCGTAGTGGAACAGGGCATCCCTCTACGGTATAATTCCGCGCTGGTACATTGGGAGTCTTGCTGGCATGACTTGCTACCCTGCCGTTAACCAGTGCCAGGGATTCCTGTTAAGCTGACCCAGTTTCGGTATTTTTGCTTACCAGTGAACTGGGTCGTGTAATATATGGGCAGCGGGCAAATTAAGCCTGTACGGTCTAATGCAGCATCGCGTGTCTCAGTCAGTCTCGATTTGTCCGATGTGATTCCATTGCCATTGCAGCCGATGGGATATGTTGCAGGAACAATATACGTGATACATTCTTTAGCTCTACTTTGGCTGGGCTTTTTTGGGTTCCCATAATAAGACATTTTATTCTGTAATTAAACTTTGGATATACCCAATTACAACTCTATTAAAATATGATACGCTGTGTACTCCCTCATTGCCATAGCGGGTCGAATAGTGTTTGACTGGAGGGGTTGCATAGTACGCGTATATAACAGTTGTGTATTTGTATTGCTTAGTTTATATGCATGAACTTCAAATTGATCTGTTCTGTTACCCAATTTTCCGGCAATATTTATGTGCAGTGTTGTATGTTAAACGAATGTACCCAAGTCTGTTCAGTCTGGGTCAAAATTATGGGACGTACTGGCACTGCGCATAGAATGTTGCATTCAAGTTTTGTTTTTTTATAATCTGAGTGCGTTGACACACTATAATAGAACATAATACGATTACGGAAAAGATTAGCTTATTTACCAATGTCCTAAATAAATTCTATTTTATTATTATTCTTATCTATATATAAGTATTAAATATATTTTATTTTAAATGTTCTGTAATTTACGCATTATTGTACAATAAATGTATCTTTGTGAAGCGCTTTTGAACGCACATATCCTGTATGAAAAGAGCGCTATATAAATGTGGTATAATAATAATAATAATAATAATAATAATCACCCTTAGCCTGATCAGTAGAGTAGAAATTGTGTTTAGACAAATAACACACTCTCATTTAAGATTGAGAAAACTGTGGATAATTCTCAAAATGCAGAATACTCTTGAAGCTTTTTTTCATACCTATGCCCTGCATTAAGCTACCAGCTATCAATATAGAGCATATCTGTTGTGAATTTCAGCTTAACTCTTTGCATGCTGGGTAATTTTGTCATCTGCTAAATGGTTGTCTGCAGCATATTCACAAGTTATCCTAACTACACAATTTCTTTCTGAGTTTTTCAGAAGTTCAGTCTCATTGACAAACAGTTCGGATATAGATCAGGCACCACATTATGTTGGCCCTGATCTGGATCCAAACTGTTTGCATAGGTCATTAGTGGAGAGAGAATCCCACTACACACTTTCTTTCAAAGTTTTTCAGAAGTTCAGTCTCATTGACAATCAGTTTGGATATCAGATCAGGCACCACATTATGTTGGCCCTGATCTGGATCCAAACTGTTTGCATAGGTCATTAGTGGCGGGAGAATCCCACTACACACAGAAGTTCAGTCTCATTTACAAACAATTTGGATATCAGATCAGGCCCCACATTATGTGGGGCCTGATCTGGATCCAAACTGTTTGCATAGGTCATTAGGGGTGGGAGAATCCGCCACTAGCATCCAAAGAATACAAGTTCCAGTGGTCTAATGCTCTATCCATTCTTTCACTACATTCTTTTAGCATCATGTTCAGGTCCTCTACAAAAGTTATATAAATTGTGTCCCTGGGGTCAAAATTGGCACCACCCCTGGGGTGTTAAGTTTTCAATAGAAACATATAGTGAAAACGTTGAAAATGTTCTCCTCTGATTGTCTGGTGAGCGATGTCAGGGCCATTCTGGCCCTCTTGTTCTTAGGAAAAGCTTTAAAAATCTTCTCCTCTGAAATCTTAAGGCTTAGACCTTTGATATTTGGTATGTAGTATCATCTAATGGTCCTCTACAAAGTCCCCGCCCAAAGGTTTATCAGTTTTTCATAGGAAAATCTTCAAAAATCTTCTTCTCTGAAACCGTAAGGCCTAGACCTTTGGTATTTAGTATGTAACATCATCTTATAGACCTCTACAAAGATCATTCAAATTATGACCCCTGGACCAAAGATGGCCCCGCCCCGAGGCTTATCAGTTTTCATAGGAAAATCTTCTTCTCTGAAACCTTAAGGTATAGACCTTTGATATTTGGTATGTAGCATCATCTAATGGTCCTCTACAAAGATTGTTCAAACTATGACCCCCGAACCAAAAATGGCCCCTGACCGGGGCTTATCAGTTTTTCATAGGAAAATCTTTGAAAATCTTCTTCTCCTAAACTGTAAGGCCTAGACCTTTGAAATTTAGTATGTATTATCATCTAATGGTTTTCTACCAAGATTGTTCAAATTATCACCCCTGGACCGAAATGGCCCCGCCCCTGGCCTATCAGTTTTTCATTAGAAAACTTTTTAAAATCTCCTGCGAAATTGTAAGGCCTGGAATTTTGAAACTTATATGAAGCATCATCTAATGTTCCTTTATTTAGATTATTCAAATTTGAACTCAAGGCCTAAAATTATGGCCCTTGATTTCATATTGGCCCCAATCTGAAGCTTACTTATTTTTACATAGAAATACAGTGTATGCATATGTCTATAGTAACCAGGTGAGCGATTTAGGGCCATCATGGCACGCTTGTTGTAGGTAAGTCATTAAAATTCTTCTTCTCCGAAACGGTAAGGACTAAACCTTTGAAATTTGGTATGTAGTATCATCCAATGGTTTTCTACCAAGATTGTTCAAATTATGACCCTGGACCAAAATGGCCTGCCCTGGGCTTATCAGTTTTCCATAGTAATATCTTTAAAAACCTCCTTCTGTAAAATTGTAAGGCCCAGACCTTTTAAATTTATATGAAGCATCACCTAATGTTCCTTTATGAAGATTGATCAAATTTTAACCTCCAGGCCTAAAATTATGGCCCTTGGTTCCATATTGGCCCCAGTCTGAAACTGACTTATTTTTAGCTCACCTGAGCCAAAGGCTCAAGGTGAGCTATTGTGACCGCCTGTCGTCCATCTGTCCGTCTGTCCATCTATCCGTCCGTCTTTCTGTCTGTCCATTCACTTTTATTTCAAATGACATCTTCTCCTAAACCACTGGGAGGATTTCAACCAAATTTCACAGAAATGTACCTTAGGGTGTCCTCTATCAGGTTTGTTCAAATCATGACCCCCGGGCAAAAAATGGCCCGCCCCACTACTTTTACAGGGTTTTTTTTTAAATCTTTAAAAATCTTCTTCTCTGAAACCACAATTTCTAGAGCTTTGATATTTGGTATATAGCATCATCTAATGGTCCTTTACCAAGTTTGTTAAAATGATGACCCCCGAGTAAAAAATGGCCCTGCCCTGGGGCTTGGTAGTTTTTACATAGACTTATATTGGGAAACCTTTAAAAATCTTTTTGTCTGAAACCACATAACCTAGAGCTAAAATATTTGGTATGAAGCATCACCTAATATACCACTACCAGGTGTGTTCAAATAATGACCCCTGGGCCAAAAATGGTCTCACCCTGGGGTTTTATGCTACTTAACATCAGAATCTGTAACACTTAAAAGGTAATTTCCTCACAGTTATTTCCCTTGTCCCGTCAGCTTAGCCATAAGGGACAAAGGGAGATAACTGCATTGGAGTTCTAGTATCTCCAGAATAGTGATTCTATTTATAACTATTTATAATAAAATGTTGAAGGTGAATCAGCGTTGCTGTTTAGAAGGCATAGAAACAGATCTATCAAATTCCATTAGCAAACAGCAGACCCTGATCCTATAGGAGCCACCTTATCAGGGTCTACTCTGTTTGCAGATGCATGAAAACAAGTTTATATGAGGGAAATTAAGGGTTAAATAAACAACTTCAGATCCTAAACTGCAGTTCAAAGGTTACAGCGCTGGGCAGTAAAATCTCTCCAGGTCAATGCATGACTCTTGACTCTTTGCACGCTAGTGGTGAAATTGTGATTACCTATGCAAACAGTTTGGATCCAGATGAGAGGCTGCATACTGCGGCGTCTCATCAGGATCCAAACTGTTTGTCATCTTAACCATATTTTTGCAAAAAAATGAAAGTAAGTTTATTTTAAGAATTGAAGCAGATGACAATAACTTTTTGTTGCAGACGAAACATTAAAGGCATTTTGAAAGGGATGTTGACCCATTAACACCAGTATGTAGTGTGAGTGATAGCTAGATGTTATCATGGTGTCTTCCAATGTCTCTCAAATTAGATGTGGGAGATATTGGAAATTCTTGACTAAGAGTAACACCTATTCAGCCAATCAAGGAAAATTATCATCATCTAGACTTTTGATCTGGGTCCAAACCCAACTGATGTAAGTCATGGTAATGTTTAAGAAAACTGTGAAAACATGATTATGCAATGGCCCAACTGATATAAGTCATGGTAATTCTTAAGAAAACAATGATAGGTGTTAAAATTACTACTGTGGATTAAGTCTGCTGCCCAAAAAAGCATCCTAAATATAACTTTTTTTTATAAATTTGATGACAACACATTAAAAAGTCCTAAAATGTCTGAATCTTGTATGATATTAATGAAATAACTGAGTAAATATAACTTAATTATAACAGTAGACGTAACTCTTCTCAATTTCAATTGTTAAAAATACTAATGACCCGTTTAATTAAATTATCATCAGATATTATCACCTAGAGCTAGAATTATTTCTAAACACCTATTAACCCTTTACCTGTTTGCTTTGACAAAAATTGATCTGGGACTACTCTTGTTGGCCAATGCTTAAAAAATTGTTTTTTCCATAAATAGAAGTTTTAGCTTTGAAAAAAACTGTAAAATGAAATCTATATCTTGTCAAATGTAAACAGTGCAGACCCTGATCAGACAGCTTCTATAGCAGCCGTCTGATCTAGTCTACTCTTATTTATGCCCCCAACGGTGGGCATATAGTAGTCGCATTGTCCGTCTTTCCGTCTGTCCGTCCTTCCGTCTGTCCGTCTGTCCATCTGTCCGTCTGTCCGTCCGTCTGTCCTTCCTTCCGTCCCAAATTCGTGTCCGGTCTGTAACTTCTTCATCAATCAATCGATTTCAATATAACTTGCCACAAATGTTCACCAGACAGAGACGATGTGTCGCGTTCAACTCCCTGGTCCATGGGTCAAAGGTCAAGGTCACAGGGTACAATTACTTTGTCACAAATTTCGTGTCCGGTCTGTAACTTCTTCATCTATCAATGGATTTCAATATAACTTCACACAAATGTTCAACACACAGAGACAATGTGTCGCGTTCCACTCCCAGGTCCATGGGTCAAAGGTCAAGGTCACAGGGTACAATTACTTTGTTACAAATTTCGTGTCCGGTCTGTAACTTCTTCATCTATCGATGGATTTCAATATAACTTGCCACAAATGTTCAACACACAGAGTCGATGTGTCGCGTTCAACTCCCAGGTCCATGGGTCAAAGGTCAAGGTCACAGGGTACAATTACTTTGTCACAAATTTCGTGTCCGGTCTGTAACTTCTTCATCTGTCAATGGATTTCAATATAACTTGGCACAAATGTTCACCAGGCAGAGACGATGTGTCACGTTCAACTCCCAGGTCCATGGGTCAAAGGTCAAGGTCACAGGGTACAATTACTTTGTCACAAATTTCGTGTCCAGTCTGTAACTTCTTTATATATCAATGGATTTCAATATGATTTGGCACAAATGTTCACCAGACAAAGATGATGTGTCGCTTTCAACTCCTTGGTCCATGGGTCAAAGGTCAAGGTCACAGGGTACAATTACTTTGTCACAAATTTGGTGTCCGGTCTGTAACATCTTTATCTATCAATGGATTTCAATATAACTTGGCACAGAGTTTCACCAGACAAAGACGATGTGTCGCGTTCAGCTCCCCGGTCCATATGTCAAAGGTCAAGGTCTCAGGGTACAATTATTTGTTTATCTGTGAATGGATTTCAAAGGAACCTGGCACAAATGTTCACCACACAAAGACGATGTGTCAACTCCCTGGTCCATGGGTCAAAGGTCAAGGTCACAGGGTACAATTTTTGGGGGCATTTGTCACATGACTGTGACATCTCTTGTTTTTAATGCATAAAACACATCATTTCTCTGAAGAGAAGTTTTTGCCATGACAAAATCTGTAGAATACAATCTTTGTTGTGTCAAAAGAAACAGAGAAGACCCAGATCAGACAGCTTCCGTAGGAGTCATCTGATCTGGGTCTACTCTGTTTGCTAATGCATAAAAACAGCTTTATATGAGGGAAAGGGTTAAACGATTTTCAGCTCACCAGAGCACTTTGTGCTCAGGGTGAGCTTTTGTGATCACCCGTTGTCCATCGTCCGTCGGCGTGCGTCGTCCCTCGTCCGTCGTTCTTCGTCCGTCGTCAACAATTTGAACCTTTAAAAATCTTCTCCTCTGAATCTACAGGGTTCTCATCTTTCATCTTTGGCACATAGTATCATCTTTAGGTCCTCTACAAAAGTTATATAAATTATGCCCCTGGGGTCAAAATTGGCCCCGCCCCAGGGGTGCCTTGTTTTCAATAGAAACATATAGTAAAACTTTGAAAATCTTCTCCTCTTAAACCAGAAGGTTCTCAGCTTTCATATTTGGCACATAGCATCATGTTCAGGTCCTCTACAAAAGTTATATAAATTATGGCCCTGGGGGTCAAAATTGGCCCCGCCCCAGGGGTGGGCAGTTTATAATAGAAACAAATAGTGAAATCTTTGAAAATCTTCTTCTCTGAAACTGGAAGTCTCTCAGCTTTCATATTTGGCACAGAGCATCATGTTCAAGTCCTCTACAAAAGTTATATAAATTATGGCCCCAGGGTCAAAATTGGCCCCGCCCCAGGGGTGGGCAGTTTTAAATAGAAACAAATAGTGAAATCTTTGAAAATCTTCTTCTCTGAAACTGGATGGCTCTCAGCTTTCATATTTGGCACATAGCATCATTTTCAGGTCCTCTACAAAAGTTATATAAATTATGGCCCTGGGTTCAAAATTGGCCCTGCCCCAGGGGTGGGGAGTTTTCAATAGAAACAAATAGTGAAATCTTTGAAAATCTTCTTTTCTGAAACTTGATGGCTCTCAGCTTGCATATTTGGCACAGAGCATCATGTTCAGGTCCTCTACAAAAGTTATATAAATTATGGCCCCAGGGTCAAAATTGGCCCCGCCCCAGGGGTGGGGAGTTTTCAATAGAAACAAATAGTGAAATCTTTGAAAATCTTCTTCTCTGAAACTGGAAGGCTCTCAGCTTTCATATTTGGCACATAGCATCATGTACAGGTCCTCTACAAAAGTTATATAAATTATGGCCCCAGGGTCAAAATTGGCCCGCGCCAGGGTTGGGCAGTTTTCAATAGAAACAAATAGTGAAATCTTTGAAAATCTTCTCTGAAACTGGATGACTCTCAGCTTTTATATTTGGCACAGAGTATCATGTTCAAGTCCTCTACAAAATTTATATAAATTATGGCCCTGGAGTCAAAATTGGCCCTGCCCCAGGGGTGGGCAGCTTTCAATAGAAAGAAATACATGTAGTGAAAACTTTGAAAACATTCTCCTCTGAAACTTGAAGGTTTTCAGCTTTCATATTTGGCACATAGCATCATATTCAGGTCCTCTACAAAAGTTATATAAAGTATGGCCCCTGGGGGTCAAAATTGGCCCTGCCCCAGGGGTGGGCAATTTTCAATAGAAACAAATAGTGAAATCATTGAATATCTTCTTCTCTGAAACTGGAAGGTTCTCAGCTTTCATATTTGGCACATAGCATCATGTTCAGGTCCTCTACAAAAGTTATATAAATTGTGCCTCTTGGGTCAAAATTGGCCCCGCCCCAGGGCAGGCTAGTTTTCTATAGAAACATATAGTGAAAACTTTGAAAATCTTCTCCTCTGATTGTCTGGTGAGCGCTTCAGGGCCATTCTGGCCCTCTTGTTTAAGATATTTTTATTGGTCATTTCACACAAAAACAAGATCTGAATCCAGTTCAAGTTTATTCAGCAGTGAAAGGGTGAAAGCACTGCACTAAGCTTATTTCATCTGCTAGAAATGTTGTCCACTGAAAAATTAACATGTCAATATATTACTGTAACTCAAGTGAGCGATATAGGGCCAATGGCCCTCTTGTTAAAAAGAAATACAGTGTATGCATAAGTCTATAGTAACCAGGTGAGCGATTAAGGGCCATCTGGCCCTCTTGTCAATAGAAACATAATGAACTTAAATCTTCTCCTCTGAAACTGGATGGTTCATAGCTTTCATATTTGGCACATAGCATCATGTTCAGGTCTTCTACACACGTTATATAAATCATGCCCCTTGGGTCAAAATTGGCCCCACCCCAGGGGTAGCTAGTTTTTCAAAGCTGACTTACAAGTGACTATTTATAAACATGTGCTGGTGTCTATCTTTAGCGTACATTTAAAGGTAGCTTATCTCCCTTTGCCCTTTTTTATTTCAACTGGATTGCCTCCCTTGTTGGTAGTAAATCTGCAGTAATATTACAGACCCAAACAAAGAAAATGGTTATAGTTAGATCTGGCCTGTTGCTCAGTAAATCTGACAATTAACCCTTTACTCCATAAATATGCCTTTCTACACCTTTGCAAACAGAGTAGACCCAGAACAGATGGCTCATGTGGTAGCCATCTGACCAATCTGCTGTCTTCTTACGATATAATATAGTGCAAATTGCATTACAGTATTTTTAGCTCGCCAGAGCACAAAGTGCTCAGGGTGAGCTTTTGTGATTGTCAGATGTCCGTTGTCCGTCGGCGTGCGTCGTCCGTCGTCGGGTGTCAACAATTTGAACGTTTAAAAATCTTCTCCTCTGAATCTACAGGGTTCTCCACTTTCATCTTTGGTACATAGCATCACCTATAGGTCCTCTACAAAAGTTATATAAATTATACCCCTGGGGTCAAAATTGGCCCTGCCCCAGGGGTTTTCAGTTTTCAATAGAAACGTATAGTGAAAACTTTGAACATCATCTCCTCTAAAACTAGAAGGTCCTCAGCTTTCATATTTGGCACATAGCTTCAACTTCAGGGCTTCTACAAAAGTTATATAAATTATGCCCCTAGGATAAAAATTGGTCCCACCCCAGGGATTAACAGTTTTTTCTAGCTTACTACATAAACAGCCCATGAGATCACTAGTTATGCATAGGAAAAACTTTAAAAATATTCTTGTCAGAAACTACATGTCCCAGAGCTTAGATATTTGGTGTATAGATTTACTTAGCATAACTTTATGGGTTTTATAAGTATCATAGTTCTTGGGTTAAAATTGGCCCTACCCTGTGTGTACAGACTTCTTCACATCATAATCGACATTCTAAAGGTTTCTCCTTAATATATCAGCCTGCAGAGCTGAAACCAGTCAGGGTGATTTCGTATATAATCGCCCTTAGCCTGATCAGTAGAGTAGAAATTGTGTTTAGACAAATAACACACACTCATTTAAGATTGAGAAAACTGTGGATAGTTCTCAATATGCAGAACACTCTTCAAGCTTTTTTTCATACCTATGCCCTACATTAAGCTACCAGATATATATATATATTATATAGAGCATATCTGTTGTGAATTTCAGCTTAACTCTTTGCATGCTGGGTAATTTTGTCATCTGCTAAATAGTTGTCTGCAGCATATTCATAAGTTATCCGTACTACACAATTTCTTTCTAAGTTTTTCAGAAGTTCAGTCTCATTGACAAACAGTTTGGATAACAGACCAGGCCCCACATTATATTGGCCCTGATCTGGATCCAAACTGTTTGCATAGGTCATTAGTGGTGGGAGAATCCCACTACACACTTTCTTTCTAAGTTTTTCAGAAGTTCAGTCTCATTTACAAACAATTTGGATATCAGATCAGGCCCCACATTATTTGGGCCCTGATCTGGATCCAAACTGTTTCCATAGGTCATTAGTGGTGGGAGAATCCGCCTCTAGTCTAAATTGTTCTTCACTTGAGGTCCTCTACAAAAGTTACATAAATTATGGCCCTTGAGTCAAAATTTGCCCTCGCCAGGGCTGGCTAGTTTTCTATTGAAACACATAGTGAAAACTTCTCCTCTGATTGTCTGGTGAGCGATGTCAGGGCCTTTCAGGCCCTCTTGTCATTTTGTGTACAATATACTTATGATATGACTAACCCTTTCCCTCATGTTAACACCTTTTCACACATTTGCAAACAGAGTAGACCCAGATCAGACAGCTCCTATAGCAGCTGTCTGATCAGGCTCTGTTCTGTTTGTCAATGGAATTTGAAAGATGTTTCTTTACTTTCTAAAATGGCTACACTGTCCCACCTTCCATATTTCATTATAAATATTTTGTCCATTAATATTCAGTAGGTATTTAAATTTTGAATAAACATAGAACAGGGGAAGGGTTGAAAATAAATTAAGTTATGAATATTAATAACCGATGAAGGTGTAATAAAAATATCTGAAATTTTGAATATAAGTACATGTATAGATTACTTTATTCTTTCTGAAATTCAACCAATTTGCCCAGGGAGAGGGTATACATACTTTTGTACATGCACTTCTTTAGATTTGCCTTGTTATGTTTTCATTTACATTTTCTTCAAAAGTTACATAAATTATGCCCTTTGGGTCAAAATTGGCCCTCGCCAGGGCTGGCTGGTTTCCTATAGAAACACATAGTGAAAACTTTGAAAATCTTCTCCTCTGATTGTCTGGTGAGCGATGTCAGGGCCTTTCAGGCCCTCTTGCTAGTTTAGAATTTTTGGTTAAGGTTTTTTGTTAACGTACACATATTTACATAACCCTTTGAGATCTAGCCTTGAAACTTTAAAAAATTGTCTACCATCACAAGCTTCATCTGTTTGAGAAAAAACCTAGGACATACTCTGGAATGGGGCTGTCTGTTCATCTGTCTGTCTGTACCATCTCTAACTCACATTCTGCTTGGTGGATCCTTCTCTAATTACACCACAATTTTTTATCTGGACATGCCACAGTAACATGGGTGTGTCCCAGTATGTATATCCAAGGTCAAGGTCGCATAATTGAACTTAGAACTTGCGTTTAGCAAATATGTTAACCTCAGTTTACGTTAAACAAGACCCTGACAGGCGTATATTGTGCCCACTGGCACTCTTGTTGTAGCTATGCTATAGCGTCTTGATAGGACACTCCCCTTTTTAGCTCACCAGAGCACAAAGTGCTCAGGGTGAGCTTTTGTAATCGCCTGATGTCCGTCGTCCGTCTGCTTGCATCGTTCGTCGTCAATAATTTGAACCTTTAAAATTCTTCTCCTCTGAATCTACAGGGGTCTCAGCTTTCATCTTTGGCACATAGCATCATCTGTAGGTCCTCTACAAAAGTTATATAAATTATGTCCCTCGGTTCAAAATTGGCCCCGCCCCAGGGGTGCATTGTTTTCTATAGAAACATATAGTGAAAACTTTGAAAATCATCTCCTCTGAAACTTGAAGGTTCTCAGCTTTCATATTTGGCACATAGCATCATGTTCAGGTCCTCTACAAAAGTTATATAAATTATGCTCCTGTGGTCAAAATTGGCTACACCCCAGGGTGGCCAGTTTTCTAGCAAACTTGAAGCTGACTGCACTTGTAAGCATCTTATCTTTACTCACAAAGAGGTCATCAGGTCAAGCAGTAGAGAGGGCTTTTTTTTTAGCTCACCTGAGCAAAGCTCAGGGTGAGCTTTAAAAGTGGGAGACTTGAATGTCCGGCATCCGTTGTGCAGTGTGGGTCATCCATCGTCAACAATTTGCTTGTGAACACTCTAGTGGTCACAATTTTAGTCAGAATGAATGTCTTGATAAAATAACGGATGAGTTCGAAAGTGGGTCAAGTGGGATTAAAAACTAGGTCACTAGGTCAAATAGTAGGAAAACCTTGTGAACCCTTTAGAGGTAATATTTTTAGCCCAATTTTCATGAAACTTGGTCAGAATGACTGTCTTGATTAAAATCTTTGAGGAGTTTGAAAAGTGGGTTACGTGGGGTGAAAAACTAGGTCACTAGGTCAAACAGTAGTAAAATCTTTTAACACTCAAGTGGTCACAATTTTAGTCCAATTTTCATGAAACTTAGTCAGAACTCATGTCTTCATAAAATCTTGGACGAGTTCTAAGGTTGGTCAAGTGGGGTTAAAAACTATGTCACTAGGTCAAACAGTAGAAAAACCTTGTGAACACTCTAGTGGTCACATTTTTTGTCCAATCTTCATGAAACTTGGTCAAAACAAATGCCTTGATAAAATCTCCGAAGAGTTTGAAAGTGGGTCAAGTGGGGTTGAAAATAAGGTCACTAGGTCAAACAGTAGAAAAACCATTTGAACACTCTAGTGGTCACATTTTTTTTCCAATCTTCATGAAACTTGGTCAGAACAAATGTCTTGATAAAATCTCAGACGTGTTTTAAAGTGGGTCAAGTTGGGTTGAAAACTAGGTCACTAGGTCAAACAGTAGAAAAACCTTGTGAACACTCTAGTGGTCACATTTTTTGTCCAATCTTCATGAAACTTGGTCATTATGATTGTCATGATAAAAGTTCGAAAGAGTTTGAAGTGGGTTATGTTGGGTTAAAAACTAGGTCACTAGGTCAAATAGTAGAAAAAACCATTTGAACACTCTAGATGTCATATTTATAGCCAAATCTTCATGTAATGGTCAGAATGATAGTCCTAATAAAATCTTGGACAAGATCGAAAGTGGGTTACATGTGGTCAAAAAGTAGGTCACTGAGTCATATCTTAGAAAAATCTTGTTTAAACTCCAGTGGCCACATTTTTCGCTGAATTTTCCTCAAACTGGCTAAGACTGTTTGTCTTGGTGATATCAAGGTTGAGTGTGATCACGGGTAGGATGGGAATAAAAAGTAGGTCACTAGGTCAAATCTCAGAAAAAATACTCTAGAGGGCAAATTTTTAGCCCAATCTTCATTGGTCAGAATGATTGTCTTGATAAAGTCAATATTCTAAATCTTTGAAAATCTTGTTCTGTAGAACCAAGTGCTGCTCATGGTTCACTATCAACATTGTTCAAGTATTGTCCCTTATGTCAATATTGGCCCTACAGATGGGCTACCTAGCACAAATCTTAAATCCATGGTAATCAGGTGAGCGATTAAGGGCCATCTTGGCCCTCTTGTAGTGCACCTGTATTGCCGATAGTGGAGTGATAGTCCAGTCTGTCTTAACCCTTTTCCTGTTCTGTGTTTATTATTAATTTGAATGCCTATTGCATATTCATGAACAAAATAGTTAAAATGAAGTATAGAAGGTGGAACATTGCAGCCATTTTTTTTCCAAACTTCACAACCTTCTGAATATTCATAGACAAAATAGTTATAATGAAATATAGTAGGTAGAACATTGCAGCCATTTTAGAAACTAAAGGAACAAGTCTATCAAATTCAATTAACAAAAATGAGTAGACCCTGATCAGATGGCTCCTATAGGAGGCATCTGATCTGGGTCTACTCATTTTTATGCCCCCCAGATCAAATCTGGGGGGCATATTGTTTTTGCCCTGTCTGTTTGTTTGTTTGTCTGTTTGTCTGTTTGTCTGTTTGTTTGTCAGCAACTTTAACATTGGTCATAACTTTTGAGCCAGTACAGATAGAGACTTGATATTTGGTATGCATATGTATCTCATAAAGCCGCACATTTTGAGAGGTGACATGTCAAGGTCAAGGTCATCCTTCAAGGTCAGAGGTCAAATATATGGGTCAAATCACTGACTTTAACATTGGCCATAACTTTTGGACCAGTAGAGATAGAGACTTGATATTTGGCATGCTTGTGTATCTCATGAAGCTTCACATTTTGAGGGGTGACATGTCAAGGTCAAGGTCATCCTTCAGGGTCAAAGGTCAAATTATCTGTTTTTCGGCTGTAACTTTAACGCAACTTTAACATTGGTCATAACTTTTGACTCAGTACAGATAGAGATTTGATATTTGGCATGCATATGTATCTCATAAAGCCGCACATTATGAGGGGTTATATGTCAAGGTCAAGGTCATCCTTCAAGGTCAGAGGTCAAATATATTGGTCAAATCACCGACTTTAACATTGGCCATAACCTTTGGACCAGAAAAGATAGAGACTTGATATTTTGCATGCTTGTGTATCTCATGAAGCTTTACGTTTTGATGGGTGACATGTTAAGGTCAAGGTCATCCTTCAGGGTCAAAGGTCAAATTGTCTGTTTCTTTGTCTGTAACTTTAACATTGGTCATAACTTTTGAATCAGTACAGATAGAAACTCGATAATTGGCATGCATATGTATCTCATAAAGCTGCACATTGTGAGGGGTAATATGTCAAGGTCAAGGTCATCCTTCAAGGTCAGAGGTCAAACATATGGGTCAAATCACCAACTTTAACATTTGCCATAACTTTTGAACCAGTACAGATAGAGACTTGATATTTGGCATACTTGTGTATCTCATGAAGCTGCACAGTTTGAGGGGTGACATGTCAAGGTCATCCTTCAGGGTCAAAGGTCAACAACTTCAAATTGGCCATAACTTTTGAACCAATAGAGATATAGTCTTGATATTTGGTATGCGTGTGTATCTCATGAAGCTGCACATTTTGTGGGGTAGCATGTCAAGGTCAAGGTCATCTTTCAGGGTCAAAGGTCACATACTTTAACATTGGCCATAACTTTTGAATCAGTAGAGATACAGACTTGATAGTTTGTATATATGTGTTTCTCATTTGGCTGCACAGTTTCAGGGGTGACATGTCAAGGTCAAGGTCATCTTTGAAGGTCAAAGGTCATTAACATTGGCCATAACGTTTGAACCAGTAGATATACAGCCTTGGTACTGGTATGCATGTGTATCTCATGAAGCCGCACAGTTTGAGGGGTGACATGTCAAGGTCAAGGTCATACTTCATGGTCAAAGGTCACCAACTTTTAACATTGGCCATAACTTTTGAACCATTAGAGATACAGACTTGATATTTGGTATGCATGTGTACCCCATGAAGCTGCACAGGTAGAGGAGTGACATGTCAAGATCAAGGTCATCCTTCAGGGTCAAATATCATATTGAGGGGGCATAGTGTTTCACAAACACATCTTGTTCAAATGTGTGAAAGGGTTTATTAATAATAGTGATTGGCATTATGATATTATTGGCACGGGGACATTAAGTCCCTGCGTCTATATGGAACTCTTTCGGTGGAATTTCACTAGTAGGAGGGCTGATTTATCAAGACTTGTGAGAATACGGTGGAACTGTAATTCGTTCGTTATGAGTGTAAAAACAGTATGTTTGGAATAATACATTCAATATAGTTGGAAACAGGTTGACTGATCTGTTTCCACTGTATGATTGTTTGTATTTTGGAAATGAAAATATTAGAAAATTATTTCTCCTATGGTCGGGGCTAATACAAAATGTAATACCGCAATGGCAAGATCATTAACGATAACCACCGAGGAAATGTCTAAGATGTTGCGAAACCGAATATGACTAAAACATGGAAGGAGGATATTTGGCAAAATGAGGTGAAAGCAGTC
This sequence comes from Azorinus chamasolen, assembly GCA_963576725.1. NCBI lineage: Eukaryota > Metazoa > Mollusca > Bivalvia > Cardiida > Solecurtidae > Azorinus > Azorinus chamasolen. The sequence goes on along the minus strand of OY755235.1, from coordinate 65,803,862 downwards.
AAAAGGAGGATAAAAGATTAATAACGGCTACTGATTAGTTGCTAATGAACATATTTTTTAAATATATTTGGCATTAATATACTGATATAAGCCTGGACATATGAACACATCATTAATATATTGATGACATTTACATAATTTGCCAGGAAAACAGATTACTTGCTGCCTTCGCCGCAGTACTAAATCCCGCGAAAGGAGCTCTTTAAGTATTGTAATTGAATGCAGAAATGCGGTTTATCATTAGTGCTTTTAATTAATATATTTTATGCTAGAGCATGATTTAAGACCAAGGCATAACCTTTTACTTCATAGATACACCTTTGCAAACAGGGTAAACCTAGAGTAAACTCAAAATAGATGGCTCATGCTGAATCTGCTCTGTTTACTTATGAACTGATATAGATCTGATGCAAAAGTTTCTGCCATGGTGAAAACTTCCGGTGTTCAAATTTCATTATGAAAATGCCACTTATTAATCGTCATAATGTCACTTACATGAAAACTCATTGTTACTGTACGTCAGGCAATTTGGATCGTGTTGAGATGGCCAGTTACTCTAGGTTCAAAGTGTCAAGGCTACAGTTACGTATGATTCTCTTTGACATTTTATTTAGGCATACAGTTGATATCTCGAATTGGATAATGTACAGTATGGAGTTGTTATGAAAAAATACTACCATGTCTAAAATACCTACAGGAGTTTTCAGCATTACTTTAGGCCTGCAATAAGCTTTGAACTTAAGAAATTGTTCAGATTAGAAATTGGATATATGTGTGCTTATGCTATTATAAAAAGTGGACTGATAAATATTCATGATGTCATTGTTTCTTACATGAATATTTAACATGAAAGGGGATAAGGGGTCCAGTGTGAGACTGAAAGGGTTATTATATAACTATAGGGCCACCCGACTAAAACGGCTGCCGTTTCAAGGGCCCTTTGTGATGAAACTGAAGAATTTTGTTGCGTTACTAAGGCCATATGAGTAGATCTAAAACATTTAGACATTTTGTTGACATTACTTAAATATTATGTAGGGCATGTAAAACAGGTTTGATTATTATTCAGTAATATGCGCCTTTTGATGCTTTGCATCAATGATTTTCTTGTTATAACCTGCCCTGCAGTTCAGAAGAAGGGTAAATCATGTCAAGGCTCCAGAATGCCAAATTAAAGATTTTAAATAAATTATGAAATCATTTTTAACATGAAATTGTATTACTTGAAAATATTAAGTTCAACTTATGAATATGAAATTATTATGTAATAATTTATAATAATATTCAAATGCAAAAAATCAGTTTTGAATGCAAGGGTACACATACCTTTTCAGAGGAACAATCGATTATTTGAGAGGTCAGTTGATCGTCTTTAGTCAGAACTTTGTATGGCCTTGCATAATTAAAATTCCATGGTTAATACATATCAATCTTACAATTAACTCTCTTGTACAAACCACATATGAAGTTACATATGTGTGGGATCAGAATCCAAACTGTGTGCTGTTTTCAGTCGAATTATGTTCAGCAGTGATAGGGTTTCTATCATCTGTAATCTGTTTGTAAACTTTGAAAATCTTCTTTTCTGAATCTACAGGGTATTTGGCACATAGCACCATTTTCCGGTCCTCTACAAAAGTTATATAAATTATGCCCCTGGGGTCAAGATAGGCCCCAACCCGAGGATGGTCAGTTTTCAATAGAAACATATAGTGCAAACTTTGAAAATTTTCTCTTTTGAAACTGGAATGTTCTCAGATTTCATATTTGGCACATAGTTTAGTATTTAGGTCATCTACAAAAGTTATATAAATTGTGTCCCAGGGGTCAAAATTGTCACTGCCTCAGGGACAGTCAGTTTTCAATAGAAACATATCTGATTGTCGTGTGAGTGATGTCAGGGCCATTCTGGCCCTCTTGTCTTAATTTTGTGACAATGTCTCCTCACTTGAGTAATATATGTGCTCCATGTGGTATTTGCGGACAACGTAGCCATTTGCATTTTGATATGATTGGTTGCCGAAAAATTTATTTGCTCAACTCCAGTATAGTGCAAACCAACTCGTGATTACGTAATTTAGGTCTTCTGTGCGAGGGGATTCTCCTGACTGGTCCATACCAAAACAGGCCAAGCGTGGATCGCAGAGAGACAGCATGCTTAAGGTGGTCTCTGTGTGTAGATAACTAACAGATAATCTCCCTCAGGGAGGAAACTATAGGTCACTAAAAATTGCCTTGGTAAATTTCAAAATTGTAGATTTGTCTACCGGACAGGTAGATCGGTAAGCCACCTCTGAAAACGGTAGAATTTACCTACCGTCATTAGTTATCACATAATATGTTTACTGCTTAGCATTGAAGAATTATCTCCCCTTGAATGTTTTAGTCATTTTGGTTTGAAACATGGGTATTTTGATATTCAATCAAGGTTGCTGTGCAAGGAGGAGGGGAGGGGAGTTATTCCATCACCTTTAGTGATAGTTCTAGTTAATTCATAATGGCCTAATTTTATTATGATTTAACTACTAATTTTATATGCTATTTTTAGCTCGCCAGAGCACAAAATGCTCAGGGTGAGCTTTTGTAATCGCCCGTTGTCCGTTGTTCGTCGTCAACAATTTAAACCTTTAAAAATCTTCTCCTCTGAATCTACAGGGTTCTCAACTTTCATCTTTGGCACATATCATCATATTCAGGTCCTCAACAAAGGTATATAAATTATGCCCCTGGGGTCAAAATTGGCCCCGCCCCAGTGGTGCCTTGTTTTCAATAGAAACATATAGTAAAACTTTGAAAATCTTCTCCTGAAACTGGAAGGTTTTCAGCTTTCATAGTTGGCACATAGCATCATGTTCAGGTCCTCTACAAAAGTTATATAAATTATGCCCCTGGGGTAAAAATTGGCCCCGCCCCAGGGGTAGCTAGTTTTCAATAGAAACATATAGGGAAAACTTTGAAAATCATCTCCTCTGAAACTGGAAGGTTCTCAGCTTTCTTATATGGCACATATCATCATGTTCAGGTCCTCTACAAGGTGGGGTCAAAATTGGCCCCGCCCCAGGGGTACCTTGTTTTCAATAGAAACAATTACAGTAAAACTTTGAAAATCTTCTCCTCTAAATCTGGAAGGTTCCTAGCTTTCATATTTTGTGCATAGCATCATATTCAGGTCCTCTACTAAAGTTATATAAATTATGGCCCGACCCAGGGGTGGAAAGTTTTCAATAGAAATATATAGGGCTTCTCCTCTGAAACTGGAAGGTTCTCAGCTTTCATATTTGGCACATAGCATCATGTTCAGGTCCTCTACAAGAGTTATGTAAATTATGCCCCTGGGGTCAAAATTGACCCCGCCCCAGGGGTGATTAGTTTCGATAGAAACAATAGTGAAAACCTTGAAAATCTTCTCCTCTGAAACTGGAAGGTTCTCAGCTTTCATATTTGGCAAATAGCATCAGGTTCAGGTCCTCTACAAAAGTTATATAAATTATGCCCTTGGGGTCAAAATTGACCCCGCCCCTGGGGTGATCAGTTTCAATGGAAACATATAGTGAAAACCTTGAAAATGTTCTCCTCTGAAACTGGAAGATTCTCAGCTTTCATATTTGGCACATAGCATCATGTTCAGGTCCTCTACAAAAGTTATGTAAATTATGCCCCTGGGGTCAAAATTGGCCCCGCCCCAGGGATGCCTTGTTTTCTATAGAAATATATAGTAAAACTTTGAATATCTTCTCCTCTAAAACTGGAAGGTTCTCAGCTGTCATATTTGACACATAGCATCATGTTCAGGTCCTCTACAAAAGTTACATAAATTATGCCCCCGGGGTCAAAATTGGCCCCGCCCCAGGGTTAGCCAGTTTTCAATAGGAAAAAATAGTGAAAACTTTGAAAAATCTTTTCCCCAGAAACTGGAAGATTCTCAGCTTTCATATTTGGCACATATAATCATGATCAGGTCCTTTACAAAAACTATATAAATTATGTTCCTGTGGTCAAAATTGGCCCCGTCCCAGGGGTACATTGTTTTCTATAGGAACAAATAGTGAAAACTTTGAAAATCTTCTCCTCTGAATCTATAGGGTTCTTAGCTTTCATATTTGGCACAAAACATCATGTTCAGATCCTCTACAAAAGTTATATAAATTGTGCCCTTTGGGTCAAAATTGGCCCCGCCCTAGGGCCGGCTAGTTTTCTATAGAAGCATATAGTGAACACTTTGAAAATCTTCTCCTCTGATTGTCTGGTGAGCACTTCAGGGCCATTCTGGCCCTCTTGTTTACTTTGAATTTGGAAATATGCAGATATTTATATTCTCAGTGGATTTTTTCCTCTTCATTTATGAACCAATTATTTCTTCATGTGGGTTTTGTCCACCTTGCCAAAAAAATAGTGGGTTTATGTTCTGTGGAGTTTTGTCCTGTGGGGTTTGTCCTGCGGGGTTTTGTCCCAGTGGAGTTTTGTCCTAGTGGGGTTTTGTCTGTACAACTCTGAAACTATAAGGCAAGCTTGAGGTAATTTGATACAGGCATTTTCATATACATAATATTTATATGTAAAATTATGTTGCAGCACCCTTGTCTGCGGACTTTCCAAGGGAATCTCATTGCTATAATGCGATGAAACATTTATGGATCTGTCTACAGATGCATTTATTAGCTCACCAGAGCACAAAGTACTCAGGGTGAGCTTTTGTGATCGCCCGTTGTCTGTCGGCGTGCGTCGTCCGTCGTTCGTCGTCAACAATTTGAACCTTTAAAAATCTTCTCCTCTGAATCTACAGGGATCTCAACTTTCATCTTTGGCACATAGCATCATATTCAGGTCCTCTACAAAAGTTATATAAATTATGCCCCTGGGGTCAAAATTGACCCCGCCCCAGGGGTACCTTGTTTTCAATAGAAACATATAGTAAAACTTTGAAAATCTTCTCCTCTGAAACCAGAAGGTTCTCAGCTTTAATATTTATTTAGCACATAGCATCATGATCAGGTTCTCTACAAAAGGTATATAAATTATGGCCCCGGGGTCAAAATTGGCCCGCCCCAGGGGTGGGCAGTTTTCAATAGAAACAAATAGTGAAATCTTTGAAAATCTTCTCCTCTGAAACTGGAAGGCTCTAAGCTTTCATATTTAACACATAGCATCATGTTTAGGTCCTCTACAAAAGTTATATAAATTATGGCCCCAGGGTCAAAATTGGCCCCGCCCCAGGGGTGGGCAGTTTTCAATAGAAACAAATAGTGAAATCTTTGAAAATCTTCTCGTCTGAAAATGGAAGGCTCTCAGCTTTCATATTTGGCACATAGCATCATGTTCAGGTCCTCTACAAAAATTATATAAATTATGGCCCCGGGGTCAAAATTGGCCCGCCCCAGGGGTGGGCAGTTTTCAATAGAAACAAATAGTGAAATCTTTGAAAATCTTCTCCTCTGAAACTGGAAGGCTCTAAGCTTTCATATTTAACACATAGCATCATGTTTAGGTCCTCTACAAAAGTTATATAAATTATGGCCCCAGGGTCAAAATTGGCCCCGCCCCAGGGGTGGGCAGTTTTCAATAGAAACAAATAGTGAAATCTTTGAAAATCTTCTCCTCTGAAACTGGAAAGATCTCAACTTTCATATTTGGCACATAGCATCATGTTCAGGTCTTCTACAAAAGTTATATATATTATGGCCCCAGGGTCAAAATTGGCCCCACCCCAGGGGTGGTCAGTTTTCAATAGAAACAAATAGTGAAATCTTTGAAAATCTTCTTCTCTGAAACTGGAGGGCTCTCAGCTTTCATATTTGGTGCATAGCATCATGTTCAGGTCCTCTACAAAAGTTATATTAATTACGGCCCCAGGGTCAAAATTGGCCCTGCCCCAGGGGTGGGCAGTTTTCAATAGAAACAAATAGTGTAATCTTTGAAAATCTTCTCCTCTAAAACTGGAAAGCTCTCAGCTTTCATATTTAGCACATAGAATCATGTTCAGGTTCTCTACAAAAGGTATATAAATTATGACCCTAGGGTCAAAATTGGCCCTGCCCCAGGGGTGGGCAGTTTTCAATAGAAACATATAGTGAAAACTTTGAAAATCTTCTCGTCTGAAACAAGAATGTTCTCAGCTTTCATATTTGGCATATAGCATCATGTTCAGGTCCTCTACAAAAGTTATATAAGGTGTGCCTCTTGGGTCAAAATTATCCCCGCCCCAGGGGAGGCTAGTTTCTATAGAAACATATAGTGAAAACTTTGAAAATCTTCTCCTCTGATTGTCTGGTGAGCGCTTCAGGGCCATTCTGGCCCTCTTGTTTTCAAGGTGGTATGCTTCAAGGAGCATCCATCTCCATCAACATTTGGGATATTAATAGCAATTTCTTCCTTCAAACTTTTCATTTTGAAAATTCCATTTTGTATTTCAGGCTTGTACAAGAAAGCCCTTACTAATTGTTACGAATACCTTGTGGAAAAATTATCGCCAGAAGAACTATTGGATTGTTTATATACTAAAGGCCTGTTTAAAAAAAAATTGAGAGACATACGGGCAAGTATACATCACTTGTATGTATTGTACACTGTCACTTGGAAAGAATATCTTAACCCTTTCCCTGTTCTGTATGTAGGCTAATTTTCAGTACCTATTGAATATTCATTAACAAAATAGTTATAAAGAATTCTTGAAGGTGGAACATTGTAGACATTTTAGAAAGTAAAGAAACAGATCTATCAAATTCTAATAGCAAACAGAGTAGACCCTGATCAGACGGCTCCTCTAGGAGCGTGAAAACACATTTGTATGAGGGAAAGGGTTAAGTATACCCTAACCATTTGCGTGCTGAACGGTCCATCAGTGTTTTACTATGATAGTGATTAAGTATTTGAAACTTGAAACTGAATCACTTGGTTAAACGCTTATTTTTGCAAATAATGCATTCAATGGCGTTGTACATTGACATAAATAAAATCAGAGACTAATAAAAATCGATAGAGGATATACAATACACGTATATACATTTAAGAAAGCATAAAAACTAATATCCATAAAACGATGGTAAAAAAAATGTTATAATATACTAAAACCCAGACTTTATATAAAGTACTTTATATATCTAAAATGCACGGACAGTTTCTACGAAATATTAAAAAGTGAGTTAAAGTGTCTGAAATAATGTGTTTTTAACTTTCTTTTAAAAGATTCAACATTTTTTGCTCTTTTAATCTCGCTAGGAAGCCCATTCCAAAGTCTGGGACCTGCTGTCCCAAAACTTCTATCACTAAAGGTCTTTCTCTTGTTGAAAGGCACAGCATACTTCTCTTGGGCTTTGTCTGTCGATCTCAGACAGCGTGTTGGTGCTGGCTTTACGAGAAGTTCTGTCAGATAAACGGGGAGTATAAAAGAATTGGATTTGCTCGAAAATTTTGAATGACAAACAGCTCAGACCATAAACCTAGAGGAGCTCTCTAATCTGGGTCTACACTGTTTGCACAAGCCACTAGACGTATGACTGCATTCAAAATGTTAATGAATTAATTTTGATATCACTATTATTCACTTTAAGTCATGGAAATAAGGAATGAAAACAGAATTTTTGTATGATTTTGCGTGAGTATTAGAAACTGGTACTAATTTCAACAGACAATTTTTGTGTCACCTACCGAGAGGCAGTATGTCACTATGATCACTTATCCGTCGTCTGTCTGTCCAACTGTCTGTCCATCACACTTTCTTTTTTTGGCTGTCATTTCTAAACTAATCATTATAGAGCTTTCAAATTTCACATGTGTCTTCCTCTCATTGATGACCATTGATGTAACTAAGGCCCATCATTTAGCATGAAATCCTTTTTGAGTTATTCCCCTTTTTCTGATTTTCACACTCCAGCATATTAACACTATTTGTGTCAGTTGCGAGCAGGTGACACACGTGTTCCTCCGAACACTCTTGTTGATAAATGCATTGGGAATGGCAATCAGAGTATACTACAGCAGATCATCTCTAAAACTAATATGAGTGTCTTAAAACTTAGTGGCTGGTTAACCCATTCCCTCATAGGCTATTTTTAGATACAACCCCTTTGAATAAATCTACCGAAAAGGAGCATTAACTATAGAAAAGGAAAATTTTAGAATTTTGTAGTTTGAAACCATTGTGATATAGGAGCAAATGCTCTATTTATCACAATGGTTTCACAAAGTGACTTTTACACAGTCGTCAAAAGTTGTCAATATGGGGGAATGGGTTAATATAGAACAAAAGTAATACAGAAAGTGCCTATAGAGATTTTTTAATATAACTGTTGTAATGCATTAAGCTACCACTTTGACTTTTATTTAGTGGTCTCTAAATCCCAAGTGAGTACTTTCTCTTGAAAATATTCAAATTAAATTTTGAATCGTTTTTGATAAGCACTGGGCTATTGTCCTTCCTTCAAAATTTAGCAGTGGGCTATTGTTCAGTTGGCTATTTGTCTCAGTGGGCTATTGTTTGTTCCCAAATGTTGGCACCTATCACTGTTAGGAGGTTATCACATGAAGAGGTTTTCACAGTTTTCTTAAGCATTACCATGACTTTCCAGATGGGATTCGACCCAGATCTAAAGTTTAGATGATGATCATTTTCCTTGATTTGCTGAAGTGGTTTTTAGCTCTACTGGCACAATGTGCCAGGTGAGGTATTGTGATGCGGCTGTCTTCGGCGTCATGCATATGTGTGTCGTGCGTACGTGCGTCATCAACAATTTACTTAAACATCTTCTTCTCTGAAACCACGAAGTCTAGAGCTTTGATATTTGGTATGTAGCATTATCTAATGGTCTTCTACAAATATTGTTCAAATTATGACCCCTGGACCAAAAATGGCCCCACCCTGGGGCTTATCAGTTTTTCATAAGATTTTTTTTAAAAATCTTCTCCTCTGAAACTGTAAGGCCTAGACTATGGATATTTTGTATGTAGCATCATCTAATGGTCCTCTACAAAGATTTTAACAATTATGACCCCCGGACCAAAAATGACCCCGCCCAGGGCTTATCAGTTTTTCATAGGAAAATCTTTAAAAATCTTCTTCTCTGAAACCGTAAGACCTAGATTTTTATACCCCCCTTTTGAAAAAATGGGGGTATATTGCTTTGCACATGTCGGTCGGTCGGTAGATCGATGGTTTCCGAACGATAACTAATAAACGACTTGGCCTAGAATCTTCAAACTTGCTGTGGTGGTTGGTCATGACAAGTAGATGACCCCTATTGTTTTTGAGGTCACTAGGTCAAAGGTCAAGGTCACCATGACCTAAAATGGTGAAATAGTTTCCGATCAATAACTGCTCAAGGGTTTGGCTTGGGATCTTCAAACTTGCTGTGGTGGTTGGTCATGACCACTAGATGACCCTTATTGATTTTGAGATAACTAGGTCAAAGGTCAAGGTCACCATGACCTTAACTGGTTAAATGGTTTCCGATCAATAACTACTCAAGGGTATAGCTTAGAATCTTCAAACTTGCTGTGGTAGTTGGTCATGACCACTGGATGACCCTTATTGATTTTGAGGTCACTAGGTCAAAGGTCAAGGTCACCATGACCTTAACTGGTAAAATGGTTTCTGATCAATAACTGCTCACGGGTTTGGCTTAGGATCTTCAAATTTGCTTAGGTGGTTGGTCATGACAACTTGATGAGTCCTATTGTTTTAAGGTCACTAGGTCAAAGGTCAAAGTCACCATGACCTTAAAGGGTGAAATGGTTTGCGATCAATAACTGCTCAAAGGTTTGGCTTTGGATCTTCAAATTTGCTGTGGTGGTTGGTAATGACCACTAGAAGACCCCTATCGTTTTTTAGGTCACTAGGTCTAAGGTCAAAGTCACAATGCTCTTAACTGGTCAAATGGTTTCCGATCAATAACTGCTCAAGGGTGTGGCTTAGAATCTTCAAACTTGCTGCGGTAGTTGGTCATGACAACTGGATGACCCCTATTGTGTTTGAGGTCACTACGTCAAAGGTCAAGGTCACCATGACCTTAACTTGTAAAATGGTTTCTGATCAATAAGTGCTCAAGGATTTGGCTTAGGATCTTCAAATTTGCTTAGGTGGTTGGTTATGACAACTAGATGAGCCCTATTGTTTTAGGTCAATAGGTCAAAGGTCAAGGTCACCATGACCTTAACTGGTGAAATGGTTTGCGATCAATAACTGCTCAAGGGTTTGGCTTAGGATCTTCAAACTTGCTGTGGTGGTTGGTCATGACCAATAGATAACCCCTATTGTTTTTGAGGTCACTAGGTAAAAGGTTAAGGTCACCATGACCTTAACTGGTGAAATGGTTTCCAATCAATAACTGCTCAAGGGTTTGGCTTAGGATCTTCAAACTTGCGGTGGTGGTTGGTCACCACAACTAGATGATCCCTATTGGTTTTGAGGTCACTAGGTCAAAGGTCAAGGTCATCATGACCTTAACTTATGAAATGGTTTCCAATTAATAACTGCTCAATGGTTTGGTTCGGGATCTTCAAACTTGCTGTGGTAGTTGGTCGTGACCACTAGATGACCCCTATAGTTGTTGAGGTCACTAGGTCAAAGGTCAAGGTCACCATGACCTTAACTTGTGAAATGTTTTCAGATCAATAGATGATCAGTGGTTTGGCTTATGATCTTCAAAGTTGCTGTGGTGATTAGTCATAACCGCTAGATTACCTCTATAGTTGAGGTCACTAGATCAAAGATCAGGGGGTGGGGGGGTATACATGTTTTACATCTTTTGTTGATATTTGGTATGTAGCACCATCAAATGGTCCTCTACAAAGATTGTTCAAATTATGACCCCCGGACCAAATCTGGCCCTGCCCCATGGCTTATCAATTTTTCATAGGAAAATCTTTAAAAATCTTCTTCTGAAACCGTAAGGCCTAGTGCTTTAATATTTAGTAATGTAGTATCATCTAATGGTCCTCTATGAAGGCTGTTAAAATTATGACCCCTGGACTAAAAATGGCCCTGCCCCGGGGTTTATCAGTTTTTCATAGGAAAATCTTTAAAAATCTTCTTCTCTGAAACTGTAAGACCTAGATCTTTGATATTTGGTATGTAGCACTATCTAATGGTCCTCTGCAAAGTTGATCAAATTATGACTCCCCGGACAAAAACTGGCCCCGTCCCAAGGCTTATCGGCGCGAGAGCTAAATGCTATATGGAACGCATTAGGTGGAATTCCACTGGTAGGAGGTCTGATTATCAAGACTTGTGAAACTATTGGGGAATTGTAATTTGTGGTTTATAAGTGTAAAAACAGTATGGCTGGAATACAAATATATGTAGTTGGAAACATGTCGACATATTTGTTTTCACTGTATAAATGTATTGTATAATTGTATGTATTTTGGAAATGAAAATGTTAGAAAATGATTTCCCCTATGGTCGGGGCTAAATACCGCAACGGCAAGATTATCAAGGATAATCACCGAGGAAATGACCAAGATGTTGCGAAACCAAGTATGCCTAAAATACGAAAGGATGACTTTGGGCGAAAGGAGGATTAAAAATTAATAACGGCTATTTATTAGTTATTATAAATGATATGTACATAATTTTTATATTTTAAATTTATTTGGCATTAATATACTGATAGAAGCCTGAATATATGAACACATCATTAATATATTGATGATATATATACATAGTGGGGTTTCTGGCGCACCCTCCCTCAGCTCGCCTCGCCTTCAGCTCGGCTCCCTTCCCTCGGTGCTCCAGAAAACGTTTCACTCCCCACTATGTATATATACGAAACATGTAAAAAAAAAACCCCACTTTACTTAAACATTACTTAAACAATACTTAAAACATACTAAGCAAAATCAAGCATTGCTTAAACATTACTTAAGCATACACAATATGTCACTACTTCAGGACACAACAATTTTTTTTTCTTATACCCCTATTTTTCCTCCGCCACCATGAGAAAAAAAAAAAAGGGTTAACTAAAATGGACCCTTAAAAATGATAGAAGGAAAAGTTTGTTCAAAATGTAATGAATACAAATTACTATGCGAATATTACAAAGATAAAAATAAACCAATGGGAGTTAGATGTGCATGTAAAGGAATATCGTTTTAAGAAAAAAAATAAAGAAAATATATAATTAAAAATCTGATCTAAATAAATGGACTCAAAGGAATCCAGGAAAAATAAAATATTTCATGAAGAAACAGAAACTATTAAATTAGTAGACAAACCAAAATGTAATTATTTCAAAACATATGAAATTAACGCAAATAGTTATATAGACCCCAGCATATTGTTTATTGATAAAAAGCTTATCAGAATAGATCAAATCAAAAAAGACATAAAAGAATATAATGGTATTAAGTTTTCAGTAGGTCTTTCTCTTCAATTTTTTCATGATGAACAAAACGGTAATAAGAAATTTGTTGATGCTTCAAATCATGGACTATACAAGCTGCCGTATTAAATGATGAAAATATTGAAGAATATTATAATGAACAAACTTCTTATTTACAAGTATGGATTGAGAAATTCACAAACACAGCTTCAGGTTTAGAAATTAATCACTGTAAAATACTGTATTTGAACATCGCAAAATATGAACCATTAAAAGGTTCTTCATATATAGACCTACCTACCTACATATTTAAAAAATAAGAAAGCAATAGTCAATGTAAAAAATAAAGATGATGCATGTTTATTCAGATCAATAATTTCTTCACTTTATCCCGCGACTAAAAGTTCTGATAGGCCCTCATCTTATCCTGATTATAAAAATATTCTTGATATAAAAGATATTGAAACTCCAACACAAATACCAAAAATAGAAAAACAAAATAATCTTGCAATAAATGTATACGGATATACAAAGTCGGTATTTCCATATTATATATCAAAACAATCTAAAGATATTAAAAGAATAAATTTAATGTTAATTTCAGAAGATACAAAATATCACTATTGTTGGATTAAGAATCTTAATAGATTACTTTCCAATCAAAACAATAAGCACAAAGGACAAACACACTTCTGTGATAGATGTCTATACGGCTTTTCTAGAGAAGACTTATTAATAATACATAAAGAAGATTGTGAAGGAATTAATAAAACATCTTTAAGAATAGAAATGCCTAAAAAAGGTGATGCAATCAAATTCAAAAACTATCAAAACATAATGTCTGTACCTTTTGTAATATACGCTGATTTTGAAAGTATAATAACACCTAAATCAGAGGAAGCGGGAGATAAAACAGAAATAACGAGTGAACACAAAGCATGTGGATTTGGATATCAAGTAGTGAGATACGATGGTAAAATAGAGAAAGAACCTATCATATACAGAGGAGAAAATACTGTAGAAATCTTTCTAAATCATTTAGAAAACGAAGTAGAAAATATTAACAACATATTTAAACATCCTAAACCAATGATTATGACAAAACAAAATACAGAAGATTTTAAAAACGCAACTGATTGTTGGATATGCGAAGAAGAAATATTAAAAGACAAAGTAAGAGACCATTGTCATTTCACAGGTGAATACAGAGGTGCAGCACACAAATTATGCAACTTAAAACTAAAGATAAAACCAAATTCAACTAAAATACCTGTTGTATTTCATAATCTAAAAGGTTATGATTCTCATCTTATCATGCAAAAGATACATACGACTTCTAGTGGTAAGATTTCTTGTATAGCAAATAATACAGAAAAATATATTTCATTTAGTATTGGACAATTAAAATTCTTAGACAGTTTTCAATTTATGCCATCATCATTAGAGAAATTAGTAAGCACAACAGATAAAACAGATTTCAAATTAATAAAACGTCAGTTTGGTGATAAGACCGATTTAATTTTACGTAAAGGTGTTTATCCATATGAATATATGGATTCCTTTGATAGATTTAATGAAACTAAATTACCTCCTATAGAAAAGTTTTATAGTTCTCTATCAGATGAAAGTATCAAACAAGAAGATTATGATCATGCACAAAATGTATGGAAAGAATACAACTGTAAAAATATAGGTGATTACCATGATCTATATTTAAAAACAGATGTTCTTTTATTAGCTGATATATTTCAAACATTTAGAAAAACTTGTATGGAAGTGTACAAACTTGACCCTCTACATTATTACACAGCACCAGGATTATCCTGGGATGCTTTACTCAAATCAACTAAAATAGAATTAGAATTATTAACAGATACAGATATGCATCTTTTCATAGAAAAAGGTATGAGAGGCGGAATATCAATGGTTTCAAAACGATATGCAAAAGCTAATAATCCTTTGGTAAAAGATTATGATGAAAATAAAGAGAATAATTATATAATGTACTATGATGCAACCAATCTATACGGACATGCAATGTCAAGACCACTTCCATACTCAGGTTTCAAATGGGTTAATCCAAGTAAAGTTAAGAAGCGTCCTAAAAATAAAGGATGGATCTTAGAAGTTGATTTAGAATATCCTAAACATTTACATAAAGAACATAATGATTATCCACTTGCTCCAGAAAAACTTTCAGTGAAATATGAATGGCTTTCAGAATATCAAAAAGAATTACTAGATAACAAAAGTATTTTAAAGGTAGAAAAGCTTATCCCTAATCTAATGAATAAGAAAAAGTATATAGTACACTATAAGAATCTTGAATTATATCAGAAACTAGGTTTAAAAGTAACAAAATATCATAGAATCCTCGAGTTCAATGAAAAACATTGGATGGAACCGTATATCCGCCTCAATACAGAACTAAGGAAACTAGCTAAATCAGCATTTGAAAAAGATTTCTTTAAACTAATGATCGTTTCAGTATTTGGTAAAACTATGGAAAACCTACGCAAAAGAGTAGATATAAAACTTATAAAAACAGATGGAAGTCAAAATGAAAAACTTAGAAAAATAATAGCCAAACCAATTTTTAACAGACGGGTTAAATTCTCTGATGAACTATCAGCAATACAATTAAATAAAACAAAACTAGTTCTTAATAAACCAATCTATGTTGGATTCTCTATTCTAGATTTATCAAAAGAGTTTATGTTTAACTGGTATTACAACACACTAAAAAGGAAGTACGGAGAAAACTACCATGCTATACACCGACACGGATTCACTACTAGTAGACATAAAAATCGAAGACGTTTATAAGGATATGTTCGAAATGAAAGATGAATATGATCTATCCGATTATCCGAAAGATCATTTCTTACACGATGAAAAAAATAAAAAAGTACCCGGTAAATTTAAAGATGAATGTATGGGTGTTCCTATAGCTGAATATGTAGGTCTTAGACCTAAACTATATTCGGTATTAAGAGCGGATGAAGAAGTAATAAAAAAATCTAAAGGCACAAAGAAATATGTAATAAAAAAACAAATGAACTTTTGTAACTACAAGGATTCATTATTCAATAAAAAAAAATATTCACATTCAATGAACATGCTACAATCAAAAGATCATAATTTATACGGAGTGACAGTAAATAAAACAACACTTTCTCCATTTGATACAAAAAAATATATAGCACCAGAATTCATATGGTATTACGACATACGCGTATAGGTATCAGCAGGAACAATAAGTAATTCTTCTTTAACAAAACCTCTCTGTGGTGCAGGAGATTTCAAATAATAAACTCTTATACCCTGTGTAATAATATGATAATCTATATTATGAATATCAACTGACCATATAGGGTCAGTAGCTCTTCTCTTACCACCTCCTTCTAATTCTCCAGGTTGATATAAATATCTAACACTCGCGAGTGGACATATTTCAGTATCAACTTTTCTTTTTAAAATTGGACAGGGTTCCCACGGACAGGGAAAAGTCAGGGAAAAAAGTTTTTTTTTCAAGGTCAGGGAAAAGTCAGGGAATTTTTTAATTGGTCAGGGAAATTTGAAATTTGGCAAAAGTCAGGGAAAAGTCAGGGAAATTTGGAACCAAAGGATGATGGTTGAGGAAATATGTCAAAAAGGAGAAAGAATGAAAATAAAAGGCTAAGGCAGTTTCTTCAGTTTTGACCAAACCAAATAGCTTTATACATCTTTGATTAGCTTTGTATATTTCATATCCAAATTTTATAGTATATCTGTCATGAAGCCTGTTAAAACAAAATCATTGGAGAATTCTGGCACCTCTGCAAGACTCCGGCATCCATTTTGACAGCAGTGCTAGAATAGGGCAGCAATGCTAGATATTGGACATTCTACTGTAGTGTCTCAGGCTGGGCAGCTGCTAGATATTGGACATTCTACTGTAGTGTCTTCACTTGTTAGGACAGGCTGGGCAGCAGTGCTAGATATTGGACATTCTACTGTACTGTCTTCACTTGTAAGGGCAGCAATATTTTGTCTGCTATTATGAAAACAGTGAAAATGCAGACCCTTTTCTGGCGTCTACAGAGACCCATTAAAAGGACCTATTTTTCCCAATTTGGGAAAAATATCCCAAGTGATGCAAAATTTTGATTAAATTGCAAAACAAGAGGGCCTGAAAGGCCCTGATATCGCTCACCAGAAAATCAGAGGAGAAGATTTTCAAAGTTTTCACTATGTGTTTCTATAGAAAACTAGCCGGCCCTGGGGCGGGCCAATTTTCACCCCATTTTAATAGCATGCTATATCAGTGTCTTACACACTATAATTTTTTTATGTACTATTTTAAAATTCAGCTTACACAGAAAAACTGAAAGATTAACCCTTTCCACCATAGATACACATTTTATCACCTTTACAAACAGAATAGACCCATATCAGGCAGCTCCTGTAGGAGCTGCCTGATCAGTGTTTACTGTTTGCTTAGAAAAATATCATAAATCTGAATTTTTACTACTGCCAAAATATTTCTTAACTTTGCTTAAAAATAAATTTTTACTTAATTATATATTCATAGTAGATGGAGTCTCTAATAAAAATCCATGGAGGAAAGGGTTAAGAGAGGTAGAAAAGATTCAAGAGACTTTATACTTAGGGTGCATATTAGGACATGTTTGGCATCATGCATGTTACATTCAGTATAGTGCAATTAAGAAGAAAAAGTCAAAAACATTTTTAAAATGATCAAAACACTACTGCTGTATATATAGTTGTCATAAAGAGAGAGGTGGTAAGGATTGGCTGATGGGGAGGACGGAGGCCAACATTTATTGATCATGCTCATAGATGACCAATTAACATTCTGTTAACATGGGGTCAGGGAAAATTGAAATTCGGTCAGGGAAAAGTCAGGGAATTTTATTTTTTCTGTTTTGTGGGAACCCTGTTGGAGAAGGTTTTTTTGTCTCCACATTTAATGCTTTAACAACATCTGGTAATCTCTTAACCCATTCTCTATTTCTTTTCTGTGTGTCAATCTCCTTAGCATACTGATAACCAAACAATCTTTCAGCCAAAGTTCTATTAAATCTCTCTACAATTTCTTGATCTCTATGTATCTCTCTTCTACCTCTTCTTATTTTAACATTATTTTTAGCCATTAGTTGAGAAACAACGCCCATAAATTCTCTCCCTGGGTCAACTTGTAATAGTTTAGGATAGTTCAAATGTCTTTTATAAATCTTCTCAAAAGCAGCGGCAACTTCTTTACTGTCTTTCGATGTCAATGGTGCAGCTTCTTTATATCTTGTTCCCACATCTACTAATGTCAATGCATACTTATATGTTTTATTTTTAACTCTATCAAAAGGTAGGAACAACAAATCAGCTTGATGTACTTCATTCTTTGCAGACACATCAAATCTTGGTCTGATTATTTTCTTTGGTGCAGGCAAATATATCTGCCACACTGCTCGTTTCTTTAGAAATTCTAATGCTTGTTTTTTTATTAACTTTAGCTTCTTTTGCTAACTTACTAACAGCTGTCTTACCTTTCCAAAATCCTTTAGGGCTATAGTATATTTTTTCCATTTTCATAGAAAAATTAAATCATAAGCGTGGTATTTATTCTTCTTGTTATTCTTACATGGTTTCAATCCAAGTGGTCTAACAAAAAATGGTGGTTCTTTATCCTCTATCTTAGTAGCAAGATGTGAAGGACACCAAACTTTTCCATCGTCTTTGAGAGTTAATATTGTACTTTCACCAATACTTGTTTCAACTGTTGTATAGTCAATGATTGTATAGATTTTATTTTTTTTCAAATCAGACCATTTCTTTATATTATTTTTATTTTGTTCTTTTAACATTTCTTCAAATTCTTCTTCTGTGATTTCTGTTTGCATTTGTGCTTTACTTTGCATTTTTGCCATCATCTTTTTTTCTACCTTGCTCATTTATTTAATATAGAAAATCAATTATTTCCTATATGTGTAAAAAAATAAAGTATCATCTACATTAATTTCCAAGCAACAAAAACAGTTAATGCCATACCACCAATAACAAAAGCAATCTCTCTATTTTTCTGGTCTTCCGATGGTGTATAAAAATCACTTAATTTAGGTTCTGGGGGTAAGCTCTCTATCTCAGTCGAATGCTGTAAGCTCCCTCCAGTCGCATAATAATACTCTTTCATAGCTTGATTAACATCAACAAATGTTTTTTCAGCGTGATGTTCTTTTTTCATTTCTTTATTAATATAATCTAATCTTTGTGTTCTTTCTTTTTCCCAATCCGCCTTTGCTGCTTCTAATTGTTCCACAGCTTTATCATGTCTTTCTCTTTCTTTATCCGAATCTTTTCCTAAATGTGAAAATAAATAATTACTACCTGAAAAAGCAAATGCATTTGTAACTGCTCCCCCAATCATCATTATTACTGCACTTGCCATTTTTTTAATTTAAAAAATAAAACTAGGATTCCCATTTACTTTTAATTTCCCCAGGTCGAACTTCTACGGGTGCTGGAATCAACTTAATAAATTACCCAAATAGCAATTAATAAAATACTGACGCCATTAAATAAATAATCAGGTTTATTTTCTTCAAAAACTACGTATTTTGAATAATATTCTATAACTTCTTCAACATCATCATCTTGTTCTAAAAACAAATAATCATACTTTACACCTGTTTTAATTGGTATTATTCCCATCATTTTATTGATTTAATTTTTGAGTCTACTTCATAATATCAGCTGGAATAATACCTTGTTTAACTAACATTTCTTTTGTTGCCATTGCAAGCAATATATCAATAGTTAACATTCCAATATCTCCCATATTAAAATCTACTTTAGGTGGTGATCTTTTTAATAGTTTTCTGCCTATTTCCGCATATCCAATTGTTAATACAGTTTCTACTCCTGCATGATATAACATGTTTGCTATTTGTTTTCCATCTGTTGACATTTTTTAAGAAAAAAATATTAGATAAAAGAAAATTAATTAAATTCAAACACGTCATATTCTTCTTTCTTTATTTCATAAGACATATTTTCTTTTTCTGCTTTGACTTGAATGTTTTTACTTTTTACGAATAAATATAATCCTAATCCAGCAACTACGATTGATACATATAATGGTATGTATTTTTTGTTTTGTTCGAGTTTTGAATCTTTTGTTATTTCTAATTTCGAAAGCTTGCTCCCTCCAGTCGAATTTTGAAAAGCATCATTATCTGAATCTTTCATTATTTGTCTTGGTTTCGAAACTCCCTCCAGTCGAAAGCTTGCTCCCTCCGGTCGAAATTTTTAGTTCCATATTTTCTTTCTTCAAAAGTTCTGCTTCTTTTCTTTTTAATTCTGCTTTTAATTTTCTTGCTTCTACACCTTTCTTACCAGCAGCTACTCGTTTTGGGTTTCGAATTTAAACTCCCTCCGGTCGAGAGATTACTCCCTCCAGCCGTTTTTTCTTCACTATTCATTTTTTCTTCATTATTAATATTTTCTTCACTATTCATTTTTTCTTCATTATTAATATTTTCTTCACTATTCATTTTTATACGCCCGAAGGGACGTATTATGGTATGGCGCATGTCGTCCGTCCGTCCGTCTGTCCGTCCGTCCGTCCGTCCGCACTCACCAAAGGGTAGTTGTGTGACTTTTTCTAACTAGTCCCACAAGTAAAATCATTAACCTGGCCATCTCTTGTGACATTAACCTGGCCATTTCTTGTGACATTAACCTGGCCAGTTGTGGGACATAGGGTTAGGGTTAGGGTTAGCTTCCAGATCATTCTTTTCCAAAGTTAGAGCCAAAAATAGTTTTTCTTGTGGGACTAGTCACACAAGAAAAGATCAAAGGAAAAAGTCACACAACTACCCATTTGTTAGTATGTCCGTCTGTCTGTCCGTCTGTCCGTCCGTCCGTTAGCAATTTCTTGTGCAACTAACTCCTCCTTTATTATTCAACATAATTTCTTCAAACTTTCAGGAATGATAGATACTGATGTGTAGTTGTGCATATCAGTGAGATAACTCTCATATCATTTTTCATTCTGGAGTTATTGCCCTTTGATAGTTTCGGGTAGCAATTTCTTGTGCAACTAACTCCTCCTTTATTTTTCAACATAATTTCTTCAAACTTTCAGGAATGATAGATACTGATGTGTAGTTGTGCATATCAGTGAGATAACTCTCATATCATTTTTCATTCTGGAGTTATTGCCCTTTGATAGTTTCGGGTAGCAGTTTCTTGTGCAACTAACTCCTCCTTTATTTTTCAACATAATTTCTTCAAACTTTCAGGAATGATAGATACTGATGTGTAGTTGTGCATATCAGTGAGATAACTCTCATATCATTTTTCATTCTGGAGTTATTGCCCTTTGATAGTTTCGGGTAGCAATTTCTTGTGCAACTAACTCCTCCTTTATTTTTCAACATAATTTCTTCAAACTTTCAGGAATGATAGATATTGATGTGTAGTTGTGCATATCAGTGAGATAACTCTCATATCATTTTTCATTCTGGAGTTATTGCCCTTTGACAGTTTCGGGTAGCAATTTCTTGTGCAACTAACTCCTCCTTTATTTTTCAACATAATTTCTTCAAACTTTCAGGAATGATAGATACTGATGTGTAGTTGTGCATATCAGTGAGATAACTCTCATATCATTTTTCATTCTGGAGTTATTGCCCTTTGATAGTTTCGGGTAGCAATTTCTTGTGCAACTAACTCCTCCTTTATTTTTCAACATAATTTCTTCAAACTTTCAGGAATGATAGATACTGATGTGTAGTTGTGCATATCAGTGAGATAACTCTCATATCATTTTTCATTCTGGAGTTATTGCCCTTTGATAGTTTCGGGTAGCAGTTTCTTGTGCAACTAACTCCTCCTTTATTTTTCAACATAATTTCTTCAAACTTTCAGGAATGATAGATACTGATGTGTAGTTGTGCATATCAGTGAGATAACTCTCATATCATTTTTCATTCTGGAGTTATTGCCCTTTGATAGTTTCGGGTAGCAATTTCTTGTGCAACTAACTCCTCCTTTATTTTTCAACATAATTTCTTCAAACTTTCAGGAATGATAGATATTGATGTGTAGTTGTGCATATCAGTGAGATAACTCTCATATCATTTTTCATTCTGGAGTTATTGCCCTTTGACAGTTTCGGGTAGCAATTTCTTGTGCAACTAACTCCTCCTTTATTTTTCAACATAATTTCTTCAAACTTTCAGGAATGATAGATACTGATGTGTAGTTGTGCATATCAGTGAGATAACTCTCATATCATTTTTCATTCTGGAGTTATTGCCCTTTGATAGTTTCGGGTAGCAATTTCTTGTGCAACTAACTCCTCCTTTATTTTTCAACATAATTTCTTCAAACTTTCAGGAATGATAGATACTGATGTGTAGTTGTGCATATCAGTGAGATAACTCTCATATCATTTTTCATTCTGGAGTTATTGCCCTTTGATAGTTTCGGGTAGCAGTTTCTTGTGCAACTAACTCCTCCTTTATTTTTCAACATAATTTCTTCAAACTTTCAGGAATGATAGATACTGATGTGTAGTTGTGCATATCAGTGAGATAACTCTCATATCATTTTTCATTCTGGAGTTATTGCCCTTTGATAGTTTCGGGTAGCAATTTCTTGTGCAACTAACTCCTCCTTTATTTTTCAACATAATTTCTTCAAACTTTCAGGAATGATAGATATTGATGTGTAGTTGTGCATATCAGTGAGATAACTCTCATATCATTTTTCATTCTGGAGTTATTGCCCTTTGACAGTTTCGGGTAGCAATTTCTTGTGCAACTAACTCCTCCTTTATTTTTCAACATAATTTCTTCAAACTTTCAGGAATGATAGATACTGATGTGTAGTTGTGCATATCAGTGAGATAACTCTCATATCATTTTTCATTCTGGAGTTATTGCCCTTTGATAGTTTCGGGTAGCAATTTCTTGTGCAACTAACTCCTCCTTTATTTTTCAACATAATTTCTTCAAACTTTCAGGAATGATAGATACTGATGTGTAGTTGTGCATATCAGTGAGATAACTCTCATATCATTTTTCATTCTGGAGTTATTGCCCTTTGATAGTTTCGGGTAGCAATTTCTTGTGCAACTAACTCCTCCTTTATTTTTCAACATAATTTCTTCAAACTTTCAGGAATGATAGATACTGATGTGTAGTTGTGCATATCAGTGAGATAACTCTCATATCATTTTTCATTCTGGAGTTATTGCCCTTTGATAGTTTCGGGTAGCAGTTTCTTGTGCAACTAACTCCTCCTTTATTTTTCAACATAATTTCTTCAAACTTTCAGGAATGATAGATACTGATGTGTAGTTGTGCATATCAGTGAGATAACTCTCATATCATTTTTCATTCTGGAGTTATTGCCCTTTGATAGTTTCGGGTAGCAATTTCTTGTGCAACTAACTCCTCCTTTATTTTTCAACATAATTTCTTCAAACTTTCAGGAATGATAGATATTGATGTGTAGTTGTGCATATCAGTGAGATAACTCTCATATCATTTTTCATTCTGGAGTTATTGCCCTTTGACAGTTTCGGGTAGCAATTTCTTGTGCAACTAACTCCTCCTTTATTTTTCAACATAATTTCTTCAAACTTTCAGGAATGATAGATACTGATGTGTAGTTGTGCATATCAGTGAGATAACTCTCATATCATTTTTCATTCTGGAGTTATTGCCCTTTGATAGTTTCGGGTAGCAATTTCTTGTGCAACTAACTCCTCCTTTATTTTTCAACATAATTTCTTCAAACTTTCAGGAATGATAGATACTGATGTGTAGTTGTGCATATCAGTGAGATAACTCTCATATCATTTTTCATTCTGGAGTTATTGCCCTTTGATAGTTTCGGGTAGCAGTTTCTTGTGCAACTAACTCCTCCTTTATTTTTCAACATAATTTCTTCAAACTTTCAGGAATGATAGATACTGATGTGTAGTTGTGCATATCAGTGAGATAACTCTCATATCATTTTTCATTCTGGAGTTATTGCCCTTTGATAGTTTCGGGTAGCAATTTCTTGTGCAACTAACTCCTCCTTTATTTTTCAACATAATTTCTTCAAACTTTCAGGAATGATAGATATTGATGTGTAGTTGTGCATATCAGTGAGATAACTCTCATATCATTTTTCATTCTGGAGTTATTGCCCTTTGACAGTTTCGGGTAGCAATTTCTTGTGCAACTAACTCCTCCTTTATTTTTCAACATAATTTCTTCAAACTTTCAGGAATGATAGATACTGATGTGTAGTTGTGCATATCAGTGAGATAACTCTCATATCATTTTTCATTCTGGAGTTATTGCCCTTTGATAGTTTCGGGTAGCAATTTCTTGTGCAACTAACTCCTCCTTTATTTTTCAACATAATTTCTTCAAACTTTCAGGAATGATAGATACTGATGTGTAGTTGTGCATATCAGTGAGATAACTCTCATATCATTTTTCATTCTGGCGTTATTGCCCTTTGATAGTTTCGGGTAGCAGTTTCTTGTGCAACTAACTCCTCCTTTATTTTTCAACATAATTTCTTCAAACTTTCAGGAATGATAGATACTGATGTGTAGTTGTGCATATCAGTGAGATAACTCTCATATCATTTTTCATTCTGGAGTTATTGCCCTTTGATAGTTTCGGGTAGCAATTTCTTGTGCAACTAACTCCTCCTTTATTTTTCAACATAATTTCTTCAAACTTTCAGGAATGATAGATATTGATGTGTAGTTGTGCATATCAGTGAGATAACTCTCATATCATTTTTCATTCTGGAGTTATTGCCCTTTGACAGTTTCGGATAGCAATTTCTTGTGCAACTAACTCCTCTTTTATTTTTCAACATAATTTCTTCAAACTTTCAGGAATGATAGATACTGATGTGTAGTTATGCATATCAGTGAGATAACTCTCATATCATTTTTCATTCTGGAGTTATTGCCCATTGATAGTTTCGGGTAGCAATTTCTTGTGCAACTAACTCCTCCTTTATTTTTCAACATAATTTCTTCAAACTTTCAGGAATGATAAATACTGATGTGTAGTTGTGCATATCAGTGAGATAACTCTCATATCATTTTCATTCTGGAGTTATTGCCCTTTGATAGTTTCGGGTAGCAATTTCTTGTGCAACTAACTCCTCCTTTATTTTTCAACATAATTTCTTCAAACTTTCAGGAATGATAGATATTGATGTGTAGTTGTGCATATCAGTGAGATAACTCTCATATCATTTTTCATTCTGGAGTTTTTGCCCTTTGATAGTTTCGGGTAGCAGTTTCTTGTGCAACTAACTCCTCCTTTATTTTTCAACATAATTTTATAGAACAGCCTTCGGGCGTATATTGCCCCGTCTTGCGGTGCTCTTGTTTATATCTGTTTTTTGAGATTCTTCTTCCTTATTGGTAAAATTAACATGTTTTGCTGTTGTTAACATTGCGGAAAGAGGTGCTAAATACATTCCATATCTATAATATAGTTCACAACATGAACTAGTTAAGGCATTATTAATAATAGGATCTTTCTCTAAGTCTTGTATTAGTTTGGGAGGGTTAACAACATTAAAAAACTTAAAAACAGCCATAACATATAAATTAATAAAAGAATTACCTAATGTTTTAACCATACTACCTCCTAGTTTAGCTTCATATCTATAGTATAATTTTTTTATTTGATCGGAAGTCATTGGGTCAATGTCTGAAAGTTGTAACTCTCTTCCAAGATATTGTTTACTACTACCACCAGCTACAATAGCTGATGATCGTTCACGTTTTTTTTCATCTATTTTTAGCTCACCTGAGCCAAAGGCTCCGTCGTCCGTCGTCCGTCCGTCGTCCGTCCACATTTTCAAACGACATCTCCTCTGAAACTACTGACCCGATTTTAACCAAATTTTGTCAGAAGCATCAGTGGTTAGGGGGAACGAAATATTGTTCACATTATGACCCCCGGGCCAAAAATGGCCCCGCCCTAGGGCTTATCAGTTTGTCATAGGAAATTCTTTAAAAATCTTCTTCTCTGAAACGGTAAGGCCTAGACTTTTGATATTTGGCATGTAGCATGATCTTATGGTCCTCTACAAAGTTTGTTCAAATTATGACCCCAGGGCCAAAAATGGCCCGCCCAAGGGCTTATCAGTTTTTCATAGGTAAATCTTTAAAAATCTTCTTCTCTGAAACTGTAAGGCCTAGACCTTTGATATTTGGTATGTAGCATGATCTAATGGTCCTCTACAAAGATTGTTCAAGTTATGACCCCCGGGCCAAAAATGGCCCCGCCCACGGGCTTATCAGTTTTTCATAGGAAAATCTTTAAAAATCTTCTTCTCTGAAACTGTAAGGGCTAGACCTTTGATATGTGGTATTTAGCATGATCTAATGGTCCTCTACAAAGATTGTTCAAATTATGACCCCTGGGCCAAAAATGGCCCCGCCCTAAGGCTTATAAGTTTTTCATAGGAAAATCTTTAAAAATCTTCTTCTCTGGAACTGTAAGGCCTAGACTTTTGATATTTGGCATGTAGCGATCTTATGGTCCTCTACAAAGATTGTACAAATTATGACCCCCGGGCCAAAAATGGCCCCGCCCTAGGGCTTATCAGTTTTTCATAGGAAAATCTTTAAAAATCTTCTTCTCTGAAACTGTAAGGCCTAGACCTTTGATATTTGGTATGTAGCATGCTCTAATGGTCCTCTACAAAAATTGTTCAAATTATGACCCCCAGGCCAAAAATGGCCCCGCCCAAGGGCTTATCAGTTTTTCATAGGAAAATCTTTAAAAATCTTCTTCTCTGAAACTGTAAGGCCTAGACCTTTGATATTTGGTATGTAGCATTATCAAATGGTCCTCTACAAAGATTGTTCAAATTATGACCCTGGACCGAAAATGGCCCCACCCAAGGGCTTATCAGTTTTTCATAGGAAAATCTTTAAAAATCTTTTTGTCTGAAACTGTAAGGCCTAGACCTTTGATGTTTGGTATGTAACATGATCTAATGGTCCTATACAAATATGTAGCTTGGCTTATGGTCCTCTGCCAAGAATGTTCAACTTACGATTCTGGCCTCTGGGCAAAACTTGGCCCTGCCTTGGGGCTTATCAGTTTTTCATGGGAAAAATATGAAATATTATTTTTCTCTAAAACCATTAGGCTTAGACCTTTAATTAATGGCATACTGCTTTGCCTTGTGGTTCTCTACCAACGTTGTACAAATGATGACTTCTTGGTCAAAAATGACCCCGCCCCTTGGGTTATCTCAGGTGAGCGATTCAGGGCCTCATGGCCCTCTTGTTTCTTCAACATCTTCTCCCGTTACTTCGGTTAATAATTCAGCATTCATTTTATATAATTTATTTTTTAGTTTTTTGAAACCTTCAGTTCCATACCATATTTTCCAATAGCATTTTAATTAGTAATGCTTAATCAACTAACCAATAGTCGGTAGGTTGATCCGTTCTTAATATCAATTTACGATGCTTCTTTTTTTTTAGTTCTTCTTTAATTCTTTGTCGTTCTTCCAAAGTAGGAATAACGTCATTTTCTAATAGGCAATCATAAAAACTATATCTGTCTTTTGTGTAGAACATACATAACCATTTTGTTTGTTCTCTTAATTCTTTTAAAACAGAATTATATTTTTGTGAAATAACCCACACAGATTGTTCGGCATGTCTTCCAGAAAAAGCTAATTCAGAAAGCATATCTTTTTTCTTTGTTAATTCTTTTGTGGCACTACAATCATCAATAATATAAAGTGTTGGAGAACCAGCAAATTTATTAAAAAAATATCTTAATAATTCTTGTAGCTTCTCTTCTTCATTAATAATAGGATTAACAATTATTATATTTTTGTTTTTAGGTTTCCTAACATCTCCAATCCACTCACGATTTTTATAAGCCTTGTTCCATTGAATAGTGGGACACAATATAACTATATATTTAAACATCTGACAATATTGATTTTCTAAAAGGTCAAGTACAAACTCGGTCTTTCCACAACCTGTCTGTCCACATATAATAGCACAATGGGGATATTTTGGAAGCTCCATTTTTATACGCCCGAAGGGTCGTATTATGTTATGGTCTCCATCGTCTGGCCGTCTGGCTGGGTGTCCGTCTGTCTGTCCGTCCGCACTCACCAAAGGGTAGTTGTGTGACTTTTTCTAACTAGTCCCACAAGTAAAATCATTAACCTGGCCATCTCTTGTGACATTAACCTGGCCATTTCTTGTGACATTAACCTGGCCAGTTGTGGGACATAGGGTTAGGGTTAGGGTTAGCTTCCAGATCATTCTTTTCCAAAGTTAGAGCCAAAAATAGTTTTTCTTGTGGGACTAGTCACACAAGAAAAGATCAAAGGAAAAAGTCACACAACTACCCATTTGTTAGTATGTCCGTCCGTCCGTCCGTCCGTCCGTCCGTCCGTCCGTTAGCAAATTCGTGTCCTGGCTATAACTTACTCATTTTTTCTCCGATTTTCAAAATTCTTTCACACAAATGTTCAGTATCACCTGAAGGTGTGTCGCGTACAAAACCCAATTGTGAACTTTCAAGGTCAAGGTCACAAATAGGGCGTTAGCAATTTTCGTGTCCTTGCTAAAACTTACTCATCTTTTCACCAATTTTCAAAATTCTTTCACACGTATGTTCAGTATCACTTGAAGGTGTGTCGCGTACAAAACCCAATGGTGAACTTTCAAGGTCAAGGTCACAAATAGGGCGTTAGCAATTCTGTCCGTCCGTCCGTTAGCAAATTCGTGTCCTGGCTATAACTTACTCATTTTTTCTCCGATTTTCAAAATTCTTTCACACAAATGTTCAGTATCACTTGAAGGTGTGTCGCGTACAAAACCCAATTGTGAACTTTCAAGGTCAAGGTCACAAATAGGGCGTTAGCAATTTTCGTGTCCTTGGTAAAACTTACTCATCTTTTCACCAATTTTCAAAATTCTTTCACACATATGTTCAGTATCACTTGAAGGTGTGTCGCGTACAAAACCCAATGGTGAACTTTCAAGGTCAAGGTCACAAATAGGGCGTTAGCAATTCTGTCCGTCCGTTAGCAAATTCGTGTCCTGGCTATAACTTACTCATTTTTTCTCCGATTTTCAAAATTCTTTCACACAAATGTTCAGTATCACTTGAAGGTGTGTCGCGTACAAAACCCAATTGTGAACTTTCAAGGTCAAGGTCACAAATAGGGCGTTAGCAATTTTCGTGTCCTTGCTAAAACTTACTCATCTTTTCACCAATTTTCAAAATTCTTTCACACGTATGTTCAGTATCACTTGAAGGTGTGTCGCGTACAAAACCCAATGGTGAACTTTCAAGGTCAAGGTCACAAATAGGGCGTTAGCAATTCTGTCCGTCCGTCCGTTAGCAAATTCGTGTCCTGGCTATAACTTACTCATTTTTTCTCCGATTTTCAAAATTCTTTCACACAAATGTTCAGTATCACTTGAAGGTGTGTCGCGTACAAAACCCAATTGTGAACTTTCAAGGTCAAGGTCACAAATAGGGCGTTAGCAATTTTCGTGTCCTTGGTAAAACTTACTCATCTTTTCACCAATTTTCAAAATTCTTTCACACATATGTTCAGTATCACTTGAAGGTGTGTCGCGTACAAAACCCAATGGTGAACTTTCAAGGTCAAGGTCACAAATAGGGCGTTAGCAATTCTGTCCGTCCGTTAGCAAATTCGTGTCCTGGCTATAACTTACTCATTTTTTCTCCGATTTTCAAAATTCTTTCACACAAATGTTCAGTATCACCTGAAGGTGTGTCGCGTACAAAACCCAATTGTGAACTTTCAAGGTCAAGGTCACAAATAGGGCGTTAGCAATTTTCGTGTCCTTGCTAAAACTTACTCATCTTTTCACCAATTTTCAAAATTCTTTCACACGTATGTTCAGTATCACTTGAAGGTGTGTCGCGTACAAAACCCAATGGTGAACTTTCAAGGTCAAGGTCACAAATAGGGCGTTAGCAATTCTGTCCGTCCGTCCGTTAGCAAATTCGTGTCCTGGCTATAACTTACTCATTTTTTCTCCGATTTTCAAAATTCTTTCACACAAATGTTCAGTATCACTTGAAGGTGTGTCGCGTACAAAACCCAATTGTGAACTTTCAAGGTCAAGGTCACAAATAGGGCGTTAGCAATTTTCGTGTCCTTGGTAAAACTTACTCATCTTTTCACCAATTTTCAAAATTCTTTCACACATATGTTCAGTATCACTTGAAGGTGTGTCGCGTACAAAACCCAATGGTGAACTTTCAAGGTCAAGGTCACAAATAGGGCGTTAGCAATTCTGTCCGTCCGTTAGCAAATTCGTGTCCTGGCTATAACTTACTCATTTTTTCTCCGATTTTCAAAATTCTTTCACACATATGTTCAGTATCACTTGAAGGTGTGTCGCGTACAAAACCCAATTGTGAACTTTCAAGGTCAAGGTCACAAATAGGGCTTCAGTATCACTTGAAGGTGTGTTGCATACAAAACCCAATTGTGAACTTTCAAGGTCAAGGTCACAAATAGAGCGTTAGCAAATTTTGTGTCCGACAAATAAAAGATTACTATTACAATAAGCAGTTTTACTCTCCTTGCTATTGCCTTAGCCCTAATAGAGTCCTCATATGCGCAACTTCTGAAGGTTCACACATTGTGTAAATAGAACAGCCTTCGGGCGTATATTGCCCCGTCTCGCGGTGCTCTTGTTTTACGTTAGTTTTCAGTTCCTTTAATAAACAACTTCTTTAAATCTACCATCTTCAAAATTAATTTGTGCGTCTTGTATAACAAATAGATAAATATTTATTGGTTCATCTTCTCCTCCTTCTTTCGTTATTTGAATCGTAATTCCTTCAGATCCATTCTCAATTCGTCTTCCCGAACCGTGTAGCGAGTTATCATCCGTTGAGCGTAAATCAAGCCATAACGCGTAATTGTTCGTAAGATATTTTTCTAATGTTGTATTAGTGAAGACCGTATCTTTTAAAACGGAATTTGTTATTTTATTTCGTTTAGAATTCATAGCAAAAAAATTATTTATTTCGTCCCATTGTTGATAAGCTTTCATTCCTTGACTGTATAGTTGATTCGGAACTCCTTCAATGGTAATCTCTACTTTCGTTATTTTAGGATTGAAATAAGTTTCAGTGTTTGTTCTTTCAGGATCTTCGAACAATAACAGAATTCCTTTCATACTTTTCGCTGGAACATTTAGATTGATATTCCATAGTGTATCAGATTTATTTTTAGTTATTTTTCTATGTCTTAGTATTCTATCGTATAATATTACCATTTTACCAGAAACTTGTTGTCTTATTTGTCTAGCTAATTTGGTGTCGGAAACCATATCAAATTCTAAACAAATATTACTTATTTTATATTCCGCATCTTTATCTGTTGAGTTAATAACTTTATTATAATCATTGAACGTAAGTTCGTATTCGAGTCTATCACCGAGACCAGACTGATAAAATGGCATATGCGTTTCTAATAGTTCAAAGTCGAGTGGAATACAAAATCTATTTTTATACGCATCCGCTATAGCTTTGTCTTCTTTGTCCGCACTAGCATTTTCCGCTCCAACCCTGTGTTTTAACATATTAATTTTACCTAGACCTTGATAAGCCATGTTTGCGCGTTCGCTAGGCGTTTTCCATAAATCGACATAACAATGATAAATATCGCTATCATCAATTAATTGACATAACTTCATTTCCACTTATACGAATGGTTGTTTTTTTAATTATTGATCTTCCTATGTTTTGATATATAGTTGAATTTACATCCTTAGATTTAAGTTCAATTTCAAATGCTAATCTAACCGTTCCGGGGACAATAACATCATTACTACTTAGATTAGGGAATCTCACTAATAACTGTTGATTCTGATCGATAGTTGAAGGATTATTAGTTATTACAACGCTCTGCCTAATTCCTTTTACGCCTCTCGGTTCCCTTATTTTTCTGTAGGGGTTTAATTTTTCTCCGTAGGTCGACATTTTTAAGGATATTTTTTTTAGATAAATAATTCAATTATCATTGACGCCACTGTATTAACGCATGAAGAATTATTACTTTTACAAACAAAATTAATTACATCACCAGCATTAATTTTTAGTGGTGTAGGAAAATTAAAATATGCTCTTGGTGCATCAAACAAAAGTAAGGAATATTCATCTTGTTCATTTCCATTAACAGTCACCCCAACAGTTATCGAACCAAGTGATGAACTCCCACTTACACTTCTCAAGGGTGTTATTTTACTTGCTAACCCCATACCCAATATCTGACCTTTAAAATTCATAACATAACCGACCCCTACTTCTTTACCACCATTACCAAAACTAAATACTTTACCATTCTGTAATGCCCCCTTACTTTCAGCGCATAAGCTTATTATATTTCTATTATCTCTATCATACAATTCATCTACTCTCGGAACTAAAACGTCCCGCAAATTATTAATTTCTTCTTTCAGCGCTAAATTATCAACATGTTGTCTATTAAACAACTGTGGAACTACGCCCCTAAATTTATTAATTTCTTCTTTCAGTGCTAAATTATCATCATGTTTTCTTTTAGTTCCAAATATACTCATTTTATTAGAGAGTTTTTTAACTCTAAAACGCAATTAACTGGTAGACGATTCATTATTTTTTTGTTATTTTCATCTCTTATTTCTAATTTTAATTCAGTTATACAGGCATTAATTAACTGTTTGTATTCAGGATTCTCCAGTCTCATCGTTGTTATCTCACCAAATTCTTTATTCTCAACTGGAATAACCGCTAACAAGGTACTCGGCATACCATCAAGATAATTATGAGAAGTACTAACTTGTTCCAAATAAAGATACAACGATTTATAGATAGCAAAATCTATACTTCTCTCACCAACGTGAATTTCATTAGCAGTAAATCTCTGTTTACCAAATCCTAATATAAAGTTCAAATCTTTACTTAATTTCAATTCATAGGTAGAAACTAAATATGCAATGCCATTCGCTTCATTTACGGTTAATGTAATATTAAAAGTTTTAAATAAATCTGCTATTTGTTGAAAACTATAATAACCATCTGGAATTTTCATGGACCTATCACCCACCTTTTGTACATATTCATCAACAATATTATACCAACCTACGCCGTACGTAATACTTTTCAATCCAATACATTTATTCCCATTTCTATTATCAATATATTGTTGTAAGTTAATAGTTTTATCAATATTTGAAATTGTATGATGCATTTTTAGCTCACCAGAGCACAAAGTGCTCAGGGTGAGCTTTTGTGATCGCCTGATGTCCGTCGTCCGTCGTCGTGCGTCGTGCGTCGTGTGTCGTGCGTCGTGCGTCGTTCGTCGTCAACAATTTTAACCTTTAAAAATCTTCTCCTCTGAATCTACAGGGTTCTCAGCTTTCATCTTTGGCACATAGCATCACCCTTAGGTCCTCTACAAAAGTTATATAAATTATGCCCCTGGGGTCAAAATTGGCCCCGCCCCAGGGGTGGGAAGTTTTCAATAGAAACATATAGTAAAACTTTGAAAATCTTCTCCTCTGAAACTGGAAGGCTCTCAGCTTTCATATTTGGCACATAGCATCATGTACAGGTCCTCTACAAAAGTTATATAAATTATGGCCCTGGGGTCAAAATTGGCCCCGCCCCAGGGGTGGGAAGTTTTCAATAGAAACAAATAGTGAAATATTTGAAAATCTTCTCCTCTGAAACTGGAAGGCTCTCAGCTTTCATATTTGGCACAGAGCATCATGTTCAGGTCCTCTACAAAAGTTATATAAATTATGGCCCTTTGGTTAAAATTGGCCCCGCCCCAGGGGTGGGCAGTTTTCAGTAGAAACTAATAGTGAAATCTTTGAAAATCTTCTCCTCTGAAACTGGAAGGCTCTCAGCTTTCATATTTGGCACAGAGCATTATGTTCAGGTCCTCTACAAAGTTATACAAATAATGGCCCTGGGGTCAAAATTGGCCCCGCCCCAGGGGTGGGCAGTTTTCAATAGAAACAAATAGTGAAAACTTTGAAAATCTTCTTCTCTGAAACTGGAAGGTTCTCAGCTTTCATATTTGGCATAGTATCATGTTCAGGTCCTCTACAAAAGTTATATAAATTATGGCCCTGAGGTTAAAATTGGCCCCGCTCCAGGGGTGGGCAGTTTTCAATAGAAACAAATATTGAAATCTTTGAAAATCTTCTCCTCTGAAACTGGAAGGCTCACAGCTTTCATATTTGGCACAAAGCATCATGTTCAGGTCCTCTACAAAAGGTATATAAATTATGGCCCTGGGGTCAAAATTAGCCCCGCCCCAGCGGTGGGCAGTTTTGAATAGAAACATATAGTGAAATCTTTGAAAATCTTCTTCTCTGAAACTGGAAGGTTCACAGCTTTCATAATTGGCACAGAGCATCATGTTCAGGTCCTCTACAATTGTTTTTATGAATTATGGCCCTGGGGTCAAAATTGGCCCCACCCCAGGGGTTGGCAGTTTTGAATAGAAACAAATAGTGAAATCTTTGAAAATCTTCTTCTCTGAAACTGGAAGGTTCTCAGCTTTCATATTTGGCACATAGCATCATGTTCAGGTCCTCTACAATTTTTATTTTTTTTATAAATTATGGCCCTGGGGTCAAAATTGGCCCTACCCCAGGGGTGGGTAGTTTTTAATAGAAACATAGAGAAAACTTTGAAAATCTTCTCCTGAAACATGGAGGTTCTTAGCTTTCATATTTGGCTCATAGCGTCATGTTCAGGTCCTCTACAAAAGTTTTCTAAATTATGCCCCTGGGGTCAAAACTGTCCCGCCCCAGGACCGGCTAGTTTTCTATAGAAACATATAGTGAAAACTTTGAAAATCTTCTACTCTGATTGTCTGGTGAGCGCTTCAGGGCCATTCTGGCCCTCTTGTTTAGCTCACCAGAGCACAAAGTGCTCAGGGTGAGCTTTTGTGATCGCCCGTTGTCCGTCGTCGTGCGTCGTCCGTCGTTCGTCGTCCGTCGTCAACAATTTGAACCTTTAAAAATCTTCTCCTCTGAATCTACAGGGATCTCAACTTTCATCTTTTGCACATAGCATCATATTCAGGTCCTCTACAAAAGTTATATAAATTATGCCCCTGGGGTCAAAATTGACCCCGCCCCAGGGGTGCCTTGTTTTCAATAGAAACATATAGTAAAACTTTGAAAATCTTCTCCTCTGAAACCAGAAGCTTCTCAGCTTTCATAATTGGCACATAGCATCATGTTCAGGTCCTCTACAAAAGTTATATAAATTATGGCCCTGGGGTCAAAATTGGCCCCGCCCCAGGGGTGGGCAGTTTTCAATAGAATCATATATGGCAAACTTTGAAAATCTTCTTCTCTGAAACTGGAAGGCTCTCAGCTTTCATATTTGGCACATAGCATCATGTTCAGGTCCTCTTCAAAAATTATATAAATTATGGCCCTGGGGTCAAAATTGGCCCGCCCCAGGGGTGGGCAGTTTTCAATAGAATCATATAGTGCAAACTTTGAAAATCTTCTTCTCTGAAACTGGAAGGCTCTCAGCTTTCATATTTGGCACATAGCATCATGTTCAGGTCCTCTACAAAAGTTATATAAATTATGGCCCCAGGGTCAAAATTGGCCCCGCCCCAGGGATGGGCAGGTTTCAAAAGAAACAAATAGTGAAATCTTTGAAAATCTTCTCCTCTGAAACTGGAAGGCTCTCAGCTTTCATATTTGGCACATAGCATCATGTTCAGGTCCTCTACAAAAGTTATATAAATTATGGCCCCAGGGTCAAAATTGGCCCGCCCTAGGGGTGGGCAGGTTTCAAAAGAAACAAATAGTGAAATCTTATAGCATCATGTTCAGGTCCTCTTCAAAAGTTATATAAATTATGGCCCTGGGGTCAAAATTGGCCCCGCCCCAGGGGTGGGCAGTTTTCAATAGAATCATAGTGCAAACTTTGAAAATCTTCTTCTCTGAAACTGGAAGGCTCTCAGCTTTCATATTTGGCACATAGCATCATGTTCAGGTCCTCTACAAAAGTTATATAAATTATGGCCCTGGGGTCAAAATTGGCCCCGCCCCAGGGGTGGGCAGTTTTCAATAGAATCATATAGTGCAAACTTTGAAAATCTTCTTCTCTGAAACTGGAAGGCTCTCAGCTTTCATATTTGGCACATAGCATCATGTTCAGGTCCTCTACAAAAGTTATATAAATTATGGCCCCAGGGTCAAAATTAGCCCCGCCCCAGGGATGGGCAGGTTTCAAAAGAAACAAATAGTGAAATCTTTGAAAATCTTCTCCTCTGAAGCTGGAAGGCTCTTAGCTTTCATATTTGGCACATAGCATCATGTTAAGGTCCTCTACAAAATTATATAAATTATGGCCCCAGGGTCAAAATTGGCCCCGCCCCAGGGGTGGGCAGGTTTCAAAAGAAACAAATAGTGAAATCTTTGAAAATCTTCTCCTCTGAAACTCGAAGGCTCTCAGCTTCTCATATTTGGCACATAGCATCATGTTCAGGTCCTCTACAAAAGTAATGTAAATTATGGGCCCTGGGTCAAAATTGGCCCCGCCCCAGGGTAGGGCAGTTTTCAATAGAAACAAATTGTGAAATCCTTGAAAATCTTTTCCTCTGAAACTTGAAGGTTCTCAGCTTTCATATTTGGCACATAGCATCATGTTCAGGTCTTCTACAAAAGTTATATAAAGTATGGCCCTGGGGTCAAAATTGGCCCCGCCCCAGGGGTGGGCAGTTTTCCATAGAAACAAATTGTGAAATCTTTGAAAATCTTCTTCTCTGAAACTGGGTCAAAATTTGCCCTGCCCTGTCCTGCCCCAAGGCGGGCTAGTTTTCGAAATATTTCTCCTCTGATTGTCTGGTGAGCGCTTCAGGGCCATTCTGGCCCTCTTGTTTTAGTTTGCTTTTTTAATGTTTTAAAATGTCAATCCAAAATCCCTTCAAGTACAATAATGAAGCTCAATATATCCATGGGGGTGTGTTCAATAAAAAGATTATTACCCTCACGAAACAATCCATCGTTATTACATCAGATGGAAAAAGTTCCAATGCAAATTTCCTAGATTTATTTAAAAAATACAAATTACCGCACGTAGCATCAGATGTTATAGTACAACGATGGAACACAGACTGGTTTTTATTCTATCAAAATCAACTTAACTTTGCAATATGGTGCGCTACTACAGGTTGTACTGTAGATTTCAACAACCACTTATCTGCGCAGCAAGATTCGATGATTGGTTCTCTATTCTTGTTCCACGTTTATTATCAAACAAGACGGATACTCTTTGAATTAGGTATCGCTCTACCACAAGACGAAAGCTGGAATGCTTTTAACAATAGTTATGACCGTGAAGCGTATGAACGTATATGTAAAGAATTTAATGTAGATCCTAACGCAGACTGGCGACAAAAGTTATATCCAAATGGTGATGGTCTTGGAGATGTATATACTAGAGGTCATGTAGCTTGGACAAGAACAGATTTTAGACATGATAATTCAAGTAAACATACTACCAATAATAAAGTGGCTGTTCTTGATTTAACTAAGATGACATTCGGACCCGAAGTACCTGGAGATAGGCATTGTGGTGTTACATCATGCCATTATGACCCTCCTAAGAAAGTTCACATTGATTATCTTCAACAAGATGATGGCGTTAAAGATGCTTGGACTACTTTTATTCTTGATACATCAAAAGGTTTTACACAAGCAGGTGTTCAACGTATAAACGAGTCTATAAGAACCTATTGTTGGGCTATCCTAGGTTCTCAATCTCAAACTAGAACGGCCATACTAGGAATAGGAACAGCTTTTGACGCTCAAAAACAATTTCTAGCAAATGTTGAGGATGCTATCAATAGTCCCCTTGATTTACCAAGTCAAATTACGAGATATCAAAACACATTGAAATATGCTAAAAGTAAAGTTGATTTTGTATATGGAATAGACTTGTATATGTCTCCGAGTAATATGGAATTACGAATAGGAACAATTCAAGATTATAATAATGAAATTGTTGTTGCAACAGACCAACAAGAACTCGGTTTAAATAATGACGTTAATATTAAACCTATTCCACCGAAACAAAATGTAGAATTAAAAGGAACGACTAAACAAACGCAACCAGTTCAAGTTAATTCATATATCAAAACCATCGGGTCAAAGCTCGAGGCTAAAGCGGAACATGTTTCTAAATCATCAACTTCCAAAAATATTGAACATGTAGATAATAAAACAGCAATAATAGTAGGAAGTATAGCAGTAGGTCTTACAGTTTTATTTATTTATCGTTAAGATACTCTCTTGCCGCTGTATATAATAACCCAACAACTAAAACTAATAAAACCCAGAGATTATTAGCAAACCAATTAACAACTTTACCCGTTGCGGATAATAACCATGATACAATAGCCCCTATTATACCCGGTAATGCCGCTGCCGCTTTCCCAGCTAATTTAGCTAATAATTTTCCGATATTATCTAATTGGTTTTTTAGCCAATCTTTCACACCATCACCTTTTGGTGGAGGTTTTGGTGTTATAGATCCTCCACCGCTACTACTTGGAATAATAGTTTCAACAATAAGACCAATAATCATTCCAAAAGCAGTTAAAACACTAACAATTGTAATTCCTTGTTCTCTGAATAATGTTTTTATTCTTTCTCTTAATGTCGTGTCTTCTCTCAATATTTTATTGATGGTTTCTTTTATTCTATTTACTTGACTACGTATTTTTTCTTTATTAATGTTAATTGCTTCTAATCTAGCACTTCTCTCACCTTCCAATTCTCTTATTCGATTATTTATCCTTTCTATTTGAAATTCATTATTATCTTCTTTAGCCTGTTCTAATTTTTCTTTTTCTCTTGCTATATGTTTATTTGTTTCATTCAGTTTTGCTAATTGATTTGCAATCTCTTCTTTTGCTGTTGTCATCGCTTTAAGAATACCATCCACTTCTCTTTTTGTTATATCTGTTTGTACTTCTTTAGGTGCAGTTTCTATTTCTTCGACTACTTCTTTCAAAGCAGTTTCTGATCTATTTGTTGTTGTTAATATATTTTGAACATCTTGTTCTGAAGTTATATTTTCTAGGGGTATTTCTTGTCCTGTATTATTAATTTCATATCTTGTATTTTGCAAAGCTGCAACAGCTTTGGTAGATAGTTGTTGTGTACTGTTATAATCTGGTAAATTTAATAAATCTTTAATTGCACCCGTTCCACCCACACCAATTTTTCCTGCCAGAGTATTCAAAGCAATAAAACCTCCTCTTTTGGATGTGATTTCAATGTCTCTATCTCCACCTTTAAAAATAACTTTTTATTATCAGGACCAAGTTCAAAGTTTGAAAGATCTATATGAATCGGGTCTAGATTATATTTTTAGCTCACCTGAGCCAAAGGCTCAGGATGAGCTATTGTGACCACTCTTTGTCCGTTGTCCGGCGTCCGGCGTCCGTCCACAATTTCAAACGACATCTCCTCTGAAACTGCTGACCCGATTTCAACCAAATTTTGTCAGAAGCATCAGTGGCTAGGGGGAACGAAACGTTATTCACATTATGACCCCCGGACCAAAAATGGCCCCGCCCAAGGGCTTATCAGTTTTTCATAGGAAAATCTTTAAAAATCTTCATCTATGAAACTGTAACGCCTAGACCTTTGATATTTGGCATGTTGCATGATCTAATGGTCCTCTACAAAAATTGTTCAAATTATGACCCCTGGGCCAAAAATGGCCCCGCCCAAGGGCTTATCAGTTTTTCATAGGAAAATCTTTAAAAATCTTCTTCTCTGAAACTGTAAGGCCTAGACCTTTGAAATTCGGCTTGTTGCATGATCTAATGGTCCTCTACAAAGATTGTTCACATTATGACCCCAGGACCAAAAATGGCCCCGCCCAAGGGCTTATCAGTTTTTCATAGGAAAATCTTTAAAAATCTTCTTCTCTTAATTTGTAAGGCCTAGACCTTTGATATTTGGCATGTAGCATGATCTAATAGACCTCTACAAAGAATGTTCAAATTATGACCCCTGGGACAAAAATGGCCCCGCCCAAGGGCTTATCAGTTTTTCATAGGAAAATCTTTAAATATCTTCTTCTCTGAAACTGTAAGGCCTAGACCTTTGATATTTGGCATGTAGCATGGTCTAATAGACCTCTACAAAGAATTTCAAATTATGACCCCTGGGACAAAAATGGCCCCGCCCAAGGGCTTATCAGTTTTTCATAGGAAAATCTTTAAAAATCTTCTTCTATGAAACTGTAACGCCTAGACCTTTGATATTCGGCATGTAGCATGATCTAATGGTCCTAATGATCATGCATGTAGCATGATCTAATGGTGCTATTGTTCAAATTATGACCCCCGGGCCAAATATGGCCCCGCCCATTGACTTATCAGTTTTTCATAGGGAAATCTTTAAAATTCTTCTCTGAAAATGTAAGGCCTCGACCTTTGATATTTGGTATGTAGCTTGATCTAATGGTCCTCTACAAAGATTGTTCAAATTATGACCCTGGACCAAAAATGGCGGGCCAAAGGGCTTATCAGTTTTTCATAGGAAAATCTTTTAAAATCTTCAGAAACTGTAAGGCCTGGACCTTTGATATTTGGTATGTAACAAGATCTAATGGTCCTCTACAAATATGTAGCTTTGGCTTGTAGTCTTCTGCCAAGAATGTTCAACTTACGACCCTGACCTCTGGGCAAAACTTAGCCCTGCCTTGGGGCTTATTAGTTTTCTACCAAGGTTGTACAAATGATAACTTCCTGGTCAAAAATGGCCCCACCCCTGGGGTATCTCAGGTGAGCGCTTCAGGGCCTCATGGCCCTCTTGTTCTTTTATCATCTCGTAATATCTTTTAACTATTGATTGTTTCTGTTCCACTATTAATTGTGTTCTTGTATCTACATCATTAATATCATCGATATGAGCGGATTGGTTTTGTGTGGTTCTGTTAAATTCATCATCTACAATCATATCATCATCATCATTATAAACATCATCTTCAAAGTCTTTGTGATAATCTGGTTCATTATAATCAAATCCACCTTCAGCCATTTTTATTCGGAATAAATTGGTGGATTTTCATATCTATAATTATTAGTAACATAATTATTATTAATTGTATAAATTATGCTGTTTTTAAACTGTTTAACATATCTTCTTTTACCTTCTCGATCAATTTTTTTTTTTCATCCTCAGTTATTCCTGAATCTGATTTCCCAAGGTCTGATTTTTTTATTGATCTGATTTCTTC
The DNA here is from genome assembly GCA_963576725.1 of Azorinus chamasolen. NCBI lineage: Eukaryota > Metazoa > Mollusca > Bivalvia > Cardiida > Solecurtidae > Azorinus > Azorinus chamasolen. The sequence goes on along the minus strand of OY755235.1, from coordinate 65,763,196 downwards.
TTTAAGTTTAGAATATTTTTCCATTTCATTTAAAACTAATTTAAACTCTTCCGCACTTATTTCTCCATCTTGTAGGGCTTTAGATATTATATCCTTAATACTATTTAGTTTACTTTCTGCTGCTATTAGAACATTACAATGTTTTTCTGCTTTTGACATTAATTTACGTCTTATTATTTTAACACATACGCCTACTCCTCCACATGCTACAGCCACTATTTGTAATGGTAACAGAAAAGGAATAGCTACTCCAACTCCAGCTAAAATAATACTAGCTGATATTAGCGTGATGTCAACTCCGTCAGTAATATTTATTCCTCGTTTATATTTTTTATGCCCCCATAGACGATAGTCGGAGGGCATATTGTTTTTGCCCTGTCTGTCTGTTTGTCTGTTTGTCTGTTTGTTTGTCAGCAACTTTAACATTGGTCATAACTTTTGAGCCAGTATAGATAGAGACTTGATATTTGGCATACATATGTATCTTATGAAGCCGCACATTTTGAGGGGTGACGTGTCAAGGTCAAGGTCATCCTTCAAGGTCAGAGGTCAAATATATGGGTCAAATCACCGACTTTAACATTGGCCATAACTTTTGGACCAGTAGAGATAGAGACTTGATATTTGGCATGCTTGTGTATCTCATGAGGCTGCACATTTTGAGGGGTGACATGTCAAGGTCAAGGTCAGAGGTCAAGGTCAGAGGTCAAATATATGAGGGGGCATAGTGTTTCACAAACACATCTTGTTTCGTAATGATTTTCTTGTATCTCTTTCATTAATTAATATTCTTTCAATCTCTGATATTTTTTGTAATCTATAATTTTGCCCGTCCTCTACTGGTAATTCAGGATATATCGGCGCCGTTGGTTGCTTCATTTTTAAAGGGTTTTTTTTTATTTTATTTTTCTCGTGGTGGCGGAGGAAAAATAGGGGTATAAGAAAAAAAAATTGTTGTGTCCAGAAGTAGTGGCATATTGTGTATGCTTAAGTAATGTTTAAGCAATGGAGCATCGAGGGAAGGGAGCCGAGCTGAAGGCGAGGCGAGCTGAGGGAGGGTGCGCCAGAAACCCCACTATGTATATATATTGATGACATTTACAGGTAAAACGGATTACTTACTCCTTTCGCCACAGTAAATCCCTCGAAAGGAACTTGTAATTGAGTGAAGAATTGCAGGTTATTAATAATATGTAATAATTAGTGTTTATAATTAATGTATACACATATTTTATGCTAGAGCATGATTTAAGACCCAGGCACAATATTTTACTTCATAGATACATATTTGCAAACAGGGTAAACCAAGAGTAGACTCAAAATTAATGTTTCCGGGTCGTTTCGGACGCAATCTGTTTCGGCCTTGGTCGTTTTGGTCACGATTGGGACCGAAACGACCAAGGAATATGTGGAATATATCGGTAACAGACATCAAATTTTATTTAAGCAAAATAATTATGTTCTCTGTCAGAAAATGGACCATTGACAAGAAATAAAGAACGCGAAGAGAAATACAGTCAGATTTGACAGTTCCAAAATGTCAACTATTGCACTTACTTATTCCCCAACAGTCCCATCTGTTTCCACTCTATATGGCAAAATAAACCCACGAGAATAAAGTATTTGATGTTTGCTTAAAAATGCTGCAAATATTGATAATTGCTTAAATTTGTAATTATATTAATGATTTTGTAAACTTTTAGTCAAAGTTTTACAGAATCAACGATATAGACAGTAGATAATGGTTAAATTGTAATTAAAATATAACCTTTATAAGTATCAAACAAACAAAATCAATCGCTGTTTGAATTATGTTGTAATAGCAAATTACTGTTAATGGTGGTACCTGTTTGCTCTAGTGTCATCAGAGATGTTTATAGCCGCAACAGTTTGTACTAATTATTTTATTGGTTATTAGTCCCCACCGGTTACCAGTTGGGGTTAGTCCCCAACCGGATACTGGTTGGGGGACTATAGGTTTGCTCGATTTCGTCTGTCTGTCCGTCCGTCCGTGTGTCACGCTTCGTGTCCGGGCCATATCTCCTACAAAATTAGGCCAAATTCATTATAACTTCACACATGAAGAAGTATGATGAAGGCTAGTGTCATGCACAAGGGCCATAACTCTAGCATCAATATTTTTGGAGTTATTCCCCTTTTACATATTTTTTTGTCCGGACAATAACTCTTTATCTACTGGTTCAATTGATTTGAAACTTCACATATGGAACAATCATGATGAGGGGTAGTGTCATACACAAGGGCCATAACTCTAGCGTCGATATTTTTGGAGTTCTTCCCCTTTTTATACGCCCACCTAATAAAGGTGGTCGTATATTGTCATGGCCCTGTCCGTCCGTCCGTTCGTTCGTTCGTTCGTCCATCCTTCAACATTTTGTTTGTCCGCTGTTTTCTGGGAAAACTATTTGAGAGATATTAATGAAACTTCACAAAAATGTTTAATGCATCAAGATCTGAAGCTGAGTCGATTCTGAGGTTCATTTGATTTGTCGTTTCCGAGTTATGGCCCTTTTACTTAAAAATCGTGCAAATACATGCAAATAGTTTGTCCGCTGTTTTCTGGGAAAACTATTTGACAGATATTAATGAAACTTCACACAAATGTTTAATGCATCAAGATCTGAAGCTGAGTTGATTCTGAGGTTCATTGGATTTTTCATTTCAGAGTTATGGCCCTTGTCCTTAAAAAATATGCAAATAGTTTGTCCGCTGTTTTCTGGAAAAACTATTTGAGAGATATTAATGAAACTTCACAAAAATGTTTAATGCATCTAGATCTGAAACTGAATTGATTCTTAGGATCATTTGATTTTTAGCTCACCAGAGCACAAAGTGCTCAGGGTGAGCTTTTGTGATCGCCTGATGTCCGTCGGGCGTCGTCCGTCGTCCCGCGTCAACAATTTGAACCTTTAAAAATCTTCTCCTCTGAATCTACAGGGTTCTCAGCTTTCATCTTTGGTACATAGCATCACCTATAGGTCCTCTACAAAAGTTATATAAATTATGCCCCTGGGGTCAAAATTGGCCCCGCCCCAGGGGTGGGAAGTTTTTAATAGAAACATATAGTAAAACTTTGAAAATCTTCTCCTCTGAAACCAGAAGGTTATTAGCTTTCATATTTGGCACAGAGCATCATGTTCAGGTCCTCTACAAAAGTTATATAAATTATGACCCTGGGGTCAAAATTGGCCCCGCCCCAGGGGTGGGCAGTTTTCAATAGAAACAAATAGTGAAATCTTTGAAAAGCTTCTCCTCTGAAACTGAAAGGCTCTCATCTTTCATATTTGGCACATAGCATAAAGTCCAGGTCCTCTACAAAAGTTATATAAATTATGGCCCTGGGGCCAAAATTGGCCCCGCCCCAGGGGTGGGCAGTTTTCAATAGAAATATATAGTTAAAACTTTGAAAATCTTCTCCTCTGAAACTAGAAGATTCTCAGCTGTCATATTTGGTACAGAGCATCATGTGCAGGTCTTCTACAAAAGTTACATAACTTATGCCCCTGGGGTCAAAATTAGCCCCGCCCAAGGGGTGGGAAGTTTTCAATAGAAACATATAGTAAAAGTACAAAGATGAGTCATGCAGGAAATACCACATACAGAACAAACACTCGCCCGAACAGCAACACAAGGAAACAGCAAATGTACATGGGTAGAAAAAACAACAAGAGACGCACAAAGACAAAACAAACATTCAATAGGAGGAAGATGGAAGTACCGCCTTGGAACGGTCAGTGACAAAAGTCACCGGGGGTTTAAACCGGTTTATGGGCGCCCAACCTCACCCTTATTCCATCCCCATCCTAAAAGACAAACAGTGTAAATAAACGTATCCCCTCTCCGACTAATCTACAACAACCGCGACAGCAAATACAGTGGTAAAGTGCATGTATAACAAAAAAACATTTAATTGAACATACTGTATCCACCTATCGCTAGTGTACTCAATGATTGAGCTGCAAACAGAGTAACTGTAGAAAAGTAATAAAGGGTACGACAAAAATGAAATAGTACAGATATCCGACGTTCTCCTTCCATTTCTGGATTTAAGAGGTCGCCTTCATAGAGTACTAAACCTTTCTTGTCGGCGTACATGCAAAGAGGCCAGCGTGATTGCCAACTGTAAAAGGGTTCACAACCAAACATGCAGTATGTTGTAATAATACAGGATCATATCCCTTTTTAATGAATTGTTTTATATATTTGATGAACAAAGTGAGAAAATGGGTATGTCCAATAATTCTACGAAGTTTGTAAATCACATCACCATAAAATTCAGGATGTGAAATACCGTGTCGCAAAAGTACCTTGAGATTACATTTGTACTTGCCAATAAGCGAGAGATTTCGATAGTAAAATTTAGAGAAAGTTTTTCTTAGTTTATGGTATCTATATCCTTGTTTAAGCAGTTTTTCAGTTAAAATGAGATTTCGACTGTTAAAATCGTCAATAGATGAACAAGCTCTAGCAAAACGAATAAGTTGAGATATATAAACCCCGTAAGATGGAGCACGGGGAACATCCCCGTCAAGATGAGGAAAATTTACAATATTAAAATCAAAATCATCTCTTTTGTCATATAAACCTTTGAAAATCTTCTCCTTTGAAACCAGAAGTTTCTTAGCTTCATATTTGGCACATAGCATCATGTTCAGGTCCTCTACAAAAGTTATATAAATTATGACCCTGGGGTCAAAATTGGCCCCGCCCCAAGGATTCGCAGTTTTCAATAGAAACAAATAGTGAAATCTTTGAAAATCTTCTCCTCTGAAACTGGAAGGTTCTCCGCTTTCATATTTGGCACATAGCATCATGTTTAGGTCCTCTACAAAAGTTATATAAATTATGGCCCTAGGGTTAGAATTGGCCCCGCCCCAGGGATGGGCAGTTTTCAATAGAAACAAATAGTGAAATCTTTGAAAATCTTCTCCTCTGAAACTGGAAGGCGCTCAGCTTTCATATTTGGCACATAGCATCATGTTCAAGTCCTCTACAAAAGTTATATAAATTATGCCCCTGGGGTCAAAATTGTCCCCGCCCCAGGGATGGGCAGTTTTCAATAGAAACAAATAGTGAAAACTTTGAAAATCTTCTTCTCTGAATCTGGAAAGTTCTCAGCTTTCATATTTGGTGCATAGCATCATGTTTAGGTCCTCTACAAAAATGTATGAATTATGGCCCTGGGGTCAAAATTGGCCCCGCCCCATGGGTGGGTAGTTTTCAGTAGAAACAAAAAGAGAAAACTTTGAAAATCTTCTCCTGAAACTTAAAGGTTCCCAGCTTTCATATTTGGCTCATAGCATCATGTTAAAGTCCTCTACTAAAGTTATATAAATTATGCCCCTGGGGTCAAAATTGGTCTGCCCCAGGGCCGGCTAGTTTTCTATAGAAACATATAGTGAAATCTTTGAAAATATTCTCCTCTGATTGTCTGGTGAGCGCTTCAGGGCCATTCTGGCCCTCTTGTTTTTAGCTCACCAGAGCACAAAGTGCTCAAGGTGAGCTTTTGTGATACCCCTGTGTCCGGCGTCCGTCTGTCCGTCAACAATTTCAAACAACTTCTTCTTTGAAACTAACTGCCGAATTGTAACCAAACTTGGACAGATACATACTGTTGGTGGGTGCTTCAAAAGTTGTTAAAAGATAGTGGGTGGGGCCATCGGTCTTGTTGCCATGGCAACCGTACACAATATCTAGAAAAATCTTCTTCTCCAGAATGACTTGTCCGATTTGAATATAGTTTTCACCAAAATGTTTCTCAGTTGATAGACTTCAAAAGTTGTTAAAAGAATTTTGATCCGGCAAAAAACATGGCCACCAGAGGGCGTGGTCATTTTTTCCGTATATGGTAATATGGAATTTTCATAGGAAAATCTTTAAAAATCTTCTTCTCTGAAACTATAAAGCCTAGACCTTTGATATTTGGTATGTAGCATGATCTTATGGTCCTCTACAAAGATTGTTCAAATTATGGCCCCCGGGCCAAAAATGGCCCCGCCCAAGGGCTTATCAGTTTTTCATAGGAAAATCTTTAAAAATCTTCTTCTCTGAAACTGTAAGGCCTAGACCTTTGATATTTGGTATGTAGCATGATCTTATGGTCCTCTACAAATATTGTTCAAATTATGACCCCCGGGCCAAAAATGGCCCCGCCCAAGGGCTAGGCTAATCAGTTTTTCATAGGAAAATCTTTAAAAACCTTCTGTTCTCAAACTGTAAGGCCTACACCTTTGTTATTTGGTATGTAGCATGATCTTATAGTCCTCAACAAAAGTGGTTCAAATTATGACCCCCGGGCCTCAAATGGCCCCGCCCAAGTGCTTATCAGTTTTTCATAGGAAAATCTTTAAAAATCTTCTGTTCTCAAACTGTAAAGCCTAGACCTTTGATATTTGGCATGTAGCATGATCTTATGATCATCTATAAATATTGTTCAAATTATGACCCCCGGGCCAAAAATGGCCCCGCCCAAGGTCTTATCAGTTTTTCATAGGAAAATCTTTAAAAATCTTCATCTCTGAAGCTGTAAGGCCTAGACCTTTGATATTTGGTATGTAGCATGATCTTATTGTCCTCTACAATTGTTTTTCAAATTATGACCCCCAGGCCAAAAATCGCCCGCCCAAGGGCTTATCAGTTTTCTATAGGAAAATCTTTAAAAATCTTCTGAAACTGTAAGGCCTAGACCTTTGATATTTGGTATATGTAGCATGATCTTATGGTCCTCTACAAGTATTGTTCAAATTATGACCCCCCGGGCCAAAAATGCCCCGCCCAAGGGCTTATTAATTTTTCATTGGAAAATCTTTAAAAATTTACTGAAACGGTAAGGCCTAGACCATTGATATTTGGTATGACTAACATGATCTAATGGTCCTCTATAAAAAAGTAGCTGTGGCTTGTGGTGCTCTGCCAAGAATGTTTAACTTACGACCCTGACCACTGGGCGAAACTTGGCCCTGCCTCAGGGCTTATCAGTTTTTTATTGGAAAAATATGAAATATTACTTTTCTCTGAAACCATAAGGCATAGACCATTAATGAACCCCCCTGGAGTTATCTCAGGTGAGTGCTTCAGGGCCTCATGGCCCTCTTGTTCTTCTACAGTTTTGCTTCAATTTTGTTGAAAGTTCATGTATAGCCATATGACCATATAAACCTGTGCACCGCATATTTCCATTATGATAGGACCACTACTTCAGGAGTTATCTCCCCTTTTTAGTCCCCTACCTATGTTTTCCGGTTTTCTGGACTTTTTATGGAAGTGACTCGAGATATCAACTCTATATTTAGTACAAAGCTAAATCTAGATAAGTTATAGCTTATGTTACAATCTCAGCCAGGTTAAATACTTATTTCCAGAGTTATTGCCCTTGTACTTTATTTTTTTTCTTCAAATTTTGGATTTTCTAGACTTTTTTTGAAAGTGGTTGCAGATATTAACTTTATATTTGGCATAAAGCTAGCTCTAGATGAATTACAGCTTAATTCCCAATCTCAGTCTGGTTGAATATTTTTTGACAGAGTTATGGCCCTTGAACTTTAATTTTTTGTCAAATTTTCAATTTTCTGGTCTTTATCTTTGTAAGTGGTTAGAGATATTAACTTCATATTTGACATAGAGCTAAATCTAGATGAGGTACAGCTTGAGTTCAAATATGGGTCTGGTTGAATACTTTTTGTCAGAGTTATTTTCCTTGAACTTAATGTTTTTCTGAAAAGGTACGTAGCTTTAGAACTTTGGATTTGACAAAAACCTCATGAAAGCGTCTTGTTTCTCTGAATTATTCTTCATTTTTATTACATAAATTAGGTTCGGGCATGTATTGTTTTTAAATCTCTTCATGTTTCTGTATGTACATATGTTCAGATTGATGATAGGTGTTCTGACAAGCAGACAGGTGGGGGGTATTCATTAGCCTTTGGCTTACAGTTCTAGTTGTCCTCTACAAAGACTTCCAAATTATGACCCCTGGACCAAAATTGGCCCCGCCCAAGGGCTTATCAATTTTTTCATAGAAAATCTTTAAAAATCTTCTTCTGAAACCGTAAGGCCTAGTCCATGGATATTAGGTATGTAGCATCATCTAATGGTCCTCTATGAAGATTGTTAAACTAATGACGACCCCTGGACCAAAATGGCCCAGCCCTGGGACTTATCAGTTTTTCATAGGAAAATCTTTAAAAGTCTTCTTCTGAAAGCGTAAGTCCTATACCAGTGATATTTCGTATGTAGCATCATCTACTGGTCTTGTACAAAGTTTGTTCAAATTATTACCCCTGGACAAAAAATGGCCCCGTCCCGGGGCGTATCATACACCCGTTTGAAAAAACGGGACGTAATATGGAATGGCGCTGTCTGTGTGTCTGTCCGTCTGTAACATCTCTAACTCAAGTTCCGCTTGGTGGATCCTTCTCAGATTTTAACACAATGTTTATCTAGACATTCTGCAGTAGCCTGCCAAGTCCAGGTTTGTTTATCTAAGGTCAAGGTCACACAATTGGACTTAGAATTTGCATTTAGCATTTGTGTCAAGCAAAAATGTTAACCTCAATTTATGTGGAACAAGTCCTTTTATTTACATAACACTTTGTGATAAAGCTTTGATACTTGGGACACTTGTTCACCATCACAACCTTCACCTGTAGGCAAGAGTAAATAACTCTGTCAAGCATTTTTACTGAATTATGACCCTTTTTAGCTTAGAATTTTTGGTTAAGGCTTTGTTAAAGTCCATTTATTTACATATCCTTTGAGATAAAGCTTTTAAACTTGGAACACTTGTTAACCTTCACAAGCTTCACCTGTAGGCAAGAGTACATAACTCTGTCCAACATTTGACAGAATTATGCCCCTTTTTAACTTAGGATGTTTGATTAAGGTTTTGGTTAAAGTCCACTTACATTGTATTTACATAACCCTTTCAGATTAAGCTTTTAAACTTGGAACACTAGGTCTTGTTCACCATCACAAGCTTCACCTGTAGGCAAGAGAACATAACTCCGTCTAACATTTTGACATAATTATGATGCTTTTTAGCTTGGAATTTTTGGTTAAGGTTTTGGTTAAAGTCCACTTATTTACATAACCCTTTCAGATAAAGCTTTTAAACTTGAAACATTTGTTCACCATCAGAAGCTTCATCTGTAGGCAAGAGTAAATACAATGTAACTCTGTCAAGCATTTAGACACAATTATTGCACTTTTTAATTTAGAATTTTTGGTTAAATTTTTTTGTTAAAATATGCCTATTTACAACCTTGAAACTTGGTCGCAAAATTGGACTTAGAATTTGAGTTTAGCAAATACGTTAACCCCAGTTTATGTTGAACTAGACCTCGACGGGCGTATATTATGCCCACTGGCACTCTTGTTATTTCATAGGAAAATATTTAAAATTCTTCTATGAAACCATAAGGCATAGACTTTTGATATTTAGTATGTAGCATCGTCTAATGGTCCTCTAGAAAGGTTGTTCAAATTATGACCTCCGGACCAAAAAAGGCCCCACCCAGGGGTTAATAGAAATTTATAGCTAGGTTCAAGATAATTTAACTTCTTTTTGATGTTCCCAAAATTGTCCTCAAAATGAGTAATGGAATATGGGTTTTGACCTAGATGAATAGTTTGGGAATCTTTCCTGTCGTGAAGATAAAATTGATCACCAAGACATGAACAATATAATTATGCAGTAAACAAAATGGGAAAGGGTGTAAAATTAGTAGACGGAATGGGAACAGTTGCAGAAATTGTAGACGAAATGGATGGGAAGTTACCATCCACATATTCTTATAAATTTTAACTCTTTATCTCATCTAAGCAAGTAATGTACCATATTTCATCCATCATTTAGTACATCATGAATAATTAAAACCAGTTATGTATTCGTATAACAGACTAAATATCTAGTTAATTAAATGATAAAAACACACTAACAATAAAGAAAGATGAATATTTCGCAAGTAAGAGCATAATTTCTATTCAAAATAGGCTGTCAAACTGAGAATTTGCAAATCATTTTGTAACATTTATTGGTTTTTACCGGGTTTTCCATGGAAAACACCGGTTATTGAAATGGTGATGTACGACGGGTGGGCGGACGGCTGCCAGTTTTGTCCGGACGATAACTCATATATGGCTCATGCCATTGGATTGAAACTTCATACATAGAAAGATCATGATAAGAGGAAGTGTCATGCACAAGGTCCATAACTCTGGCTTCACTAATATTGGAGTTATGCCCCTTTGAACTTAATAATGTGTCAGTCCATATGTGCGTCCGTCCGGTCTTGTCGGGGCTGTAACTCAAAACTCCATGGATGAATTGTGAAATCACTTGGCATAAATGTTTCTCTAGACGGTACGGCATGTCACATGAAAAACCCATGTCAATAGCTGAAAGGTCATACTTAGAGGTCAAAATCATGTATATTTTTAACCGGATTAACAGATTTTGCTTGTCCGTAGCATATATCCTACACTAATTTGGCTAGGATCACCAAATATGTTGTGTGAGTACGTCTTGGGATGGCGGAGTGTCACATACTATTTATAGGTTTATGTGAACTTGTGTGGCGGCCGTAAACAGTGTTCCCATTCACGTATATATGTACGTATTTCAGGTTCAGAATACTGAAATAACGTATACATTTTGAAAGAATGCATAAACTTTACGTGACATGCACGCAGAGAAAAAATATCTGAACAAGTAAAACAAATTCCTGAAGCGTATCTTCACTTGCATAAATCAACGAAAGTGAAACTAGCCACCGTATTTGGCCAGACGATAACTTCCGAGATTTCCGAATTCCCCTGTGTAATCAAACATTCTCAGACATATGGCATTGTAAGGATACTCGCTGAGGGTATCAAATGACTCGTTTCCTTTCGTCTGTTTACTACGGTTACAATATGGCAGCAAAGAAGCAAGCAATCATTACAGGCCTTTGGAAAAAGAACCGGGAAAAGAAACTGATAAAGTTGTGCCTTCTAAAACAGAAGTTGTTCTACCAAAAATAGAAGTAGAACAAAGTGCTTTAAAAATAATTGGTCTACATTCCTGGCTTCGATATGACAAAGAACAAGAAACCATGCACTGTTCAACATGTGAGGAAGCAGAGCGTTATGGTGGTACTCATCTTGCAAAAATAAAAATGCTATTGTTAAATTCTGTTTAATGATTAACCCTTTCACTGTTCTATGTTTATTCCAAATTTCAATACCTACTAAATATTCATGGACAAAAGAAACATCTATCAAATTCCATTAGCAAACAGAGCAGACCCTAATCAGATGACTCCTATAGCAACCTGTTCTGGGTCTACTCTGTTTGCAAATTCGTGAAAAGGCGTTTATATGAGGGAAAGGGTTAAAAAAAAATTGTACCCCCACTTTTCAATGAAAACCCCCAACTTTAAGAAATTGCAGTCAACAGAGGGTGCAGAAAACCTCCAGGAATAAAATGAGGTGGAAACACTGCGTAAAAAGTCGCCCCGTACTTCATTCTCAGTGTTGTTATATTTTCTGGTCCTTCGGGATCATAAGTTTTGACGTTATTAGTTTTGAAAATTGAATACTGCTTAAGCCGGTGCTAGGGGGCGTGAGTAGTGTTGTACTTTTAATTACTACTCATGAACAGACTCAATAAAACCGAGTCTGCAATTTTCTCTTTTCGCATTTCTACTTTTGCTTTCGAGGGATCACCCATTTTCAGAATATATGTACTTCACAACAGCAGGTGTTAAGTGCTTGTGTGGCGGCCGTAAAAAGTCGCCCTGTACTTCATTCTCAGTGTTGTTATATTTTCTGGTCCTTCGGGATCATAAGTTTTGACGTTATTAGTTTTGAAAATTGAATACTGCTTAAGCCGGTGCTAGGGGGCGTGAGTAGTGTTGTACTTTTAATTACTACTCATGAACAGACTCAATAAAACTGAGTCTGCAATTTTCTCTTTTCGCATTTCTACTTTTGCTTTCGAAGGATCACCCATTTTCAGAATATATTGACCTTGGGCTTCATTTACAAGAAAAACTTGTCCGGAGCATAACTCCTATACAGCATTGGCTAGGATCACCAAATATGGTGTGTGAGTTCATCTTGGGATGGCGGAGTGTCACATACTATTTTTAGGTCAATGTGACCTTGACCTTGACCTTTGACCTCATTTACAAAAAAAGCTTTCCGGAGCATATCACCTACACTACTTCAGCTAGGAAACACCAAATATGGTGTGTGAGTACTTCTTGGGATGGTGGAGTGTTGCATACTATTTATAGGTCAATGTGACCTTGACCTTGGGCTTCATTTACAAGAAAAACGTCCGGAGCATACCTCCTATACGGAATCAGCTAGAATTACCAAATATGATGTGAAAGTTCATCTTGGGTTGGCGGAGTATCACATACTATTTTTAGGTCAATGTGACCTTGACCTTGAACTTTGACCTTGTTTGCAAATAAAACCCTTGTCCGAAGCATATCTCCTACACTACTTCAACTAGGATCACCAAATGTGGTGTGTAAGTACATTTTGGGATGGCGGAGTGTCACATACTACTTATAGGTCAATGTGACCTTGACCTTGGGCTTTATTTACAAAAACACTTGTCCGGAGAATACCTCCTATACGTAATCGGCTAGGAACACCATATATGGTGTGCGAGTTCATCTTGGGATGGCGGATGTTGCATACTATTTTTAGGTCAATGTGACTTTGATCTTTGACCTCAGTTACAAAAAAATAGCTTGTCCTCAGCATATCTCCTACACTACTTCAGCTAGGATCACCAAATATGGTGTGTGATTACATCTTGGGATGGCGGAGTTTCGCATACTATTTATAGGTCAAGGTGACCTTGATCTTTGACTTCATTTACAAAAAAAGCTTGTCCGGAAAATGTCTCCTACATTACTTCAACTATGATCACCAAATATGGTGTGTGAATACATCTTGGGATGGCAGAGTGTCGAATACTATTTATAGGTCAATGTGACCTTGACCTTGGACTTTATTTACAAAAGAAATTTCGTCTGAAGCATACCTCCTACACCGAATCAGCTAGGATCACCAAATATGGCATGTGAGTTCATCTTGGCATGGCGGAGTGTTGCATACTAATTTTAGGTTAATGTGACCTTGACCTCATTTACAAAAAAAAAAGCCTGTCCGGAGCATATCTCCTACACTACTTCAGCTAAGATTACCAAATATGTGTGTGTGAGTACATCTTAGGATGGCAGAGTGTCGCATACTATTTATAGGTCAATGTGACCTTGACCTTGGGCTTCATTTACAAAAATATTTGTCTTGAACTTACCTCCTACACTGAATCAGCTAGGATCACCAAATGTGGTGTGTGAGTTCGTCTTGGGAACATATACTAGTTTTAGGTTAATGTGACCATGACCTTGGCCTTTGACCTCATTTTAAAAAAAGGCTTGTCCGGAGCATATCTTCTACACTACTTCAGCTAGGATCACCAAATATGGGTTGTGAGTAGATCTTGAAAAGATTGTCATTTGGGGTAACTTCAGTTCAAATTGTGGTCATACTATGCAATTTTTACTTTCATTTTGCAGTTGCATATTGCAGGCCTGCTTACAAAACGCATATTGTCAGTGTTTTGCTTTGGGGGCAGTTGTCACGTACTGTGACACATTTCTTATTCTGGCAGTTATGCCCCTTTGAACTTTGAAATCACCAGTTAATAGTGAAGGAAAACCCGGTTTGATGTCGTGTCGACATTTCTTGTTAGATTCTTGAATAATAGAATTGTATGAGGTTAACATTTAAGACCAATGTGTAATTTTAAAGTGTTGGCATGTGCAACTTGTTGAGGGTCATTTTGCTGCAAAGAAGGTTTAGCTGTGTATAGTAGAATTCACGTCAGCGTGCCGTCATAGCAGCGTAAATCCAGCCTACGATATTGCTGCAGCAGTCTGGTAACATGATATTCGAATACTGTCAGTGACATAAATTTCCATACCGTAACTTTCGAATGTATAGCTAAATGAACTGTCAAGTGCTGACATAATGTCAAGTTCAGACACCTGATAGCTTGGGGTTGGAAAAATGTTGTGGTAACTAAATAATTACAGGAAGTGTCAGTATCTTTCTTATATCAACAAATTACTAATCTATCGCAGACTTTTTGGAGATAACTCGGGGTTGGACAAGTGCTGTGATAACTAAATCATTTCATACATTTCAGTATATAAAGTTGGACAAGTGCTGTGATAACTAAATCATTACATACAGTTTCAGTACATGTATATTTCTTATATCAACAAATCACAGAACTATCACAGACTTGTCGGAAAAGTACATTAATAGACTTTGAAACTTATTCGGAGAACCTCAGTTTTCCTCAGACATTTGGACATTACATTATGTATATGATAGATTTCTGAGTGTTAAGATCAATGATAGCCTTTAAGAAATGAATGACGTGCTTCCGGTGTTCATGAGGTTATGCAATGCATAGCTTTATGAGCAAAGTTAGTGAAGCCCGAAGGGCTTCACGTGAATCTTTGCTCGTAAAGCTATGCGTTGCATAACCCATGAACACCGGGAGCACGTCATTTATTTCTTATATTTATATTCCATTGTATTTCTTATATTTAAGAAATGAATGATGTGCTACCGGTGTTCATGAGGTTATGCAACTTTTTTTTTAGAATAAGGTTATATAAGGACGTTGCAGGGCGAATGTAAATATTGATACATGAACACGTGGAACAAGCATGGTGAGAGGAAGTGTCATGCACAAGGGCCACAACTCTAGCATCAATATGTTTTCAGTTATTCCCCTTTTTCATACTAACAATAAGTTTTTGTGTCAGCTGCGAGCAGGTGACACACGTGTTCCTCCAAATACTCTTGTAGTTTTGAAAATTGAATACTGCTTAAGCCGGTGCTAGAGGGCGCGAGTAGTGTTGCACTTTTAATTACAACTCATGAACAGACTCAATAAAACCGAGCCTGCAATTTTCTATTCTTGCATGTCTACTTTTGCTTTTGAAGGATCATCTATTTTCAGAATATATTTCCTTCTAAACCATCAGCGCTGGACTCATCCTATTTACAGCGACAAAGTGCTCAGGTTGAGCTTTCGTGATTGCCTGATGTCCGGCGTCCGTTTGCGTCCATTGTCAGTCGTCAACACTTTAAACCTTTAAAAATCTTTCATCTTTGGCATATAGCATCATCTGCAGGTCCTCTACAGAAGTTATATAAATTATGTCACAGGGGTCATATTGGCCCTGCCCCAGCAGTGCATTGATTTTATAAAGAAACATATATTGAAAACTATGAAAATCTTCTCCTTTGAAACTGGACGGTTCTCAGCTTTCATATTTTGCACATAGCATCATGTTCAGGTCCTCTACAAAGTTACATAAATTATGGCCCAGAGGTCAAAATTGGCCCCGCCCCATGGATGGGCAGTTTTCAATAGAAACATATGGTAGAAACTTTGACATTATTCTCTTCTGAAACTGGAATGTTCTTAGCTTTCATATTTGGCACATAGCATCATGTTCAGGTCCTCTACAAAAGTTATATAAATTATGGCCCTGGGGTAAAAATTGGCCCCGTCCCATGGGTGGGCAGTTTTCAATAGAAACATATAATGAAAACTTGATAAATCTCCTGAAACTGGAAGGTTCTCAGTTTGGCACATAGCATCATGTTCAGATCCTCTACAAAAGTTATATAAATCATGTCCCTGGGGAGTGCAGTTTTCTAAAGAAACATATAGTGAAAAGTTAGAAAATCTCCTCTGATTGTCTGCTGAGCGTTATCTGAGGGTCATCATCGCCCGCTTGTTTTTAGCTCACCAGAGCATGAAATGCTCAGGGTGAGCTTTTGTGATCACCTGATGTCAATCGGCGTCCGTCGTGCGTCGTCCATCATCAGTCGTCAACAATTTGAACCTTTAAAAATCTTCTCCTCTGAATCTACAGGGTTCTCAGCTTTCACCTTTGGCACATCACATCATCTTTAGGTCCTCTACAAAATTATATAAATTAAGCCCCTGGGGTTAAAATTGGCCCCGCCCCAGGGGTGTCTTGTTATCCCCCACCACATAGCGGAGGGGGGTTATAGGAATGGCCTTCATCTGTCTGTCTGTCTGTCCGTCTGTCTGTCAGTAACAATTTCGTGTCCGCTCCATATCTCCTATACCCCTTGAAGGATTTTCAAGAAACTTGCCTCAAATGTTAACCAAGTTAAGACGATGTGCAGAACATATGTGGCAGATATGTCGGCTCAAGGTCAAGGTCACATTTGAAGGTCAAGGGTTTTAACCTTCAATTTCCATTGCATTTTTGTGTCCGCTCCATATCTTCTAAACCCTTTGAAGGATTTTCATAAAACTTGAGTCAAATGTTAACCAAATTAAGACGATGTGCAGAACACATGTGACAGTCATGTCGGCTCAAGTTCAAGGTCACATTTGAAGGTCAAGTGTTTAAACCTTCAGTTGCCATTACAGTTTCGTGTCCACTCCATATCTTCTAAACCCTTTGAAGGAATCTCATAAAACTTGAATGAAATATTAAATGAATTGAGACGATGTGCAGAACCTATGCGGCAGTCATGTTGGCTCAAGGTCAAGGTCACGTTTGAAGGTCAAGTGTTCTAACCTTTAACTTCCGTTACATTTTCGTGTCCGCTCCATATCTTCTAAAGCCTTTGAAGGATTTTCATAAAAGTTTAGTTAAATGTTAGCTAAATTGAGACGATGTGCAGAACACATGTGCCAGTCATGTCGGCTCAAGGTCAAGGTCACATTTGAAGATCAAGTGTTCTTACCTTCAATTTCCATTATAGTTTCGTTATCTCCTATACCCCTTGTTGGATTTTCAAGAAACTTGCCTCATATGTTAACCACGTTGAGACAATGTGCAGAACATGTGTGGCAGTCATGTCGGCTCAAGGTCAAGGTCACAGTTGAAGGCAAGTGATTTAATCTTCAATTTCCATTACATTTCGTGTCCGCTCCATATCTTCTAAACCATTTGAAGGATTTTCATAAAGCTTGAGCCAAATATTGACCAAATTAAGACAATGTGCAGAACATATGTGGCAGTCATGTCGGCTCAAGTTCAAGGTCACATTTGAAGGTCAAGTGTTTAAACCTTCAGTTGCCATTACAGTTTCGTGTACGCTCCATATCTTCTAAACCCTTTGAAGGATTTTCATAAAACTTGAGTCAAATGTTAAATGAATTGAGACGATGTGCAGAACTCATGCGGCAGTCATGTTGGCTCAAAGTCAAGGTCACGTTTGAAGGTCAAGTGTTCTAACCTTTAATTTCCGTTACATTTTCGTGTCCGCTCCATATCTTCTAAAGCCTTTGAAGGATTTCCATAAAAGTTTAGTTAAATGTTAGCTAAATTGAGATGATGTGCAGAACACATGTGCCAGTCATGTCGGCTCAAGGCCAAGGTCACATTTGAAGATCAAGTGTTCTTACCTTCAATTTCCATTATAGTCTCGTTATCTCCTATACCCCTTGAAGGATTTTCAAGAAACTTGCCTCAAATGTTAACCACGTTGAGACATTGTGCAGAACATATGTGGCAGTCATGTCGGCTCAAGGTCAAGGTCACATTTGAAGGCCAAGTGATTTAATCTTCAATTTCCATTACATTTCGTGTCCGCTCCATATCGTCTAAACCATTTGAAGGATTTTCATAAAACTTGAGTCAAATATTAACCAAATTGAGATGATGTGCAGAACACATGTGGCAGTCATGTCGGCTCAAGGTCAAGATCACATTTGAAAGTCGTGTTCTTACTTTCAGTTTCCATTATATTTGTTTCCGCGTCCTATTTTCTTAACAACTGGAAGGTTGAATGTCAACCACGTTAAAACCCAGGTCAATGTCTTAATTTAGGGTGGTGGCGGTGGGGGATATAGCTGTCCTTTGGACTGCCTTGTTTTCAATAGAAACATGTAGTAAAACTTTCAAAATCTTCATCTCTGAAACTGAAAGGCTCTCAGCTTTCATATTTGGCACATAGCATCATGTTCAGGTCCTCTACAAAAGTTATATAAATTATGGCCCTGGGGTCAAAATTGGCTGCGCCCCAGGGATGGGCATTTTTCAATAGAAACATATAGTGAACTTTGAAAATCTTCTCCTTTGAAACTGAAATGCTTCATAGCTTTCATATTTGGCACATAGCATCATGTTCAGGTCTTTTTCAAAAGTTATATAAATCATGCCCCAAGGGTCAAAATTGGCCCCACCCCAGGGGTAGCAAGTTTTTCAAAGCTGACTTACAAGTGGCTATTTATAAACATTTTGCTGGTGTCATTTTTAGCATACATTTTAAATTTATCTCCCTTTGCCCTATTTTATACGCCAGTTTGAAAAAAACGGGACGTATTATGGAATGGCGCTGTCTGTCCGTCCGTCTGTCCGTCTGTAACATTTCTAACTCAAGTTCCGCTTGGTGGATCCTTCTAAAATTTAGCCACAATGTTTATCTAGACATGCTACAGTAGCCTGCCAAGTCCTGGTTTGTTTATCCAAGGTCAAGGTCACACAATTGGACTTAGAATTTGCGTTTAACAAAAATGTTAACCGGTCTGTCTGTCTGTAACATCTCTAACTCAAGTTCCGCTTGGTGGATCATTCCCAAATTTAACAAAAATGTATTTCTAGACATGCTACAGTAGCCTGCCAAGTCCCGGCTCATTTATCCAAGGTCAAGGTTGCTTAATTGGACTTAGAATTTGCGTTTAGCATTTGCATTAAGCAAAAATGTTAACCTCAATTTATGTGGAACAAGTCCACTTATTTACATAACACTTTGTGATAAAGCTTTGATACTTGGGACACTTGTTCACCATCACAACCTTCACCTGTAGGCAAGAGTAAATAACTCTGTCAAGCATTTTGACTGAATTATGCCCCTTTTTAACTTAGAATTTTTGGTTAAGGCTTTGTTAAAGTCCATTTATTTACATAATCCTTTGAGATAAAGCTTTTAAACGTAGAACACTTGTTCACCGTCACAACCTTCACCTGTAGGCAGGAGAAAATAACTCTGTCAAGCATTTTGACCGAATTATGCCCCTTTTTAACTTAGAATTTTTGGTTAAGGCTTTGTTAAAGTCCATTTATTTACATAACCCTTTGAGATAAAGCTTTTAAACTTGGAACACTTGTTCAACGTCACAATCTTAACCTGTAGACAAGAGAACATAACTCTATCAAGCATTTTGACAGAATCATTCCCCTTTTTATCTTAGAATTTATGGTTAAGGCTTTGTTAAGTCCATTTATTTACATAACCATTTGAGATAAAGCTTTTAACCTTGGAACACTTGTTCACCATCACAAGCTTTACCTGTAGGCAAGAGTACATAACTCTGTCCAACATTTTGACAGAATTATGCACCCTTTTAACTTAGAAATTTTCGTTAATATTATGACATAATTACATAGTTACATAATTATGACGCTTTTTAGCTTGGAATTTTTGGTTAAGGTTTTGGTTAAAGTCCACTTATTTACATAATCCTTTCAGATAAAGCTTTTAAACTTGAAACATTTGTTCACCATCACAAGCTTCATCTTCATCTCAAGCATTTAGACACAATTATGGCACTTTAATTTAGAATTTTTGGTTAAGGTTTTTTGTTAAAGTATGCCTATTTACAACCTTGAAATTTGGTCGCAAAATTGGACTTAGAATTTGAATTTAGCAAATACAAAATCTCGACGGGCGTATATTGTGCCCACTGGCACTCTTGTTATAACAACTGGATTGTCTCCCTTGTTGTAGTTACTCTGCAGTAATATTGCAGACCCAAACAAAGAAAATTGTTATAGTTAGATCTGACTGGTTGCACAGTTAATCCGACAATTAACCCTTTACTCCATAAATATGCCTTTCTACACCTTTGCAAACAGAGTAGACCCAGATCAGATGGCTCATGTAGTAGCCATCTGATCAGTCTGCTGTTTGCTTATGATATGATATAGTGCAAATTGCATTACATTATTTTCATTTTGTGTACAATATACTTATAATATGTTTGCTAACCCTATCCCTCATGTTAACACCTTTTCACACATTTGCAAACAGAACAGACCCAGATCAGACGGCTCCTATAACAGCTGTCTGATCAGGGTTTGCTCTGTTTGTCAATGGAATTTGAAAGATGTTTCTTTACTTTCTAAAATGGCTACACTGTCCACCTTCCAATTTTCATTATAACTATTTTGTCTATGAATATTCAGTCAGGTATTTAAATTTTGAACAAACATAGAACAGGGGAAGGGTTGAAAATAAATTAAGATATGAATAATATTAACTCATGAAGGTGTAATGAAAATATTTGAAATGTTGAATATTATTTAAAATATAAGTACATGTATAGATTAATTTATTCTTTCTAAAATTCAGCCAATTTGCCCAGGGAAAGGGTATACATTCTTTTGTACATGCCCTTCTTTAGATTTGCATTGTTATATGTTTTCATTTACATTTTCTTAAATTTTCTTCGCTTGAGGTCCTCTACAAAAGTTACATAAATTATGCCCCTTGGGTCAAAATTGGCCCTCGCCAGGGCTGGCTAGTTTTCTATAAAAGCACATAGTGAAAACTTTGAAAATCTTGTTTCTTTTAATGGGTAGGGTAGTGTGTAATATTGTCATGTACATATAAGAATTAGCAGAAAGCTAGAGGCACGCGCCTTTAATAAGGAAATGACGATAAAGTGTATCATTTGACATAAACTAAAGTCCGATTATACAATTTGGTAAACATTTCCTGGTTCACTAACTGTGTAAATTGTTGGAGGTAACGCTCCTAATGTCAGTCATCTATTCCAATCCCATATAAACATAAATAGAGAGCTAAATTCTATAGCTTAATCAGGCTGGCTTCAGTCTGTGAGAGACGAGACTGGCTTTAGACTGGCTTGAGTCTGGGTTTAGAAGTCGGGGAGAATGTTGCTAGCACTCATATAGCTAGGATTCTGAAATGAAGCTGAACTGGAGAATGGAGTTGTTATTGTAAACCACTATATCACTAATGTATCGCCCATATTTACCATAGAACACCAAAGTTATGGCATTTTGCTTGTGAAATCCTTGTCCTTTTGGTCAATAACTCAATTAAATACTAAGGTCAGTTGTTTTTTTGCGGGGGATATCAGTTCAGCGAATTTGCTTGTTAATATTCATGTAGTCATTATTTCGTACCTGAATACTCGTAGAAAGTCGTAAAACCTACTTTTGTCATTCATATTGTAAAGTAAAGTAAAATACCTAGTTATAGTCTACTTTCAGTCCGAAGGACCGCTCAGCCAACTACATTTATTCCCCTGGTCATTGAGTTATTCGCCTACAATATCGAGCACTGCTTACATATGGCGCAATCATGCAGCCGCAGTACCGGATAGTGTCCCTCACAGATGCCCATTTTAACCCTGGGTGGAGTGGGAGACACTGAAAAGCGTCTCTGAAATTTCCAGGAGAGACCAGGATTTGAACCCCGGACATCCGGATTTGTAGTCAAACATGTTACCACTAGACCACTGCACACAACAAACATTTTGCTGACAATAATATGTTTCTTTTGTTTATAGGATGAAAATATTACATCTAAAAAAAATAGAGCCATCATAAAAAAGATCGAAGAATCTGACTGGGATGATTACCTGAAATTTAAGACGTGCTTGATGGAAGCTGACCAAAGCGCAGTTGTTCAATGTCTGCAGGCAATGGAAGTGCAGCTTCTGGAAGGTACATATAAGGATTTTTAATCCCACCATACACAGAAATGTAAATTTAAAGTGTATGTGTTTGTAGTCATGACCTTCTTTTTGTGCTCCAGCCATTCATAGAATACAGGGCATTAATTGTCAACCTTTTCCTTCCATGCACGAATACGTCCTTCATTTGATGCCTTAGTGGAAAATGAACACCTCAGAAACTATAGTTGGATTGACTGAACGTGGTTATAAAGCAGATATTTTGTGCGAAGATAAAGCTTCCTCTCAATAAATTTATTCATAAAAAGACATTGTGAACAAATCTGTTGTTACACATATTTTGTTTTAAATTTAGAAAAAATTTGTTAGTTAGTTACACATTTATTTCGAAATGTACAAATACGAGCCATGCAGGAAACACCACATATAAAACAAACAGCGGCCGGAACAACACCACAAGAAAGCACAGCAAATTTACATAAGAGCCATGCAGGAAACACCACATATAAAACAAACAGCGGCCGGAACAACACCACAGAAAGCACAGCAAATATAACTGTCAAAACACATTGAGGACCATTGATGTAACTAAGGTTCATCACTCTGCATGCAATTCTTTTTTAGCTCACCGGAGCACAAAGTGCTCAAGGTGAGCTATTGTGATACCTTCTCTGAAACCGACTGCCCAATGGTAACCAAACTTGGTCAGATACATACTGTGGGTGGGTGCTTAAAAATTTGTTAAAAGATAGTGGGTGGGGCCATTGGTCTTGTTGCCATGGCAACTGTACACAATATCTAGAAAAATCTTCTTCTCCAGAATGACTTGTCCGATTTGAATATAGTTTTCACCAAAATGTTTCTCAGTTGATAGACTTTAAAAGTTGTTAAAAGAATTTTGATCCGGCAAAAAACATGACGGCCAGAGGGCGTGGTCTTTTTATGCCCCCAAAGCTAGGCTTTGGCGGCATATAGTGATCGCACCGTGCGTGGGTGTGTGGGTGTGTGTACCTTTTGTCCGGAGTATATTTCCTTTGTCACATCAGCTACGGATACCAAATTTGGTGTGTGAGTTCATCTTGGGATGGCGGAGTGTCGCGTACCATTTTCATGTCACTGTGACCTTGACCTTGACCTTTGACCTTGATTTTACAAAAAGCTTGTCCGGAGTATATCTCCTTACCTTACCAGCTACAGATTCCAAATTTGATGTGTGAGTTCATCTTCTGATGGCGGAGTGTCACGTACCATTTCCAGGTCACTGTGACCTTGACCTTTGACCTCGATTTTAAAAAAAGCTTATACCTTACCAGCTACAAAAAGCTTGTCCGGAGTATATCTCCTATACCTTACCAGCTAAGGATTCCAAATTTGGTGTGTGAGTTCATATTTGGATGAGGGAGTGTCGCGTACCATTTTCAGATCACTATGACCTTGACCATAACCTTTGACCGATTTTACAAAAAGCTTGTCCGGAGCATATCTCCTTTACCTTACCAGCTACAGATTCCAAATTTGGTGTGTGAGTTCATCTTCGGATGGTGGAGTGTCGCGTACCATTTCCAGGTCACTGTGACCTTGACCTTTGACCTCGATTTTAAAAAAAGCTTATACCTAACCAGCTACAAAAAGCTTGTCCGGAGTATATCAACTATACCTTACCAGCTAAGGATTCCAAATTTGGTGTGTGAGTTCATCTTGGGATGGAGGAGTGTCGCGTACCATTTTTAGATCACTATGACCTTGACCTTGACCTTTGACCGATTTTACAAAAAGCTTGTCCAGAGCATATCTCCTATACCTTACCAGATACGGATTCCAAATTTGGTGTGTGAGATCACCTTGAGATGGCGGAGTGTCGCGAACAATTTTCAGGTCACCGTGACCTTGACCTTTGACCTTGATTTTACAAAAAGCTTATACCTTACCAGCTGCAAAAAGCTTGTCTGGAGTACTTTACCAGCTGCAAAAAGCTTGTCCGGAGTATATCTCCTATATTTTACCAGCTACGGATTCCAAATTTGGTGTGTGAGTTCATCTTGGGATGGAGGAATGTCGCGTACCATTTTCAGGTCACTGTGACCTTGACCTTTGACCTTGATTTTACACAAAGCTTGTCCGGAGCATATCTCCTATACCTTACCAGCTACGGATCCAAAATTTGGTATGTGAGTTCATCTTGGGATGACGGAGTGTAGCGTATCATTTTCAGGTCACCGCAACCTTGACCTTTGACCTTAATTTTACAAAAAGCTTATACCTTTCCAGCTGCAAAAAGCTTGTCCGGAGTATATCTCCTATACTTTACCAGCTACGGATTCCAAATTTGGTGTGTGAGTTCACCTTGGGATGGAGGAATGTCGCGTACCATTTTCAGGTCACTGTGACCTTGACCTTGACCTTTGACCTCGATTTTACAAAAAGCTTGTCCGGAAGATATCTCCTATACCTTACCAGCTACGGATTCCAAATTTGGTGTGTGAGTTTATCTTGGAATGGCGGTGTGTCGCGTACCATTTTCAGGTCACTGTGACCTTGACCTTTGACCTTGATTTTACACAAAGCTTGTCCGGAGCATTTCTCCTATACCTTACCAGCTACGGATTCCAAATTTGGTTGTGAGTTCATCTTGGGATGGGAGAGAGTCGTGTACCATTTTCAGATCACTGACCTTGACCTTTGACCTCAATTTTACAGTCCGGAGCATATCTCCTATACCTTACCAGATACAAAAAGCTTGTCCGGAGCATTTCTCCTATACCTTACCAGCTACGGATTCCAAATTTGGTGTGTGAGTTCATCTTGGGATGGCGGAGTGTCTTGTACCATTTTCAGGTCAATGTGCCCTTGACCTTCGACCTTGATTTTACTAAAGGCTTGTCCAGAGCATATCTCCTATACCTTATTAGTTACAGATTCCAAATTTGTAATTTTTAAGTATTGGACAGGTATGCTTAGGCAAACAGTGTAGACCCAAATCAAACTACAGGGTCTACACTGTTTGCTACTACATTAGCATGAATCAGACATTATAAAGAGCTCTAAATACTATTCATACATGGGTAGGCCATGCTGTTCAAATACTTGCAGTGTCAGAACTTTCAGATGAATTACAGCATTATAACAATATAGACCCATATCAGACAGCTCCTGTAGGAGCTACTGGGTCTTCATTGCTTGCTTACAACACTACCTAAATCAGATGCTATACATGCTTATGCAAAGAATATAGATCCATATTAGGTACCATATTAGGTAACTTCTGTTGCACCTGTCTAAGAGCCAGTGTACATGAAACTTTGACCATGCGTTTAGAATGGACCGAGAGTATGTTTTTAACGTTAAGGATCAACATAGGGTCTTTCTTAAAGGTTAAGAATCAACTTAACAGTAACAATCAACACAGCGTTTTATTTTAACGTTGAAATTTGACCCTGTGTCTTTTTTTAAAACGTTAAGAATTTACCCAGGATCTGTTTTTAATGTTGACAATCAACCCAGGGTCCTTTTTAACATTAAGAATGACCTAGGGTCCTTTTTAACTAAGTTTCAACCCCTGGCTCTTTTCTTAGCTATCATAATCGTCAACGGTTCTGATTTTAATGTTAAGAACTGACTCCTGTGTCATTTTTAACAGCATCAAATTTCATGTTACACCTGCATTACATTGTATTGTTTTTCCGCCAAAATGCATTTCGGTGTCAAACACTTTGGGGGCATTTGTCACCCGTGACTACTCTCTTGTTTTCCATATATGGTACTGTTGGAAAATCTTTAAAAAATTTCTTCTCTGAAACTGTAAAGCCTTGACCTTTGATATTTGGTATGTAGCATGATCTTATGGTCCTCTACAAAGATTGTTCAAATTATGACCCCCGGGCCAAAAATGGCCCCGCCCATGGGCTTATCAGTTTTTCATAGGAAAATCTTTAAAAATCTTCTTCTCTGAAACTGTAAGGCCTAGACCTTTGATATTTAGTATGTAGCATGATCTTATGGTCCTCTACAAAGGTTGTTCAAATTATGACCCCCGGGCCAAAAATGGCCCCGCCCAAGGGCTTATCAGTTTTTCATAGGAAAATCTTTAAAAATCTTCTTCTCTCAAACTGTAAGGCCTAGACCTTATTTGGTATGTAGCATTATCTATTGGTCCTCTACAAAAGTTGTTCGAATTATGACCCCCGGGCCAAAATTGGCCCCGCCCATGGGCTTATTAGTTTTTCAAAGGAAAATCTTTAAAAATCTTCTTCTCTCAAACTGTTAGGCCTAGACCTTTGATATTTGGTATGTAGCATGATCTTATGGTCCTCTACAAATAATGTTCAAATTATGACCGCCGGGCCAAAAATGGCCCCACTCCAGGGCTTATGTTTTTCATTGGATTCTTTTTAAAAATCTACTGAAACTGTAAGGCCTAGACCATTGATATATGGTATGTAACATGATCTAATGGTCCTCTACAAATATGTAGCTGTGGCTTGTGGTCCTCTGCCAAAAATGTTTTACTTACGACCCTGACCACTGGGCGAAACTTGGCCCCCTCAGGGCTTATCAGTTTTTCATGGGTAAAATATAAAATATTATTTTTAGCTCCACTTTTTAGCTCACGAGAGCACTTTTGTGCTCAGGGTGAGCTTTTGTGATCGCCTGACAGGGGTGTAAAATTCCACTCGCCCACTCGCCAATGCGAGTAGGTTTTGGAGTCGGTCGAGTGCTTTAAAATATGCTCGACCTTTAGGGCGAGTGGATTTTTTAATCTGACATTTTCCCAATTGATAACCTTGAGTAAAATACCTTAAAATGCAAATTAAAACGGCTGAAAAGTCTCTGCAAATGTCAGGTTGAATACATAATTTCCACTCTGTCTCGCACTTAGTAATATCTACAAAGAATTAAGAGGCATTCCGATTGACGCGCACCTGT
Source organism: Azorinus chamasolen (assembly GCA_963576725.1). Taxonomy (NCBI): domain Eukaryota; kingdom Metazoa; phylum Mollusca; class Bivalvia; order Cardiida; family Solecurtidae; genus Azorinus; species Azorinus chamasolen. The sequence continues at coordinate 65,736,516 of OY755235.1, read as the reverse complement.
TACCTAGCGAGACATATTCGGCCCAAGTAGAAATGTTTGGCTCAAAGGAAGTTTATTTGTGTTAAATATTTCGAGTGGTGGTTCAAATACTCAGTCGTGTTATGAAATTAAAACATGCATAGCAGTTTAATAACGTTTTTCAGTACAATAATTGGTTTAGCTGAAAAAATCTTGATTTAAACCATCGACGCTTTCGTACCTAATTTAAATGAGTAAAAATATTAGAGGCCGAAAAAAACGGAAGCACCGTAAGATTTACCCGCAATATGTCAAAATGTCCAAACAAACAAGCTTTCATTCGTTCTCCGGTGGGGAAGAATGGGTTGGGGTGATGACAAAAAGGAAAAAGAAAGAGAAAAGAACCACAGAAACAGTATGATAAAGTACGAGATCAAGAAAAATGGTCCAATGAGATTGAATGGGCGAAAGGGACTATGGTGGTTTCGTCAAACTACCGGTTCGTCAAACTGGCCTGTATAAAAAAAAATGGTTTCGTCAAACTGGCAATTGTATCGTATAATAGCGGAGGGTGTATTAATTACAGTAATTAGGTTCATACCTGAAAGCAATTGATGTGTTTATGCCACGTTTTGATAACTGTTTGGACGAAAATAGTTTTGGAATCAAACCATTTGCTGAATATTTCACTGATTTAATAGATCATACAAGGTTGTATTGATCCTGCATGACTAAGTGATTTGAAGTTTAAACAGGCTTGTTTTTGGCAATAAAAGTATAAATCAAGGGCGAGTGAAAGTTGCATAAGGGTGAGTGGATTTCAGTGGTCACTAGTCCTGCAGGGCGAGTAGCTTTGAAAATATTTTACACCCCTGGCCTGATTTCCGTCGTCTGTCGTCGTCCGTCGTTGGGCGTCAACAATTTGAACCTTTAAAAATCTTCTCCTCTGAATCTACAGGGTTCTCCGCTTTCATCTTTGGTACATAGCATCATCTGTAGGTCCCCTACAAAAGTTATATAAATTATGCCCCTAGAGTCAAAATTGGCCCCGCCCCAGGGGTGCCTTGTTTTCTATTGAAATATATAGTAAAATTTTGAAAATCTTCTTCTCTGAAACTGGAAGGTTCTCAGCTTTCATATTTGGCACATAGCATCATGTTGAGGTCCTCTACAATATAAATTATGCCCCTGGGGTCAAAATTGGCTACACCCCAGGGTGGCCAGTTTTCTAGCAAACTTGAAGCTGACTGCACTTTTAAGCATCTTATCTTTACTCATAAAGGCCATCAGGTCAGGCAGTAGTGAGGGGAGACTGACCTACCAGTGTTTATGCAAGTTTACCCTTAGTCTGATCAGTAGAGTAGAAATTGTGTTTATCCAAATAAATAACAAACACTCATTTTAGATTGAGAAAACTAAGTGGATAATTCTTAAAATTCTCTTTGCATATCTTTGTCCTCCATTAAGCTCTCAGATATCAATATAGAGTCTTATCAGTATATCTTTTGTGAAGTTCAGCTGAATACAAGTCAAGTGTTCTATGCTGTAGCATTCTTTATCTGCTTCAGAATTGTTGTCTGCTTGTCTAAGATTGTTCACATTGTTTTTAATACATGTCAATCCTAGAATTAACTCTCTTGTACAAAACAATTATGAAGTACAATATTGGATTCTGATCTGACACATATGTAACTTGAAGTTACATATGCATCAGATCAGAATCCAAACTGTGCTAGGTCTCCCTTTGCACTTTTGATAACAACTGGATTGCCTCCCTTCTAGGTAGACAACTGATATTTTTAGATCTGGCCTATTGCAAAGACAATTAACCCTTTACTCCATAATTATGCATTTCTACACCTTTGCAAACAGAGTAGACCCAGATTAGATGGCCCATTTAGTAGCCATATGATCAGTCTGCTCTGTTTACTTATGATATTATATAGTGCAAATTGCATTAAATTATTTCCATTTTGTGTACAATATACAATGTACTTATAATATGTTTACTTAACCCTTTCCCTCATATAAATGCCTTTTCATGCATTTGCAAGCAGAGCAGACCCAGATCAGGCGGCTCCTTTAGCAGCTGTCTGATTAGGGCCTACACTGTTTGTTAATGGAATTTGAAAAATGTTTTTCATTACTTTCTAAAATGGCTACACTTTCTATTTTTCATTATAACTATTTTGTCCATGAATATTCAGTAGGTATTGAAATTTTGAATAAACATCGAACAGGGGAAGGGTTAAAAATAAGTTAAGATATGCATAATAATATGAACTCATGTAGAATGTATAATGAAAATATCTGAAATTTTGAACATAAGTATAGATTAATTTATTATACCCCCACCACCTGTGGTGGGGGCTATATTGGAAACACCTTGTCTGTCCGTCCGTCCGTCCGTCTGTCGCGCGAGATCGGGACATTGACTATAACTTTTGAACCACTACAGATAAACACTTGATATTTGGCATGCATGTGTGTCTAATGAATCTGCACATTTTGACATGTTGCATGCCAAGGTCAAGGTCACTGTTCAAGGTCAAAGGTCGAATATATAGGTCAAATTACTAACTTTAACATTGGCTATAACTTTTGAACCACTACAGATAAACACTTGATATTTGGCATGCATGTGTGTCTCATGAAGCTGCACATTTTGACATGTCGCATGCCAAGGTCAAGGTCACTGTTCAAGGTCAAAGGTCGAATATATAGGTCAAATTACCAACTTTAACATTGGCTATAACTTTTGAACCACTACAGATAAACACTTGATATTTGGCATGCATTTGTGTCTCATGAAGCTACACATTTTGACATGTCGCATGCCAAGGTCAAGGTCACTGTTCAAGGTCAAAGGTCATATATATAGGTATAAACACTTGATATTTGGCATGCATGTGTGTCTAATGAAGCTGCACATTTTGACATGTTGCATGCCAAGGTCAAGGTCACTGTTCAAGGTCAAAGGTCAAATACATAGGTAAAATTACCAACTTTAACATTGGCTATAACTTTTGAACACTGCAGGTAAACACTTGATATTTGGCATGCATGTGTGTCTAATGAAGCTGCACATTTTGACATGTCACATGCCAAGGTCAAGGTCACTGTTCAAGGTCAAAGGTCAAATATATAGGTATCGACACTTGATATTTGGCATGCATGTGTGTCTCATGAAGCTCGGTCCGTCCGTCCGTCCGTCCGTCTGTTGCGCGAGATCGGGACATTGACTATAACTTTTGAACCACTACAGATAAACACTTGATATTTGGCATGCATGTGTGTCTAATGAATCTGCACATTTTGACATGTTGCATGCCAAGGTCAAGGTCACTGTTCAAGGTCAAAGGTCGAATATATAGGTCAAATTACTAACTTTAACATTGGCTATAACTTTTGAACCACTACAGATAAACACTTGATATTTGGCATGCATGTGTGTCTCATGAAGCTGCACATTTTGACTCTGTCCAGAGGGTTTTTATATGATTCCTCTGATTTGGATCTCCACTGTTTGTATAGTGCTCATGCATCAGCTCCTCAATACAGTTGGTTGAGTCTGTACAAAAAATGTACAGTTATTGCCCATTTTCAGATTTTAATTCCCTTTTGTTACTTCCCATAAGCATTTTTAGCACTGCTGTCTTTTGCCATCACCCTGGCGTAGTCATTGGCGTCGTTGTCTGCGTCGTCATTGTGAGAAACTTTAACCTTGGTCATAACTTCTTTAGCATTGAAGATAATCTAATGAAACTTCACACACCTGTTCACCTCACAAGGGCTATAATCTGACCAAGGGCCGATATTATGCCTTTTCCAACAAGGATGCCAGGTGGGGGTATGAATCACGTTCAGTGATAGGTCTAGTTCTTTCTGAAATTCAACCATTTTGCCCAGGGAGATGCTATACATACTTTTTTATATGACCTTCTTTAGATTTACATTGTTATAATATGTTTACATTTACATTTTTCTTTAATTTCTATTCACTTGAGGTCCTCTACAAAAGCTATATAAATTATGCCCCTTGGGTCAAAATTGGCCCTCGCCAGGGCTGGCTATATTTTCTATAGAAACACATAGTGAAAACATTGAAAATATTCTCCTCTGATTGTCTGGTGAGCAATGTCAGGGCCATTCAGACCCTCTTGTTCAAAAAGTGGAGCTATTGTCATGACCCTCTCTTCGGCGTCGGCGTTGGTTTACCTTTTTGTTAAGGTCCTTTTCTCAGAAACCATCAAAGATATTTGGTTCATATTTGGTATGTATGTTTACTATCACAAGGGGAACCCATTTCACAAGGGCAGGTAACCCTAAAATTAATTTTGCCATAGTAATGCCCCTTTTTTCGACTTAGAATTTTCATTGTTGGTTAAGTTTTATGTTCAGGTCCATGTCTCAGAAACTGTCAGAGATATTTGGTTCAACTTTGGTATACATGTTAACAATTACAAGGGGGACCCATTTCACAAGGGCAGGTAACCCTAAAATTAATTTTGCTGTTGTTATCTCTCCTTTCTGACTTAGACTTCCACTATACTATCCAGCATTAAAGAAAGTGGAGGGCGCTGTCTGCGGACAGCTCTTGTTCTATGAAACCATAAGGCTTAGACCTTTAATTAATGGCATACTGCTTTGCCTAGTGGTTCTCTTCCAAGGTTGTACACATGATTTCTTGTGGTCAAAAATGGCCCCGCCCCTGGGGTTATCTCAGGTGAGCGCTTCAGGGCCTCATGGCTCTTTTGTTTATAGTTATTTTGTTCTGATTTTCACACTCCAGCATATTAACAGTAAATAAAATTATCTCATAAGCCCCAAAACTTCATCTGATCATTCTTTTTTTTTTTTTTTTTTACATATTTTATTCTCCCCGTCATAGGTATGAGAAGGTCGGAGAGGACCACCCCCCATCATACCTTACAAAAAGTGTTTTTTTAGTAGCTTATGTATCATGGTTAGTATACATAATTACATACAATTTTCATATTTTTAACAAAATCAATTTGATAGACTAGTTGTTATAAGTTTACAACTGTACACAAAAAAAAACATGCTATATGAGGAGATTATGTCTCTTTTTGTGACAGTACGGTGTCTAAGACAATTTGTTTTATGAAATATGAAAAGAGAGAGGGGGGGGGGAAGGGGGGAAAAAAAGAGAAAGAGAAAAGAAAAAAAGAGTGTTTGATTGGGGTTCTCTCGTAATATTTTATCATAAACTGGTATTACGCTTATTACTGTATTTTTTTTTACTCTATTTTAATTTGCCAGGGCCTTTTTTTTAAAAATTGAATATTTGTAGTTTATTTTTCATGATTGTCTTCAAATAAAAAATAATATTTTGACCATGTATGGTCAAATTTTTCAAGGTGGTTATCCCTAGTCGCTATATATTTCAAAGTCTTGTAAGCAGATAAAATCTTATTTTAATATGGAATTATTGATAGTTTTCTTTTGTTCATTTTAGTTAAGTAAATATAGTGTTTGGTCTCCAGTAAAATTATTAAATCTGCAGACGAAAAGGAATTGTCCAAATTGAAAAGGTATACCTTTTCATTTAGAGTAATGTCATAGTTGGATAGTTGTAACCACTGAAAAACTTCCATTAAAAATATTTCTGTTTCTGGGCATGACCAGAGCATGTGCTGAATTGTTTCTACTTCTCCACAAAAATTGCAAGTTGGTTGTTTTGAAATTTTTATGTTGAATAGGTATTTTTGTGTAGGTAAAATTCTATGATTTATTCGGCATTGAAGCCATCTTATATCTGAGCTAAAATTGTATTTAAAAGGTGTTTGGTAAATTTTCTTCCAGTCTTCATCCTTTATCTGAAAGATCTGGTTCCATCTGGCCATTGCTGTTGGTTTTTCATCATTTTTATTAAGTATGTTGTAGAGATGCATTGAGCCTTTACTCTGTTTAAGCAGTATTAATGCATTTAATGTGTGTCTAATGGTCTATTGATGCGTCTAGTGTGGTGTGCTGTGTGTTGTGTGCCTGTCACCTTCCGCTTTCAGCCTCTGCCGCTGGCTAGCCTGTGGGCGAATAGGGAAGCCGAGTGCGTAAGTCTTCCTCTGCCAGTACACAGCCTCTCTATAGGCAAGCCCCATGCAGTTCCTCCTCGTGGTGACACATGTCAATTGAGCACCCTGCGGCCTCAAGCTAATACTGCGGGGACTCGTAGTAGGTCTGACCCTAGACATGCGGCATACCAGGCCCACCGGCGTGTGGACATGCCCTGTTGCCCATGAACAGACCCCCGCTATTGGGTTACATAGCACTCCTGGGCACGAATCTAAACTACCTCCCACCCACAGGGTTACAGGGCTGCCTCAGCCTGGGAGGTAGAGCTACACGGCAGTCACCTACAGACCGGTGACCTGGTGCTGTAGTTTATGGCGGCTTGGTGGAGGATTCTTCCTTAGGACAACAGCAAGGCGCACTGCCCGAGTGCGGGAACGGCGTGCTTCTGCATCTCAGACTACGTCAATGTCTGAGTTCAGGATGACAAGCTAGGCAAGACGAGCGCTCCTGATGAAAAAACAAACAGTCGCAAATTATGGTAGAACACACAACACAGAGTACGTTAGGCGATGCTGGCAGACATCAGAGATCTGTCAGTGGCGCCTCCGGCTTGGCCCCCTCTCAGGTGCGGGGGGCAGGGTCGCTATCCCGCAAGCACCTTAAGAGATTCAGGGTTGGCTCACTTAACGTGAACACCCTGAGAGGAAGAGTATGCGAGGTGGTAGAGATGCTATCTCGCAGACGAGTAGATGTCTGTTGTCTACAGGAGACCAGATACCGAGGAGGAAGCTGCCGTACCATCAAAGGCAAAGATACCAGGTACAAGCTGTTTTGGTCAGGTAACAACAAAGGCACGGCTGGAGTAGGAGTGTTAATGGCGGAAGACTTGATAGAGAAGGTGTTTGAAGTACAGAGAGTGTCTGATAGGATCATTCTTGTGAAGCTGATTATAGGTCAAAGTGTGCTTACCCTCATGTCTGTGTATGCCCCACAGAGTGGACTTAGTGATGCAGAAAAGGACCTCTTTTACGATCAACTTAATGCTGTGACTGCAAAGATTCCAGCATCGGAGCTCCTGATCCCTTGTGGTGATTGGAATGGTCATGTTGGCAGTACCGGTACAGGCTTTGGGGAGGTCCATGGAGGTTTCGGGTATGGCAGACTGGACCCTGACACTGAGGGAGAGAGAATCCTGGAGTATGCTCTAGCGCATAACTTTCTTGTAGGCAACACTTTTTTCAAGAAACGGGACAGCCACCTCATCACATACAAGTCGGGTAATGCAGCAACACAGATTGACTACATCCTGTTCAGGAGGACAATGCGCAGGCGTGTGACAGATGTAAAGGTGATACCAGGGGAGGAATGTGCTATGCAGCACCAGCTCCTGGTATGTGACATACGGTTGGCCACGCCATCAAAGAAGAAACGCAGGTTCTCTCCTCGTCTGAAAGTGTGGAAACTAAAGGATCCAGAAACACGCAGCCGCTTCCAGGATGTCTTCAGAGATCACATGCTTTCATCTGAAAGTGAAGACTCCACAGCTGAGGAAGTCTGGACCAAGCTGAAGACAGGTTTACTGAAGACAACTGAGGAGGTGTGCGGCACAACAAGGTCACACCGATGGCGACGTGAAACTTGGTGGTGGAGTGATGAGGTTGAAGGGATCATAGTGAGAAAGAGACAGGCATTTAAAGCATGGAAGGCCGGCAAGGGAACGAAGGATGCCTACTTGGAAGCCAAGCGTGAAGCAAGACGCACAGTGCACCATGCAAGACAAGATGCAGACAAGGCAGTCTACGAAAACATTGACCCCAAGTCCTCAGACGTCTTCCAACTTGCCAACCAGATGAGGAGAGAGAATGTGGATGTTGTGGGTGACAAGCCAGTGAGGAACGATGCTGGGGAAATGTCCTTGAACGAACAAGCTAAGCAACAGGCGTGGTTCGAGCACTACAAGAGGCTCCTCAATGTAGAGTTTGAGTGGGACCCTAGTCATCTGTCAGAGGAACCACCACTCGAAGGTCCACCCATCCCAATCACCATTGAAATGGTAAAGAAGGCCATCGCCAAGATGCATCCTGGTAAAGCTCCTGGCCCATCAGGTGTAGTGGTGGAGATGATGAAAGCAGCAGGCGACGCTGGTGCCAGCTTTATCCGCGACCTCGCAACAGCAATCATCCGTGATGGCAAGGTCCCAACTGACTGGGAGCAGAGCTTCATCGTCTGCCTGTACAAGGGGAAAGGTGATGCTCTGGACCGAGGGAACTACAGAGGACTGAAGCTGACAGAGCAGGCCATGAAGGTCATTGAGAGAATAATAGACAGCCACATAAGACAGGTAGTGACAATTGATGAATCCCAGTTTGGGTTTGTTCCAGGCCGAGGCACAACAGATGCCATATTTGTTGTTCGTCAGTTGCATGAAAAGTACCTGGCAGTGAATGAGAGACTCTACATAGCCTTCGTGGACTTGGAGAAAGCATTTGACAGAGTCCCCCGACAAGTAATTTGGTGGGCATTGAGAAAGCTTGGTGTTGAGGAATGGATAGTGAAACTTGTGCAGGGTATGTACGAGAATGCACGGAGTCGTGTTAGGGTTGGTGACGGTTTCAGTGACGAGTTTGAAGTGAAGGTCGGTGTGCATCAGGGCTCTGTGCTCAGCCCACTGCTCTTTATCATCGTCCTTGAGGCTTTGTCACGCGAGTTTCGAGCAGGAGTGCCCTGGGAGGATCTTTATGCCGATGATCTTGCAATTATCGCGGACTCCATGGAAGAATGTGTCAGTAGGCTGTTGATCTGGAAGGAGGCAATGGAGAGGAAGGGACTCCGAGTGAACACCGGGAAGACCAAGATCATGATCTGTGGTACAGGTCTGGACTTACTTCAAAGCTCGGGTGAGTTCCCGTGTGCCGTCTGTCGCACCGGTGTAGGTAGCAACAGTATATTCTGCAACGGTTGCAAACACTGGGTGCACAAGAAGTGCAGTGGTCTCAAGCGCCTGAAAGAGGACCCCAACTACCGCTGCTTCAGATGCCTAGGAACTGCTCGACCACTAGACGGGAGACCACAGAAGGAAGTTGTTGTGGGACCAGACAAGCTGGAGGTAGTAGCTTCCTTTTGCTACCTTGGTGACATGCTCTCCGCAGCTGGAGGATGTGAGCTTTCAACGACCACCCGTGTTAAGACCGCCTGGAAGAAGTTTAAGGAACTGCTACCTGTCCTCTCGTCCCGTCACCTGTCATACAAGACCCGCGGTAGGGTGTACAGCTTGTACGTACGCAGCGCAATGCTCCATGCCAGCGAAACATGGCCGTTGTCTAGACCAAACCTCCTTCGCCTTCGACGAAATGACAGAGCCATGATTAGACAGATCTGCAAGGTAAAGCCAGAAGACGTGGCTACTGTCAGATCGAGCGAGTTACTGGCAAGACTTGGTATCGAGGACCTTGATGCCATCCTAAGGGAGAAGAGGTTACGCTGGTTTGGGCATGTAGAAAGATCCAACGGAGCGATCAACAATGTCTTCAACATGGAGAAACGGGGAAGACATCGGCCTGGACGGCCCAAGATGACCTGGAGAGCACAGACAGATAGAGACCGTCGTGAGTGGGGACTGCAAGAGGTTGACCCATGTGACAGGGAAGCCTGGAGAAGAAGTGTTAAATCTGCCATGCGTGCAGCGAGCCAGTTACCTGGAAGGGAGCCCACTGAAGTGGAAGATGCTCCTGCACCTGCACATTAATCAAAAGACCGATAAGTAGTAAGTAAGTAGAAGGATCTGGCATTTTTTGTATCATAGATGCAAATTCGAAATGCTTTATGAAACCTTTTATTGCACATATAAGACCATGAAACTTTACAAAGTCCATATGAATGTTATAAGTTTCACAGAAAGAGTTATAAGTGTGAAAGTTTCCATCATGAGTGATAAGGTCATTAACATGTGAAATGCCTTTTTCAAAACAGGATCTGTAAAATATACATTTTCCTCCAATTTTAATGTTATTATTATAAAATATTGGTGTAGCCACCAACTGGGATATATTTTCTGGATTGTACAATGTTAGTAATTTGCGGAATGATTTGAGGGCATCTTTCCAGAATGCGTTTGAAGTATTATTTTCACATACAGTAATGTATTCAGGACCTAAAGAGAAAATTTTCTTGATATCTATGCTACCTTCTACAATTTTATTCCATTTTCCATAGCTATTAATTGTTCTTCTAAACCAAGTTGATTTTAGTCCATCAATAAAAGATGTTAAATTTATCATTCTCAACCCCCCTTCGAAATACTGTTTAACCAGTATTGTTTGTTTTATTTTTGCAGTTCCCTGCCAAATAAAATCATAGAACATTGTGTTTATTTCTTTTAATATTTCAATGGAAGGATTTGGCAATGATATGAAAAGGTGGTTAAGAAGTGGTAGAAGTAGTGTTTTTATTACTGTAATTCTCCCCAAAGGTGTTAAAGACCGACGTTTACAATTTGTTATTATGTTTTTTATTTTTTGTATTTTTTCAGTGTAGTTGAGAGTTACCATTTTTGAGAGATCCACATCAAAAATTATCCCTAACAGTTTGAATCTACTCACTCCCCAGGAAAGCTTCCACTTGGTTTTTATTGAATCTATACTATACTTTTTACATCCTATCCATATGACATGTGTTTTTTCAAAATTTACTTTTAGACCAGAATATTTAGCGAATCTGTGTAATTCATTCAATGTTGTATTTAGTGATAAGCTGGATCCATCTAATATTGTTGACAAATCATCAGCATATTGAGATAATTTGTATTCTGTGCCATTAATGGTAATTCCTTTTATATTAGTATTATTTCTTATTCTTATGGCTAGTATTTCTGCACATAACAGGAAAATATAAGCTGATATTGGATCCCCTTGGCTGCAACCGCGACTAATGGTGAAGAAGTTAGACAAATGCCCCCCCTTGATTTACAGTCAGTCTTGCATTCTTATATAAAATATTTACCCAAGTAATAAATGAGTCGCCAAACTTATAGAGTTTTAACACATGCTGTATAAATTTCCAGGAAATAGAATCAAAAGCCTTTTCAAAATCAACTAATAGTATCAATCCGGGTATGTTATTTTCTTCAGCATATTGCATTACATCATAAATTTGCCTTGTGTTTTGACCCATATATCTACCTAACATAAATCCAGTTTGGTCCTCATGAATCAGTTTATCTAAAACATGTTTTAATCTGTTCGCTATTGCCCCTGAAGCTATCTTATACACACAGTTCAGTAATGATATTGGTCTATAATTCTTTAAGTACTGTCTAGGTTTATTATGCAGGTAATAATCCCCTCCCTTTGTGTAATTGATAGTTCTCCTGTTCTGTACCCATAATTAATAGATCGCAGTACAAAAGTTCCTATTTTTTTCCAAAATACTTTAAAAAATTCAGCAGTGAAACCATCTGAACCAGGGCTGCGGTTATTTGACATATTTTTAAGTGACTTTGTGATTTCTTCTAATGTGAGAAGTCCTTCAAGAGAAGTCGAATCTTGCAGACTGAGCCTATTAAATTTGCAGTTTTTAAGTTCACTTTCTAAATCTAATTCAGCATCTTCAGAGATATCTTCACTGTAGAGTTTTTCATAGTAGAGTTTTGCTTCTTCCAAAATTTCATGTTGATTTAATATAACAGTTCCATCATCTTTTTCTATTTTGGGGATTATTTTGCTGGTACAGTTATATGATTCAAGTTTGCAGAAATATGAGGTAGGTTTTTCATCATTTTCAATTATATTTACTCTTGATCTTATCATAAAACCAATCATTTTCTCTTTTCTAATATTTGCAAGCAATGCATTGAGGTCAGATAATTCATTTATTTTATCAGGTTTAAGATTATTTTCTATGAGCCTAATTTTTTCTATAGTTTCTTTTTCTAAGGTATTTCTTTGTTTTTTCTTATGACAGGAATAAGATATGTTTTTCCCTCTTATTTCCATAAGCAAAGTTTCTAGAAAGAGTTGATCATTTATTGTAAACTGAATTTGGTCATCTGGTATTTTTCCAAGTTTTTCCATATTGTAAACAGGAACAGCATATTGTTGTTTTATCTCCTCAATTTTTTCATTAATATTTTTTAAGTAGTTTATATCTCTAAGCAGCGAGTTATTATGTTTCCATAAGGATTTTCCTCTCTGAAACGGATTAAACTTAAGATGTAAAGTTATCATTGAATGATCTGATCTGTAGCTTCCTTCAATTTCGCTTTTTTCGACTGAGCACAGTAAATTTTCAGAAACCAAAAAAAAATCTAAACGTGCTTGTTTTAAAGGGTTTTTTCTTCTCCATGTAAATCGCTTTAAGTCAGGATACTTTTCTCTGAAATGGTCAGTTAGGTTGTACAATTCTTTAATCTCTAATATTCTTAATCGAGCATTTACATTATTTACATTTTTATAATTATAGTAATCTAAATCAGGTTCCTGAACCAAGTTAAAATCCCCACACATTATGATACTGTCATTGGTAAACTTCTCAGCTTGACTCATTAGATGATCATAAAATAATGGATTATCTTCATTTGGTCCATAAAGATTAATCAGTGTAAATCTATTATTGTCTAATGATAAGTCAACAATAATGTAATTTCCATGTGAATCTGTTATATGTTGGTATATTTTAAAATCAGTTCCCTTTTGAAAGAGAATTGCAACACCTCTAGATTGAGAGTTTCCTGAACTAAAAATTCCTTCACAACCCCATTGGTTTCTGATAATTTTTTCAGTATTGTATGTAGAGTGCACATCTTGCAGGCAATATACACTACATTGTTTTGTTTTAAGGTAATCAAAAACATCTCTCCTTTTCTCTAAGGATCCAAGGCCTTGGCAGTTTACAGAAAGAATTTTAGTCTCCATCTGGCATCATTAAAATATTGTTAAAATTTCTATTTGAGAGAACCCCTATCTTAGATAAGTTATAAAGAAGACTGAAAGAAACAAAACCAAGAAACATTTTAACTTACAGCCTACAAAGTGTAGGGTGATAATATAACAGGTCTAGAACTAGTTCTACAGTGCAAAAAACAACTGTCACACTTGTCTCTTTTTTTAAAAATAACAACAAAAAAACATATACAAATACAGGCTTACGTTGTCTACTCTTTCCCAGATAAAGACTATCATTTGCTTGAAATTTGAAGGTTGTTGTAACTATATCAATGTAAAACACAAATATAAAAACAAAGTCAAAAGGAAAATGAATTCCGCTCTTTTTTATGCCCCCAAAGCTAGGCTTTGGCGGCATATAGTGATCGCACCGTGCGTGTGGGTGTGGGTGGGTGGGTGTGTGTGTGTGTGTGTGTGTGGGTGGGTGGGTGGGTGGGTGTGTGTACCTTTTGTCCGGAGTATATTTCCTTTGTCACATCAGCTATGGATACCAAATTTGGTGTGTGAGTTCATCTTGGGATGGGCGAGTGTCGCGTACCATTTTCATGTCACTGTGACCTTGACCTTGACCTTTGACCTTGATTTTACAAAAAGCTTGTCCGGAGCATATCTCCTTTACCTTACCAGCTACAGATTCCAAATTTGGTGTGTGAGTTCATCTTGGGATGGCGGAGTGTCGCGTACCATTTCCAGGTCACCTTGACCATGACCTTTGACCTCGATTTTAAAAAAAGCTTATGCCTTACCAGCTACAAAAAGCTTGTCCGGAGCATATCTTCTTTACCTTACCAGCTACAGATTCCAAATTTGGTGTGTGAGTTCATCTTGGGATGGCGGAGTGTCGCCTACCATTTCCAGGTGACTGACCTTGACCTTGACCTTTGACCTCGATTTTAAAAAAGCTTGTCTTACCAGCTACAAAAAGCTTGTCCGGAGTATATCTCCTATACCTTACCAGCTAAGGATTCCAAATTTGGTGTGTGAGTTCATCTTGGAATGGAGGAGTGTCGCGTACCATTTTCAGATCACTGTGACCTTGACCATGACCTTTGACCGATTTTACAAAAAGCTTGTCCAGAGCATATCTCCTATACCTTACCAGATACGGATTCCAAATTTGGTGTGTGAGATCACCTTCAGATGGCGGAGTGTCGCGTACCATTTTCAGTTCACTGTGACCTTGACCTTGACCTTTGACCTCGATTTTACAAAAAGCTTGTCCGGAGCATATCTCCTATATCTTACCAGCTACGGATCCAAAATTTGGTATGTGAGTTCATCTTGGGATGATGGAGTGTCGCATGTCATTTTCAGGTCACTGTGACCTTGACCTTTGACCTCGATTTTACAAAAAGCTTATACCTTACCAGCTGCAAAAAGCTTGTCCGGAGTATATCTCCTATACTTTACCAGCTACGGATTCCAAATTTGGTGTGTGAGTTCATCTTAGGATGGGTGAATGTCGCATACCATTTTCAGGTCACTGTGACCTTGACCTTGACCTTCGACCTCGATTTTACAAAAAAGGTTGTCCAGAGAATATCTCCTATACCTTACCAGCTACGGATTCCAAATTTAATGTGTGAGTTTATCTTGGGATGGCGGTGTGTCGCGTACCATTTTCAGGTCACTGTGACCTTGGCCTTTGACCTAGATTTTACACAAAGCTTGTCCGGAGTATTTCTCCTATACCTTGCCAGCTACGGATTCCAAATTTGGTTTGTGAGTTCATCTTGGGATGGCGGAGAGTCGTGTACCATTTTCAGATCACTGACCTTGACCTTGACCTTTGATCTCAATTTTACAGTCCGGAGCATATCTCCTATATCTTACCAGATACAAAAAGCTTGTCCAGAGCATATCTCCTATACCTTAAACGTTGACAATCAACCCAGGGTCCTTTTTAACGTTGAGAATGACTTAGGGTCCTTTTTAACTAAGTTTTGATGCTTGGCTCTTTTCTTAGCTATCATAATCGTCAAAGGTTCTGTTTCTAATGTTAAGAACTGACTCCTGTGTCATTTTTAACAGCATCAAAATTTCATGTTACACCTGCATTACATTGTATTGTTTTTCCGCCAAAATGCATTTCGGTGTCAAACACTTTGGGGGCATTTGTCACCCGTGACGACTCTCTTGTTTTTCTTAATATCAGCACACAAAATTTGAGTGTCCATTACTTTAGAACCTGATGATACACTGCATTGCTGGGAATATCATTTGGATCCAAACTATAAAAAATCAATACATAAAGTGAAGTGGCATCAAATGTTCCATATTTTTCACAGCATGTACTTTAAATGGGAGTATTACATCAGTACTATAATTAGCATTCATTACCAGGCAAAAATTTATACCATTCATTATATTAATTGACAATCCAAATACAACCAGAGTACAGTGAATACCATGACTATATAGTTTACCATGTATCTTACTTTGCCATACGCTCCATAGAGTAACTAATGAAGTTGGCTCGAATCTCTTTATTTTCAATTATAAGAGTATTTACCATCCATATATATGCATACGAAACATCCATTTAAGATAAACAGGCATTGTGAATAGTCACTAGATTATCTGTTAGTATAGCCCATGAAACACAGGAACGACTGAAACTGCAACTATATACTTTTATATCATAAGCAAAGGCAGAGCATGCCCTGATCAGACAAATACCGAAGCATTTGTCTAATCTGAGGGCACAGTCTGTTTACAAAGTCGTAGAAAAGTGTGTCGATGAACAAAAGGTTTATTAAACTTGAACGTAAATTTGTCATTTTTTTTTTTTTCTATATGCATGTACCATTTCAACAGAAATTTAAAGGCAGCTACTATACCAACTACCTTATCTGGGTGCACACTGTTTGCAGAATCATAGAAATGTGTGTTTATGAATCAACCCTTTCCCTCGTACAAACTTGCATTCATGCATCTGCAAACAGCGCAGACCCAGATCAGACAGCTCCTATTGGAGCCGTCTGATCAGGGTCTGCTCTGTTTACTAATGTAATCTGACAAATCTGTCCCCATACTCCTCAAAACGGCCACAATGTAACACCTTTCATACCTCATCACAACTAAGTTATCCATGGATATCCAGTAGGCACTGAGATTTGTAGTACAGGGAAAGGGTCAAGAGGTTAACCCCACTATAAATTTACCAGTGAGATCATTACCTACTTTTAGCAAGATTAAGATTCTCTCTGTCTCCCAGTCCGACTAGAACCAGGGTCTGTCCCATGCAATATCTGTATTGTAATACTTTACTATATACATGTATAACATCATGCACTTATAATTCACAATATTTTTGTATGTGTCAAGTAAGTAGATTTCATACCTCAAACTATATATATTATTACAATATTAAAGCATACATGTAATTGTTTTAACCAAACGCATTATGTAGTGAAAAGGGTTAACCATAACAATTAAAAAACTCTACTATATGTTTCATACTAATAATGCGTTCTACACACATGGACAATATGGAATGCATTAAAAGGTATCCCCAATTAAAGGATTTACCTTATAAAAAATGGAGTACACTGGATCTTATAAAATGTTCCATATATCATCTGATCATTCTTTGTGAGTTTGTGAGTTGGGTTTTAAGTAATAAAAAAAGAATTTGATTTTGATTTTACTGAGTCAGATGGAGACCCATTAGAAGCCATTAATGAATCACTTTTGGGACGTCTTTTGCCTTTTTGCTATCAATTCATCCATATTCTCAGCGAGCTCTTTCTTAGCAGAGGCTTTTAGTTTCAGATCCTGAAATGTCTTCTTTTCCTGAATAACGTCTGATATATCCCCAGCTTACAATATTGGGGATTGAGTTAATCTTTGCCCGTGAAATTGCCTCGATAAATTGATGTTTACTACACTTAGAAGAGAGGCAACGACCAACCACCTTACCAATAACAGCGAGACCAGCACACCCAAGAGATCCAGCCTGAGGGCCTATTGTAACTGGGATAGCCACAATTGTTGATAAAATCCCCAATCCTCCAATGCCCAGACCAGCACCAACACACGTTAGAGTGGTGTCAAACCCTCCTATAAATAAAGCACACTGGTTGTCGAATTTCGACAACTTTTTTTAACCTGTTTTAGAATGATCTAAGGCCTACACAAGAAAATAAAAAAGGAACTCCCCAAATTCGTGGGTGTCCCATGGTGCACCAGAGGTGGAATTTTTCTACAACTAATTTCTATTTAGACATTTGGTTGTCCAAATATATATGTTGGCAAAAACTATGGAAAGAAAAATATAAACCGTCCAAACAACTTTCCAAACAATGGGAATACGTTACGAGAAGTATCTACCTACCCACATACTACTAGAAAATGCATACGATAGCAATCTTGATCCAGATATCTTCAAAGTAGACTATCTAGCAGGACACCAAGGAAAAACAATCTCCATCCGCTAGAAGGACTGCATGTATTTGTAGACGATTGTACATGTATTTGGATATCTACGTCCTGAAGAATATTTGTACGTGGAAATGTATCTTGCACAACAGGAGAAAATGGTACCGCAAAAAGTATAGTTGCGAAAGTTCTATATACAACAAAGGATTCTTTCAGACAATATACAAAAATAAACATCGTCCACACAATATCCTACAAATCCCAAGCGCCAAGTACCAAAGAATGGAAACAAACACAGATAGCAAAGCACTCTGAGTATGGAAAGCAGCCAACAAGGAAGAGCCTATGGCAGTATTCATTGCAAAAATAGATATATTCGAGATTCCAATAGAAGACCTATAAAAAGAACTTCCATCCGAGAGCATGGTGACTTTGTATCCGCAATGGGAGAAGATACCAATACAATTCTCGACAACACAGACACTGTAGGAAACCATGTATGTACATGGATATCTACCAATGGTGCAGAAAATACAACACGAACAAAAATTTTCAACAAAGTTGTTTCCAATTTCGAAGCAGGAGAAGTTCTAGAGAAATTAGGAGGACACCTTGCACACTATGCAGATTTTCCCAACAAACATCTACGAAAAACCTTTCTACATACAGATGTACAATCCAGAGGTTGCAATAGAATAGAAGTATCCATATATGCAACAGAAGGAGAAGATACACCAGAGGAATACATTGAAGTCTTGGATACAATACACACAGAAAACAGTTGTACAACCGCCTTCCAATCAGGGAGAACCTTGTCGAGAAACTAGATAGATGCCTAGTATTTTCCAACCGAGAACAGAGAGAAATATTTGTAGCTTGGTATGCCCATACAAAAACAGGAAGGATATCTGGAATTCGTATACATCCTACAGAAAAAAAGCAGACACAGACAAAACATGGGAAAAACCAATACAATGGGCAATACGAGATTTTGGATTCCGGGCTTGCCCTATATTTTGAATAGAAATACTATCCACAAAGAAAGACAATGTAGATGTATCTCCACTACGCTGCTTAACACAAAAAGTCCCATCTCTTGTATATTTCTTGCAGCAAGGAAACGACCTACAGAAATATTTACATGTGAAGACCATAGAAAACTTCCTCCAGAAATAAAAACAGTATCTTGGATGTGGAAGAAAATGAAGTGCCATGCTATTGGAGTGGACAACAGTATATTGGAAATACAAGAAATGGAAAAAATTGCAAAAGATAGAACAATATCCATGCATGCTTTCTACAAAGAAAAGGCAACAAAGACTATTAGAACTAAAAGATGCCTAAGACACAGAGAAATGGAAAAGAGCTGTAGAAGAAAACAAAATATACCAAAAAGAAGTACACCAAAATGAAATAGAAAAAATAGAGAAGTTTCTAGAGGCAAGAAATAGGTGCAAATAAGAAAAGGAAAGAACCTTTGCAGAAGTATATACAGGCATCCGAACAAAAGATATATCCAAGGTGTTTTCTTTGCCACGAGAGAACTACAAAATACTAGGATACACATACTATAGGAAATACTTCGATACTACAAAAGTAATTCTAGATTTTGGAGATGTAGTATATGCAACCAAAGGAATACAAAGAGTGCTAGATTTTTGTTTGGAGTACTTTCTAGAGAAAAAAAGATATATTCTATCTACCAAAATATCTGGGTACACTGGAAATAGAAATACAAGAACACATACAATTCAAGACAAAACAAGGAAAAAAACTACAATCCTAGCAAAAACCAAGACTTGGCAATTCTAGAAGAGACACAAAAAGCTGTAGATTTTGGATTTTGTGTCTACTATATACAATATGGAACTTGTGTACAAAAATACCAGTCTTCTATATTTTCCATACAACGAATTTGCTATAGAAGCAGAAAATACAAAAGAATATGCAACAAGTTTGGAATATCAACAAGAAATTGCAAAGAAACATGTACAAGGTAGAATTCTTTGTAGAGTAGATAGCAAAAAGGCAAAAGAATGGATGGGTTGGAACTTGGAATAATTTTATGCTGTTGGGTATAGAAACGGTCTACTATTTTCTATTTCTGGTGGATATATAGTAGTGTAGATATATAGTAGTGTAGTTCTATTTCTCTGCCACAATTGTTGCAAGTCTATCCTTTCTTTTGTTTGGAGTTGTTCGAATCTTCCCGAGTCTGCAATGCAAAAGTTCTACTCCTGGTGCTATTTTTTCTGCAACTTCTTTTTCTGAAGTTGTTGGACTTGGTACGTCCAGTGTTTAGGCTAGAATCCTAACTCTATGGGTCATTTTGACCCATTATCACTCAAAACAGTGGGTCATTTTCTAAATCAGTGGGCCAATCTACATATCACTACAGTAACTTAATAAAATAGGCCCTAAAAATCAGTGTGTGCAGCACTGAAGATTGCCAGTCTGCTCAATTGAACTGACAGACAGCTTATGGTCATTGCTCTCTATGTGTCTAGTGATCGTACTAACTTGTACGAAAATTGTCTGTTCCAATTGAAAATGCATTAGAGCTCTTTGTGTTTATGCACAACTTACAAAAATTCTATTTTTTCACCATTGTAACTTCGTAAGTAAGCCAGGATGCGTAGGTCGAGAGTCATTTTGGTTGGAACTTTCTGGTACATGTATTCTCGCCGATTGACGATGACGGCGCATCTTTTTAGCTCACCAGAGCACAAAGTGCTCAGGGTGAGCTTTTGTGATCGCCTGATGTCCGTCGTCTGTCGGCGTTTGTCGTGCGTCGTGCGTCGTGTGTCGTGCGTCGTCAACAATTTGAACTTTAAAAGTCTTCTCCTCTGAATCTACAGGGTTCTCAGCTTTCATCTTTGGCACATAGCATCACCTATAGGTCCTCTACAAAAGTTATATAAATTATGTCCCTGGAGTCAAAATTGGCCCCGCCACGGTCCCAGGGGTGGCCAGTTTTTTCTAGCTGACTGTTGTTTTCTGTACAAGTAGCAGAATGCTGGGCTCACTTAGGTTAGGCATGGGGAAAACTTCAAAAATCTTCTTGTCAAAAACTACATGTCACAGAGCTTAGATATTTGGTGTATATATTTACTTAGTATACCTTATTGACATTGGTAAATATCATAGTTCTGAGGTTAAAATTGGCCCTGCCCTGTTGGTTATACTTTAAAATATTATTTTACACTATAAAGGTTCCTCTGAACTAGAGGGATTGAGGTCACTCCATCTGTGTTGCATAATCACTGAATAGGTCAAGTTCCTGGTCAAAATTCTATCATGTTGTCTGCTTCAGAATTAGTCTCGGTTTGTTCACAGTTTCAACCAATTCCCTCATAGGATATTTTCAGAATCTGCCTCTTGAAAAATTTCAGAATTGTGTATATTTGAAACCATTGTGATAAATAGAGCATTTACTCCTATGGAGAAAATGCTCTATTTATCACAATGGTTTCATAAAGTGACTATTATACCTCTTTGAATAAATCAACTGATAAGGAGCATTAATTAGAGAAAAGGAAAATTTCAGAATTGTGTAGATTTGAAACCATGGTGATAAATAGAGCATTTAAGCCTATGGAGCAAATGTTCTATTTATCACAAAGGCTTTTTTCAGATCCTACCTCTTTGAATAAATCTACTGATAAGGAGCATTAATTATAGAAAAGGAAAATTTCAGAATTGTGTAGATTTGACACCATTGTGAAAAATAGAACATTTACTCCTATGGAGCTTTTGCTCTATTTATCACAATGGTTAGCAAATGCTCTATTTATCACAAAGGCTTTTTTCAGATCCTACCTCTTTGAATAAATCTACTGATAAGGAAAATTTCAGAATTGTATAGATTTCAAACCATTGTGATAAATAGAGCATTAAATTTTGCTCTATAGGAGTAAATTAACTCATATACAAACCACATATAAAGTTACATACCGGTCTGTGTCAGATCAGAATCCAAACTGTGTGCTAATTTTGGTCAAGTCATGCTAAGCAGTGATAGGGTTGTCATCTGTTAGAAATGTTGTCTGCTTATTCAAAGAGGTAAATCTGGGTCTACTCTATTTTGCAAATGCGTGAAAACATGTTTATATGAGGAAAAGGGTTAATTAGAGAAAAGGAAAATTTCAGAATTGTTCAGATTTGAAACCATTGTGATAAATAGTGCATTTACTCCTATGGAGCAAATGCTCTATTTATCACAAAGGGCAAATGCTCTATTTATCACAATGGTTTCATAAAGTGACTATTATACCTCTTTGAATAAATCTACTGATAAGGAGCATTAATTAGAGAAAAGGAAAATTTCAGAATTGTGTAGATTTGAAACCATTGTGATAAATAGAGCATTTACTCCTATGGAGCAAATGCTCTATTAATCACAAAGGCTTTTTTCAGATCCTACCGCTTTGAATAAATCTACTGATAAGGAGCATTAATTATAGAAAAGGAAAATTTCAGAATTGTGTAGATTTGAAACCTTTATGATAAATAGAACATTTATTCCTATGGAGCTTTTGCTCTATTTATCACAATGGTTAGCAAATGCTCTATTTATCACAAAGGCCTTTTTCAGATCCTACCTCTTTGAATAAATCTACTGATAAGGAGCATTAATTAGAGAAGATGAAAATTTCAGAATTGTGTAGATTTAAAACCATTGTGATAAATAGAGCATTTGCTCCATAGGAGTAAATTAACTCATATACAAACCACATATAAAGTTACATACCGGTCTGTGTCAGATCTGAGTTCAAACTGTGTGCTAATTTTGGTTAAGTCCTGCTAAGCTGTGATAGGGTTGTCATCTGTTAGAAATGTTGTCTGCTTATTCAAAGAGGTAAATCTGGGTCTACTCTGTTTGCAAATGCGTGAAAACATGTTTATATGAGGAAAAGGGTAAATTAGAGAAAAGGAAAATTTCAGAATTGTGTAGATTTGAAACCATTGTGATAAATAGTGCATTTACTCTTATGGAGCAAATGCTCTATTTATCACTAAGGCAAATGCTCTATTTATCACAATGGTTATTATCACCAGTTATTGTTAACAAGTTTTACTTTTCCATTTCCATAACAATTCCGTTTGTATAAATTGTTGAAATCACGATTTTTATACAATTTCTGCTTTGAAACAATCATCAGTACTCTAATTCTGAAGGGGTTCGAAACGTTCAGGTGTGAACTGGTTTTGTTACGAAACGTGCTCTACAAGAGTTGTCGTTCGTTTCTAAATACGCAATATATCAAGGAGTTGTTAGGTTATGCGTAGTAAATGTAATGGAAAATGAAACTTTTCCACATATTTTTTGTGCGATATATTATGCTTTCCAAGTTAACGGTCGGTAAACGTTCGGTATTGGACTTAGAAAATATTTATAATAAAGCAAATCATCCCAGAAAGCTTGCCATTATAATTAAACAGAGAAAGGGTCAAATAACACCCCACAAAACAGGTGTCCAGTTTTGTTTAGAAACATACATGTAGTTGAAACTTTAAAAATCTTTCCCTCTGGTGAGCGATTTCAGGGCCATCATGGCCCTCTTGTTTCTGTTTCTTGGCTGCCGATTTGCCAGTAGGGGAAAAGGACAGAAATGACTTTTGCTGTTTTTCAGCAGACATTTTCAAATTACGACGATTCAGAGTAGAAAATCTAGTTTCGATTCACTGCAGCGCACGGAATAACAATCCGATTTGTTAATCATACAGGCGCTGTATTGTAAACGAGAACGTTATAAATCATGCGTCTGGGGTACAGGAAAAGATGTGGGCAGTGAATAATAGACTAAAACACGGACCGAGAGACGGATTTCGGCAATTTTTCGGGACGGAATGCGATGCGCCAAAATGACCCACGAAACTTTTTTTCATGCGCCATTTTTAATTATTCTGCGTCAATGACGCAGGGGCGCGGCCTAGCCTAAACACTGTACGTCCCTTTTCAAATATTAGTATTTTCGTTTTGTCTGTGTTTATCTTTAATCCCCATTCATTACAATATCCTTCTAGATCATTCAGCACTTTTTGCAGAGTCTCGGCTGTTTTAGCGCATAGCACACAATCATCAGCAAATAGTATCAAACAGATCTTCATATCTTCGACAGTAAATACATCTTCTATATTATGGTTAATATTTTGAAGAACATCATTCACAAAGAATAGGAAAAGTAAACTCGAGCTCGGGTCTCCCTATTTGAATCCCATATTTGAAGCAAAGAAATCAGATGTTTCGCCTTTCAATCGTATACATTGTTTTACAGCACTGTACATTGATTTGAGAGCATTTAGTGAGAATGATTTTTGCCAAAGAAAACGTCTATTTTGTTGAAGCACTTTTCGAAATCTGTAAATGCTGTATAAAGCTTTCTTTTTTTATTCAGTGTTTTTGTAATCATTGCATACAATATGAAAATGCAGTCTGTTGTAGATTTTTTTCTTTTGAAAACCAAATTGATTCTTAATTATAAGTTCTTCATTTTGAGCCCATTTTGTTAACCTGTTTAATAAAAGCTGGGAGTATATTTTTGCTAGTATGTTTATTAGGCAAACACCTCTGTATTTTTATACGCCCACCTTATAAAGGTGGTCGTATATTGGCGTGGCCCTGTCCGTCCGTCCGTCCATCCGTTCGTTCGTTCGTGCGTTCGTTCGTTCGTCCGTCAACATTTTGTTTGTCCGCAGTTTTCTCGGAAAACTATTTGACAGATATTAATGAAACTTCACACAAATGTTTAATGCATCAAGATCTGAAGCTGAGTTGATTCTGAGGTTCATTTGATTTTTCATTTCAGAGTTATGGCCCTTGTCCTTAAAAAATGCAAATAGTTTGTCCGCTGTTTTCTGGGAAAACTATATGAGAGATATTAATGAAACTTCACACAAATGTTTAATGCATCAAGATCTGAAGCTGAGTTGATTCTGAGGATCATTTGATTTTTCGTTTCAGAGTTTTGGCCCTTGTCCTTAAAAAATAATGCAAATACATGCAAATAGTTTGTCCGCTGTTTTCTGGGAAACTATGTTTTGGGAAAACTGTTTGACAGATATTAATGAAACTTCACACACATGTTTAATGCATCAAGACCTGAAGCTAAGTCAATTCTGAGGTTCATTTGATTTGTTGTTTCGGAGTTATGGCCCTTGCACTTGAAAGAAATAATGCAACTTTTTCATTTGAAATGATATTTACTTCAAATTTTTTTATATGGTTAAACCTTAATATGAATTTTCACATATATTGCGAAGTCATTTTATTCTAAAGTTATGGTCCTTGAACTTTGTGTGTTCATTGCTTTGTTTGTCGGTCAGCTTTTAGTTTGTCTCTTGTTTTCTGGGAAAACTATTAAAATGACATAAATGAAACTTAACAGAAATGTTTTAAGCAACAAAATCTGAAGCTGAGTTTATTTTGAGGTTCTTTCAGTTTGTCTTTACAGAGTTATGGCCGTTTCACTTTTCAAAAATCTGCAAATATGAGGATTAGCTGTAACTTTTTTATTTAATAAGATATTCACTTCAATTTTTTTTAAAATAGTATCACCTTAATATGGAAATCAAGATCTGAAGCACAGATTAGAAAATGTCAACACTTATAAGGCATGTTGAAACAGAGAAAGTTTGCAAGTGGGCGTATTATGTACCGTATGCGGTACTCTTGATGTGGATTGTCTACATTTCCACCTTTTAAATATAGGAACTGTGACACCTTCTCCCCACTGTTCTGGGTATTCACCATCTTCAAAAATTCTGTTATACAGTTTATGTAAAAATGGTGCAATGGTTTGGTATGAGCATTTGATTATTTCGACTGGTATATTAATTCTGTTCCATTACTTTTGTTGTTTTTCTGTGAGTTTACTGCTTGCTTTATTTCCGACATTGTTATTTCAGCATCTAAGAATTCGTTATCGATTGTTTGGTTAATGTTTGTATCATGGTGCCTGCTTTCTTCACAATACAGGGTTTTGAAATGTTCATGTAATTGTTCTTTGCTCAGGTTATTGCTTTTAGGAGTTTTCTTTTTTTACTGCTGTTTGATTTTTTCCCAGAATTGTTTTGGGTTTCTTTTTGCTATGGCTTGCATGTTTTTTCCCTCTGTGTTTTTGTATTTTCTTTTTTCTTGATGTTTTCTTAGGTTGCATTGTTATTTAGCATATAAGAAGTCTTGTTTATTTTCATCTGATTTATTTTTAGCTCATCTGGCACAAAGTGCCAAGGTGAGCTATTGGGATGATCCTATGTCCGGCGTCATGCGTATGTGCGGTGTGCGTCGTGCGTACGTGCGGGCGTCAACAATTTACTAAAACATCTTCTTCTCTGGAACTACAAAGCCAAGAGCTTTGATATTTGGTATGTAGCATGATCTAATGGTCCTCTACTAAGATTGTTCAAATCATGACCCCTGGGGCAAAAATGGCCCCACCCCAGGGCTTATCAGTTTTCATAGGAAAATATTTAAAATTCTTCTTCTCTGAAACTGTAAGGCATAGACCTTTGGTATTTGGTATGTAGCATCATCTAATGGTCCTCTACTAAGATTGTTCAAATTATAACCCCCAGGACAAAAATGGCCCCGCCCCGGGGCTTATCAGTTTTTCATAGTAAAATCTTTAAAAATCATCTTCTCTGAAACTGTAAGTTATAGACCATTGATATTTGGTATGTAGCATGATCTAATGGTCCTCTACAAAGATTGTTGAAATTATGACCCCTGGGCCAAAAATGGTCCCGCCCAAAAGGCTTATCAGTTTTTCATAGGAAAATCTTTAAAAATCTTCTTCTCTGAAAATGTAAGGCATAGACCTTTAGTATTTGGTATGTAGCATCATCTAATGGTCCTCTACTAAGATTGTTGAAATTATGACCCCCAGGACAAAAATGGCCCTGCCCCAGGTGCTTATCAGTTTTTCATAGGAAAATCTTTAAAAATCTTCTTCTCTGAAACTGTAAGGCATAGACTTTTGATGTTTGGTATGTAGCATGATCTAATGGTCCTCTACTAAGATTGTTCAAATTATGACCCCTGGGCCAAAAATGGCCCCACCCCGGGGCTTATCAGTTTTTCATAGGAAAATATTTAAGAATCTTCTTCTCTGAAAATGTAAGGAATAGACCTTTATTTGGTATGTAGCATCATCTAATGGTCCTCTACTTGTCATGGAGAGGACATGTGAATCCAATTATAGTTTTCCAGCTGATTGATTTTTTTTCCAAATTATACCCCTTTGTTTAAAAGTTTTGTGTTGGTCTGTCTGTTGACTTTTATTCTGCAGCCTTTCTAAGTAACCGCTGACTTGAATCCAATGAAACTTGACATGATGCTTTATCATAAAGAGGACTTGCACATCATATACTTTTCCAGTTCAGTGATTTCCTTACAGACTTATGCCCCTGTTTATGATTTTTGTGTTGGTTGGTCTGTTGACTTTTGTTTCTGCGCGGTTTCTCAGTAACTGTTTATTAGAATTCAATGAAACTCAACATGATGCTTTATCAAAGAGGACATATGCATTCAATTATAATTTTCCAGCTCATGATTTACTTACAGAGTTAAGCCCCTTTGAATTTTGGTCTATCTGTCAGTCTGTTTACTTTTTTCTGCACATTTTCTCAGCAACTGCTCACAGGAATCCAATGAATCTAGACATGAATGATGCCTTGTCATAGAGAGGACATGTGTATCCAATTAAAGTTTTCCAGCTGATTGATCTTATTATCCCCTGCCAAAGGCAGAGGGATATTGTTTTGGGTTTGTCTGTCCGACCGTCCTTCTTTCCATCCATCTGTCCTTCTGTCCGTCAGTCCTTCCATCCGTCCGGTTTCAGTCCGATGTCATATCTCTGTAAGGGATTGACAGAATTCCATGCAACTCAACATGAATATTTGTTATCACTGGGGCATCATTCCCTTGTATTACTTTTCTAGATCGCTTGTGGCATTTAGGAGTTATGGCCCATTTATATGCAAAAATGACATATTTTTTTCCGTCTGATGGTATATCACTGTAACAAACTGACAGAATTTAGTGAAACTAGACATGAATATTTGTTATCACTGGGGTATCGTTCCCATGTATTACTTTTCCAGATCGCTTGTAACATTTAGGAGTTACTGCCCTTTGGTTTGCAAAAATCACATATTTTTTCCGTCTGATGCCATATCTCTGTAACGGATTAACAGAATTTAGTGAAACTTGACATGAATATTTGTTATCACTGGATCATCGTTCCCATGTACTACTTTTCCAGGTCGCTTGTGGCATTTAGGAGTTATTGCCCTTTTATAAGCAAAAATGACATTGTTTCCTGTCCAATGCTATATATCTCTAACGGATTGACAGAACTCAATGAAACTTAACCTGAATATTTGTTATAACTTGGGCATTGTTCCCATGTATCACTTTTCCAGACCGCTTGTGGCATTTAGGAGTTATAGCCCTTTGATATGCAAAAATCACATATTTTTTCCGTCCGATGACATATCTCTGTAACTGATTGACAGAATTCAGTGAAACTCGACAAGAATATTTGTTATCACTGGGGCATCGTTCCCATGTATTACTTTTCCAGATTTTGTGGCATTTAGGAGTTATTGCCCTTTTATAAGCAAAAATGACATTTTTATGCCCCCGTTGACGATAGTCAGGGGGCATTATGTTTTGCACATGTCCGTCCGTCCGTCCATCCCTCTGTCCGTGTGTCACGCTTTTAGGTGCAGTTGGTTGTCACAGTTTTTCAAGTGTTATAAGTCAGTAATTTCTACACTTATACACATGACACTTCACATACACATCAATTACTATCTGTGCTATCATTTGGCACCCCATCCATGCTGCCCGCAAGCCCAAGGTCGAGGTCAAATGACTTGGAAATTTTATGTGCAGTTGGTTGTCACATTTACGTGCAGTTTTTTGTCACTGTTTTTTCATTGTCTTATATCTCCCTAACCACTGTAGCTATTGCCATGGAATTGCATATACACATTAAACACTTTCATTGCACACCCAGCCCATGCTGCCCACAAGCCCAAGGTCAAGGTCAAATGACTTGGAAATTTTACATGCAGCTAGGCAAGCACCTACACGGGGGCATCACTGTGTCTTACAGACACAATTTTCTAGTTTCCCATCCAATGCTACATTGTGTATATTTCTGTAACGGATTAACAGAATTCAATTAAACTCAACCTGAATATTTGTTATCGCCATGGTATCATTCCCATACATTACTTTTTCAGATGGCATGTGACTTTTAGGAGTTATACCCCTTTGATACACAAAAAATATATATTTATTGCCCTTATCCCCTACTGAAAGCAGTGGGATACTGTATTGCATTGAATACTGTTTTGGATTAAGTACTTGTATATGCTTTATACAGCGTTCATATTCATGCAGTGTCAAGATAAAATAGGCCTTATGATTCAAACAGTTCAGAAGCAGATCAGCAACCACGTCACCAATGCAACACCCAATCTGATATGTATTGATTCACCATATCAGAATAAACTGTAAAGTATATGCAAACTACAACTAATGCAAACCGTAATAGACTGGATCAGATACCACAGCGGAGACACGGCAGCCAGTCTAGGTCTACACTTTTTGTAATACAATAAGGCACATTTCCCCTTGCTGTGGCTCATTCAGTATCAAAACGTGTACACTGTTATTAAAGATTGCCGTAGAAAACAGTAATTTGGCCAAATATTCATAAAGTTGGTCAAAATATCTATTAAAGGTATTGGTATGCATCAAAGGTAAGTAAAACCTGGTTAAGCGATCCAGGGCTATCATGGCCCACATGTTTTAAATTGAAAATTGATTGTCGTTTGTTACTCTCACATACACCTCTGCGATGGGCTCATGCCAAGAATCTTGGCAAACACGATAGTTTATGTTTTATAGTCATCTTAGTCGCTAGTTTACGAGTATATCAAAATATCCTGAAACGAGAATAAATAGCTTTTATTTTATCATAAAATTGATAATACAGTTTAATTTCAGAGAATATTTGATGACCTATTTTCATGCCGCTTTACGTAAACAAAAAAATGGAATGATGTCTGCTCAATATTTCGAAAACAGTCTCTACAAACTGTAGGTTCCGAACTTCTTATAAGGGAACTGAAATTCTGCTATAACCCCAAAGGACACACAACATACTGGGAAATCCCAGTCTTTTGCTTTTCTTCTATTGAACTGTCAATGAAACACACAAAACAATTTACAATTTGCATGAGAGCTAGTTTCATTTCGGACTTCTTTCTGAGCCAACTACAGAGGTAAATGTAATGTAACCAGGTGTAAGAAAGTGAGCTTTTTCATATGACAGTCACGTTTGTGGGGGTATTAATTATCTTCAGTGATAGTTCTAGTTAAATCTAGAAATCTAAGTGAAAACATGTAGTTCTAGATCTTTGAAATAAAGACCCAAAGTGAAACAAAACACCAATTTCTAATATAGTTGGGCATCCAGCTGAGGAAAATGTGTCGAGCCATGGCATGAAATAGTAGAATTTGGCATGCACTGGATATGTAATATTTGATATCTATGTATTCAGAAACTGCCCCATGCCACCTGAAAATTTGCCCTGGTTTCTCTTAATTAGGTCAAAGGTCAACTAAGTGCATATTTTATATACGTTATTTGAGAAATCATCATATCTTTATCAATTTTAGGTGTAAAATAACAAATATGGTACCAAAATGAAGGTTATACACTGGCCTTTAATTTGAAATTACTTTGTGTAAAATATATTATTTGAATATTCATGAATATTAATGAGAACATCCAAAAACAGTAAAAAGAATATTAAAATCAACATGTAACGATGATACATGTTGTCATTTCTTCGCCATTTTTGCTATTTAACAAGCATAAATGACATCAAAATAAATGTTAGACAGAATGCTACTGGAACAAACAACTGCATGCAGTCATACCAGCTATAAATTATGCACAAGTACTTCTTAAAGTAAAGTGGGTGGGGTAAATGAACACTAAAACAAAACTTTCATTTCTGTTTAAAGTAACTAATTAATTCACTATATTTGTATGGATATTTGCTGGTTTGGTACATTAACACCATCGCGAACACATGTTAGTGTGCTTTTTAAAGCTGCTTTGAAGCATTTACGGTGAATCGATTTGCACTTGGTTTTGCACTTGGTTTAATGCATGCATCAGGTGCAGTTGGTACATTTCCAAACCATGTATAAGGGTTCTGCACCATCTTGCTATGCGTTAGTAGCGATAATTTCTGTATATATCGGCTCAGATCCATATACCAGCTTGATAGTTTGCTCTAGCAATTTTCAGTTCTAGTGCATCCTTTGTTGGTGGAAGCAGTTCAAGTGTTTTCTTAACCTTAACCATATAGTGAAATGCTTGCATCATCAATGGATTCTCCATTGGCATCAAACGTCATGCACCTCTTCAAATATCTGAAAGCAGATCAGGCATGTAAAATATTTCTTCCAACAGGTCTTATTTCCGATTCCAGTGAAAGCAAGGGTTGCCTCACATCCAGTTATTGCATGAAACCCACAAATGTTCCGGCAGACATCTTGAGATAACTTGCGGAAAATACAATTTTGTTTTCTTGGAGGTTCCAGCCCCCTTCCAGACTTCAATGCCTTATAAAGGTCCAATATGGTATACCAGTACAAGCAATACATCAAAATATTGTCATTTGACAACTATCCAGCCTTAACCCTGTCTAGCAGCATCCAAGCCTTGAAGGCATTAGAGACAATCCATGTATCCACCTCGTCATGATTTGATGACAGATGGGACACCTCATGTCTGCACTTGCCTTGAATGACGGTATTCCTATGCATCTGTTGAATACTGCAGTACTAGTATACTACATCAACTTTGTATTTGTGGCTTCTTCTTCTGCTTCTTATTTTGTTGAGCTTGGCCGCTTTAAAGCAAGCTACTCGCACCATTGTGATATGCATATAGGTGAGGGAGTGTCCAACGTTCAAATTGAAAAACACCCAACAGGTTAAAACATTGCAAACAGAAGAATATTACATGACAGCTGAGATCCCAGTCTGGAAAGTTGGGAGCTATCACCCGATGTTATGGTAGCTTGTTCCAGATGATATTGACAGCAGAGTGAAAGCCATATTCCCTCATGAACTTGGTCCTGCAAAAGCATGGAAAGAATCTTAAGGAGTATCCTCTTGTAGGTGCACCGTGAGGGCGTCAGATGGTGGGGTGTCAGCGGCAACAGAATCATTTACGGACATATAGCACATCGCGGCCTTTACTTTGTTCTGCCTCTGAGCAAATCATGTTGAGCATGGCACAAACGCTGCGTCTTCTGCAATAATTCAAATACCAAATCTGGTAGCTCTATGTTGGACCATCTCCACACGATTTGTCATAGCCTTGGTATGTAGGTCCAAAACAGAGGATGTGTACTCAACCTGCAGACTGATCCTGGGGTTTGTAACATTCCTCCTTGGTTGACTTTTGGCAGGATCCAAGGTTCCTACTTAGAAAGGCTGTGGATCAGTTTTCTTTATGACCATATCGACATGGGCTTTCCAAGATAATTTCCCAAGGTAGTTTGCCTTCTTTGTTGTCTTCAGTCTCTTGCTATGAACAGTATGATTGGTCTCTTTGTGTGTCCGCTTGTTGATGATAAGCACTTATCTGCATTGAACCCAGTCTCTTCCCTTTCCTATAGACTGTCGATGTCATTCTAGACGACATCTGGATCTGCTATTGACTCGGCACAAAAGTGATGCGTCAGCAAAGAGTCGACAGGGAGAGCATAGGAATTCTGTGTGACATCATTGCCTATGAGGGAAAGGAAAGACTGAGAACGGCACATTGATGAACATCGGTACTGACTCTGGGAAACACATTCCAGTGTGATTAGTTGGATATAATTAAGCATTTTGCCACTACACATCATAGTGTTGACTGTGCTTAAGCAACAGGTGTCTAGAGATACAGGCCAGTAAAAGGGTTATTCTGGACCATTTGTTTTGTAAATAAGATTAACGTGATAGTCTTCAAATCACTGGGGACTTTATCCTGATTGAGAGGCCTGGAAGATCACAGCAAGAGCAGGAGCCAGAGAATGTGCCACTTCTTTCAAGAACCTTAATAAGATGGTAGCTTTGTGCAAACACTATTTATCGTGACATGAATAGGAAGGGTATCCGAATAAGGCACAATGAAGAGATATGTCCTCATGTGTAAAGACAGAGAACTAGTGGTTCTGTATTTTAACATTGATTTGTGTATCAACATCGTTAATGTCATCATTCTTCAGTGGGGTTACTCCCGAGCTGTCACATTTCTTGTTCATAACAAAAGTGTAGAGCTTCTTACAGCCGGTGTCTGTCCCTAGGTCAATCACATACCAATGATGAGCTTCCTTACACTTCTTCTTTGCAAGTTGTCTGTATCTCCTTGTATATACCCAGTTCTTCTGTACCTTGGTCCTCATCACTTTTTTGTATGCACATTTCTTCTTTCGTGAGAAATGACGGGTAGTGGAGTTGCACTGTGGCTGGTGGATTAACTTAGAAGGGACCACTAGTTTGAGGCCGGCTGTGCACATTTTTCTGAATATATCCATTAGAGTACAGATTGGTGAAGGGGCTGATTTGCCAACTGTGCTGCAAACTCAGTCATCTTGATGGGTCATAGAGCATGCGTTAGCCTCCTTCCACAGGTTGACAAGATGTGGAATAGGCTTCCTTCGTGAAGGAAATATATTTTAGTCAGTACTATGACATGCTCACTTACTCCAGGCAGTTAGGTATATCTGTTTAACTAGTGATCCTTTGTGGCAATTACATATAGAGTGTTGTCATCGCGGATATGGAAGGTTACTCATATCCAGTGGCACTGAATATGTCTATGAGTTCATTGTTGAGTGAGAGTGGGCACCTATGGCCAGTAACTGTTAAAATGGCCAATCAATTTCCTGCAAATGTCGAAAAGGTTTTCTCATAAGTGCTGCTGGTGTAAGTAACATATCAATTCATTATGTAAAATCATCGCCATACTCACCAGGAGCTATGCCGTTTCAATCACTAGTGATACAGACAGCTAATATAAGTTGTGTACAACCAAACAGACCATTATTACACTGAGACTATGGCAATAAGGGAATAATATTCTGGCATTTTTATTATCAACTCTAAATGATACATCTCCGCGAAGAGGTACATCTGCGTGAAGAGGTACTATAACTTGCACAGATTTGCATCAAATTTATAATTATACTGTATGATAATGTACTGTAAACATTTAAAACGATGTTTTCCGAACTTGCAATCATCACAGGTCACTCAAATCTTCCTTAAATGTTCAATAAAGATTTCTATACTTACTGTGGAGATATTGTTAAGAAATTAAATGCAAAACTAAGTGTCAAAATTGTCAAAATTACGGTTATTGTATACTATATAGAGATTTTATTACATTTTTGCACTCATTTGACCTTTGACCTAGTTTCTGACCTTCAAAGTGGGTTTTGGCACTGGCATGGACCAGAACCACAAATGATAAGTATCTGGCAACACAATTATGGTATTCAAACATTTCTACTAAAAAATGCCATGGACCTCGAAAAATAAGCGATTTTTTACACTTCGGATTGCCAACTAATAGTGTGCAAATGAAAACTACATGTAACCGACTGTAAGATCTAGGCTCGCCACTGTTTTGCTTTCAGCGAATAGATTCCCACTTAGTTAAATGTTCTGGAATTTGGGCTGTCTAAAGACAAAATATTCTAGTAAAATATGCTGTCAATGCATTGCTTTTTGATGACGTTGACAAGTTGATGACGTAAATTTACAGGATGATCAGACTGTTCCCGTGACAACATAAATATGACTACATAAATTGTGACATCATGAATATGACTATCTTAAAGCGTTTCTATTATGACACGCCGTGAACATTAAATTTTGGTTTTCCAGATACATGGTCTAGATTCTGTTTAGCTCATAATTTTATTACTTGAATTTCAAAATAAATACAATGTAAGCAAAAAATGGCTTTTTGAAAATTTTTGCTCTGAAATAATTTTTATATGCACATGCCTATTGTGGGTAATGAGCGCTACGCCATTGTGCAGATACGTTTGCATGAAGGCAAAAATTCAGAAAATCACTTTCGGCTCAGTAGCTTTTTTTATGAAAGAGAAATGGTGAACAACTTTGTTGTATCAGATATTGTTGATATCTTGCAAGGGGAAATAATTATGTCTCCCCCCATATTTATATGGGGGAGACATATTGTTTTCGTGAGAGTTGTCCGTCTGTCTGTCTGTCCGTCCGTCCGTCCGTCCGCACTCACCAAAGGGTAGTTGTGTGACTTTTTCTAACTAGTCCCACAAGTAAAATCATTAACCTGGCCATCTCTTGTGACATTAACCTGGCCATTTCTTGTGACATTAACCTGGCCAGTTGTGGGACATAGGGTTAGGGTTAGGGTTAGCTTCCAGATCATTCTTTTCCAAAGTTAGAGCCAAAAATAGTTTTTCTTGTGGGACTAGTCACACAAGAAAAGATCAAAGGAAAAAGTCACACAACTACCCATTTGTTAGCATGTCCGTCTGTCTGTCCGTCACACTTTTTGTCCGGACGATAACTTCAATATGCCTGATGCCAGTTGATTGAAACTTCATATATGGAAAGAGCATAATGAGAGGAAGTGTCATGCACAAGGTCCATAACTCTGGCTTCACTAATAAAGGAGTTATTGCCCCTTGTAAAAAAAATTAGCACTTTTTTGTCCGGACGATAACTCCTATTTGGCACATGGCATTGGAATGAAACTTCATATATGGAAAGATCATGACGAGAGGAAGTGTCATACACAAGGTCCATAACTCTGGCTTCACTAATAATGGAGTTATTGCCCTTGTAAAAAAAAATCACAATTTTTTGTCTGGACGATAACTCCTATATGGCTCATGCCATTGGATTGAAACTTCATATATGGAAAGATCATGACAAGAGGAAGTGTCATACACAAAGTCCATAACTCTGGCTTCATTAATAATGGAGTTATTGCCCTTGTAAAAATTTTTCACAATTTTTTGTCTGGACAATAACTCCTATATGGCTCATGCCATTGGATTGAAACTTCATACATGGAAAGATCATGATAAGAGAAAGTATCATGTTTAAGGTCCATAACTCTTGTTTCACTAATATTGGAGTTATTGCCCTTTGTAAAAAATTCACAATTTTTTGTCAGGATGATAACTCCTATATGGCACATGCCATTGGAGTGAAACTTCATACATGGAAAGATCATGATAAGAGAAAGTGTCATGCATAAGGTCCTTAACTCTGGCTTCAATAAATTGAGAGTTATTGTCCCTTGTACATTTGTTTAACGCTTTCTTGTCCGGATGATAACTCCTACATGGCTCTTGCCATTGTATTGAAACTTCATACGTGGAAAGAGCATGATGAGAGAAAGTGTCATGAACAAGGGCCATAACTCTGGCTGCAATACTTTTGGAGTTATTGCCCTTTGTTACATTTTTTGTCTGATCAATAACTCCTGTTTGACTGATGCTATTGGAATGACATTTCATTAATGGAAAGAGCATGATGAAAGTAAGTGTTGTACACAAGGGCCATAAATCTGGTGTCAATATATTTGGAGTTATTAGCTGTTATCATTTTCTTCTTGAAAAATGTGGTGTGGAAAGCTCATAATGAGGGGAAGTATCAATCATCAAGTCCATAACATTTTTAGTGATTTCCCTTTACCTATTGTTTTTATTAGAGGGGAGACATCCGTTTTTATGACAAAAACCCCTAGTTGGATATACATTTTCAGATAGTGGTCTTTGGCATTCTCCAAGTTCACTTGTTTAGAATAAAAACTATTTGTCTACTCTATAAGTTATACAATTTTATTAAGTCACTCACCACTGTGGTTTGAATCCTGGTGTTGGTATTCAGATTTTCAATGTGAAGAAGCCTTCCAGCTGGCTTACAGTAGGTCAATTCTTCTACCTCTATGTTCTGTGCAGGAAACAATGCAGTTTGTTCTATGCACAGGAAAACCTGGTGTATTCCTCTACCTGTGGTCTAGGTCACTGTTACTAAAATTGCAAAATTATTTTCCACTCATTGTTAACAAATTTTGTGAACAGATACCTTGCATGCTAACAAAGTTTGGGATTGCAACTAGGGGGATGATCTGGGGTTGAGGTCAAAGTTACTTCTACTAAAGGTACATGAACATTGTATATACAATCAGTTTCTATTGAATCACTTCTTTTAGAAAAGATTTTGTGACCAGCTGGCTTGCAGCAGCTTAATTAGTGGTCCTACCTGATTTGTTAACCCATTCCCACTTAGGCTATTTTTAGATCTAACCCTTTTGATTAAATCTACCAAAAAGGAGCATTAACTAGAGAAAATATTTTTTTCAGAATTGTGTAGTTTTGAAACCATTGTGATAAATAGAGCATTTGCTCCTGTGGAGCAAATGCTCTATTTATCACAATGGTTTCACAAAGTGTCTTTTACAGAAGCGTCAAAAGGCGTCAATATGCGGGAATGGGTTAATGCACTGAAAAACCTCTTCCTCCAATTGTTATTAACTTACCGTAGCGATATAACTGAAATACTATTAGCCCTTTCCTCCATAAATGCACATTTCTACGCCTCTGTAATAGTGAATTCTTGAAACCATTGTGATAAATAGTTTATCACAATGGTTCAATACTACACAATTCTGACATTATCCTTTTCTCTAGTAAATGCTCCTTTAATTTTCGGTAGATTTACTCAGACGTTGTATCTAAAAATAGCCTATGAGGGAATGGGTTAAAACAACATAAATATCTGATACAAACAAACAAACAAACAAATTTGGTGCCTTGCATGCAGACACAAAGTTATTGCACCTTAGAAAACTGTCATTTATCAACCAAACCCTTTGTTGTGACTAAATTATTTTCATATCTCCTCTACAAGAGAAATGAATATGTTCTTAACCATTTACTCAATGAATATTCATGTAAGAAATATTGACATCATGAATAATAACTAGATGCATTTCCTAAATGGTATAATTATGAACTCATCAAAATTTTGGCCACAACAGAAACTGTAGAAATAGATCTATGTT
This sequence comes from Azorinus chamasolen, assembly GCA_963576725.1. Classification (NCBI taxonomy): domain Eukaryota; kingdom Metazoa; phylum Mollusca; class Bivalvia; order Cardiida; family Solecurtidae; genus Azorinus; species Azorinus chamasolen. The sequence continues at coordinate 65,699,048 of OY755235.1, read as the reverse complement.
ATTTCATAAAGCAAACAGAGAATGATCCTGATCAGAGGGCTCCTATATATAGGAGTTGTCTGGTCTGGGACTACTCTTTTTGCTAGGGTTTAGAAAGGTGTATTTAAAGAGTGAAAGGTTAACCATTTACTTTACTCAATAAATATGCCTTTCTATGTCTTTCCAAACAAAATAAACCCTGATCTGATGGCTCCTGTTATGAAAAAATAAAATTTTGACTCTACAGTTTCAGCTATGGTGAAACATTCCTGTGCTCACTTGCCATAATGACAATGAATCATTATCTACATGTAATTAATATTCATGATATTGTTATTTCTTACATGAATTTGCACCTTGTAAAACAAAAGCTTTTATTTGTGGATCTTATCTATAGATGTTTATTATACCCCCCTTTTGAAAAAATGGGGGTATATTGCTTTGCACATGTCGGTCGGTCTGTCGGTCGGTCGGTAGATCGATGGTTTCCGAACGATAACTAATAAACGACTTGGCCTAGAATCTTCAAACTTGCTGTGGTGGTTGGTCATGACAAGTAGATGACCCCTATTGTTTTTGAGGTCACTAGGTCAAAGGTCAAGGTCACCATGACCTAAAATGGTGAAATAGTTTCTGATCAATAACTGCTCAAGGGTTTGGCTTGGGATCTTCAAACTTGCTGTGGTGGTTGGTCATGACCACTAGATGACCCCTATTGATTTTGAGGTCACTAGGTCAAAGGTCAAGGTCACCATGACCTTAAATGGTTAAATGGTTTCCGATCAATAACTGCTCAAGGGTTTAGCTTAGAATCTTCAAATTTGCTGTGGTAGTTGGTCATGACCACTGGATGACCCCTATTGATTTTGAGGTCACTAGGTCAGAGGTCAAGGTCACCATGACCTTAACTGGTAAAATGGTTTCTGATCAATAACTGCTCAAGGGTTTGGCTTAGGATCTTCAAATTTGCTTAGGTTGTTGGTCATGACAACTAGATGAGGCCTATTGTTTTTTAGGTCACTAGGTCAAAGGTCAAGGTCACCATGACCGTAAAGGGTGAAATGGTTTGCGATCAATAACTGCTCAAGGGTTTGGCCTAGGATCTTCAAATTTGCTGTGGTGGTTGTTAATGACCACTAGATGACGCCTATTGTTTTATAGGTCACTAGGTCAAAGGTCAAGGTCACCATGCTCTTAACTGGTCAAATGGTTTCCGATCAATAACTGCTCAAGGGTTTGGCTTAGAATCTTCAAACTTGCTGCGGTAGTTGGTCATGACAACTGGATGACCCCTATTGTATTTGAGGTCACTAGGTCAAAGGTCAAGGTCACCATGACCTTAACTTGTAAAAATGGTTTCTGATCAATAACTGCTCAAGGGTTTGGCTTAGGATCTTCAAATTTGCTGTGGTGGTTGGTAATGACCACTAGATGACGCCTAATATTTTTTAGGTCACTAGGTCAAAGGTCAAGGTCACCATGACCTTAACTGGTGAAATGGTTTGCGATCAATAACTGCTCAAAGGTTTGGCTTTGGATCTTCAAACTTGCTGTGGTGGTTGGTCATGACAACTAGATGACCCCTATTGATTTTGAGGTCACTAGGTCAAAGGTCAAGGTCATCATGACCTTAACTGATGAAATGGTTTCCAATAATAACTGCTCAATGGTTTGGTTCGGGATCTTCAAACTTGCTGTGGTAGTTGGTCGTGACCACTAGATGACCCCTATAGTTGTTGAGGTCACTAGGTCAAAGGTCAAGGTCACCATGACCTTAATATGTGAAATGTTTTCAGATCTTCAAAGTTGCTGTGGTGATTAGTCATGACCGCTAGATGACCTCTATAGTTGAGGTCACTAGATCAAAGGTCAGGGGGTCTGGGGGGTATACATGTTTTACAAACATCTCTTGTTATACCCCCTTTTGAAAAAATGGGGGTATATTGCTTTGCACATGTCGGTCGGTCGGTCGGTAGATCGATGGTTTCCGAACGATAACTAATAAACGACTTGGCATAGAATCTTCAAACTTGCTGTGGTGGTTGGTCATGACAAGTAGATGATCTCTATTGTTTTTGAGGTCACTAGGTCAAAGGTCAAGGTCACAATGACCTAAAATGGTGAAATAGTTTCCGATCAATAACTGCTCAAGGGTTTAGTTTGGGATCTTCAAACTTGCTGTGGTGGTTGGTCATGACCACTAGTTTACCCCTATTGGTTTTTAACTCACTAGGTCACAGGTCAAGGTCACTATGACCTTAACTGGTTAAATGGTTTCCGATCAATAACTGCTCAAGGGTTTAGCTTAGAATCTTCAAACTTGCTGTGGTAGTTGGTCATGACCCCAATAGTTTTTGAGGTCACTTGGTCAAAGGTCAAGGTCACCATGACCTTAACTGGTAAAATGGTTTCTGATCAATAACTGCTCAAGGGTTTGGCATGGGATCTTCAAACTTGCTGTGGTGGTTGGTCATGACAAGTAGATGACCCCTATTGCTTTTGAGGTCACTAGGTCAAAGGTCAAGGTCACCATGACCTTAAATGGTTAAATGGTTTCCGATCAATAACTGCTCAAGGGTTCAGCTTAGAATCTTCAAACTTGCTGTGGTAGTTGGTCATGACCACTGGATGACCCCTATTGATTTTGAGGTCACTAGGTCAAAGGTCAAGGTCACCATGACCTTAACTGGTAAAATGGTTTCTGATCAATAACTGCTCAAGGGTTTGGCCTAGGATCTTCAAATTTGCTGTGGTGGTTGGTAATGACCACTAGATGACCCCTATTGCTTTTTAGGTCACTAGGTCAAAGGTCAAGGTCACCATGCTCTTAAATGGTCAAATGGTTTCCAATCAATAACTGCTCAAGGGGTTGGCTTAGAATCTTCAAACTTGCTGCTGTAGTTGGTCATGACAACTGGATGGCCCCTATTGTATTTGAGGTCACTAGGTTAAAGGTCAAGGTCACCATGACCTTAACTTGTAAAATGGTTTCTGATCAATAACTGCTCAAGGGTTTGGCTTAGGATCTTCAGACTTGCTGTGGTGGTTGGTTGTGACCCCTTGATGACCCCTAAAGTTGTTGAGGTCACTAGGTCAAAGGTCAAGGTCACCATGACCTTAACTGGTGAAATGGTTTGCGATTAATAACTGCTCAAGGGTTTGGCTTAGGATCTTCAAACTTGCTGAGGTGGTTGGTCATGACAACTAGATGACCCCTATTGATTTTGAGGTCACTAGGTTAAAGATCAAGGTCATCATGACCTTAACTGATGAAATGGTTTCCAATTAATAACTGCTCAATGGTTTGGTTCGGGATCTTCAAACTTGCTGTGGTAGTTGGTTGTGACCACTTGATGACCCTTAAAGTTGTTGAGGTCACTAGGTCAAAGGTCAAGGTCACCATGACCTGAATATGTGAAATGTTTTCAGATCAATAAATGATCAGTGGTTTGGCTTAGGATATTCAAAGTTGCTGTGGTGATTAGTCACGACCGCTAGATGACCTCTATAGTTGAGGTCACTAGATCAAAGGTCAGGGGGTCGGGGGGTATACATGTTTTACAAACATCTCTTGTCTAATCTGTGCTTCAGATCTTGATTTCCATATTAAGGTGATACTATTTTTTAAAAAAATTAAGTGAATATCTTATTAAATAAAAAAGTTACAGCTAATCCTCATTTTTGCAGATTTTTGTAAAGTGCAACAGCCATAACTCTGTAAAGACAAACTGAATGAACCTCAAAATAAACTCAGCTTCAAATTTTGTTGCTTAAAACATTTGTGTTACGTCTCATTTATATCATTTTAATAGTTTTCCCAGAAAACAACAAACTAAAAGTTGACCGACAAACAAAGCAACGAACACACAAAGTTCAAGGACCTTAACTTTAGAATCAAAACCCCCGCAATATATGTGAAAATTCACATTAAGGTTTAACCATATAAAAAAATTGAAGTAAATATCATTTCAAATGAAAAGTTATGGTCATCCTCATATTTGCATAGATTTGCATTATTTTTTTAATTGCAAGGGCCATAACTCCGAAACAACAAATCAAATGATCCTCAGAATCGACTTAGCTTCGGGTCTTGATGCATTAAACATGTGTGTGAAGTTTCATTAATATCTGTCAATCAGTTTTGCTAGAAAACAGCGAACGACTATATGCATATATTTGCATTATTTTTTAAGTAAAAGGGCCATAACTCCAAAACGACAAATCAAATAAACCTCAAAATCTGCTCAGCTTCAGATCTTGATGCATTAAACATTTTTGTGAAGTTTCATTAATATCTCTCAAACAGTTTTCCCAGAAAACAGCGGACAAACTATTTGCATATTTTTTAGGACAAGGGCCATAACTCTGAAATGAAAAATCAAATGAACCTCAGAATCAACTCAGCTTCAGATCTTGATGCATTAAACCTTTTTGTGAAGTTTCATTAATATCTCTCAAATAGTTTTCCCAGAAAACAGCAGACAAACTATTTGCATGTATTTGCATTATTTTTTAAGGACAAGGGCCATAACTCTGAAAAGAAAAATCAAATGATCTTCAGAATCAATTCAGTTTCAGATCTTCATGCATTAAACATTTTTGTGAAGTTTCATTAATATCTGTCAAATAGTTTTCCCAGAAAACGGCAGACAAACTATTTGCATGTATTTGCATTATTTTTTAAATACAAGGGCCATAACTCCGAAACGACACATCAAATGAACCTTAGAATTGACTCAGCTTCAGATCTTGATGCATTAAACATTTGTGTGAAGTTTCATTAATATCTCTCAAACAGTTTTTCCAGAAAACAGCGGACAAGCTATTTGCATATTTTTTAAGGACAAGGGCCATAACTCTGAAATGAAATATCCAATGAACCTCAGAATCAACTCGGCTTCAGATCTATATGCATTAAACATTTGTGTGAAGTTTCATTAATATCTCTCAAATAGTTTCCCCAGAAAATAGCGGACAAACTATTTGCATGTATTTGCATTATTTTTAAGTAAAAGGGCCATAACTCCGAAACGACAATTCCAATGAACCTCAGAATCGACTCAGCTTGAGATCTTGATGCATTAAACATTTGTGTGAAGTTTCATTAATATCTTTAAAATAGTTTTCCCAGAAAACAGCGGACAAACTATTTGCATTTTTTTAAAACAAGGGCCATAACTCTGAAATGAAAAATCAAATGAACCTCAGAATCAACTCAGCTTGTGATCTTGATGCATTAAACATTTGTGTGAAGTTTCATTAATATCTGTCAAATAGTTTTCCCAGAAAACAGCGGACAAACAAAATGTTGACGAACGAACGAACGGACGGACGGACAGGGCCACGACAATATACGACCACCTTTATTAGGTGGGCGTATAAAAAACATTGTCCAGATCATATCTCCTATATTACTTGAAGTAGGAAAGACCAATTTGGTGTGTGGGTACATCTTGGGATGGTGGCATGCCCCATACCAGTTTCAGGTCACTGTAACCTTGACCTCGGACCTTAAGCTATAGAAAAAATGTTTCCAGAGCATATATCCTGTATAACTTAAGGTAGGAATACCAAATTTTGTGTGTGGTTTCAAAACTTTGGAGTTATGGCCCTTGTTCAAAAAGTTTTTAATTTAGTTGGACAATCACCAGATCAGACGAGTATTGGGGCCGCATGCGTCTCTTGTTAATTCGCACAATGTGTGAAATGATTCACTAATGTCCTTTGCAAACAGTGTAGACCCAAAGGGCACATGGAGGAGCCCTCTCATCAGGATCTGCACTGTTTGTCATGTTAAATTTGATTTTAAAAAAACCCTTAAATATACCTGTTTGAATTTTGGAATGGTCCATTTGTAAATTCAGCATTGTAAACGTTAAATAATGACCCCTCACTATTGCATCTTCGGGTATATTCCTTAGGGTTAACCTTCCTGTTTCTCACCAGAGTGCTCTTATTTAGCCCAACTTAGGTATTTGTTACCAGGTACAATATCAGTGCCAATGTCATGACTATTAATCAGATTCATTTTTAAAATGGAATATGAACACAGGAAAAATAAGATGTGCAGGAAACATGCAGATATGGGCAATTTGAATAGCAAGATGTTGTGATCCTTGCAAATGTACCACAGCCTGATGAATATAGAACAGTTTTTAGCTTAATAAAATGGATGAAAGAGTAGAATATGTTTTATCATTATAACATGTACATAGCTGATTGGCTAGCTGTGACAGCCCATGATACTGGTAAAGAGCATAGGGGTCAGTACTGTTTCATGTCTATAGATACTATTTAACCCTTTCCCTATTCTATGTTTATTTCAAATTTCAATACCATCTGAATATTCATGAACAAAATAATTATAATGAAATATGGAAGGTAGAACATTGTAGCCATTTCAGAAACTAAAGAAACATATCTATCAAATTTCGTAAGCAAACAGAGTAGACCCAGATCAGACGGCTCCTATAGGAGCCATCTGATCTGGGTCTACTCTGTTTGCCAATGCGTGAAAACACGTTTACATGAGGGATAGGGATAATAATACAGAAGAGGGAAAGTGATAACCCTTGTCCTCACAGAAACACCTTTTGATGTCCTAGTAGCCTTCTGATCAGGATCTGCTGTATGCTTATGAAATAAAAAAGATCTAATTCTATAACATCCCATGTTCATAAGGAATGAAAGAAAGATTGAAAAGAAATACCATACATTGAAAAAATATAGTCATAGTTGGGTTACAGTACTTTTCCATATCTGTCAATGAAGTCGTAATATAGTAAGAAAGAAATGGTCCACTGAATCATTGGTTAACCTTTTTTGTACAGCTTGTTAACCCTTTACTCCATAAATACTTTTCTACACCTTTGTACACAGATTAGACCCAGATCAGACAGCTCCTGTTGGAGCCATCTGATCAAGGTCTGCTCTGATTTCTTACAGAATTATAAAGATCTGGGTCCATGCTTATAAAACTTTTAGTTGAGTCTGAGTTCATTCTAAGTTTTTGATTGGTCAGATTTGAGCCTTTGGCTTAAATCTGACCAATCAAAAGCTTGAGAACTCAAATCTGACCAATCAAAAGCTTGAGAACGATTTCAGACTCAACTAAAAAGCTTTATTAGCACAGACCCGGGCCTCACAGTTTTAACCAGGATCAGCATTTTTAGCTCACCTGAGCCAAAGGCTCAGGATGAGCTATTGTGACCGCTTTTTGTCCGCCATCTGGCGTCCGGTGTCACGTCCGTCTGGCGTCCGGCCACATTTTCAAACGACATCTCCTCTGAAACTGCTGACCCGATTTTAACCAAATTTTGTCAGAAGCATCAGTGGCTAGGGGGAACAAAACATTGTTCACATTATGACCCCCGGGCCAAAAATGGCCCCGCCCAAGGGCTTATCAGTTTTTCATAGGAAAATCTTTAAAATTCTTCTTCTCTGAAACTGTAAGGCCTAGACCTTTGATATTTGGCATGTAGCATGATCTTATGGTCCTCTACAAAGATTGTTCAAATTATGACCCCAGGGCCAAAATGGCCCCGCCCAAGGGCTTATCAGTTTTTCATAGGAAAATCTTTAAAAATCTTCTTCTCTGAAACTGTAAAGCCTAGATCTTTGATTTTTGGCATGTAGCATGATCTAATGGTCCTCTACAAAAATTGTTCAAATTATGACCCCCGGGCCAAAAATGGCCCGCCCAAGGGCTTATCAGTTTTTCATAGGAAAATCTTTAACATTCTTCTTCTGAAACTGTAAGGCCTTAACCTTTGATATTTAGCATGTAGCATGATATATAGGTCCTCTACAAAGATTGTTCAAATTATGACCCCCCGGGCCAAAAATGGCCCCGCTCAAGGGCTTATCAGTTTTCCATAGGAAAATATTCAACATTGTTCTTCTGAAACTGTAAAGCCTAGACCTTTGATATTTGGCATGTAGTATGATCTAATTGTCCTCTACAAAGATTGTTCAAATTATGACCCCAGGGCCAAAAATGGCCCCGCCCAAGGGCTTATCAGTTTTTCATAGGAAAATCTTTAAAAATCTTCTTCTCTGAAACTGTAAGGCCTAGACCTTTGATATTTGGCATGTAGCTTTGGCTTGTGGTCCTCTGCCAAGATTGTTCAACTTATGACCATGACCTCTGGGCGAAACTTGGCCCTGGCTTATCAGTTTTTCATGGGGAAAATATATTATTTTTCTCTGAAACCATAAGGCTTAGACCTTTACTGATTTGCCTTGTGGTTCTCTACCAAGGTTGTACAAATGATGGCCCGCCCCTGGGGTATCTGAGGTTAGCGCTTCAGGGCCTCATGGCCCTCTTGTTATTCATCATAGGCCATTATAGATATAAAGCTTATTAATATTTATGCATGCAGTATTTCTTACATGTACATGCATATTAATGGAGTAAAGGGTTAACCTGATAGCATTAAGATCAAGGTCAGTGAGTAAGGCTATAATGGCCTTCTTGTTTTTCAGGTGAAATGTAGTGATTACATGGAAGAGCAATTTCGAAGTTTTGCCGAACACAGTGCTCAATCTTCATAGGTGGTTGGATCTTATTGAGGAGAAGGCCACTACATAAGAACCATAACTCTTGATTTCGAAACTTTTGAGTTACCAGAATGAGCCTCAACTTTGGTGCAGATTCTGCCGTCTTTAACCCTCTACCGCATAGGCTATTTTTAGATACAACCTCTTTGAATAAATCTACCAAAAAGGAGCATTAACTAGAGAAAAGGACAATTTTAGAATTTTGCAGTTTGAAACCGTTGTGATAAATAGAGCATTTGCTCCTATAGGAGCAAATGATCTATTTATCACAATGGTTTCACAAAGTGACCTTTACAGAGTCGTCAAAAGTCGTCAATATGAGGGAATGGGTTAAAGAGAGATACCTATCAGGCAGTATATAGTACAGTATGGAAGTGCAATGTCCCCATACACTTTGTCCAAGTCAGCTTTAATTTCTGAGCGCCGATGCTAAGCAACCCAAGTATCTTCCCAAAGGCCCTTTGCTCTTCAAGCTAGGTTTAGATATATTGCCAGCCAGTATTGTATACTACGTATATTTCAACTGCAATCTAAATCATCTTCTCTTGGTTCTACAAATTTAGTGTAGTATTAGTCAGATCCTTAAAATGTACCTTTATTCCAATTAACTCTATACTCTATAGATATGCTTGTTTATGCCTGTGCAAACATAGTAGATCTAGATCAGATGGCTGCTGTAGAAGCAATCTGACCAGGGGCTAACATGTTGGCTTATGCATTGTATAGATTTGAATTCTACATTTTGTGCCACGTTTTGTTCATATGCCATTATAAAACTTAATCTAATCTAATATTCATACATACAGTATTACAAGCATGGGTATTAGTGGGATAAAGGGTTAAAAGAGAAGTCATATCAATATTAATTTGTAGTCATTGCTTCCTTGTATATATATCCATGAAGTCGAACTTCATAATCAATGTGTACTATGAAATATGCTCAAAACATTCTGAAATTGATTCCTGGCGTTTGTGTGCAATGGCTACATTTTCTTTTTAGCTCACCAGAGCACTTTGTGATCGCCCCGTTGTCTGTCGTTCGTCGGCGTGCATCGTCCATCATTCGTCGTCCAACAATTTAAACCTTTAAAAATATTCTCCTTTGAATCTACAGGTTTCTCATCTTTCATCTTTGACACATAGTATCATCTTTAGGTCCTCTACAAAAGTTATATAAATTATGCCCCTGGGGTCAAAATTGGCCCCACCCCAGGGGTGCCTTGTTTTCAATAGAAACATATAGTAAAACTTTGAAAATATTCTCCTCTTAAACCAGAAGGTTCTCTGCTTTCATATTTGGCACATAGCATCATGTTCAGGTCCTCTACAAAAGTTATATAAATTATGGCCCCAGGGTCAAAATTGGCCCCGCCCCAGGGGTGGGCACTTTTCAGTAGAAACAAATAGTGAAATCTTTGAAAATCTTCTTCTCTGAAGCTGGAAGTCTCTCAGCTTTCATATTTGGCACAGAGCATCATGTTCAGGCCTCTACAAAAGTTATATTAATTATGGCCCTGGGGTTAAAATTGGCCCAGCCCCAGGGTTGGGCAGTTTTCAATAGAAACAAATAGTGAAATCTTTGAAAATCTTCTTCTCTGAAACTGGAAGGTTCTCAGCTTTCATATTTGGCACAGAGTATCATGTTCAGGTCCTCTACAAAAGTTGTATAAATTATGGCCCCAAGGTCAAAATTGGCTCTGCCCCAGGGGTGGGCAGTTTTCAATAGAAACAAATAGTGAAATCTTTGAAAATCTTCTTGTCTGAAGCTGGAAGGCTCTCAGCTTTCATATTTGGCACATAGCATCATGTTCAGGTCCTCTACAAAATTATATAAATTATGGCCCCAGGGTCAAAATTGGCCCCGCCCCAGGGGTGGGCAGTTTTAAATAGAAACAAATAGTGAAATCTTTGAAAATCTTCTTCTCTGAAACTGGATGGCTCTCAGCTTTCATATTTGGCACAGAGCATCATGTTCAGGTACTCTACAAAAGTTATATAAATTATGGCCCTGGGGTCAAAATTGGCCGCCCCAGGGGTAGCCAGTTTTCAATAGAAACATATAGTGAAAACTTTGAAAATCTTCTCATCTGAAACTGGAAGGTTCTTAGCTTTCATATTTGGCACATAGCATCATGTTCAGGTCCTCTACAAAAGTTATAGAAATTGTGCCTCTTGGGTCAGAATTAGCCCTGCCCCAGGGCAGGCTAGTTTTCTATAGAAACATATAGTGAAAACTTTGAAAATCTTCTCCTCTGATTGTCTTGTGAGCGCTTCAGGGCCATTTTGGCCCTCTTGTTTAGCAAATTATAGAAAGCATTCTAATGATGTCTCTATGTTAAACATTCTTTGCTCATGTTATTTGTTTAGCTCACTAGAGCACAAAGTGCTCAGGGTGAACTTTTGTGATCGCCCGTTGTCCGTCTGTGTGCGCCGTTAGTCGTCCGTCGTCAACAATTTCAACCTTTAAAAATCTTCTCCTCTGAATCTACAGGTTCTCAACTTTCATCTTTGGCACGTAGCATCATATTCAGGTCCTCTACAAAAGTTATATAAATTTTGCCCCTGGGGTCAAAATTGGCCCTGCCCCAGGGGTGCCTTGTTTTCAATAGAAATATATAGTAAAACTTTGAAAATCTTCTCCTCTGAAACTGGAAGGTTCTCAGCTTTGACATTTGGCACATAGCATCATGTTCAGGTCCTCTACAAAAGTTATATAAATTATACTCCTGGGGTCAAAATTGGCCCCGCCCCAGGGGTATCCAGTTCTCAATAGAAACATATAGTGAAAACTTTGAATATCATCTCCTCTGAAACTGGAAGGTTCTCAGCTTTCATATTTGGCACATAGCATCATGTTCAGGTCCTCAACAAATTTTTTATAAATTATGCCCCTGGGGTCAAAATTGGCCCGCCCCAGGGGTAGCCAGTTTTCAAAAGAAACATAATTATAATGAAAACTTTGAAAAGCTTCTCCTCTGAATCTACAGGTTCTCAACTTTCATATTTGGCACATAGCATCATGTTCAGGTTCTCTACAAAAGTTATATAAATTGTGCTCATTGGGTCAAAATTTGCCCTGCCCTGCCCCAGTAGAAACATACATGTATAGTGAAAACTTTGAAAATCTTCTCCTGATTGTCTGGTGAGCGCTTCAGGGCCATTCTGGCCCTCTTGTTAATAAATCACATACATGTACTACGATATTGTATAGGACATGAGTTCAAACTGTTTGTACAAGTAGACACTATCTAGTGGTGAAATGTGCTTTCAATATACCCAGTACATGTATATGGATTTAGAATTTGAAAAGTTAATGTATATAGGAGTTTGTTACGTTTTTATATATTAAACTTTTAAAAGTTGATATATAGAGAAGTGTGTTTATATATCTTTAGACATTAACTTTTTGAAAATTGGCCCCGCCCCAGGAGTAGCCAGCTTTCAATAGAAACATATAGTGAAAACTTTGAAAATCTTCTCCTCTGATTGTCTGGTGAGCGCTTCAGGGCCATTCTGGCCCTCTTGTTTTATAATACTGCCTTTTTACACCCTTGCAAACAGAGTAGACCCACATTAGACAGCTCTTGTTGGAATGATCTGATGAAAACAGAGTAGACCCACATTAGACAGCTCCTGTTGTAACGGTCTGATGACAAGAGTAGAACCACATTAGACAGCTCTTGTTGGAATGGTCTGATGACAAGAGTAGACCCACATTAGACAGCTCTTGTTGGAATGGTCTGATGACAAGAGTAGACCCACATTAGACAGCTCCTGTTGGAATGATCTGATGAAAACAGAGTAGACCCACATTAGACAGCTCCTGTTGTAACGGTCTGATGACAAGAGTAGACCCACATTAGACAGCTCTTGTTGGAATGGTCTGATGACAAGAGTAGACCCACATTAGACAGCTCTTGTTGGAATGGTCTGATGACAAGAGTAGACCCAAATTAGACAGCTCCTGTTGGAATGGTCTGATGTTTGCTTATATGTACAGATCTGATTCTCTCTCCCTTTTCATGACAAAAATAGTAATGGCATACATGTACTATTTTCACCAATTAAAGCTTAAGACTTGTCCATTGCTGGGAAAAGGTTGCATGATCATTACAAACTTGTAGTAAGTTCAAAATCTGACCAACCAGATACTTGAGAATGAATTCAGACACCCAGGGCTCAGCTTGAAAGCCAGATTGATGCTATCTCCAGTGCTACTGCTGATCTGGGTCCATGCTGTTTGCATTGTGGCACAGATCACATGAAAAGAACATGTGATATATTGTTTGACTTGATGGACCATAGGACCATTAGTATATATAGTTTCTTAGTGCCTTTTGCATAGCTTTAAGGTTGTAGCAGTAAACTGTGTGTAATTACTAATGTGTGATATCTTTAGATTGTATAACCATAGTTTTTAATATTTAATTGTCCATTATGTTTTATTATCTCCACTGTGTCTTTATACTCACATAATCTTGATTTTGTATGATATAAAAATTGAAATACAATGTATTGAGATAACATATCAAGGGTTAATCCAGTCTACTGAACAATTCCGGAGGTCGGGGGTTCAAATCCCGGTCCCTCCCGTAAATTTCAGAAATGCTTTTCTGTGTCTCCCTACCGCCTTTTTACACCCTTGCAAACAGAGTAGACCCACATTAGACAGCTCTTGTTGGAATGATCTGATGAAAACAGAGTAGACCCACATTAGACAGCTCCTGTTGTAACGGTTTGATGACAACAGAGTAGACTGATATTAGACAGCTCTTGTTGTAACGGTCTGATGACAAGAGTAGACCCACATTAGACAGCTCTTGTTGGAATGGTCTGCTGACAAGAGTAGACCCACATTAGACAGCTCTTGTTGGAATGGTCTGATGACAAGAGTAGACCCACATTAGACAGCTCTTGTTGGAATGGTCTGATGACAAGAGTAGACCCACATTAGACAGCTCCTGTTGGAATGGTCTGATGTTTGCTTATATGTACAGATCTGATTCTCTCTCCCTTTTCATGACAAAAATAGTAATGGCATACATGTACTATTTTCACCAATTAATAAAGCTTAAGACTTGTCCATTGCTGGGAAAAGGTTGCATGATCATTACAAACTTGTAGTAAGTTCAAAATCTGACCAACCAGATACTTGAGAATGAATTCAGACACCCGGGGCTCAGCTTGAAGCCAGATTGATGCTATCTCCAGTGCTACTGCTGATCTGGGTCCATGCTGTTTGCATTGTGGCACAGATCACATGAAAAGAACATGTGATATATTGTTTGACTTGATGGACCATAGGACCATTAGTATATATAGTTTCTTAGTGCCTTTTGCATAGATTTAAGGTTGTAGCAGTAAACTGTGTGTAATTACTAATGTGTGATATCTTTAGATTGTATAACCATAGTTTTTAATATTTAATTGTCCATTATGTTTTATTATCTCCACTGTGTCTTTATACTCACATAATCTTGATTTTGTATGATATAAAAATTGAAATACAATGTATTGAGATAACATATCAAGGTGTTTTACCTTACATAGCTTTAATGGAAATTTAAACAATCTTCTCTAACACCACAGGTCAGAGTTCAGTATAACTCTGGAGGAATTATTCTTAGGTGACCCTCTAAAAAATTAAATAATTAAATTGGAAGTAATGTTAAAGGACATAATATAAAGAATTTAATATATAGGAACATCCTTGAAAATCTTCTTCTCTGAAACTGTAAGGCCTAGACCTCTGATACATGTATTTGGTATGTAGCATGATCTAATGGTCCTCTACAAAGATTGTTCAAATTATGAACCCCGGGCCGAAAATGGCCCCGCCAAAGAGCTTATCAGTTTTCATTGGAAAATCTTTAAAAATCTTCTTCTCTGAAACTGTAAGGCCTAGACCTTTGATATTTGGTATGTATTATGATCTAATGGTCCTCCACAAAGATTGTTCAAATTATGACCCCCTGACCAAAAATGGCCCCTCCGAAGGGCTTATCAGTTTGTCATTGGAAAATCTTTAAAAATATTCTTCTGAAACTGCAAGGCCTAGACTTTTGATATTTGGTATGTAGCATGATCTGATGGTCCTCTACAAAGATTGTTCAAATTATGACTCCCTGGCCAAAAATGGCCCCGCCCAAGGGCTTATCAGTTTTTCATAGGAAAACATAAAAACCTTATTCTCTGAAACTGTAAGGCCTAGACCTTTGATGTTTGGTATGTAGCATGTTCTAATGGTTCTCTACAAAGATTGTTCAAATTATGACCCCCTGGACCAAAAATGGCCCGCCCAATGGTTTATCAGTTTTTCATAGTAAAATCTTTAAAAAAAATTCTGAATGGCCTAGACCTTTGATGTTTGGTATGTCACATGATCTAATGGTCCTCTCCAAATATGTAGCTTTGGCTTGTGGTCCTCTGCCAAGAATGTTCAACTTACGTCCCGACCTCTTGGCGAAACTTGGCCCTGCCTTGAGGTTTATCAGTTTTTACATGGGAAAAATATAAAATATTATTTTTCTCTGAAACCATAAGGCTTAGACCTTTAATGACATACTGCTTTGCCTTGTGGTTCTCTACCAAGGTTCTACGACTTCTTGGTAAAAAATGGCCCGCCCCTTGGGTTATCTCAGGTGAGCGCTTCAGGGCCTAATGGCCCTCTTGTTTTTTGTTGTGCTCAAGATTGGTGTACTTTGTGTCATGAAAGCATCTTTGACATGTTTATCTACATGTATGTTTACAGGTAGATGACTAACTGTGGTTGTTAATGTAATGGACTGTTGTGAAATGAATAGTGGCAGCTAGTTAATGATCTCAGTGACTTTACCACTATGTACATCGAAAACATGTCTTAATAATTTTCTCCAACTCTTTGAATGCAGGAAATTGTGTTCTGGCATTTGAAAGCATTGAAGAAACAGATCAGGGTTGGCACTGTTTATAATTCACAATTCGGAGTGGAATGGTTTACCATTGTTTAATAATATAGGCCATTCAATATGAAAGAGTAGAATTTATGAGATCATGGTCTCTGATCTGAGTCTACACAGTTTGCAAAAGCCAGTACACTCGTTTCCCGCATTTATAGGATTATATTTAAGCCAAAGGTAAAATTTGTTTTGTTGGTTTGGATTAATCATTTCCTTCATGTGAAGGCCTTTTTAACACTTTGCACAATCAACTTGTAAATAGTGCTGGAGCTGTCTCATCTGGGTCTTCACTATTTACAGGTAGGTATATTGACGTGAATAGCAAGCGAAGGGTTAACATTTTTGCAAACAGAGTAGAAACAGAGCTATGAAATTCCATTAGCAAACAGAGCTGATCCTGATCAGATAGCTATTATAGGGGTGGTCTTATCAGGGTCTACTTTGTTGGCAAATGTGTGAAAAGGCGTTTATATGAAAGAAAAGTTTTAAATGCGTCTTTTTGAGACACAGATCTGTGTAAAGGTTTATGAATGTAGTACAACAGCTTTGTTTCAAGCTCCAGATACAGAAATGCTCGATTTTAATGTGTTTGAACAAGCACAACTGTGATTTGAAAGTACTTCCACCTTTTATGAAGGAACAAAATTTGCTTGAACACTCCTCCAATTCAACAGGTCTAGTCCCTTGTGACTATTTTTTATTCCCTAGACTGAAATTATTTTGTCAGGCGCAGGTGTACATCCAGGAAGGCCTCATATACTTTTGTGCTTCAGATTAAGGTTTTGTCAAGAAAAGAAAAAAAAGGAAACATGCTTGACAATTTAAGATTAGCTAATATATTTTCAAATGATCACATAATATCAGTCAAAAAAGCTATCAACATTTGCTTGGTATCATGCTGTATCAAAATTGTCGAAATATCTGGATCCATGCAGAATTGTGGTTGCCATGGCAACCAAAAAGAAAAACTTTTTTTCATCTTCTCCTAAAACCAGTGGTCAGAAGTGAATAAATTTTAATAGGAATAATTTTTTTCAGGACCCGACCCTCTACAAAAATTGCTTATTTTACTATAATAAGAAAACATCTTAAAGTGTTCTTCTCCAAAACCAGTGGTGCAAAACAAATCATTTACATGTTCAAGGCCTCCAGATGTGTGGCTAAGTTTCCTCTTATAAATATAGGAAAACCTTTAAAATATTTTTTTAGCTCACCTGAGCAAAGCTCAGGGTGAGCTTTTGGGAGACTTGAATGTCCGGCGTCCGTTGTCCGTCGTGCGTCGTCCGTCGTCAACAATTTGCTTGTGAACACTAGTGGTCACAATTGTAGTCCAATCTTCATGAAACTTGGTCAGAATGAATGTCTTGATAAAATCTCGGACGAGTTCGAAAGTGGGTCAAGTTGGGTTAAAAACTAGGTCACTAGGTCAAATAGTAGGAAAACCTTGTGAACCCTCTAGAGGTCACATTTTTAGCCCAATTTTCATGAAACTTGGTCAGAATGATGGTCTTGATAAAATCTCGGAGGAGTTTGAAAAGTGGGTTATGTGTGGTAAAAAACTAGGTCACTAGGTCAAACAGTAGAAAAACCTTGTGAACACTCTAGTGGTCACAATTTTAGTCCAATCTCCATGAAACTTGGTCAGAATACATGTCTTGATAAAATCTCGGGCGAGTTCGAAAGTGGATCAAGTGGGGTTAAAAACTAGGTCACTAGGTCAAACAGTAGAAAAACCTTGTGAACACTGGTGGTCACAATTTTAGTCCAATCTTCATGAAACTTGGTCAGAATTAATGTCTTGATAAAATCTCGGATGAGTTCGAAAGTGGGTCAAGTGGGATTAAAAACTAGGTCACTAGGTCAAACAGTAGAAAAACCTTGTGAACACTCTAGTGGTCACATTTTTTTCCAATCTTCATGAAACTTAGTCATAATGATTGGCTTGATAAAATCTCAAACAGGTTTGAAAGTGGGTTATGTGGGGTTAAAAACTAGGTCACTAGGTCAAATAGTAGTAAAACCTTGTGAACACTCTAGAGGTCACATTTATAGCCAAATCTTCGTGAAAATTGGCCAGAATGATTGTCCTAATAAAATCTTGGACATGTTTGAAAGTGGGTTATGTGAGGTCAAAAAGTAGGTCACTGGGTCATATCTTAGAGAAATCTAGTTTACACTCCAGTGGCCACATTTTTAGCCAAGTCTTCCTCAAACTTGCTCAGAGTGTTTGTCTTGGTGATATCAAGGTTGAGTGTGATCATGGGTTGGGTGGGAATAAAAAGTAGGTCACTAGGTCAAATCTTAGAAAAAATACTTTAGAGAGTACATTTTTAGCGCAATCTTCATTGGTCAGAATCATTGTCTTGATAAAATCAATATACTAAATCTTTGAAAATCTTGTTCTGCAGAACCACTGCTAATCTATGGTAATCAGGTGAGCGATTAAGGGCCATCTTGGCCCTCTTGTTTGAATTGTCTCCCCTGTTAACTTTGGAGTTACTGCCCCTGATGACTTAAAATTAGACAAACTTTACTTAGTGTCGTGCATATCTCTGAAACCACTGGGGCTAGAGTCACCAAACAGGAATGTTGACCAGCATGAGTTGTTGTGTACCTGGGATTTTTGAATTATCTCCCCTTGATAACTTTGGAGTTATTGCCCCTGATATGATTACTTAAAATTAGAGAAACTTTGTGTTGCACATATCTTTAAAACCACTAGGGCTAGAGTCACCAAACTTCACAGGAATGTTCACCAGCATGAGTTTTTGTGCATCTGGGTTTTTTAATTGTCTCCCCCTGATAACGTTGGAGTTACTGCCCCTTATGATCTTATGATTTAAAATAAGAGAAACTTTACTTATTTCACATGTATCTCTGAAACCACTAGTACTTGAGTCACCAAACTTCACAAGAATGTTGACTAGCATGTGTTTATTTGTACCCGGGGCTTTTGAATTGTCTCCCCCTGACAATGTTGGAGTTATTGCCCCTGGTGACTTAAAAATTAGACCCTGATAAGTTTGGAGTAACAGACATTACACTTGTGAATTGGAAAGAGGATGGGAGGGGGAGACATCTGTTTTTGGAGTGTACTGGCTGCACAATCAACTTGTAAATAGTGCAGACCCTGATGAGACAGCTACTGCAGGAGCTGTCTCATCTGGGTCTTCACTATTTACAGGTAGGTATATTGATGTGAATAGCAAGCGAAGACTTAATGTTGAGAGGTTTAAGCTGACCAATTTTTGTTCACTAACCCTTTACTCCATAAATATGCCTTTGCAATCAGAGTAGACCAAGATCATATGACTCCTAAGCTCTGTTTGCTTATGGTATGATATAGATAGGTCTATAGTTTCTCTCAAGGCCAAAGCTATTTCTGTGTCCATGTGCTTTTATAACAGTTAATCTAATTAATATTCATGAAGCCATTATTCTTTACATGAATATTCATGGAGTAAAGGGTTAACAGGTTAACAGAGTAAGGTTGATTATTTCTTTGAATGGAGAAGATGAGTGTCCTGGCATTAGCAACCAGTAGATCAGAAGGCTCCTAGATTATCAGTATCTGAACTCATTCAAAATCCTCTTGAAAATTATATCATTTTCTGCTGATGTTAAGTAGTGGTCGATCCGGTACTTTTGAAAATTCATCATTCAAAGTTGAATCCTTTGTCTGATATATATGCATTTTCGTGCCTTTTCAAACAGAGTAGACACAGATCAGACAAGTTCTGTAGGAGATGTCTGATCAAGGTCTGTTCTGTTTGCTTTTCTGCCACTGTAAAAAATTCATTGTTGATAATGCTGTTAAAAAGTTGACTAGTTAGTATTCTTATACAGTATTTTTACATGAATACAGTAAAACCTCTCTATAATGACCACTAAATTGTGTTAATTAATTGGTGTTTTGGGCAGGTGGTTGCTTAAAGCAAGGTGAAAGTAAAACAGTACGATCCTATAGGAGCATTGTTTTACTTTCACCTTGCTTTAAACATCCACCTGCCTTTAACACAAAATACTTGATGTAATTTAGTGGTCATTATAGAGAGGTTTTACTGTAATTTAGTGGTTGTTAGAGAGAGGTTTTACTGTATTTGTCTGGCAAAGGTTTAAAAGTGATATTATAGCATGTTTACCAATTGTGCAAGTTTACTATGTTTGCCATTACAAGTGTGGAATTGATCAACCCATTATTCAATGAATATTCAACAAAGAATAAATGACTCTGTTAATATTAATTAAATTAACTTTCATAGGGGCATATGAACACAAGAACTTTTGATCAGGGAAGAAACTGTATAATCAGATCTTTATTATTTCATAAGCAGACAGCAGACCCTGATCAGACATCTACATAATACCTGTGTCTACTCTGTTTGCAAAGGCATTAACCCTTCCACCGCCACAGTCGAGTAAATACACCACGACAAATAGTGCAGTCCCAGATTAGACGTCTGATCAGGGACTTCACTATTTGTCTCAATCTCTATTTATATATATGTGCTTTATTCTTTTGAAATTTGCATTTATTTATCTCATTTCCTTATTTTACTGAATGATTGAACAAACTTGGATTGCAGACGACAATTAGAAATTTGGCGCCGAAAGGGTTAAACGGTGTATCTTGGGTAAAGGGTTCTCCCATTAAAAGGTGTATCTTGGGTAAAGGGTTCTCCCATTAAAAGGTGTATCTTGGGTAAAGGGTTCTCCCGTTCCCTGTATTGCAATTTAAAGGCTTTAACCATTTCTCTGTTCTATGTTTATTACAAATTTCAATACCTACTGAATATTCATGGCCAAAATAGTTACAATGAAATATGGATGGTAGAACATTGTAACCATTTTAGAAGCTAAAGAAACTTATCTATCAAATTTCATTAGCAAACAGAGCAGACTCTGATCAGACGGCTTCTATAGGATCCATCTGATCTGGGTCTTCTCTGTTTGCAGATGCGTGAAAACACGTTAATATGAGGGAAAGGGTTAAAAGGTGTATCTGGAGTAAAGGGTTAACATTTTCCCACATAGATATTAACTAACCCTTGGCCTTATCAGGATGCCTTTGCAAATGAAGTACAGTTGAAGTTCGATAACTCGAACTTCAAGGGACCGTACAAATTAGTTTGAGATAAGAGGAGTTCAAGTCATCCGATTTCTGTATGATGTTTATACTACTTCCAAAACTGAAACGTTTTTGCCAAACAACTGCATAACTGCTCATAATTTGTATTGATTTCATCTGATCTATGATTTTTATTGCAGATTGATAAGGTTGTGAGTGTCTAGTTTATCATGCATGTTCAGCAAATGTAAATTTTAGAATAGTCAATGAATGAACATATAGTGTTACGAATAGTAGAACCTATCCAGACCACAATGTTAGAAATGAAGAATTTAGATTTTCTAGGCGGGTGGCTGCTTAAAGCAGGATGAAAGTCATGCAGAAAGCTGCTTTGGGAGCTTTCTGCATGGCTTTGATCCTGCATTAAGCTGTCACCTGTCTTACAGATCGGCATTGATGCTAATTTGAATGTCTGGTTTAGAGGTGGTTTAGATTACATGTATATACAGTTTAAAATTAATTGGATACACAAGCTTGTCATAATTGTCTCTTGAACAAATACATGTTTCTCTTTCATGATTGTCTCTTGAACAAAAACATGACAGAGACAATAACTATGAATATCAGGGCATTTCGTAGGCAAACAGCAGTTACTATTTTATACACAGTGACAGACACCTGTGTTTTATCTTATCCTTAAGCCTGCTGCGGGCGGATGAGTTATTACCATTGCAAACAGTTTGGATCCAGATGAGACGCCGAGTAACTCGGCGTCTCATCAGGATCCAATCTGTTTGACACCCTGGTTGCATTTTTGTAGACGAATTGATTATAACTTGAATTTTGAAAATATAATAGGTGAAACATTATATATAAATGATTTGCTCAGCAGGCTAAAGGTTAAACATGGTGGCTAATGTTATCCTACTCTTTTTGCAAAGTGTTCAGATTTATTTTTTCTGTAGTGTAGTATAGATGATAATTAGAAATAGAAGAAGGTAGATACAGAAATGTCGAAAGACGTTCACTGTAATTTAAATAAAAAAGAAAATGAATGACTAATAGTAATTATACGTCCCTAATTTCGGAACTTTGGAAAACAATACATACCTAGATAGTATTGTATATGGCCGACATTATAAAATTTATATCATTAATGAATATTCAACAAAGGAGGGAATTGAAAAATTGGAGAAAAAAAAACTTTCCTCACTTCATATTGGCAATTATTGAATAACATATGTACTATAGGCGTATATGATTTATCATAATATACAGACATAATTATAATTCTTATTGCCTTGTTATATTACTTATTTGTGTTATATATACGTATATATGTACTATGTGAAATACATGAACTATTATCAAGCAAATACATGAACTATTATCAAGCAAATAACCCATTTCCTCATAGGCTATATTTAGACCCAGTCTTTGAATAAATCTACCAATAAGGAGCATTTACTGGAGAAACGAAACTTTTTAGAATTGTGTTGTTTCCAAACCAATTTGACAGAGCATTTGCTTCTTTGGAGCAAATGCGCTGTTCATCATAATGGTTTCAAAAAGTGACCTTCACAGAGGCATCCAGTATGAGGGAACGGGATTGGTTCTAGTACATGGTTGCATGTATTATTGTACATGGCGTTTACATTTCATTACATGTTCTTTGTTCTGTTTTCTCTTTATCTGATTCTCTATTAACCCTTTCCCTCATATAAACGTGTTTTCACGCATTTGCAAACAGAGTAGACCCAGATCAGACGGCTCCTAGAGGAGCCGTCTGATCAGGGTCTGCTCTGTTTGCTAATGGAATTTGATAGTTATGTTTCTTTACTTTCTAAAACGGCTACAATATTCCACCTTCAATATTTGATTATAATTATTTTTTCCATGAATATTCAGTAGGTATTGAAATTTGGACTAAATCTAGAACGGGGAAAGGGTTAATGTAATACACCTGTCTGATTGATTGATTGATTGTCTGATTGATTGATTGATTGATTGATTGAATGATTGATTGAATGATATAGTGGACTCAAATTGCGATTTATTCCAATTAGCAATTCAGATTCAGCAGTTTGACTGGTAGTCTGTGATTATATATTAATAAATGAATACACCTGTGATTATGTAATAATAAGTAAAAAGTAAAAAAAAATAGTAAAGTACCTAGTTATAGTCTATTTTCAGTCCGAATGACCGCTCAGCCGACTACATTTACTCCCCTGGTCATTGAGTCATTGGCCTACAATATTGAGCACTGCTAACATTCTGTACCGGCGAGTGACCCTCATATGTACCTATTTTAACCCCTTGGTGGAGGGGATGTGCGGGTAAGAAAAGCGTCTCTGAAATTTCCGGGAAGGATCGGGATTTGAACCCCGGACCTCCGGACTGATAGTCAAGCGCGTTACCACTAGACCACCGCCACCTGCAAATACACCTGTAACAATCCATGTTTTTCTTTATTTATTGGTTAATATATGGTTTTATACATTAGTCGATGTCCCAGTATAGGCTACCGTGCACCCCCCCCCCCCCCCCCTTGAAGAATTCTTTCACATATACCAAACTGTTTAGAAAGTTAAGTGGGTCAATATTCCAACCTGTCCTCAAAGATAAACTCAATTGAAAGGTATTCTAGGAACGTTTTCCATGCCAACCATCACTCAAAACCAGAGACATGCCATATTTGCATAAACATGCCAGTTTCAGAGGAGAAGATTTCAAAGTTTTCACTAAATATGTTTCTATTGAAACATTGCCACCCCTGGGGCAGGGCCAGTTGTGACCCCCAAGGGCATAATTTATATAAATTGTGTAAAGGACCTGGACATGATGCTGTGTGACAAATATGAAATCTGAGAACCTTTCCGTTTCAGAGGAGAAGATTTTCAAAGTTTTAACTATATGTTTCCATAGAAAACATGCCAACCCTTGGGCGGGGCCAATTTGACCCCAGGTGCATAATTTATATAACTTTTGTAGTGGACTTACGGGTGATGCTACGAGGGGTGTTCCAAAAATAATGTCACTTGCATCGGTGCTCATATGGCGGAAGTGCTTTTGTTCATTTTAATTTGCTCTGCCCTTCAAAATACTCTCCGCCAGTCAGAATACACCTTTTTAGCCGGTCAATCCATTTTTGGAAGCATTTTTCATACTCTTCAATGGGGACACCCATCAGACACTGATAAACAGCAGATCCAAGGACATTTCTCGAATTGTATCTCCTTCCAGATAAATGATATTTAAGTTTTGGAAAGAGAAAATAGTCGCAGGGGGCCAAGTCTGGCGAATACGGAGGGTGCGGAAGGACGGTAACCTTCTCTGACTCCAAAAAGTCAGTCACAATACGTGCCTTGTGAGCGGGTGCATTATCATGCAAAAGTCGGACATACTTAAGTCCTGTTTTGGGGCGGCTACTTTTGTAGCAGTTCTTCAATTTTCTCAGAACAACGTTTTTATAGAACTTGCCTGTGACCGTTCTGCCTTTTGGCACCGGGATTTGAGTAGCTGGACCCTTATTAGTGAAAAAATAGCATACAAAACCTTCTTTACCGTACGTATTCGTTTGGCAATACTTGGGCGTCTGGCATTTTTAGTGGCCCATATTCGGTTGGAAACCTTCCACTTTGGTTCAAAATAATACACCCAGGTCTCATCACCTGTGACTATATTATCAAAAGCCTTTTTACTATATTTTGGGTACATTTTGAGAATTTTTTTTGCCATTGTTACACGCGTCTTCTTTTGCTCATCCGTTAACAAATGGGGCATTCATCTTGCATTTATCTTTCTAACTTTTAGGTGTTTCTTCAAAATTGCATGAACTCTTGCTAACGACAAGTTTGTCATTCGAGCCAATTGTCTTACGGTGAATCGAGCATCAGTTTTGAGGATATTTCGGATTTTTTCTATATTACCTTTGGTCGTAGTTGTTGCAGGACGACCTTGGCGAGCAGCATCTTTCAGTTGCTGCTGCCCAGCACTAAATTTAGCTACCCACCTACAAACAGTCCTGTGGGACATTTGGCCCTCCCCATAAATGTCACACACCTCGCGGTGAATATCTACAGCCTTTATGCCGAGTAATGACCTACCTTTTATATAGGCCCTAATTTCAAGAACATTTTCAGCTCGTTTTCCTGTCATTTTGTGTATAGTCTAACGAATAGGCTATGAAACGATGTACACTGTACCGAGGCAAGTGAACGTGTGGACGAGATATTTACCTGTGTCACGAGCCAGTGATCACTCAATCGACACGAGGTGGTTTTGTGCATGAATTGCACGATTTCCGCGAAATTAAGCACAGATGACATTATTTATGGAACACCCCTCGTATGTGCCAAATTTGAAAGCTGAGAACCCTGTATATTCAGATGAGAAGATTTTTAAATGTTCAATTGTTGACGGTGGACGCACGCCACGGAGTAGATAGTTAAGACAGGTTTCAGTTTATGTGTTTCTTAACCTTTACTCCATAAGGAAGCCTTTCGACACCTTTGCAAACAGAGTAGACCCAGATCAGACGGTTCCTATAAGATATGCCTGATCAGGGTCTACTCTGTTTGCATATGATATAATATTATTGATACGAGTCTACAGTCTCTGCCATGGCCCAAATTACTGTGTCGATGTGCTTTTAAAAAAATATATTTATGATGCAATTATTTCTTACATGAATCGTCATCGAGTAAAAGGGTTAAGTATAATTTGTACCAGAATAGCTGTAGAGTGTTGACGTTTAGATTCAGCTGAGGCACAGAGCTGCTTGGCGTATCATCTCTACATGTATATCAAAACTGTGTTATGAAATATCGTAAATTAATTATCTCATAGTGTTGGAAAATATACCGACACCAAAACGAGTTCAAAGCTGTTTCAGACAACAATTTAAATAATTTGGGTATCAAAATGTTTAAAATGCTGCATGTTTTTTAAATGTAAATTTAGGGCAGTTATCAGTAGAAAATTCACACCTGAATGACATAGGGGTAAACAAAAAGTCACACCTGAATGACATAGGGGACAAAAGAAAAGTTGTACTATACAATGTGCGGAAAACGAGTCTCTAGTAATATTCTTTGCAAACAGTGTAGACCAAGATGAAAGGGTTCCCAAAAGAGCCCTCTAATCAGGATGTGTGTCATGTTACATGTTTTAGCTCACCAGAGCACAACGTTCTCAGGGTGAGCTTTTGTGATCGCCTAATGTCCGTCAGCATGCGTCGTCCCGCGTCAACAATATATTTTCTTCTGAATATACAGGGTTCTCAGCTTTTATCTTCGGCACATGGCATCACCTATAGGTCCTCTACAAAATATAAATTATGCCCCTGGAGTCAAAATAGGCCCCGTCCTGGGGGTGTGAAGTTTTCAATAGAAACATATAGTGAACATTTCGAAATTCTTCTCCTGAAACTAGAAGGTTCTCAACCTTCATATTTGGCATATAACTTCAACTTTAGGTCTTCTACAAATATATAAATTATGCCCCTAGGGTCAAAATTGGTCCCACCCCAGTGATGGCCAGTTTTTTGTAGCTGACTGCATAAACAGCCCTTGGGGTCACTAGTTATGCATACGAAAACTTTAAAAACCTTCTTGTCAAAAACTACATGTCCCAGAGCTTAGATAATTTGGTATATATATCTTAGCATACCTTTATGAGTTTTGTAAATATCATAGTTCTGAGGTTAAAATTGGCCCTACCATGTGTGTTTAGATTTCCTCACATCAGAAACTACAGTTTAAAGGTTCCACATGAAGCTAGTGACCTGAGACTAGCCAGTGTGAGTGTATTGGTAATCACCCTTAGCCTAATCAGTAGAGTAAAAGTTGAGTTTAGATAAATAATACACACTCATTTTAGATTGAGAAAACTATGTGGATAATTCTCAAAATGCAGAACACTCTTAAAGATATTTTTCACATCTATGCCCTGAATTAATCCATTCCCTCATAGGCTATTTTTAGATACAACCTCTTTGAATAAATCTACCGAAAAGAAGCATTAATTAGAGGAAAGGAACATTTTAGAATTTTGTAGTTTGAAACCATTGTGATAAATAGAGCATTTAAGTATGCAGTATAAACCCTAGATCAGTCAAAAACAAGGCTCTTTCTATTTGCGACTATATCGTTTCAAATGACTTAGATGTGGTAATCGTTAGAGAAACATGGTTCGGTAGTTCTGTAGACAAATCGTGCTTAAGCGAACTGGTTCCCACCAATTACAAAATCGAACATGTACCTCGCTGCAAAGCCAACCGTGGTGGCAGGGTAGCAGTATTACATAAGGCTTTAATAGGACTTCGCCCCCATGCATCAACAAGAGATGGTGATATCTCAACTTTTTAGTACATGGACTGCACCTAAAGTATCCGAGATTTCACTGTACGCATAGTAGTCGTTTACAGACTACCACCATCGCGAGGAAATGGTCTGAAACACGGAGACTTTCTTGATAATGATTGGCCACTTTTCCTTTCTAAATTTGCGACTTATGACAGCTAGCTAGACCAGTCATCATTGTACGGGACTTAAACATCCATCGTGACAATCAAAGTGACAAAAACACAGTTAACTTGGTTAGTACACTAGAGTCATTTGGATTGCAACAGCATGTGGATGAAGCCACCCATATTGGTGGACATACCCTTGATGTTGTTATCACGAGAAACGGTGATGACTGTGTGTCAAATATTGAAGTCACCGACCCAGGACTATTTGGCACTACTGGTAAAATTTCGCGCGATCATTTTTCTGTAACTTTCAAAGCAAAGGCGGCCTTTCATTTCGAAAACTTAAGTGTCGACTCATTTAAAGGAGATCTCCTTAACTCAGAATCCATCAAAGCAAGTTTGCAAATGACAGATGATGATGAGCTGGTTAACACATATACACAAGCTCTAGCGGCACTTGCCAATAAACATGCACCATTGTGCAATAAAACCATAACGCTCAGACCATCATGTCCGTGGTATACCCAGGAACTGCACAATGCTGAACATGTACGGCGCAAGTTAGAAAAAATCCGGACTCACAATAGACCATCATCTGTACAGAGAACGGTGTGCCAAAGTAAACAAGCTATTGACAAAGTCAAAGGATGATTTCTACTCAAAGAAAGTCGAATCTTGCCAGGCAGCCTCTAAGTGTATTTTCAAAGTAACTAAGCACCTGCTAGGTACAACTAGTGACAGCCATCACATTGCCTAAGACTTCGTCCTCAAGACAACGTGCACAATACTTCAGTGACGTTTTTGTTGACAAAAGTGAAACGATACAGACAGATATTGCATCAGGTACTGTATCCAGTGCACCAGTTATCACGGAAATGCAGCGTACAATGAACGCTTTTGATAGTTTTGTATCAGCTACAGAAGACGAAGTAGACAAGATCATTAAGGCATCCCCTTGCAATTGCTGTGAACTGGATCCAATACATACATGGCTGTTAAAGTCATGCCTTGATTAATAAGTGTGAGGTTGGGCGCCCCAAAACCGGTTTAACCCCCCAGTGACCTTTGTCTTGACTGTTCCTCGGCGGTACTTCCATCTTCCTCCTATCGTATATTTGTTTTGTCGCCTGTGTGTGTGTGCCTTTATGTTTTGATAGTTATGTATATTTGCTGTGGTTTCTTGTGTTGCTGTTCGGGTGACTGTTTGTTCTGTATGTGGTATTTCCTGCCTGACTCGTGTTTGTACTTCTACCGATTCTGAAAAAAATGTAAACTCCTCTTTAGACACTGTCTACATTCCAAAAGATTCAAGGTGTCACATGTCAGACCTCATTTTAAGAAACCGGATCTCGATTTAAATGAATTTAAGAATTCTAGGGCTGTATCGAATGTGTTAGAAAAAATGGTCGACAAACGTATAGTCCAACTTGACCTTCAACGAACTACATGAGCACCATCAGTCGGCATACCGAAAACATCATTCAACAGAGACTGCTCTCCTGAAAGTTCCAAACGACATCCTTCAATCACTAGATAAAAACGAAATTACAATTCTGGTCATGCTCAGTAGATGGAGAACCGTCCACCTCAGTTAAAATGAAATATAACGTGCCACAGGGACCAGTCCTAGGACCAAAGCACTACATTATGTACACAAAACCTGTATTCTCAATCTACAGAAACCATGGGCCGTATCACATTTCTATGCCGATGACTCACAGTTATACCTGTCTTTTAAGCCCAAGGGCGTTTTCTGTCAACAAGAGAAGATTTATCGCGAGTTGGAGACTGCTAAAATAAATAGCTCTTGGATGCACCAGAACATGCTAAAGCTCAATACTGACAAAACTGGGATCATCCTCATTCATAAAAAGACATAGAAGTACCTGCAAAGGTTAATGTGCAAGTAGGACCCTCTAAAACCAGACCATCTTTGTATATAAAGAATCTCGGTGTATGGCTCGATTCACAAAAGGATATGATATCACATGTCAATTCCGTATGTAGGTCTAGTTATGCACAGCTACGGCAAATAGGCCATGTAAGGAAGTACCTCTCATCTGATGTTACCAAGACTTTGGTGAACTCTCTTGTTACATCAGAAATAGACTACTGCAACTCGCTGCTGCATGGAATTTCAAACAATTCACTGCGGAAATTTCAAAGAGTGCAAAACACCGCAGTCCGCATCATAACCAAAACTCCTCGATATAATCACATCACGCTGGTTTTGAGGGAACTTCACTGGCTTCCGGTTCAACATCGGATTGAATTCAAAATTCTGATACTTACGTATAAAGCCATGCACAATGAATCTCTTAAGTACATTATCGACATGCTTGACGTGTACAGGCCGCGCAGAAAGTTAAGGTCAGCAAGTAGATTATTGTCGTTGGTTGTGCCAAAACGTCGTAAGGTTAAATACAGTGAGAGAAGTTTCATGCATGCAGCTCCAAAACTTTGGAATGCTCTTCCGTCAGGTATAGAGATGCAAGGTCACTGACATGTTTCAGAAGGTGTCTGGAAACGCATTTTCAACATTTGTTTGTAGTACAGTTTAGGAAACGATATGTTGCATATCATTCATTGACCAGATAGACAAGCGGTTCCTCCTGGTTAGTGATTTCATATCTACTGTATACCTAAGTCACGTCTTCAGTACAAGTCGTTATTGACGGCACTCTATTGCTGATTATTTGTGATAATTGTACTTGATTCAATCCAATCCAGGGTCGGGACTTGCAATTCGTGGGAGTAACATGTGTCTCATGTTCAGGAAAGGGAGAATTTCATTCCCTATCTCGTCTATTGAGTGCAACATGTGTTGATGTTAAAAGTGGGATCTTGGTCCGCCTTCTTTCTCTGGTTGTAAGTTGTCTTTCCAGTCAGCTTTGGATTATGAGGAGGTTTTTTATATCTCATCTTATTCGATTTGCTAGAGCTTGTTCATCTATTGACGATTTTAACAGTCGAAATCTCATTTTAACTGAAAAGCTGCTTAAGCAAGGATATAGATACCATAAACTAAGAAACACTTTCGCTAAATTTTACTATCGAAATCTCTCACTTATTGGCAAGTACCAATATAATCTCAAGGCACTTCTGCGACACGGTATTTCACATCCTGAATTTTATGGTGATGTGATTTACAAACTTCGTAAAATTATTGGACATACCCATTTTCTCACTTTGTTCATCAGATATGTAAAACATTCATTAAAAAGGGATATGATCCTATAGTACTACAACATACTGCATGTTTGGTTGTCAACCCTTTTACAGTTGGCAATCACGCTGGCCTCTTTGCATGTACGCCGATAAGAAAGATTTAGTACTCGATGAAGGAGACCTCTTAAATCCAGAAACGGAAGGAGAACGTCTGATATCTGTACTATTTCGTTTTTGTAGTACCTTTTATTACTTTTCTACAGTTACTCTGTTTGCAGCTCAATCATTGAGTACACTTTGAGAGGGGATACGTTTATTTACACTGTTTGTGTTTTAGGGTAGGGATGGAATAAGTGTGAGGTTGGGCGCCCAAAAACCGGTTTAGCCCCCAGTGACTTTTGTCACTGACCGTTCCAAGGCGGTACTTCCATCTTCCCCCTATTGTATGTTTGTTTTGTCTTTGTGGGTCTCTTGATGTTTTATAGTTATGTACATTTGCTGTTTCCTTGTGTTGCTGTACGGGCGGCTGTTTGTTCTGTATGTGGTGTTTCCTGCATGACTCATATTTGTACTTTTATCGTTTTCAGATGTTGCCATTGTTTGCACTGAACTCCTACGGTCACTGTAGGGTGTTCATTCACTTGGGTTAGTGTATGCACCATTCCGTAATTATACTTTCTCTATTTCGTGTATATAATGGTTCGACTGGTATTTGGGTTTAATTGGCCGTCCATGGCCAATTATTCTGTGGGGAGGAGGGATTCTAGTTAGTTGAGCTTATTAATTGTTTTCTCTAAGGAATCCCCTTGCTATGTTCGTGCGGGTGTGTGTGGTGTCCGCAGGGTTATCCTATCCAATGCCAAGGGAGTTCTGTTATCTAACAGAGCATCCCCAATATTGACAGAGTACCCCCAACATCTCGGGCATCTTGTTGGCATTGCGACCCGGCCATAACTAGCGTCAGAGATTCCATTTAAGTATCCTGAGTTCCCCATGTTTGCTTATCGGGGAACTGGATTATTTCATCCATCCATTTCCTCTTCCTAATTAATTAGGGGAAGAATGTAGTAAAACTGGTTTTTACTGTTTCTATCGCCCATGCGCATTCGTCAGCCGGACGCTCAGGGGAATTGACACAGATTTGACCAATCTAATGTTTCTGTAAAATCATGCGGTTCCTTCCGGTTAGTAATTTCATATTGTGTATCTATTGCATATCTTTCATTAACCGGATGGGCAAGGATGCAGTTCCTTCCGGTTAGTGATTTTATATCTATTGAATATTTTTTGCATATCTTTTTTTGACCGGATAGACAATCTTGTGGTTCCTTCCTGTGTAATGAGGAAAATTGACCCCGTAGTAGATAGACAGGGTGGTCGATTTACTAAATATGACCCCAGGTCATAGTACTATAACCGGGGGTCCAAGTACTTTGACCCACCTTACATATAAAGTTCTGACCCCTCATATAACAAAGTGACCCCCGTAGCAGATCGACCGGGGGATAATTTACTATATAGTACTATGACCCCCGGCCATAGTACTGTAATCGGGGGAGTCGTAGTACTATGACCCCACTTACATATAAAATTCTGACCCCTCATATAACAAACTGAGGGGTCGATTTATTATACAGTACTATGACCCCGGTTACAGACTATGATCGAGTGAGTCGTACTTTTTTGAGATTTGAGTCACACGTATATCTAAATTTAATATGGCCAGAGTCTAGAAATTGCATAGCATGAGCTGTTGTGCACCTTTATATATTCAGTTTCTCACCGGAAAATTTTGGAGTTATTGTCCCTGAATAGTTTGAGTTTTTAATGATAAACTTTGCAGCACTCATAACTTTGAAACTAATGTGGCTAGGGTCTCGAAATTTCACAGGCATGTTGCCCAGTGTGAGTTATTTTGCATCTTTATAATTTCAGCTCCCTGTCCCTGGTTTTAAGTTGGAGTTGTTGCCCCTGACAAGTTGGAATGTGTTATGGTTTATAACGAACTTTCAGCCACACATAACGCTAAATCTAATAGGGCTAGTCTTGAAACTTGACAGAAATGTTGCCCAGCATGAATTGTTGTGAACCGTTGTGATTTCAGTTCCCTTGCTCTTGTTATTTTGAAGGTAGTGCTCTTGATTAGTTAAAATATGCGTTAAAATAGTTAAATATCTGATGATTTGTACCTTGTTCAATCGTGTCAATTCAATAATTTGTTTGTGTCATTAGTTACATAAATGAAAACCTCCTTTGAAAATAAGAGATTGATAGATAAGTTATGGCATTAAAATTATTAGAGCTGCTTACCTTGATTATCTTAAGACTTAAATCGTAGCAAATATAAACCATTATGTATCTTTTTCACAGCTTAAGCGGGAGTCATCTAGTTTTAAGTGATTGATGTCTGGTAACATAATGATCGTTTTAGTTGTGTAGCTTGTGTCCATTATTTTCCTAAAAAAGGTTATTGCCCCAGATAATTTATATGTTTGTTTAACTTGCTGAAAATGTGTTATATACCTCAAAGTGACAAGTACAATTAATTTATAAAATCTGAGAAAAAGGAGATCCTTTGAAAGCAATGAAAACAAATCAAATACATGTACTGAAAACTGCAGATGTTCATGTGCATGTTGTCTGTGCATGTTAGAATTTATATAATTTTAAGCGCGTCAGCATTACTTCCCTTGATCCATCTATGTTAGGTCTTAATACATGCATTTGTAATTTTAAAACAATAGTGTCTTAGATATCAAACTTGAGATTTTGGATATATATTATATATGTTTTTTTTCTACATTCAACATTTTATCTTATATTTGCAGGCTGTTTGTTTTAAAGTGTTATA
Organism: Azorinus chamasolen; assembly: GCA_963576725.1. Classification (NCBI taxonomy): domain Eukaryota; kingdom Metazoa; phylum Mollusca; class Bivalvia; order Cardiida; family Solecurtidae; genus Azorinus; species Azorinus chamasolen. The sequence goes on along the minus strand of OY755235.1, from coordinate 65,666,010 downwards.
TGTTTCTGTTACTAGAGTCGGCAAATACCTTCTGATATAGCTAATGTTTCTTGTCGTAAACCCGACTAAAAATAACACTTCTTATATCTTGATACATTGTTCAACCTTGTCACATTCCGTAGACAAAATATGCCCACGAGATTGGGAAATGGGCACAGTCAAACACTCATGCAGTGAAGCTGGTAAAGCAATAGGGGTTTATTTTTACCTGTGCCACATGAATTTCGTTTAGTAGTACATACAATGTATGGCGGATGATGTGCATTTTTTTAATACGGGCAACAATGTTTGTTGGAAATATCAAAATAGGTTTACGTAATTGTCTGCGTGGCTACCAGCCATAGTTTACCATCTAATTAAAAGACAAGGTAGGGGCGTGAACCTCTTGTTAGGCCTTGCTGCCGCTTTTGGGCGGTGGGAGAGATATGGAAGCAGGCTAAATGCCCTTATTCATTTCTCTCCTATTTGGCCATCAGCTGCGGCCAAACTACTGCCATTAAAGACTTTTCTGTGCTATGCTTTTAGTAAAACCAGTTGTTGCTTTGCTATTTTAAGCACTATGTGAAGTTTAAGACTACATTTAAGTTGAGACAGGATACCATGTCTGAACTTTTAAGTACACGTCCGGGTCCTACTGCTATGAGTGCTTTGCTTTGCTGATTAGGTGCCACATTGCTATTTTGCGGCGCCTGCGTTACAATTAGGTTATTCAAAAAGAGGTGTTATAATAATGAAGATTCGGTCTGCTGGTGCTAAGCAACTATTACGTTTATCGCCTCAGTACAGTAATTTTTCGGCCTATGATCGGCCGTCAGTGGTGTGTATTTCAAATACTGGACATTCCCGCTTGCATTGACTCGTATTTATTTGAAATCGAGTGTAAATGGACGTTGTAACAAGACGTTGAATGTAGTTGGTGCAATTGTTCTGCCTTTTTTACCATTTAGTTACATACCTTTACATAGTATTATTCTATACGAAAACAAGACATATCTTTAAGAAAGATATTCAGCGGCATTCCAATATTGACATAATGTACAAAACAATAATGATATTAAATCTCTGCCATATTAATTTTAATGTTTGGAGATTCTGTAAGTACAGGGATTAGATCTATGAAGGGTTGTTTGTTATTACAATGTCAAAGTAATTGTCAAAACTATCTGCAGTTAGTTCTTCATTTTACCTTAGTGATATTAAACAAATGTACATGAAAGCGCATATATTTATATTGATATGAAAATAACAAATTGAATACACTTTAAAGCATATATAATTTATTTTTTGTTTGTGCAGAGTCTGTAATTACTTAATGAAAGGTATATATCTATCCTAGATCAACGCATTAATCGACGTGTGAGCATCATCGTTAGTGACACCATTAACCGAATCTACATGTATTTTTAAAATAATATAAAATCGTAACCTCAACCTACTTCCAGGATCCCCGGGTGATAGAACCGTAGCAATAGCCTTCAGCGAGTAGCTTTATATCACAGAGAACGAACAACCAGAGCCTCGGTGCTGTGGTCGGGGATAGTAATTAATACTAGTAATGCCACTACTCTGATATGCTAATCAACATTTCTTCTTTATTTCCTATGGCATTGCCTGTGAATTATGGTGGTTTCGGCAAACTATCTGTTCGTCAATGTGGACTTTGTGATCAAATGTGGTATTAAATTGATAGCAAAATGATAATAAAAGTTTGAAAGTTTAATAGTGGTTTTGGCAAACTGGTAACAATGCTCAGTAATCATAACCATGACGTGATAAGCACTAACGGGTTAGGAACTGATATAAAGAGTGGCACCAGTTGTTGGTATATTAATAATTATTATTTATTTAGTAATAACAATAATAATAACAGTTTTTATTTGTGAGTATTTATTTTACTTATATTTCAATGGCTTCTGTATTCTTTGCGTAAGCCATTGGATACAAAGTTATAGGTGTATTCTCGTGTCGGACACATGCTACTCTCGCCATTCCGCATGACAGTCTAGTACAAGTTATTGACGTGCATTCGACAGATTCAAAACGCGTTTATTAACTTTGGATAACATATTTGTACGTTATATACCGTCAGGTAATTAGTATTCCTATGGGTACGAATTGTGCACCACTTGTCGCAGATTTGTTTTTGTACTGCTATGAGAGAGAGTTCATGTTGCGTTTGAATCCTCTATCACAAGAAGATGTTATAAAAACCTTCAATGAAACTTGTCGATATTTGGATGATATTTTTTAACTTAGATAACCCTTTCTTTGATGCTCTGATTTCTACAATTTATCCTAAAGAACTCAAATTGAATAAAGCTAACCCGTCCGACAATTATGAAGTGTTTCTTGATCTAGACCTTAAAATTAATAATGGAATGATTTCTTCTAAAATATATGACAAAAGAGATGAGTTTGATTTTAATATTGTAAATTTTCCTCATCTTGACGGGGATGTTCCCCGTGTTCCATCTTACGGGGTTTATATATCTCAACTTATTCGTTTTGCTAGAGCTGGTTCATCTATTGACGATTTTAACAGTCGAAATCTCATTTTAACTGAAAAACTGCTTAAGCAAGGATATAGATACCATAAACTAAGAAAAACGTTCTCTAAATTTTACTATCGAAATCTCTCGCTTATTGGCAAGTACCAATATAATCTCAAGGTGACACGGTATTTCACATCCTGAATTTTACGGTGATGTGATTTACAAACTTCGAAAAATTATTGGACATACCCATTTTCTCACTTTGTTCATCAAATGTGTTGAACAATTCATTAAAAAGGGATATGATCCTGTAGTACAACATACTGCATGTTTGGTTGTGAACCCTTTTACAGTTGGCAATCACGCTGGCCTCTGTGCATGCACGCCGACAAGTAAGGTTTAGTTTTCTATGAAGGCGACCTCTTAAATCCAGAAATGGAAGGAGAACGTTGGATATCTGTACTATTTCATTTTTGTCGTACCCTTTATTACTTTTCTACAGTTACTCTGTTTGCAGCTCAATCATTGAGTACACTAGCGATAGGTGGATACAGTATGCTCACTTAAATATATTTTCGTTATACATGCACTTTACCACTGTATTTGCCGTCGCGGTTGTTGTAGATTAGTCGGAGAGGGGATACGTTTATTTACACTGTTAGTCTTTTAGGGTGGAGATGGAATAAGTGTGAGGTTGGGCGCCCATAAACCGGTTTAACCCCCCCCCAGTGACTTTTGTCACTGACCGTTCCAAGGCGGTACTTCCATCTTCCTCCTATTGTATGTTTGTTTTGTCTTTGTGCCTCTCTTGTTGTTTTTTCTAGTTATGTACATTTGCTGTTTCCTTGTGTTGCTGTTCGGGCGAGTGTTTGTTCTGTATGTGCTGTTTCCTGCATGACTCATTTTTGTAGGTTTGGTATAATATGTGTAAGAAAGTCCTCACGATATAGTCATGTGTAAGGAGAGCACATGAACATGCAAATATAATGCACAAGGCGTTATCACGTGACCATAATATGAATTAAATTATTCTGCCATAGGATACCCAATGAATAAAGAAGTACGCTTCGGATGACCTTATGCAAGCGATTAGGTAATCACACCTATACCTAGCTTCGAAAACTGACTGGTCAGTTTCGGATAAGGCTTACCTGTACTGGTGTAAGATAAGGGTGTGGAGGTTTAGGTATTGGGTAAAGGGTTATAAATAACTACTTCTGATCCTGTTGCTTTTATTTTATCTACATATTTTTACTACATTATACTCATATTTCATACTGTTGAAGTTTATTACTTCTTGTTAAATTATCACCGGTTATCATAAACAATAATTGTTAAATCTTCACTACCATAGCCATTCCGTTTGTCTACATTCTTTAAATCACAATTTAATACAATTTTCGCTTTGAATCATTATCAGTACACAAGTATTTGATTATTATGGGAATTCCCCTGTAATATCCATTTTAAGAACAGAACTTTCGACATGCTAAATATCTGCATAAATAATGAATTTCTGTATTATATGGCGTATTTACTGAACTCTGAGAAAATGTCTATTGAACTTACAGTTGGTGTGGTTAGGTTAATATGGATTGACTGCGTTGATTGCAGCTTGCGAAGTTGAAGCAGCTAATTATAAGAAAACATGGTGTTTTGAAATAACTACTAGGTCGTAAGATGGTCTTTTTTCAAAGGTTATGTTTTCAACCATTACCCATCAATAACTTTTCTATCGGATCAATTCTTAATTCAGATCTGCATTCAGGAGACGTCTGATCTGGTTCTACTTTATTTGTAAAGATGTAGAAAGGCGTAGTTATCCTACATGCTTCTAAGAGAGTCGTGTGATCTAGGTCTACTCTCCTTGTAAAGATGTAGAATGGCGTAATGATGGAGTGAAGAGTTACTTGATCAAAAGCTGAATCAGACAATAGAAATAAGATCAAGGAAATCAAAGACATATTTTGCAGTTCTCATTTTTTTCTTCCGCAAAGCTATATTCAAAATACAACACAGAAACGTATAGCACCAAAATCTTTAGCACGTGCACTTGTTTTGAGTGGGTACATTAAGAACCATATTGGACAATTTTGTATGATCCCTCTGAACCAGAATTCAGGTAGAGAAGAATTAAGACACCTGTATACAGGTTGCTACTTTATGACATTCACCATGCATTAAGCTGCCACCTGTCTCCAGTACGTACTGTTATTTATACTAAAAGTACAAAAATGAGTCATGCAGGAAACACCACATACAGACCAAACAGTCGCCCGAACAGCACCACAAGGAAACAGCAAATGTACATAACTGACCGTTCCAAGGCGGTACTTCCATCTTCCCCTATTGTAAGTTTGTTTTGTCTTTGTGCGTCTCTTGATGTTTTTATAGTTATTAACATTTGCTGTTTCCTTGTGTTGCCGTTCGGGTGGCTGTTTGTTCTGTATGTGGTGTTTCCTGCATGACTCATTTTTGTACTTTTATGTTGCTACATTCGGCAAATAGCTTCTGATATGGCTATTGTTATTTGTTGAAACCTCGACTGACAAAAAAGCTTCTTGTATCTTGTTCAGCCGTTTGAGAAAATATTAAGCAAGTATTAATCCTTTTCCTCATGAATATGAACGAATTTGCACTGGCGTTCAAGCAGACTAGATCCAGACCAGACGACTCATACAGGAGCCGTCTGGCCAGGATCTGTTTTGTCTACCTTTGGCATCATATAGATATTACCAGTTTTTTTGTCAAAGCAAACAATCCCTTGACAAATTATATTATAAAAAAAACAAATAAATACAAAGAGTATATAGTAATAGGAGTGTTAGTTACAAATGTGAGACCTATGTTTGACCTTTACCCTTGTCATGCTTTGACCTTTACCCTTGTCATGCCAAACAATATCTGCCAAATCTCTGATCTGATACGTTTTGGATGTACTCTTTATTCGTACAGGCGTTTGAGAAAGTGTTGGCCGAGTGTCATACAGCTTAGACCCTGATGAGACGCCAAGTTACCGGTCTGACCAAATGTCAAAAACAGTTAGATCCTGATGAGACACCGAGTTACTGGGCTGATCAAGTGTCAAACAGCTAAGATCCTGATTAAACGCCGAGTTACTGGGAGAACCAAGTGTCAAATAGTTTAGATCCTGATCAAACGCCGAGTTATTGGGCTGATCAAGTGTCAAACGGCTTAGATCCTGATGAGATGCCGATGTGCTGGTCTGACCGAGTGTCAAACAGCTTAGATCCTGATGAGACGCCGAATTACCGGTCTGACCGAGAATCAAACAGCTTATATCCTGATTAGACCCTGAGTTACTGAGCTGACCAAGTGTCAAACAGCTTAGATCCTGATGAGACACCGAGTTACTGGGCATCTTATCTGGATCCAAGTTTCTTGGAAATGCGAGTCTTGTCGCGCTAAGTATTAGGAGGGTGAACCTATTAATGATATGCCAAAATGCGCTAAGCATTATGAGGGTGAACCTATTAGTGATATTATTATTATTATGATTATCATTATTATACCACATTTATATAGCGCTCTGTTCATACAGGATATGTGCGTACAAACGCGCTGCACATGGATGAAATCAATAATCGGAATGAACTGCATGATTATGTATCCAGACAATGAAAGATTTACAATAAATATACAATAAATTATCAAAGATATACAATAGATATGCCAAAATGCGCTAAGCATTATGAGGGTGAACCTAACCTAAGAAGTGATATGCTAAAATGCGCTAAGCATTATGAGGGTGGACCTATCAGTAATATGCCAACATGCGCTAAGCATTATGAGCGTAAATCTTTTAGCGATATGCCAGCATGGAGTTTGTACGTCTGATCAAATCACAGCTGCTTTAACACTTCGAGTTTTGTTAGAATTTTCTAAATGAAATTGATTACATGTACTTATTCTGTATCACGCTATCCGCTATGACATTTACAAATAGGGTAGATCCAGGTGAGAAACATGTGTGTCATCAGCTTCCAAGATCTTTTACATTCGCTCAATAGTTTCGCTAAAGCTTGATCGAATCAGGCGTTTTCAAAATTTAACAGCTCCAAATTTGAGTAGATATTTTTTCAATAGTGAGGAAGAAAATTAAATATTCTCTCAGCTACCTTAACAATGTTCATCTTAATTCATCTAAAATGATAATAGTTCACCCTGTCAACGTTGAATTTCAAACAAACTATTTCAAAAATACAAAAATGAGTCATGCAGGAAACACCACATACAGAACAAACATAACTATAAAATGATCAAGAGACGCACAAAGACAAAACAAACATACAATAGGGGGAAGATGGAAGTACCGCCTTGGAATGGTCAGTGACAAAAGTCACTGGGGGTTAAACCAGTTTATAGGCACTTATTCCATCCCCACCCTAAAGGACAAACAGTGTCAAGTTCAAATATATCAAGCGTAACATAAATATTCAGGGAAGGCGTTGTTGATGCGCACTGACTGCCCTGCAATTATGACAATTCTTGTCTTTATCGTCAAATTCGATATCCTCCCCGTCACTACGAATATCTTCAATCTGTAAAACACATATTCGCACTAGGCATCACAAATTACGAATTACTATCCGTATCAAAATTGAATTACACGAATCACTGATTTCGAAAAGGAAATAATGATAATGTTTGTGGACGAAAGTCATCAACAGAATCCAAGGTTTCGTTTAAAACAAGAGATGTTTGTAAAACATGTATGTCACCATTGCAGCCTTTGACCTTTAAGTGTGACATTGACATTGGTATGACATGACTCTAACATTGCATCTTCAAGACATGGATAAGCATGTGAAATACAATATCCCTATTTCTAATAGATCTAGTTAGTGTAAAAGATAAATTGTTAAATAATTAACCTTTGTACATTGAAGTTTGACCTTTAGAAACTTTTAAACTACTGACAGCAAACTGTATATAGGTCATACATTATTATAACAAACATCCTACTACATAACAGCTTTCTAACAAATATGAAGACTAGCATAAAACAAGTTTGAGAAGCTTAGGACAAACTGTTCTCAAGTAGTTGATAACAAACTATTTATATACAAAGTTCATTGTGAACTTGCCCTTTGACCCATTAACCTCAAATGCTATTGGGGTAATGTACTAGTTACGACCCAACAGCGTATCATGTGCCTTTGCATTCCAATGTTATTGAGTGAAAATTATATTCCTGCCCATGGTTAGAGTGACTATTGGTTGGTGTAATGTGCGGTCTGATAACATATAGAGTATTGTCTTTATCTTCCATTCCTTAAAAAGACACAATTCTCTTAATTAATCATGCTGAGTATTGCTTTTTGCCAGGTTCTAAAATTACCTACTTTCCTTCGTATAATACACCTTTTGTACATTGTGTAGAATGTTTATTTTATGTATAAGCTAGTTTAACCCTGCTCAATATTATGCAAATTTCTGCCCTTTTATGAATACACATTAACTGATTTATTTTGTAAAATAAGCAGGTGACTGCATTGTCTAAAATTGATATAGAATCATATCTAAGATGTAACACAAGTAACAAAACAAGGCCCTGAATAGACGGCTCCTATAGGACAAAATAGCAACGTCAAACAGGACAAGCCACACACAGGACGCAACCACCACGAAAACATCGATAGAAAATCGGTGACACACATAGCAATACATATCAACACAAGTCCGGCGGGGATACCTTTATTTACACTATTTGTAAAGCTATGGTGATTTTGAGAAAAATGTGACGTTAGGACGTCCGTAAACCGGTTTAAACCCCCAGTGGTGTTTTTGCTACTGACCGTGCCAAGGGGGAGGGGGAACTCTCTTTGTCACCATTCCGTCTGTTTGCCTTACGTCTTTGTGCTTGTGATTTTGTTCATGTGTGGAGTGTTTGTCTCTAGTTATTGTGTGTATGTTGGTGTTTTCTGTGTTTATCTCGTGTGTGAGTGTGCGTTTGGGTGTGTGGTTGTGTGTGTATGTGTGTGTCATGCTGTCTATCGGTGTTTTGGTGGTGGTTGCGTCTTGCATGTGGCTTTGCCTGCTTGACTTTACTACTTTTCTACAAATACGATATGAACGAATGAACATCAACAAACGCACAAGTAAAGATACATCAGGTAGGAGCCACCTGATCTGATTGTACTCTGAAAACTTGAAAAGACACAAAATCCTGTCTCTAGCAAGTAAAGTGTTAATGTTAAAATACGGACAGCCATACGGATGAGTGCAACGACTTTGGAACATATATGAAATCAATACTTACATGTCCAGTAGAAAGTCTATTTATGGCTATTTTTGCGATAGTGTACGACCACATTAAATGTAAAGCCATCAGAAGGTACACCAGGAAGTTACCGAACCAGTAAGTAATGGTCTTCCCAAAACTGTTGTAGGACTCAATCGTTATACTGTACAGGATCCTGAAACATTAGCAAGAATTGCAAAATGCAATCATGGGTTTTCTAATATCACAGACCACGAAGTTGATCAACACCTGCATGCGAGTATATAGTGTGTGCGTGCGTGCGCGCGCGCGTGTGTGTATGTTAAGCTACTATCTGCATGTAATACTTTTATTATTGTTATAGGTGATAGTTTGTGTTTAATTTGCTACACCCATGTTAGTGTTATTGGAATAATATCAATCAGGGGTGAACTTGATCACTATACTGTATACAAGTATCAGATACAACATGGAATACATATATTTGTTTCTCTGTGCGTGAGGGCCATGAGTAGTTATTAAAAGTGCAACACTACTCAGGCCCCCTAGCACCGGCTTAAGCAGTATTCAATTTTCAAAACTAAAACCATCAAAACTAATGATCCCGAAGGATCAGAAAATATAACAATACTGAGAATAAAGTACGGGACGACTTTTTACAGCCGCCACACAAGCACTTAACACCTGCTGTACATATATTCTGAAAATGGGGGATCCTTCGAAAGCAAAGTCCATTTGGTGTAATATTTCATTTGCTCTTCAGTAAAGGAAGCTCTATCAGCATTATATGCAAGAAATGATGTTTTTTCTCGGGCAAATAATTTCTGGATTTAGTTAGTAAATTTATCTTAAATTAAATCGTGAGGAAGGTTTGTGTACAAAGTACAAACATTGTATGTGCTTACAGTGGATGCAAGGAACCTTTTTCTTAAGTTTATTAAAGACTTCTGAAGAGTTCCTAATAGACCAGAAGAGATATATTCCAGAATATTCATAAGTCTTATCAAAACAGTATTATACACGTTCTTTATCTTCGTTAAACAAGAAGTCAAAAGTATAGACAATTAAAAGTAGTTGAACAAGAGCTAGAATTTGCACTGAAACGTACTTTATATGTTTTCATGTAGTTTTGGTATCCAATACATTGTAGGAAGTTTATATTGTGTAATTTTAATATCAGTTTCGGGTTATTCAAACTTTTTGACATGGTCTAAAACAATGGCCTTTTCGTTAAATAGTAACTGAAATGTATGACTCGGTATTAATAATTTCCTGCTTCAAGACATCGATATAATGTAATCGTCAAATAATGATCACATTAATCGATGCCTTAGCAGCAGGAACAAGAACGTATTTTGAATGGAAATCCTCCAAACCCTATTTAAGATGTCAAACATAAATGCTAGGTTTAGGTGGAAGAAGATGTTCATTAGAGCTGTAAAATGAAATGCGTTTGGCAATAATATCAAGCATTAGTTTTTTCCAATTTGAAAGAGCATTAGACACATGTTCTCTACGAAACCATTTAATACTAAAAGTTTGTAAAGCCTCAGAAATATCTGACCTCGGCATGAGTTAAAATCTATCAAGGATGGTATTTTTCTATATTTGGGACCTTTATTCAGAAGAGATCGTAGACGTTTATCTTTAATTATCTCGAAATTATCAGTAATCATATGACCAGACGGAGAATAGTAAAATATTGAGGTGGCACAATCTCAATTATCAGGAATATTGTCATTAATATTAAAATCTGCATACATTTTATTATAGTTGAAAAGTGTATTTCTGATGGGTTTGTTATATTTGTAGTAGATAATAGATGGCTCTGTATTTTTAAAGTATTTAGGAATAGTGTCAATACATGTTTGTCTCTAAATATACTTAGGAGGTCGATACAATCAATACCTTTATTTATCAAAGGAATTTTCAAAAGGAATCTTTGGTGTTCAGATAATTTGGCAATGTGCGGTCTGATAACATATAATGTAAAGCTTTGTATCAAACTAGCCGTTCCTATGAGAGGATCTGTTCTAAAAATGATTTTATTGGCTTGCTCGAAGATATTGATATGGAAGAAAGTCTAGAAGGCTTGGCATGTTTATCAGAAGTTAGACGTAAAGTATTTAGATCGGGAAAAGTCATCTTCATACGATGTTTTTGTTTAATATTAGCATTGGTACGAATGCCATGTGATTGATATTTGAGTTTCCTTATAAAATCTATGTCAGGATATTTTGAAATGTTTCTAGTCTGGTAAATATTATCATTTACGCCTAAAGGTTTGCAAAATTTTAATCCAATTTAATTCAGATATAAATCTAGCTTTCGATTTAAAACTGTTAGTAGCATCCTTATCATATAATGTATGCTCTACAGGTTGGATTCAAACATCTTTAAAGAATGGCAAGACTTCCTAAAATGATGGTACAAAACAAATTTAAGTTTATGATGTTGATATGCGTGCTCCCGGAATCGGGTCTTGTGAAGCACGACCTGTTTAACCAACATACTGTATACCGCAACTAGCCGCGTTTCAAGTTAAAAAACCATTGATATTTGTCACTGACCGTTTCAAGGCGGTACTTCCATCTTCCCTCTATTGTTTCTTTGCTATGTCCGTGCGTCTCTTTGTGTCCTTTATATTCGTATACATTTGCTGTTTGGGCGGTTGTGTTTGTATGCCGTGTTTCCTGCATGACTCATACGTGTACTTTTAGTAGTTGTACATATGCACCTCTTAGCCTAGCCTAGCACTTTTGGATGATCGGATACACTCTGTGTCGTTTGTATACGGACCGTTTACGAATAGACGAAACATTATGAACAGCAGATTTTAAAGTTGAAAGTACAATTCTCGGTCCATTGTAAAAACTTTTATTGATAGAAAGATCGAAAGGTATGGTACGTGAAATGCGATGCCGATTGAATGTTAAGCTGTTGTAAACGTACGTAAGGTTGAAGTGAGGAGAAATTAGAAATAGTGTTGAGTACTTGTACAGACGACAGAGTGCATATTTATATATTTCAGTTATATTATTATTAGGTATTTTTAAATTATTCATATAGAAAAGTGATGGAGGGGCACCTGTATTGTGTTCTTCAACAGGTCAATACATTAGTGTAGCTACCAAGTGCATCAAATCGCTGGTGAGCACAGTACCTACCATGAAGTGCATGACATACTTATGATGATGTAAGATGCGGATGAGAGTGATGTATGTTACTTGCATATCCTGCAAGGTAATGATAACAACATAGATTACGTGTACAGGGAGATTTTTACGGCCACCAAATGACACAAGCAACACTGTTGTGATAATAAAAGTACAAATATAAGTAATGCAGGAAACATCGCATACACAATGAACAGCCGTACGAACAGCAACACCAGTATACACAGCAACAAATGTATATAACTAACAAAAACATAAAGAGACGCACAAAGACAAAACAAATGGGACAGATGGAAGTACCGCTTTCGCTGGGTGTTTAAACTTCTTTGCTGTCTCGCAGACCCAAAATGGACATTCTCACATGCACTGGCAATATATTCGCGGAACCAACTGACTGTTGTCGCATGTTAAGTCGTCGTTATGCATTATGTTACTCCAGATTACTTTTATTTGCACCAGATGTTCAGATGAACTCAGGGCCTTCGGAAAATAACATTGAACTGATTCTAACAGCATTAGACGCTTCAACGGAGAAAACATCTTTGCAAATAAAAGGTTTGAAAAAGGATATTGTGGGTTTCAAAAGTGATATTTCACATGTTCAGTCAGAGCTTGCGTCAATCAACTCAAAAGTATGTGATCTTGATGAGTGCAAATCATCGCTTCAACTTTTTGAAAGCAGTTAAGTCAATAAGAACCAAATCTGAATAAATTGAGTATGTAAGTGAGGTTCTGCAAACAGATGTTGGAGAGTTGTCTTTAAATGATGAACGACTGTGTGGCCAAATTGAGATTTCTCTAAATTTTATTATCGAAATCTCTAACTTATTGGCAAGTACAAATGTAATCTCAATGCGCTCTTGCGACACAGTATTTCACATCCTGCATTCTATGGTGATGTGATTTACAAACTTCGAAAAATTATTGGACCTATCCAGTTTTTCACTTTGTTCATCAAAGATGTAAACATTCATTAAAAAGGGATATGATCCTATAGTAATACAGCATACCGCATGTCTGGTTGTCAACCCGTTTACGATTGGCAATCACGCTGACTTCTTTGCATGTACGCGGGCAGGAAAGTTTTAGTACTCTATGAAAGCGACCTCTTAAATCCGGAAATGGAAGTATGGAATTACGTATATCTGTACTATGTCGTTTTTGTCGTACCGTTTATTACTTTTCTACAGTTACCCAATCATTGAGTCCACTAGCGATAGGTGGAAATAGTTTGTTTCACTTAAATGTTTTCGTTTGACATGTTTCACATATATGTACTTCACAACAGCATGTGTTAAGTGGTTGTGTGGCGGCTGTAAATTCAACGCGTACTATATTCTCAGTCCTTCAGTCCTTTTCTGGTCCTACGGGATCATTAGCTTTGATGCTATTAGTTTTGAAAATTGAATACTGCTTAAACCGGTGCTATTGAGCGTGAGTACTGTTGCACATTTATTACTACTCATGAACAGATTCAATAAATGAAAAAGCAAGTAAAGTCAAGCAGGAAAAGCCACACAAAAAACGCCACCATCACAAAATACCTACGGAAAGCAATTTATATAGCAATTTATACTCATACACACACACACATATACAGTAGAAAGTCACATAATCACCACCAACACATCGATAGACAGCATGTCACACACACAACCAAATACGCAAGCACACGAGAACACAGAAAACACCAACAAAAACACAAGAACCAGAGACAAACATGAACAAAGCACAAAGACACAAACAAACAAAAGGGTGACAAAGAGAGAACCGCCTTAACACGGTCAGTAGCAAAAACCACCACTGGGGGTTTAAACCGGTTTACGGACGTCCTAACCTCACACTTCTCTCAAAGTCACCATAGCTTTACAAATAGTGTAAATAAATGTATCCCCGCCGGAATATGGAGCACCCCAGAGACTAAATATTTGTAATTCATATTGAATTGAAATCGAACATATGTCAGCCTCCCATGACAAAGCACAATAAATATCCTATAATCTGATAAAATGCTCACACCCAATGTACATTATATGTATATTCCCGATATTAATATACCGAGCAACAGTAATATATGCTGACCCAAATACACTTCTTGTATAAATATATTCAACAGATTTCACCATTCACTATTTACGTATAAATATACTCAGTCAAACCAATACACATGAACGTTTGTCGGTTACTCCAACCCGAAAAATGGAAGCACACTTTACCCAACCCACTCGATGCAAGTAAAAAAAACTCGTATGTATTAGCATATAAGAAAATAGCACACACACAAGGATATCAACTAACACGATAACACTAACGCATTCATTAATATTCAACTCTGTTCAAGTCTAGGAATTAGTGCCTGACAGAAAGCACATGGGCGAAATAATTTAACTCGTCAGCTATAGTATAATTGCGTTTGCGAATTTTGCAAAAAACAAATAATGCCAAATTATCCTCGTCGCCAATGTTGTATTTCTTCCTATATATAATAACTAGTGTTCAATGGAAAAGTAGTAAAGTCAAGCAGGCAAAGCCACATACAAGACGTATCCACCACCAAAACACCGATAGACAGCATGACACACACAATCACACAATCACACACCCAAACGCACACTCACACACTAGATAACACAGAAAACATCAACAGACACACAAGAACTAAACAAACACTCCACATATGAACAAAATCACAAGCACAAAGACGTAAGGCAAACTAAAGGAAGGGTGACAAAGAGAGTACCGCCTTGGCACGGTCAGTAGCAAAAACACCACTGGGGTTTAAACCGATTTACGGACGTCCTAACCTCACACTTCTTTCAAAGTCACCCTAGCTTTACAAATAGTGTAAATAAAGGTATCCCCGCCGGACTAACCCACAACATAGACGACGGTGAACACAGGACAACATGTAGAACATAGCATAATAACTGTGACAATCCGTCAAATATGTACTCAATGACTTTGCTGAAGTCAGAGCACCTGCAGGTAAGCCGTTAAGGGCACGACAGGGAACAAGTAATACATGAGTCTGGTAAGCTCATCCCGTATCTGAGTTTAAGCGTATACCATCATAGAGCACTACCCTCGGCCTGTCATCGCGCAAGCAAAGAGGAAAGCGTGGCTACCGACTGTAAAAGGGTCGATAACCAAACATTACCTCCCTTCAAAATTTATAATCTTCACAACAGCAAGTGTTAAGTGCTTGTGTGGCGGCCGTTAAACATCGCCCCGTACTTCATTCTCAGTGTTGTTATACCTTCTGATCCTTCGAGATCATGAATTTCAGTACTTGCACTAAAAATTTAATACCGCTTAAGCCGGTGCTAGGGGACGTGAGTAGTGTTGCCCTTTCAATTACTGTTCATGAACAGACTCAATCAAACCGAGTCTACACTTTTCTTTTTTTGTGTTGCAATTTTTGCTCTCGGGGGATCACCTCCCTTCAGAATTTATGCAGTGCATTACAATATAATGGGATCATAACCTTTCTTCTTAAATGTTTTAATGAGTTTAATAAACAAATCATGAAAATGGATATGACCCATAATTTTCCTAATTTTGTAGGTAACATCCCCATAGAAGTCTGGTTGAGAAATCCCTTGTTGCAGTAA
Source organism: Azorinus chamasolen (assembly GCA_963576725.1). Classification (NCBI taxonomy): domain Eukaryota; kingdom Metazoa; phylum Mollusca; class Bivalvia; order Cardiida; family Solecurtidae; genus Azorinus; species Azorinus chamasolen. Next base: position 65,650,487 of record OY755235.1, on the reverse strand, counting down.
CGTCCGTAGATTGCAAACCAAAATCAAAATATCGCCTAAATATGTATAAGTTTTAGTAAAAGCAATAACTCTATCGGCCTGTGTATCAGGTTTTAAGCTAAACATAAATTTCCCTCTCATAGCAATGCAAAAACAAATCTGCAACATGAGGGGTTTGTTTTCACTTGAAGAATTTGTTTGAAGCTTGTGAGTCTTAACATAAAAGTAGTGTAGGGTTTGTCAAAACACTGGTGATACTGATAGTTTTCAAGGAATATGCTAACTGCAGAAATACGTACCGATGAAATCAAATTAGCTGTCAAACATATGAATATTTACAAAAGTACATTAAGAGTCGTACAGGAAACACCGCATACAAGCAACTACCCAAACAGCACAACGCCGACAAACAGCACATGTATATGTATATATAAGTCACAAAGAAACACACAAAGACAAAACAAACATAAACCGTAAACGTAAACCGCTTTAAACCAACAGTGGTGTTTTTGCTACTGACCATGCAAAGGCGGTACTCTCTTTGTCACTCTTCCTTTTGTTTCCATTGCGTCTTTGTGCTTGTTATTTTGTTCATATGTGAAGTGTTTATTTCTAGTTATTGTGTGTCTGTTGGTGTTTTCTGTGTTCATCTCGTGTGTGAGTGTACGTTTGGGTGTGTAGTTGTGTGTGTATGTGATGCTATCTATTGGTGTTTTGGTTGTGGTTGCGTCTTGTATGTGACTTTGTCTGCTTGACTTTACTACCTTTCCATACAATAGGGGAAGATGAAAGTACCACCTTGGAACGGTCTGTGACAAATGTCACTGGGGGTTAAACCAGTTTTATGCGCCCAACCTCGCACTTATTCCATCTCCACCCTAAAAGACACACAGTGTAAACAAATGTATCCCCTCTCCGACTAAGCTACAACAACCGCGATGGCAAATACAGTGGTAAAGTGCATGTAAAACGGAAACATATTTAAGTGAGGTAACTGCATCAACCTATCGCTAGTGTACTCAATGATTGAGCTGCAAACAGAGTAACTGTAGAAAAGTAATAAAGGGTACGGCAAAAACGAAAGGGTTGACAACCAGACATGCAGTATGTTGTAGTACCATAGGGTAACCTGGGTTATATCCCTTTTAAATGAATTGTTAATGTTTTTAGTAAACAAAGTAAGAACATAGTAATGTCTAAAACATTTACGAATTTTGTACATCAAATCATCGTAAAATTCAGGATATTAAACACACGCAGGTGCGCCTTAAGATTACATTTGTACTTAAGTGAGAGGTTTCGATAATAAAACCTAGAGAATGGTTTCCTTAGTTTATGATATCTATATCATTGCTTAAGCAGCTTTACAGTTAAAATGAGATTTCGACTATTAAAGTCTAGTTTTGGACTACTTGTTCCAGCTCATTTTGTTTATGGGCTATACCTTTTTCTTCCCTATTTACTAAAATTGTTGAACAAGCTATTTAAGCATGGGCAGTTTCCAGAATGATGGAGAAAGTGCAGTATTAATACCAATACACAAGAAAAGTAATCATAACAATCCAGATAACTATAGAGTAATGACACTTATTGATGTAATCAGTAAAATATACATAAGCATATCGAATAATAAATTAACGTTATATACTGAGGCATAAGTGAATCCCAGTCAGCATATGTGAATCCCAGTCTGGGTTTAGGAAGGGGTACTGCACAACATACACTGCAATTATCCCTTGCTAAGTCATAAATAAATAACTTTCAAGAAAACTGTATGTTGCATTCATAGATTTCCAAAAAAGCTTTTGATTATGACAACAGGTCCAAATTGTATAATTATATTATTTAACTATAGGATAAATAGCCATTTACTGATTTCTACCATGTCGTTGTATAAAAGTGTACGGATGTGCATTAGATGTACAAAAAACTTAACTGACTTCTTTGAATGCCCATAAGATTTAAGGCAGGGGTAAAATTTCAGTCCATTGTTATTTTCTATATTCATAAATGAACTTGCTCACGAAATACAAAACAATGAAGTGCATGGATTACAACTCTTACCATTTCAGATGGAAGTATTTCTGTTAACGTTGCTGACGACATAGGATTATTATCTGATACAGTTATAGGTCTCTAAAACATCTAAATACATTTCAATACAAACAAAACTAAAGTTCTTGTATTTAAGAGAGATGATAAGGTGGCATGCAAAGAAAATTGGAAATACAAAAACACAAATATTGAACTTGTAATTTTTTACGTAGGAATGTACTTTACTAGTACCTTGTCATTACATAAGATGGCAGACCAGGCTGCCCTCCTGAAAAATAAAAGGTACTAATAAAAGAGCATTTTGCCTTTAACATAAATGAGTATGAAATCTAGTATTTTTTTTTAAATATTTGATACGAAGATTACTCCAATCGTGATGTATGGCTCAGAACTATGGGGAATGGTAGATACATATTCAGTAGAAATTGTTCAGTTGTATGCTTGCAAACGGTCTTACACACAGCCTTGAATGCATGTAACAACGCTGTTTTAGGAGATTTAGGTCGTTTCCCGATGACATTACCAGCTATGAAAAGTTGTTTGAAATATTTGTTGAGACTATTAAGACTTCAAGATGACAGCTATGTTAAACTCTGTTACATGTTATTTATGTTTGACAATCATAGTTATGTTAACTGGGACACTTATATTAGAAAAAAATATATATATATATATCGTAATAGACTTGGTTATGTATGGGAAGCACATTATGTGCCAAATGAAAATCTATTCATTTCTGAATACACCACAAGTTTGAAGGATCAATATATGCAAACATGGTCGAATTTATGCATGAGTTATAACAAAATGAATAAATTTTGTGGTACTTCATTCTCAGTGTTGATATATTTTCTGGTCCTTTGGGATCATTAGTTTTGATGTTATTAGTTTTAAAAATTGAATACTGCTTAAGCTGGTGCTAGGGGGCGTGAGTAGTGTTGCACTTTTTATTATGTCTCCCCAATTTATGGGGAGATATATTGTTTTTGCCAGAGTTGTCTGTCTGTCCGTCCGTCCGTCCGTCTGTCCGTCTGTCCGTCTGTCTGTCCGTCACAAACTTGTGTCGCGCGTATCTCTGAAACCAGTTGGGCTAGAGTCACCAAACTTCACAGGAATGTTCACCAGCATGAGTTGTTGTGCACCTGGGTTTTTTGAATTGTCTCCCCCTGATAACTTTGTAGTTATTGCCCCTGATGACTTAAAATTAGAAAAACTTTGTGTCGCGCGTATCTCTGAAACCGCTAGTACTAGAGTCACCAAACTTCACAAGAATGTTCACCAGCATGAGTTGTTGTGCATTTGGTTTTTTTAATTGTCTTCCCCTGTTGGAGTTATTGCCCCTGATGACTTAAAAATTAGACCCTGATAAGTTTGGAGTTACAGACATTACACTTGTGTATTGGAAAGAGGATGGGAGGGGGAGACATCTGTTTTTGTGACAAAAACAAACCTCTAGTTACTACTCATGAACAGATTGATTCAATAAAATAAATTTTCTCTTTTTGCATTTCATCTTTTGTTTTGGAAGGATCACTCATTTTCAGAATATATGTACTTAACAACAGCAGATGTTAAGTGATTGTGTGGCGGCTGTAAACAGTCCCGTACTTCAATCTCAGTGTTGTTATATTTTCTGGTCCTTCTGGATCATTAGTTTTGTTATTAGTTTTGAAAATTAAGAAGTTGCTGTGCAAAGTTTAGATGCTCCTCACATAGTTTAATGATTGATAACGATCGTCATCTGGGTTTACCTAAAGAAGGGCGTGTGTGCTTCCATTGTAAAATTGCTATAGAGGACGCGTACCATTTTGTAATTGTATGCCTCATATACTCTGCATTGAGAAATGTTTATATACCATTAAAATACTATGGGGTACCATGCAAACATATTTTTTATATGCTGATTGAAAATATAAATACAGAATTACTACGGAAGCTAGAAGTGTATTTATACTATGCTAATAAATTAGGACAAACTGACAAAAAATTTAAGTTGAATTCTGCTATATGTACGAGTAACTAGACTAAAAGACAGTTTGATATAGTTTTTTCAACTAGCATGCATTACTATATCTTATATACTTACTTTTTCCTTAGATTAATTTCAAGTATTTAGTTTCAGATTATATATGTAAAGCAACGCATATGGTAGCCATTAGATTTTGTATAGGTAATGGAATTTGATATTAAAGACAATACTAGCCTAATACATGCATGTAGTAGTAAGGGGTAAATTGTTTGCATGACACATTCTCTATAGTGTAGTGACTAACATTGTAATATGCTTTTTATTCAGATAGATTAGTGTTTAGATAGAAGGTTGTATTACACTATAGTGTTTGTGTCTTGTTAACAACTGATTGATCTTTGACTGGGGTGTTTATGTGACTGGTTCAGTAGTACAAAATTATTAGATTATTAAGTAACGCTTTAAGTAAATGATAAATTGTATAGAATGTGATATTAAGGTCGTACGGTAGTACAAAATGTTATATAATGAAAGTCAAACAACAAAGTCCTCGATCAAATGGTTCCACTTGCGGCAATCTTAACATGTCCTGTGCTAGAATGGTCATCGCTTCATGCAAGATAAATCGTGGACTTACGAAGTATATTACACTATTCAGTATGATTATGCCTAGTTTACTTGTACATGTCTACTTTCATTATATATCATACCGTCGGGCTGTTCCGTTGAGGCACGCTTCCACCTGAACGGAGACACCCGATAAAGTATATCATACTGAAGTAGTGTTTATTGTTTTCGGATGCAACGTTGTTCACTTTGCTTTTAATAGTATCAACATAAAACCTTAACTTTCGTTTCGCTAAGGTAAAAGGATATCATAGATGAAATTTAAGCTATCAATACACCTTGTACATAGGGAATCTTAAGTTTTGTTTCGTTAAGGCGCCAGTAGGTATATGGGTGTGCAAGAGTGTGTATGTTTATGCAATATTAACCGTACTATGCCATTGCGGTTGTGTTTCTCACTTTGTTCATCAAATATGTTATTAAAAAGGGATATAATCCTGTAGTACTACAACATACTGCATGTTTGGTTGTCAACCCTTTTACAGTTGGCAATCACGCTGGCCTCTTTGCATGTACGCCGACAAGAAAGGTTTAGTACTCTATCAAGGCGACCTCTTAAATCCAGAAATGTAAGGAGAACGTCGGATATCTGTACCTTTTCGTTTTTTGTCGTACCCTTTATTACTGTTTTACAGTTACTCTTGTTTGCAGCTCAATCATTGAGTAGACTAGCGATAGGTGGATACAGTTTGTTCACTTAAATGTTTTCGTTATACATGCACTTTACCACTGTATTTGCCGTCACGGTTGTTGGAGATTAGTCGGAGAGGGGATACGTTTATTTACACTGTTTGTCTTTCATTTCGTGTGTGAGTGTGCGTTTGGGTGTGTGGTTATGTGTGTGTGTGTGCGCGTGTGTGTTAGTCATTCTGTATATCGGTGTTTTGGTGGTGATTGCGTATTGTATGTCGCTTTGCCTGCTTGACTTTACTACTTTTCCATTTTAGGGTGGGGATGGAATAAGTGTGAGGTTGGGCGCTCATAAACCGGTTTAACCCCCGGGTGATTTTTTCACTGACCGTTCCAAGGCGGTGCTTCCATCATCCCTCTATTGTGTGTTTGTTTTGTCTTTGTGCGTCTCTTTTTGTTTTTATAGTTATGTACATTTGCTGTTTCCTTGTGGTGCTGTTCGGGTGACTGTTTGTTCTGTATGTGGTGTTTCCTGCATGATTCATTTTTGTACTTTTAGTACATGTATGTTTATGCTTTGATGATGTATAAGTTTGACTGAGCGCATACTACTTTTGATAAATTGGTTTGGCATTTATAAAAGGATGACCTTGACATTTGACCTATGCAACAGGGAGTTACACGCTACACATCGTCTTTGTGTGGTGAACATTTGTACCGGGCTATTTTGAAATCCATTCACAGATAAAAAAAAAAAGGTACAGAGGGGACATGAAATTTGGGACGGACGGACGGACAGACGGGCGGACAATGCGATTACTATATGCCCGCCGTTGGGGCATACTAATACAGATATTAGTAGTACTTGCAGGTCAATAATATGTAAAAAAAACTTATTTATGTACATATATATGTTTATGGGCCGGAGGCCTTATAATAAGATACGAAATAAAGTTCAAGTTCCAAGTCAAGTTCATAAACGATTCAATGTAGAGAGGATTTCTCGTAGCCGACATGAACTCAGACCTTTCACAGACGATGTTGCCCATCACAGTACAGTAGAACATCGAAATCTTGAACGTCAAGGGATCATACAAATTATTTCAAAATAACAGAGTTTCGTGTCATCTGATTTCTAATCTGAACAATTTCACAGCTTTATGCTCTTGTATGAGCTTTAACCATTACTTTCAACCTGCAAGAAGCTGGCACATTGCGTTGTGATACAATTAAGCACAATTCTGTATTGCAAATATTGGAAGGACCGAACTTTTACTTTGAATGATCCCGAGGTTCGAGTATGAAATAATTATCAAATTCCATAGTATATGATGATCTATACAAGAAGAAGTTTGGGTTCCATATGAGACGCTGATTCTCATCATGATTGACAAAGGGTGTTACTGTGGTTATTTGCGACGGTTTAAACAAGCAAAAATTGTAGGATTGCCGAGACATCATATAGACGAAAAAATAATTTTATACTGTAGGACACACTTACTTAAATGGAAAGAAATATAGTCTACTGATAGTCCAGACCACGACGAAGCAAACAAACCATCCTGTGTTGACTTTTTTAGAAAGTGTGGTGTAGCGACACATCTTTGCAACCTGAAATCAAACAAAATCCATCAGATTTTAGTGAGTTTAAAGCAACGAATACTATTATTTTGATCTGCGAAGCTGAAAAAAATTAACAATTGACTGTTAGTGTATATTTCTATAGCAAAAGTGCTGGAACTGTTCGATAAAAATGTTCACAAATATATTGCGAAGTGTGATAATACATGTCTTTGTGTACCTCTACGCGTGGCATGGGTAACTTGGACTGGGAGTTTGGAGAATACTGTGTACAATCAAAGTGTTGAACATTGCGATTTACTTTAGCTAGCATTGGATTTAGGGAGTGAGTGCTGAGACGGGTGTGTCTACATTTGTATAGTGTGTGGTTAATTTCAATCTAGTGTAGACTGGAGAGTCCTAAAGACATAAATATTGACAGTGATGTGCTTTCCGCTTTTTCAGACGTTCCGGAAGCCACCGAAGGCGACTTTCTTTTCTTGCGGCCGCGTTCTACCAAACCCGACAATGTCGAAAATCCATTAACAAACGGACAGCGTCACCGAGTACATTAAGCACATCACTTCTGAAAAAAGGGTATAACCGAAAAGGTCACGAAGTCAAAACAAACATCCGTCCCATTTAGTGACCTACTTCTAAATATATTTAGGGAAAAATGTCATGGATATTTTGCCTACATTAAAAGAACCTTTGACCTCAGTCATCACTCGGTCAATAAAATTAGCATTTAAAGCCAGCGAAAAGCACTGTTGGAGCTAGCGAAATGAAATAGAAATATCCAAGATCTCTTCAAGCGCCAATTAAATCAGACAGACAGTCAGCAAAAAAGTATCGATGCGAAGGCGGCTGAGCTAACAGAACAGGGAACCAGGATCTCCGATCTTGAACCAAAAGTCGCTGCTTTAGCATTGATAACATAAGGCTGTTGAAATAAATTATCGCTTGTACTATAGATAAATACTTTCGGCTCCGCAACTTTAGTATTGATTTTAGCGGAACAAAAGAAACACAACAACGCAGGTGGATGTGTTTTATAACAAAACGTTGCTCTCTAAATCACCGATCTCTATGGATAAGGTCGAGTGCTGTCAGCCTGTTGGTAAATCAGAACCCCGGCTGGCATATCTTAGTCAAATTTGGCAGCTACAAAACCAATATCTGATGTATAGTGCGAAATAGAAATCGCAAAACATTTCATACAAGATTTTCACGTCAGAGGACCTCACGAAACTGAATTACAATATTATGCAAAGGCCTCGAAGATCGACAATTTCTGGACTAAAAGTGGTAGTGTCATCATCAAAACGACGGATAATGCAGACATAATGTCTATAAAAACCTTACCGACTTACTTGGTAGTGTCGGGTTTTGTGTGGACTGTTAACCCGCACATGTCCTGTCACTTTTCAAATTCTCCCAACTGTGTTTTTGTTTTCATTTGGCACACGTGTCTCCCGAGCGCTGGTTTCTATTTGAAATGCTGTGTTAAACTACTATTCGTCTACAGATTACCACGACCTCTGAGAAATGACCTTTGGATCATTCCATTTCAAAAGATCGATGCGGAACTCGTTACCCTTTTTGTTACCCCTATTTCGAGGACTGGTTTAATATTGTAAATACAGTCACGCCTCAAAGCTTTTTGTTTATCTGTTGAATGTATATTAATTTAGTTCAGCTATAATTATGAATAGCGGTCTATCGTACATTTGGCCTTACTAAACGTTTGGTAACCTAATCTGTAAGGACCAGTAGATGTCAAAAGATTTGCAGGGCGTATGTATATTCAAACAGATATACGTCGACAGACAACAACATACCTTTATCCCCACAAAACGACAAAATACCAAGGAGAAAAAGTAACACACCTCAAGGGGGCCTAAAATGGTCATTCACACTTGCACTAGGTCTAAAAGGATTATAGACAAAAGTACATGTGAGAGTCATGCAGGAAATACCGCATACAAAACACACAACCGCCCAAACAGCACCACGACGACAAACAGCAAATGTACATGGAAAAGTATTAAATGAAAAAGTAGTAAAGTCAAGCAGGAAAAGCTACACGCAAAACGCTACCATCACCAAAACACCTACAAAAAGCAATTGATATAGTAATTTATACTCATACACACACATACAGTAGAAAGTCACATACAAATGAAAAAGTACTAAAAGTACAAAAATGAGTCATGTAGGAAACAACACATACAGAACAAACAGTCGCCCGAACAGCAACACAAGGAAACAGCAAATGTACATAACTAGAAAAACAACAAGAGACGCGCAAAGACAAAACAAACATACAATAGGGGGAAGATGGAAGTACCTCCTTGGAACGGTCAGTGACAAAAGTCACTGGGGGTTAAACCGGTTTATGGGCGCCCAACCTCACACTTATTCCAGCCCCACCCTAAAAGACGAACAGTGTAAATAAACGTATCCCCTCTCCGACTAATCTACAACAACCGCGACGGCAAATACAGTGGTAAAGTGAATGTATAACGAAAACATTTAAGTGAACATTAAGTCCACATTGTGTAATTTTGAACTTAAGAAGTCGAAAAGAATGAACGTTGAACATTACAAGCAAGGAACATTTTATTTTCTCTGCCAAAGGTTTTTCCTATCAATTTAATCAGTTTATCCTTTATAAGATCGTGAGTTAGAGTAGTATAGAGTGTAGAGAAATCGTATGAGCTCAATGAAGAAATGTTGTACTGTTCATTTACCAGTTTAGTTAAAATATCATTTGAATTTTTATGAACCAAAAACATTGATACCAGAATTGTCATATATTTTATCACAGTAACGTTTTACATGTTCTTTGATAGTAGTAAATATGGAATAATAGTCAAATAGGGAGAGCTACACACGAAATGACACCGCACCAAACACCATCAAACAAGAAACGGTATAGCCACAAGACAAAACACAACAGGACGCATATCAGGACGAAACAAATAAACATTAAGCATATTAAATAACAAAATTGAACATAAGCTGAAAGCAGGAGTACCACCTTAGAACGGTTAGTAACTCAAATAAGTTACTGGGGACTTAAACCTGGTTTACGGGTACCCAACCTCGCCCTTATCCCACTTTCACCAAAGTCAAAATGTAAATAAAATTCCCCCTCCAGACAACTTCACGACATGAATAACGATGTCTGCCAAAATGAAATGACTTTAAAATAAACGTTAGAGGTAAACAAGCGTCGTCATCATTTAAATGACGTCATAATTTAAAAATACGGGAAAACTATATGAAACACTTCTACACCAACATGTTATAAAAAAATAAATCCCAAGAAGATACAAATACTAGTGGATATTAAGTATGTACAACTGTTTTGTTTGAAATAGAATAAACTTGACATCGTAGACAGGTACTCGATGACTATTCAGAGGTCAGAGCAGCTGTGGAGAAGTCATTTGGGGTACGACAGAACTGGCAAAATACGAATACATTTGTCCTCCCTCCGTAAACGGGTTTAAGAGGGAATCTTCATAGAGTATTAAGTACTTTCCGTCGTCGCACAAGCAAAGAGGAAAACATAATGACCAACTGTAAAGGGGTCGATCACCAAGCATGTAGTGTGCTGCAATATAGAGGGGTCATATCCCTTTTTAATGAATTGTTTTATACGCTTGATAAACAAAGTATCAAAATATGTGTGTCCAAAATGTTTTCGAAGTTCGTAAATGACATCACTGTAAAACTCCGAATGTGAAATACCAAACTTTAGAAAAATACGTAAATTACAATTGTATTTGCTGATGAGTAGAACATTACGGTGGTAAAATTTTGAAAATGTTTTACGAAGTTTGTCATATCTGTAGCCCTGTTTTAGTAGTTTTTCAGTGATAATAAGGTTATGATTGTTAAAATCATCAACAGAAAAACAAGCTCTAGCAAAACGATTAAGCTGAGAAATGTATACACCGTAACATGTAGCACGGGGAACATCAAATGAGGATAGTTAACTATTTTAAAATTAACCCTTTACCTGATAGAAGCGGCTTTTAGCGTGTTTGATTTATTCCTCCACTGAAGAAAATAGTTCAAATTCATACAGTCATGAACATATTGCATGATAAATATTTTCTATATCCTAGTAGGTGGTAGCTTAAAGCAGGCTGAAAGTAAAGCAGAATGCGCCTTAAGGCGCATTCTGCTTTACTTTCAACCTGCTTTAAGTGGTCATATGTCTTCAAAACTAGAAACATGCTATTGGGTAAAGGGTTAAAGTCATCCCTTTTGTCATAAATTCCAGAAGAAGTTGTTCCATTGTTTATAGATAAATTTAAATCTAAAAAGGCTGCATATATTTCATCAATACTGATAATTTTTGTTCTACAACACAATATTATCGGCCTTTTCCGTTAAATTCTTCCGCGTTTTCCCGATGATCACCCGACCCCCCCCCCCCCCCATTGTTTACGTAATAGCTTTCTCGATAGTGGTCGGAGAATCGCGAATAGGGCGAACAGTTACGAAACTTAAACCAAACCCGAATAAAACTGAAACTTCGGGTAGTAAAACCGGGATCGGCGATATCAAACACATGGATGTTTTGTAATTATAAACGGTAATTGGATGGGGCTTTTTGCGATATACTACTTTTCAGCATATAAATAAATGAGTTTTGTATATTTTAAGTGTTTATGAAACGCATCAAATGTAGGGACACCCCCTTTAAATATGTCGTCTAAATAACGTGCTGTATTGGTATTGTTAAAAGCATTGATGACATCCACCTGTGAATTGGTATCAAGGTTAAGCATAAAATCCCGTTCATAACAATACAAAACCAAATCTGCAATTAAAGGAGCACAGTTGGTTCCCATGGGAATACCAATGACCTGGCGATATACAGAATTACCATAACGAACAAATATATTGTCTAACAGAAACGTAATTCCGTCACAAAGATCTAAACATGTCCACGAGGTATATGTATTTGTAATGTCATTGGTAAAGAACGCATGTCTAGAATTACAGGCAATAAATGATACTTTTTCTCTAGCAAATGTTTTATTTATAAGATTTGTAAGTTTGATCTTTATTAGATCGTGTGGTAATGTGGTATAATGTGTAGAAAAATCGTATGTGCTTATAGTGTTAGCTTGGTGTTGCTTGATTTTTAATTTATTAAAACCTCAATGGAGTTTTTATAGACCAAAAAAGGCTAATTCCTTTATCTCAGTAACGTTTGATATGTTCTTTGACCGCTGTTAGAGACGATATAATTAGTTTGGATTGTGCGGTTGTTGTGCATGAGACAGAGTTATGAAGCGTGATTTATATGGCGTTTTATAGAGTTTAGGTATCCAGTACATTGTCGGAAGTTTATGATGTGTGATTAATATATCAGCATTGAACTGTTTACATTTATTAACATGTTCAGATGTTAGAGATAAAAAAAATATGACTTTATTTACACTGTTTGTCTTTTAGGATGGGGATGGAATAAGGGTGAGGTTGGGCGCCCATAAACCGGTTTAAACCCCCGGTGACTTTTGTCACTGACCGTTCCAAGGCGGTACTTCCATCTTCCTCCTATTGTATGTTTGTTTTGTCTTTGTGCGTCTCTTGTTGTTTTTTCTACCTATGTACATTTGCTGTTTCCTTGTGTTGCTGTTCGGGCGAGTGTTTGTTCTGTATGTGGTGTTTCCTGCATGACTCATTTTTGTACTTTTGTCTTATGGAGTTCTTGTTCTAAAACATCCGTATGATAAAGTCGTCAAACGATAATTACATTGTTTGACGCGATAATTACATTGTTTGACGCTTTATCAGCTGGAACAAACACGTTTTTAGAGTGAAATTCCTGTATACTATTTTTAAGAAGCGAATTGAAGTCTTAGGTTTAGGCGGAAGAAGGTGAATGTTAGATTTGTAAAACGCAATACGTGTATCCATTATATTTGAAATTTGTTTTATCCATTTTGTAAGGACACTATTGTCTGCATGTTCTCGGCGGCACCATTTTACACTGAAGTCTAACAAAGATTCTATAATATTGCTGCAGCAGATTTCGAAATCTATCAAAGAAGGTAATCTGTATTTAGGTCCCTTAGTTAATAAAGTATGGAGACGTTTGTTTTCGATAATGTCAAAATTTCCTGTAATAACATGACCAGCCTCGGCGTAACAAAACTTAGAGGAATTACAATCTCAACTAACAGGGGTATTATTTACAATATTAAGGTCCGATACAATTTTATTATAATTAAAAATAGAATTCCTAATAGATATTTTGTACTTATAGCAGATAATTGGCGATTCTAATTTTTTGAAATAGGCTGGGATGGTATTAATTACGTTTTTATCGCGAAATATTGATTGTAGATCGATAAAATCTATACCTTTATTAACAAAAAAGGAATTTTCACAAAATATATTTAATGGCCAAACACTGAATCAACGTGTGGTGAACATGCCGAGTGTAGTTCTGAATGACAGAAGCTGTATTATACAAAGGATCTGTTCGTAAGATCACTTTGTCTGCTTCTATGTCAATGTCTCTTATGGAAGAAATAGACAAAGAACATAGTATGTTTACCAGATTGTAGACGTATATTGTGTAAATCTGAAACAGACGTTTTAAGTCGAGCTTTGCGTTTGATATTGCCGTTTATACGTAAACCATGTGATCTGGTTTTTCGTTTTCTGATTGAGTAAATAGAAAATATATCAATGTTAGGGTCTTTAGAAATATTTCCGGTTTGATATATGTTATCATTTAGGCTTAAAGGGAAAGGTGTCTGTAATTTTTTTTATCCATTTGAGTTCTGCCATAAATCTAGCTTTAGATTTGGTGCTGTTTGTAGAATTATATAATCATAAACCAGATGTTCAACTGGCTGAACTGTAATATCTTTAAATGAATGACCCGATTGACGAAAATGCTGGTATAGAAAGTTTTTTTTTATTTTTAAGGCGTAAGACACGACATTAAATATTTAGATAGTTTAGTAGTAGTAGAACAACTGGAGTTAGCAATAAAACGCGCCTTATACAGATTTTTATGTAGCTTAGGAATCCAGTACTAGTATAAAGTTTATGTTGTTTTACGTTAGAATTATGTTTGTCCCTGGTTCTTGTGTGTCTTTTGGTGTTTTCTGTGTTCATTTCGTGTGTGTGTGTGTGTGTGTGCGTTTGGGTGTGTGTTTGTGTGTGTGTGTGTGTGTGTGTGTGTCATGCTGTTTATCGGTGTTTTGGTGGTGGTTGCGTCTTGCATGTGGCTTTGCCTGCTTGACTTTACTACTTTTCCATTTAAAGGTATTGCACATTTTTACATGTTCCGTGACTATATCTTTTTCAGGGGTTTGCACTGTAATATATGTTTGTGAACCAGTTAATTCCTTCTTCAAAACATCAACATAATACAATCACAATACATCACATAATTATTAAATTATTTGATGCCTTTTCAGCGGGAGCAAAACCATAATTAGAATGAAAATTCGAAATGTTTTTCTTCAGATATCGAAATGTAATTCTAGGTCGAGGTGGTGATAGATGGTAATTAGATTTGTATAAAGCAATACGTGTATCGATAATATCAAAAACCTATTTTTTTCCAATCCGAAAGGGCATTTACATCAGCATTTTCTCGTCGACACCATTTGATGTGGAATTCTTGAATAGCTTTAGCAATATGAGTACCATAAGTGTCAAAATCAATAAGGGAAGGTAATCTATATTTGGGTCCTTTAGTAAGGAGGGTCCTGAGACGTTTATCTTTAATAATATTAAAATTACCCGTAATGACGTGACCAACTGGTTTATAACAAAAGCTTGAAGTGCTACAGTCTCAAGAAGTAGGGGTATTGACATCAATATTTAAGTCGGTACTCTCTTTGTTACCCTTCTTTTTGTTTGCCTTGCGTCTTTGTGCTTGTGATGTTTGGTTTAAACCGATTTACGGACGTCCTAACCTCACATTTCTCTCAAAGTCACCCTAGCTTTACAACTAGTGTAAATAAAGGTATCCCTTTGCAAATAGTGTAAATAAAGACACAAAGGAACACACAAAGACAAAACAAACATACAATAGGGGAAGATGGAAGTACCGCTTTGGAACGGTTAGTGACAAAAGTAAAGTAAAGAAGTAAAGTCAAGCAGGCAAAGCCACATACAAGACGATGACACAGACACACACACACAACCACACACTATAAACCGGTTTTAAGTTCATTTGTAGCACATATTTCATTAATGCACAATGGTAAACGTTCCTACTCCGTTCCGATATAATTTTGTCAAAACAAAGATCTACGTGAAACGACAACAGCAAACCTATATCCACACAAAATACCAAACAAACAAAAAAATAACATATTAGGAGGGGGATATAAAAGGAACATTCACACTGGAAGGCAGAAATTACCTCGGGTTTATAAAACATCTGGATATGAATATTAAGCTTAAAATCCTACCAATCAATTTACTGCTCATCAGAGGCTTAGCTTACTATTCATTTAATTACTACTCATGAACAGACTCACTAAAACCGAGTCTGCAATTTTCTCTTTTTGCATTCCTACTTTTGCTTTCGAAGGATTACCCATTTTCAGAATGTATTTATTTCATGACAGGTGTTAAGTGTTTATATGAGACGGCAGTTAAAAGTCGCCATGTACTTTATTCTTAGTGCTATATTTTCTGGTCCTGCGAACATTAGACTCCAGCGGATTTTTTTATAAACTCGGACCCAGAATAAAAGCCAATGAGGATTCTACAGCAGCACCAAATTGGCGTATGTATCTGAATTGATTGCACCAGCTATCATAAAGTGAAAGATAAAAGTGGAGATACATTTATGTTCAACTCACCGCCAACAGTGGTTCAGCCGCATCATGCAGGCAGAGAACCAGTGTACCAATTCTAACAGCGTTGGATATCCAAGACATATAGATGAGAGAAAAAGTGGCCACGTGGTGACATATCAACTCCTTGAAATCCTGAAAATACAAATAAAGACCAAAATATATGATTAAACATGGACCATCGATATTTGTTATTTTCAAGAACTCGTAAGGGAATAGAAGAGCATTGTAGGAGAACATTTGCAAATATGTTCCGATCAAGTTTCTTAAAGGCAAGAAAGCATATTTGTCTAACGCCATTTTTATGAAATACAAGCACATTTGTCATATTTTTCACGGCAGAAAAAACCTTGTTATTTGCCTCATAGTTTTACCTCCTATCAATTACTGTTTTTAAAAAAATCTTAACCTAAAAACTGTAGTGGAACTATTAATTCCAATATCTGTAATTCAAGTTATTTGATTGACTAAGACTTAGTGTGTACACTGAAACATACGGAATCTCGCTAGTGTGATATGGAATATTGTGTCTCGCATCCTTAGGGCGAGACACTAGCATCGGGCGAGACCCGATATTCCGACGAGGTGCGATCCGAGACATAATATTGTAACATGAGACATCGCACTGTCGCAGTATCCCACTCAAAGAGATCCCATACCATGAGAGTTCGCGGAATAAAATCGGAGGTTATGACGCGAAGTTGTTTTCGTCATATTGCAACGCTCTGCATGTTTGGTTATCAACCCTTTTACAGTCGGTAGCTACGCTTCCCTCTTTACTTGCGCGTTGACAGGCCGAGGAAAGTACTCTATGATGGTATACTCTTAAATTCAGATACGGGATGAGCTTACCAGACTCAAGTATTACTCTTTCCCTGTCGTGCCCTTAACGGCATCCCTGCATGTGCTCTGACTTCAGTAGGAAGTAACTGAGTACATATTTGACGGATTGTCACAGTTATTATGCTATGTTTTACATGTTGTCCTGTGTTCACTGTCGTCTATGTTGTGGGTAAGTCCTGCGGGGATACCTTTATTTACACTATTTGTAAAGCTAGGGTGACTTTGAGAGAAGTGTGAGGTTAGGACGTCCGTAAACCGGTTTAAACTCCCAGTAGTGTTTTTGCTACTGACCGTACCAAGGCGGTACTCTCTTCACCCTTCCTTTTTTGCATTACGTCATTGTGTTTGTGATTTTTTCATGTGTGTAGTGTTTGTCTTTAGTTATTATGCGTCTTTTGGTGATATCTGTGTTCACCTCGTGTATTTGGGTGTGTGGTTGTGTGTGTGTGTCATGCTTTGTTTTGGTGCTGGTTGCGTCTTATATGTGGCTTTGCCTGCTTGACTTTACTACTTTTCCATATATAATCCTATTAACCTTAAGCCTGATGAGCAAATTAATTTTACAGAGTGTTTAACCTATTATAGTTGTAAATGTCAAGCTATAATCAATGTGTCTACCAAAATGCAATCAGGTTGTCAAACAGTTTGGATCCTGATGAGACGCCGAGTAACTCGGCGTCTCATCTGGATCCAAACTGGTTGCATATGTATTCACTCATTCGCCCAAAGCAGGCTAAGGGTTATATATTTATAATATAATATATTTATCTAAGCCTAAGAAATATGGATACATTTATGTGGAGTTACTGAAAAGATTATTCTTATTTATTTAGCTTAAACAAGCAAAAATACAGTGTTTGCTTCAGAGGTACTGAAAGAACAAGAACACCCATGTACCCCCTCATTCCTATAAGGGACGTCCTTTTTTCAAATTGATTGCTAAAATAAAAGAATAAATAAATTAATAACTACTGTATAAAAACCAGCACTATAATAAACCGCATATGAAGGAGAGATAGCGGTGTTTAATCGTGTAGACATCATATTATTTATAAAACATCTCTAAGTAAGTCTGTTATGCAGATCATTTTCGGATTGTAAATATCGACAGACAGACGGACAAAGAGACAGACATACAGCTTTTTTCTCTTTGGAACCAAAGTACAATGGTCAGTTTATTTACTTAACACACCGAAATACAAGTATATAACATTCTAATATAATAGCTGTATGATATACATCATAGTACTGGCTAGATCAATA
Organism: Azorinus chamasolen; assembly: GCA_963576725.1. Taxonomy (NCBI): domain Eukaryota; kingdom Metazoa; phylum Mollusca; class Bivalvia; order Cardiida; family Solecurtidae; genus Azorinus; species Azorinus chamasolen. The sequence goes on along the minus strand of OY755235.1, from coordinate 65,632,703 downwards.
ACGAAATTCCAGGTTAGTACGATGTAGCCTGTAAGGATTATATATCAATCATATACCATGATATTTTCCCTGTTTGAGAAATATATAAAAAAATGTTTTTTCTTTATTACGCTTTAGATGTTCGCCTGCTATTTTTAGATCATCATAGAAATATTTAAACTCATTTACATATATACGTCGTCTTTCACTTATCATTTATTTTTTGTATAATGAGTAGCATATTTGATTAAGTATGAAAGTACGAAAATGAGTCATTTTTGTACTTTTACACCAAGATGGAAGAAAATGTATTTTATCCGTTTCCAGAAGTGGTTAGTGTATGTACATTTTATGGGTAAGTGTTCTAAGGTTTCTATGTCATTACCAAATACACAAAATGATTTTTCTTTGATTTTCTACGTAAATTAAATTTCATTTGTAGGGATAATCCTGTGTATAAGTTTCAGCTTAATTTGTTTAATTTTATTATCAGTAATAACTTTATTGATTATATAGTAGACAGAGTTCCTATTAATCTGTTTTTAAGTAATGTTTCCTAATATTTATGAGTGTATGGCGTTTCAAATATTTTTCTAATGTATAATTTTCGAATATATATAATCAATGTGTCTACCAAAATGCAATCAGGTTGTCAAACAGTTTGGATCCTGATGAGACGCCGAGTAACTCGAGTAACTTGATATCTTTACACTTGATTTGAATGAAGCTTCCTGTTTGAGAATATTCGTCCAAGGTATAGCTTTTTATACGCCCACCTAATAAAGGTGGTCGTATATTGGCGTGGCCCTGTCCGTCCGTCCGTCCGTCCGTTCGTTCATTCGTCCGAACACATTTTGTTTGTCCGAAGTTTTCTCGGAAAACTATTTAACAGATAGTAATGAAACATCACACAAGTGTTAATTGCATCAAGATCTGAAGCTTAGTCGATTCTGAGGTTCATGTAAATTGTCGTTTCGGAGTTATGGCCCTTGTACTTAAAAATAATAAGGCAAATATATGCAAGTAGTTTGTCCTCGCTTTTCTGGGAAAGCTATTTGATACTAATGAAACTTCACAAAAGTGTTTATTGCATCAAGATCTGAAGCTGAGTCGATTTTAAGGTTCATTTGATTTGTCGTTTTGGAGTTATTATTATTGTTATACCACATTTATATAGCGCTCTTTTCACACAGGATATGTGCGTTCAAAAGCGCTTCACATGGATGAAATCACCGGAACGAACCGCATGATTATCTATCCGGACAATAAAAGGTATACAATAGATATACAATATAAATGAAATCACTGGCCGGAGGGAACAACATGATTCCCTCTTTGGCAGTGGGCAGCAAAATGAACCAACCCAAATACCACTCGAACCATTATATACACAAAACAGGGAAAATATAATTACGGAATCTGGTGCATACAGTAGCCCAAGTGAATGAACAGCCTACAGAGACCATAGGAGTTCGGTGCAAAACAATGGTAATATCTTAAAACGATACAGCCTTCCGAAGTCACAATCCAAAGTTGGTCGGAAAGACCACGCACAACCAGAGACTTGGGATCAGTGTCCCACTTTAACATGAAACATGTTGGTCTCAATAGTCGAGAATAGGGAGTTATGGCCCTTGCACTTAAAAAATGCAAATATATGCAACTAGTGTGTCCGCTGTATTCTAGGAAAACTATATTACAGATATTATGAAACTTCACACAAATCTTTAATGCATCAAGATCTGCAGCTGTGTCGATTCTGAGGTTCATTTTATTTGTCGTTTTGGAATTATGACCCTTGCACTTAAAACATTAGGCAAATGTATGCACATAGCTGGTCCGCTATTTTCTGGGAAAACTATTTCACAGATATTAATGAACCTTCACACAAATGCTTCATGCATCAAGATCTGAAGCTGGGTCGATTCTGAGGTTCATTTGATTTATCGTTTCGGAGTTATGGCCGTTGCACTTAAAAAAGTAATGCAAATATGAGGATAGTCGTAACTTCATTTTAAATGATATCTACAATTATTACGGGTTTTTGATACATCATTTTATTTTAAAGTTATGGCCCTTGCACTTTGTCTCTTTTACTTTGTTTGTCGGTCAACTTTTAGTTTGTTGTTTTTTTGGCAAACTATTAAAAGGATATTATGGAAACTTCGCACAAATGTTTTATGCAAGAACCTCTGAAGCTGAGTTGATTTTGAGGTTCATTTAATATGTCATTACATAGTTATGGCCCATGCACTTTAAGAAAATCTGCAAATAAGAGGATGGCCATAACTTTTTTATTTTCATAAGATATTCACTTCCATTGTTTTTATAATATCACCTCAATATGAAGATCAAAATCTGACGCACAATTTAGAAAGTGTCAAAACTTATAAAGAATATTGAAACAGAGAACGTTTGCAAGTCGACGTATCATGTACCGTATGCGGTACTCTTGTTGAATTTGATGAAGCTCAGCTAACCAGTTTCTTTTAATAATATATGTATATTGGATTCATTTAGCCTGCAATTTGTTAAAATGTCATCTACATGTACGATACCAGACTTTTTATATTTTCTGGTCCTTCGGGATCATTGGTTTTGATGTTATTTGTTTTGACAATTGAATACTGCTTTAGCCGGTGCTAGAGGCGTGGATAGTGTTGCACTTTTAATTACTACCCATGAACAGACTCAATAAAACCGAGTCTGCTATTTTCTCTTTTAACCTTTCTACTTCTGCTTTCGAAGGATCACCCATTTTCACAATATATTTATCTAATTAGTGAAAGAATGCATTTCCTTTTGATTTTATAAATCGGTTTTACCAGAGTACTTGTTTTCTTATCTCGTTAAATGATTGTTGGGGCGTTGTTTTCGGGGTATTGTTTAGTTCAACGAATGCACAGATGACGCTTTTATAGAATGGTGGAAGCTCGTGTTTTATTTTCGGAAGAGATCTTACTGAATTTAAATTCTTTTTTAATATAAATAGTTAATTACCATATTGATCGAACATTAGTTGAAGTATAAGTTTCCAAATGGCAGTTTCGTTATTCTAGAGAGATTTTATTCATTTCACTTTAAGCGTCTTACAATAAATGTCCGTATCAATTATTCCAATGCCCCCTTTTAGAATCTCTCCGATGAGTGTTTCGTTTAATCCTTTCTCTTCTGTTTGACCACAGGAATGTATAGATTAATCGGTTTAGTTTATTTTCAAGTCATTTCATTTTGGCAGACATTGTTATGCATGTTGTGGAGTTGTCTGGAGGGGGGATTTTATTTACATTTTGACTTTGGTGAAAGTTGGATAAGGACGAGATTGGGTACCCGTAAACCAGGTTTAAGTCCCCCAGTAGCTTATTTTGGTTACTGACCGTTCCAATGTGGTACTCCTGCTTTCAACCTATGGTCAATTCTGTTGTTTAATATGCTTAATGTTTTTCGTCTTGATATGCGTCCTGATATGTTTTGTCTTGTGGTTATACCGTTTCTTGTTTGATGGTGTTTGGTGTGGTGTCATTTTGCGTGTGGCTCTCCCTGTTTGACCATTTTTCTATAATTAGTTTGTGAATACTATCTTTGGGTGTAAATATTGTTTGCATTGAATGCGATAATTTGGGTAGAATCAAAATTTTAATAATATTTGTTTTGCCATAAAAGGTTAGTTTCCTCCCCTTCCATTTATCAACTATGCGTTCACATGATTCTAATTCATTATACCCCCGCACACTTATTCTCTGGCAATACTTTTATAGTCGATGTTTAGAAGAGAAATTGGGCACCAATTTTCAATATTTTCCGGGTCATCCGTTTTATATATAAGAGTAATAATACTTTGTTTCTGGTATCTAGATAATTCTCCATTTTGAAAACTGTCATTTGCGGTGTTAACTACAAGCAAATCAAGTTGGTGCCAAACCTTTTTGTAAAATTCTGCAGTAAGTCCGTCCAGGACTTTTATTTATTAGGTTTCATATTATTAACAGCATCAGAACATTCATTAACTCATTCTCGCTTAAAACATAGGTTAGATACATATTATTAAGATATTGACCAATATCTATCGAGACTATTTCGGATTTGTATAGATTTGTAAAACTTTACCTCTTCTATGGGAATGACATGCTTTTCGATAATTTGTTTCTAAATAACGACCACATAACTGCCAGTGTTTCTGTTTTGTCTGGACTTTTCAAGATTTAGAAAATGTTTATTATTTTTTTCACCATATTCGAGGGATTGTATACGTAAACTTATATGTGCACATATTGCCCTTGCTTCAATAATACGTTTCATTTCTTGTTCTATTTCTGTTTTAATATCGTGATTATTCATGTTTTTCCTGTGTATTTAAGTTTCTTAATTGTGACTCAAGATAGTTTAATCTATTATATTATGTCCTTGATTTTGACTTTGCATATTGAATACTGATTTTATTTCATACTTACATATTTTCCATTTTACATTAAATTGCTAACAGTGCCAAGTGATTTGCAGTCATTAACAATTGTTGAGATGTTGAGGCAATATATTTTGTCAACAAGATGTGAGTTATTTAATTTCCAGAAGCCTGTGCCCCTTTTAAAAGAAGTTTAACTTTATGTGAGACTGCCTGGTGATCAGTGCTCTATTATATTATTGCTGGTCTGCTAAGAGCACTAATGGTGTTACATTGTGTTCGATAAGAAAGAAATCAATCCGGCTCTTTTCTGTCCCATTTTTCCTGCGCCAAGTAAACTGACATTTTGTTTGATTAAGATTTCTCCATATACCCGTCAACCTGTGTAATTTTACTTTATCTTTAAGTTTGCCATTTTAGCTTAAAGTCGGATATTGAGCGTCTGTCAGCTTTTTCTAAAATTTCATTAACGTCGCCTGCCATATGTTTTACTCCTTGTGACTTGTCTGATAGAATATTTCAACAAAGAGAGTTCGTGACTGTCTATCATAAGGTGCGTATATGTTTAGTATTGAATAAACAGAACACCTTCTGCTATTTCTGTCTCCGTGAGAATGGAGTAAGACCCATTCGCTAAATTCATTATCAAGATCATCAATATAAGGTGTTTCTTGAAGAAACGCTATTTCTGTCTAGTAGCCATTGTTGGGGTCGTGTACGTTTTTGTTTGTCCCTAAGTCCTAAGTCTAGCGGGGATACCTTTATTTACACTATTTGTAAAGCTAGGGTGACTTTGAGAGAAGTGTGAGGTTAGGACGTCCGTAAACCGGTTTAAACCCCCAGTGGTGTTTTTGCTACCTACCGTGCCAAGGCGGTACTCTCTTTGTCACCCTTCCTTTTGTTTGCATTGCGTCTTGGTGCTTGTGATTTTGTATATGTGTGGAACGTTTGTCTATGGTTCTTGTGTGTCTTTTGGTGTTTTCTTTGTTCATCTCGTGTGTGAGTGTGCGTTTGGGTGTGTGTGTGTGTGTGTGTGTGTATGTGTGTCATGCTGTCTATCGTGGTGGTGGTTGCGTCTTGTATGTGGCTTTGCCTGCTTGACTTTACTACTTTCCCAATTACATAGTCAGGTAGTGACCGGGTACGGGATGAAACCTGGTTAGTAAATGTTATACCCAGCCAGGCGAAGCCTGGTTAGCAAATGTTATACCCGGCGAGGCGAAGCCGAGTCGGGTATAACATTTACTAACCAGGTATCATCCCGTACCCGGTCACTATAAGTTTTACTCTTCGATCACGTGACAGAATTCAACCAATCACACACAAGGATTTGACCAAAACATTATCAGAGGAGGGGTAATATGAATTATCAGACATAACTGCTAGCGTTAAGGAGTTTGAATGGACGGTATAACCGTTTGAGGGCTCTATCCCGTCTAAATACGGAAATGTTTAGAATATTGTATTGAGAGACAATATTGCATGTTTCGATAAAGCAGACTTTTACTAGAACGATATTTTAAATATGTGTTAATGAATTAGCCTCTTGCATGGCTTCCCCCCTATTGTATGTTTGTTTTGTCTTTGTTCGTCTCTTGATGTTTTTAGCTCACCTGGCACAAAGTGCCAAGGTGAGCTATTGGGATGATCCTATGTCCGGCGTCCGTCGTCGTGCGTATGTGCGTATGTGCGTTGTGCGTCGTGCGTCGTGCGTCGTGCGTACGTGCGGGTGTCAACAATTTACTTAAACATCTTCTTTTCTGGAACTTCAAAGCCAAGAGCTTTGATATTTGGTATGTAGTATGATGTAATGGTCCTCTACAAAGATTGTTCAAATTATGTCCCCTGTGCCAAAAATGGCCCCGCTACAGGGCTTATCAGTTTTTCATAGGAAAATCTTTAAAAAGCTTCTTCTCTGAAACTGTCAGGCATAGACCTTTGGTATTTGGTATGTAGCATCATCTAATGGTCCTCTACTAAGATTGTTCAAATTATGACCCCTGGGCCAAAAATGGCTCCTCCCCAGGGCTTATCAGTTTTTCAGGAAAATCTTTAAAATTCATCTTCTCTGAAAATGTAAGGTATAGACCTTTGGTATTTGGTATGTAGCATCATCTAATGGTCCTCTACTAAGATTGTTCAAATTATGACCCCTGGGCCAAAAATGGCCCCACCCCGGGACTTATCAATTTTTCATGGGAAAATCTTTAAAAATTCTCTTCTCTGAAAATGTAAGGAATAGACCTTTGGTATTTGGTATGTAGCATGATCAAATGGTCCTCTACTAAGATTGTTCAAATTATGACCCCCAGGACAAAAATGGACCCGCCCCAGGGCTTATCAGTTTTTCATAGGAAAATCTTTAAATATATTCTTCTCTAAAATTATAAGGTATAGACCTTTGATATTTGGTATGTAGCATTATTTAATCGTCCTCTACTAAGATTAATCAAAATATGACCCGGACCAAAAATGGCCCCGCCCAAGGGCTTATCAGTTTTTCATAGGAAAATCTTTAAAAATCTTCTCCTCCAGAACTGTAAGGTCTAGGCCCTTGATATTTGGTATGTAGCATCATCTAATGGTTTTCTACCAAGATTATTCAAATTATTACCCCTGGGTCAAAAATGGCCCCGCCCTGGGGCTTATCAGTTTTTCATATGAAAAGCTTTAAGAATCTTCTTCTCCAAACCTGTAAGGCAGAGACCTTAAATATTTGGTATGTAGCGCTATCTAATAGTTTTCTACCAAGATTGTTCAAATTATGTCCCCTGGGTTGAAAACTTCCCAGCCCAGGGGCATATCAGTTTTTGATAGGAAAGTTTTTAAAAATCTTCTCTTAAAAATATTTAAAAGTCTTCTCTGAACTTGTAAGGCATAGACCTTAGATATTTGGTATGTTGCATTATCTAATAGTCCTCTACCAAAATTTTCAAATTATGAACCCTGGATCAAAATTGACCCCGCCCTGGGGCTTAACAGTTTTTCATAGGAAAATCTTTAAGGTCTAGACTCTTTATATTTAGTATGTAGCATCATCTGATGGTTTCAATAAAATGTTTTTTTGTTATACATGCACTTTACCACTGTATTTGCTGTCGCGGTTGTTGTAGATTAGTCTGAGAGGGGATACGTTTATTTACACTGTTTGTCTTTTAGGATGGGGATGGAATAAGGGTGAGGTTGGGCGCCAATAAACCGGTTTAAACCCCCGGTGACTTTTGTCACTGACCGTTCCAAGGCGGTACTTCCATCCTCCTCCTATTGTATGTTTGTTTTGTCTTTGTGCGTCTCTTGTTGTTTTTTCTACCTATGTACATTTGCTGTTTCCTTGTGTTGCTGTTCGGGCGAGTGTTTGTTCTGTATGTGGTGTTTCCTGCATGACTCATTTTTGTACTTTCTACCAAGATTTTTCAAATTATGCAATCTGTCATTGAAATCATTAATCTGTTATGAACAGGTGAGCGATTAAGGGCCATCATGGCCCTCTTGTTTATAGTTATGTACATTTGCTGTTTCCTTGTGTTGCTGCTAGGGCGACTGTTTGTTCTGTATGTGGTGTTTCCTGCATTACTCATTTTTGTACTTGAATGAGGTAGGCCACTTACAGGCGTACACTTTTTAAAAAGCAATCGTGCTAGTAATAACTAAGAACAATGTAACGCTAAACAGTAACTGTTAACATTCAATTTTGCTTCACATACAAATTATATATATGCAGTGTGTCTCTTATGTTCCTGTAGCAATGTATATTCACCGTATTTATAAAACAAACTTATATGCATAAACGCGTACATACACGCACTCTTGTTTGCATGAACATTGCTCATGTAAATATAAGTATGATGTACTACAGCTAATTTTTATATCCGCCTTTTCGGACAATGACAATGGTCTAGGCAGAAACAGTTTCCCTTTTGAGTAGCAGTTTAGCAGGATATGACAGAATGTGAGACAATTGTGCATCGAGTGTCCTTACTATTGTTTGTCGAACACAACTGTCTCATTGTCATTTTGTCGCAAATATGAATGTTTATGAGTACATCGGTCACACCTCGCTAGACAAATGAGCTCGGAGACAAATGTGCTGCTACAGAGCATGGTGCCACGTCACTCATTTATAGCGAGTACATTCTGAGGTATCTGAAATGAAAGGTTTTTAGCAAGCTCAAAGTTTCATCAATCAGATGTTTGAGAATAAATAGACACAAAAGATTGAAAGATTACCGTAAATATAGAAAAATAGTCAAACAGGGAGAGCTACACACGAAATGATACCGCACCAAACACCATCAAACAAGAAACGGTATAGCCACAAGACAAAACATAACAAGACGCATATCAAGACGAAAACATTAAACATTAAGCATATTAAACAACAAAATTGACCATAGGCTGAAAGCAGGAGTACCGCCTTGGAACGGTCAGTAACCAAAATAAGCTACTGGGGGACATAAACCTGGTTTACGGGTACCCAACCTCGTCCTTATCCAACTTTCACCAAAGTCAAAATGTAAATAAAATTCCCCCTCCAGACAACTTCAGAATCAGACAATATTCCCATTTTCGCCATTGTCCTGGTATTCGTCATATCCCTGTCACCATGAAAAATCGTTCGTTCCTTTTTGAACTGATTTCTAAAAACAATGTTGACAACCTAATGTTAATTAACAGGTGCATGAAATCGTTGATATGTCAGAAACGTGTTTGCGGCTTATTTTTGTCACCTTTTTCCAAACGTGCAAAAAGGAGTTTATACCAGAGAAAGGGTTAATATTCAGCTTATTAATATCAATAATGTTTAGCGGATGGAGTGAAAAATATTTGATATTAATTACCAGAGCGTTAACCCTTTCTCTAATAACAACTTTTTCCACCTAATGACCGGACCAGTTGTTGCACTCACCTTTCTCTTACTATCAAAGGGCATTGTAAACACTGAACTCCAGTAGAAGGCTGCTTGTAACATGATGTACCAGTAGACACTGTTTGGTATATAATGCTGGGGTAAAGAACAACTAGATTATTATTTGCTTGTTGCAGTTTCACAAAAGTAAAATTGCACGAAAAATGAGTAAATATTTTCAAAAGATATAAATATCTTTACGAAAACCGATTACATGTATTTCTAACATTCTTGAAACCGTGTTACCGTTTACCTGATAAGGACGCCACTGACGACTTTGTAAGCAGAACATACCCAGAGCCAACGGCTCCTGTAGAACCCATTCGATCACTGTTTGCTTGGTTTACTTGTGGAATTATATAGAATTATAGATATATTTCTACAGTTCTCTCATGGCAACACAATAGCATGTGTTCGTATGGTATTATAAAAAATCAGTTACTGCATATGCATAATATATCCAGCTCTTACAAATGATTACAACTAACATTAACGACAAACTGAAACATATTTAAACTGCTTCATCACCTTTCAGCAGGCAATCGTTTACAATGTATATAAATCGTATTATACCAGTGCAGTTGAATTTCAATACATTATTAGGGGACCTTGGACGTTTAGTATGTAATATATAATCAGTATGGCCAGAATATATAATTGTCAACGAGTGCCTAAATCCGCTTTTAAGAGCGGTCATCGTGAGCAGAGTATTTGGCTCTCAATGCTAGCATTTGAAAAACATCTGCTTCACATTTAGACGTGTCTGTGATATTGAGTAATAAATAGGGGAACATATCAGAGTTGAATCATATACTTTAGGCGCCAAATATTATGGCCTGTACACATACATGATCGTCTGCTTTAAGTATAAAAATAGCGTTTCTTTAGGTTTCCTCTCTTAAACGTAAGATATGTTTCAAACAGTTTCGATCGTTGTCTCATCCGGATCCAAGCTGCTTGCAAAGAGAACCAAAGATTCGAATAAAAATTGCTATTGCTGTAACTTGTGGGGTGCTACAACGGAAATGATTATATTTGGATCGCAATTAGACGTCCAGTAACAGGGTATATTATTAGAATATACCGTGACATTAAAAGTAAATGAAACAATGTTCTCATTGTTCTAATTAAAAATTCTGAAGAGAGGTGATCCCCAGAAAGCAAAAATTGCAACACAAAAGGAGAAAATTGCAGACTCGGTTTTATTGAGTCTGTTCATGAGCAATAATTGAAAGTGCAACACTACTCACGCCCCCTTAAGCAGTATTCAGTTTTCAGAACAAAAAGTACTGAAATTCATGATCTCGAAGGATCAGAAAGTATAACAACACTGAGAATGAAGTAGAGGGCGACGTATTACGGCCGCCACACAAGCACTTAACACCTGCTCTTGTGAAAATTACAAATTCTGAAAAGAGGTGATCCCCCGAAAGCAAAACTTGCAACACAAAAGGAGAAAATTGCAGACTCGGTTTTATTGAATCTCAATTTTCAGAACAAAAAATACTGAAAGTCATGATCTCGAAGGATCAGAAAGTATAACAACACTGAGAATGAAGTACGGGGTGACGTTTTACGTCCGCCACACAAGTTTTGGTTATATAATAATATTCTGAAAATGGATGATCCCTCGAAAGCAAAAGTAGAAATGCAAAAAGAGAAAATTGCAGACTCGATTTAATTGAGTCTGTTCATGAGTAGTAATTAAAGGTGCAACACTACTCATTCCCCCTAACACCGCCTTAGGCAGTATTCAATTTTCAAAACAAATAACATCAAAACTTATGATCCCGAAGGATCAGAAAATATAACAACATTGAGAATGAAGTACGGGGCGACTTTTACGCCACCCAAGCACTTAACACCTGCTGTTTTGAAGTATATATATTCTGAAAATGGATGATCCCTTGAAAGCAAAAGTAGAAATGCAAAAAAAACCTGCGTTTATACCAATTTTTCAAAATTCTATTGCTTTCATGTATTAATTACGTTGGCGTAAAGTAAGTTTCGTCTATAAAAACAGTCGTTTTTGTTTCACAGACCACCTTCCTTAAATTATACTCTATAAAATCTAAATGGTGTGTCAACCACACTCGATAATTAAGAGAAGCCAATATGGAAACATAATCAAACCGGGAGAGCCACATACGATATGACACCGCACCAACACCATCAAACAAGAAACGAGAAACAAGACAAAACATAACAGTACGCATACCAAAGTCAAAATGTAAATACAATTCCCCTCCAGACAACTTCACAGTATGAATAATGATGTATGTCAAGACCAGATGATTTTTAAAATAAACGGAAGAAGTAAACAAGCGACGTCATTATTTAAATGACGTCATCATATAAAAGTACGGGGATGATAATTATATGAAACAACTTATCCGGACTCACATTTGGATTTAACCTATTTGCTACTCTTTCTCCGGCTACTTCGGTGGTGAAAGAGGGAAAGGCTGTCTGTTTTATACAGTTTGTAATGCGCAGTACAACCTATTCTAGGCGGTAATTCAGTTAATGAACAGAGTATTGTTAGAAAACAGGTGGTTGCTTAATATAGGGCAAAATATGATGAATGAGCTTTCTGAATTACTTTTTATCTGCATTAAGCTTTCATCTGCCTTACAGACACATCTCAAGATCTGTTTAATGGCTACATAAGACATTTTCTACTGCATGTATGATTTCAAGTTATAGACAAGGATAGTTGCATTAATATGCAGATTGCTTACAGGCCATCCTATCCAGCACTGTTTTGTATCAGCAAACCATGGTTTCTGAAAAGCAAATAGAAACATTCATAATGCATGAATACATTTATTTCATCATCATCGTTCCAGTCGTTTAGAAAAGCTTAGTGGAACAATATTGTTTAATCGTTATAAATGCTTCAGATGGAATGTTCCAGTGGAAAAACAGATGCAGATATTTTATACAGAGAATTCTGGATCATACACATAAGAATGAAGACGAATGAGGTAAGCAATTCTATATACGACACCAACCTGATATTTCATTTCTCATATCACAAAATATCGTATTCGTCGTTCACCAAAATACCCAAAATGGATCCTATCAATATCATTTAATAAACAAAGTATAGTAAAATTCCTCTAAATAGCAATGTTGATAAACATTTAGGCATTTTAGGCATATGGCTGCTTAATGCGGGAAGAACGTCCCGCAAGAAGCTCCTTTGACCCTGCATTAAGCTGCCACCAGTCTTAAAGACCCACAATTATGCTACTTTGAATGTCCACTTTAAAGTGTTTACTGTATACATATTAAGTTTCAGCTTATTGGCATACACAATTTTAAGACATACTGCATTCAGTATTTCAAGAGTGCGTTAACTGGATTATAATTGTCGACCAGATGGTATAAGAACATTTTACAAAATTGAAATTGTGTCTTTCTGCGTTGATTAAACAAACGTTTATTCACACTGTTTGTCTTTTAGGATGGGGATGGAATAAATGTGAGGTTGGGCGCCCAAAAACCGGTTTAACCCCCCCCCCAGTGACTTTTGTCACTAACCGTTCCAAGGCGGTACTTACATCTTCCCCCTATTATATGTTTGTTTTGTCTTTGTGCGTTTCTTGATGTTTTTATAGTTATGTACATTTGCTGTTTCATTGTGTTACTGTTCAGGCAGCTGTTTGTTCTGTATGTGGTGTTTCCTGCCTGATCCATTTTTGTACTTCCATAAACGTAAACGGTAGTTCACTGGACTCATTCATTGTCTGTCAAACATGTCATTTGGTTTGATTAAATTTCCAAAACGTGTTCTCAGTCACTCCTTATTACACTAGATGTGATGATGCGACAAGATAAAAAAAATGTGCCGAATGCATGACGTTGATTTCTTGAACATAATACATAATTATTGCTTCAGCGTCGTTTCCATCAGTAGCATACTCGTACACAAAAATCTTGTACGTTTTATTGTGGTTACTAGTGAGTTTCATCAGACTAGTAGTTGATTATTATTTATTATTATTATACCACATTTATATAGCGCTCTTTTCATACAGGATATGTGCGTTCGAAAGCGCTTCACAAAGATATATTTACTGTACAATAATGCGTAAATTACAGAACATTTAAAATAAAATATATTTAATACTTATATATAGATAAGAATAATAATAAAATCGAATTTATTTAGGACATTGGTAAATAAGCTAATCTTTTCCGTAAGTTTATATGTTCTATTATATAGTGTGTCAACGCACTCAGATTATAAAAAACAGAACTTGAATGCAACACTCTATGCGCAGTGCCAGTACGTCCCATAATTTTGACCCAGACTCAACAGACTTGGGTACATTCGTTTAACATACAACACTGCACATAAAATATTGCCGGAAAATTGGGTAACAGAACAGATCAATTTGAAGTTCATACATATAAACTAAGCAATACGAATACACAACTGTTATATACGCGCACTATGCAACCCATCAAGTCAAACACTATTCGACCCGCTATGGCAATGAGGGAGTACACAGCGTATCATATTTTAATAGAGTTGTAATTGGGTATATCCAAAGTTTAATTACAGAATAAAATGTCTTATTATGGGAACCCAAAAAGCCCAGCCAAAGTAGAGCTAAAGAAGGTATCACGTATACTGTTTCTGCAACATATCCCACCGGCTGCAATGGCAAAGGAATCACATCGGACAAATCGAGACTGACTGAGACACGCGATGCTGAATTATCCCCACTGTAAATACATTAGAATCTGTCTATATTGACCATATCAGACACTGCCTGCGTTCCAAAATATTTCAATAGGTCACATGTCAGACCCCTGATCTCGATTCAAATGAGCTTAAAAATTATAGGCCTGTATCAAATCTGCCATTTGTCTCCAAAGTATTAGAAAAAGTTGTTGACAAACGCATTGAGTCCCATTTGACCTCAAACAATCTACACGAGCAGCATCAGTCAGCATACCGAAAGCATCATTCAACAGAGACTGCTCTTCTGAAAGTTCAAAACGATATCCTTCAATCCCTAGATAGAAACGAAATTACAATTCTGGTGATGCTTGACTTATCGGCTGCATTTGATACTATCGCTCACGAAACGTTGCTGAAACGCCTGGAAAGAGACTTCGGAATCATTAGGAAACCTCTTGAGTGGATGACCTCCTATCTAAATGACCGCTATCGAATAGTGTCAATAGATGGGGAATTGTCCACTCCAGTTAACATGAGATATAGCGTGCCACAGGGATCGGTCCTAGGACAGAAGCACTACATCATGTACACGAAACCTGTCGGCTCAATCTGCAAAACCCATGGGCTCAACCACCATTTTTATGCCGTTGACTCACAATTATACCTATCATTTAAGCCCAAGGACATTTCCTGTCAACAGGAAGCTTTATCACGAGTTGAGAACTGACTCAAGGAGCTAGTGTCTTGGATGCACCAGAACATGTTGAAGCTCAATACTGACAAAACTGAGGTCATACTGTTTCATACTAAAAACGCAGAAGTACCTGAAGAGATTCATGTGCAAGTAGGACCCTCTGAAATCAAGCCATCTCTGTGTATAAAGTATCTCGGCGCATGGCTCGATTCACAAATAAATATGACATCACACATCAATGCCGTGTGTAGGTCTAGTTATGCACAGCTCCGACGAATAGGTCATATAAGAAAGCACCTCTCGCCTGCTGCTACCAAGACTTTGGAATTCCAAACAAAACACTGCGAAGTCTTCAAAGAGTGCAAAACACAGCAGCCCGCATCATAACAAGGATTTCTCGATATAATCATATCACGCCGGTTTTGAAGGAACTTCACTGGCTTCCGGTTCAGCATCGGATTGAATTCAAAATCCGCCAAGTACATTGTCGACATGCTTGACGTGCACAGGCCCCGCAGAGAATTAAGATCAGCAAGTAGTTCTTTGTCGTTGGTTGTACCAAAAAGTCGTAAGGTAAAATACGGTGAGAGAAGTTTCATGCATGTGTCATAGGATCGCTGTATCATGTGGTAGAGAAATGAATTATTAGACACAAACTATATCTTAGTTGTTATTGACGTATCTTGGCCTTTACACAAGTCACCCAGTCACCCAGTAATTCTCGTTATATTATTACCAACTTATCTTATTCTATATATTATACCATAATAATATGGCCCTTCTACTAATTACTGCTTACTAATCCTGTCACGTGATCGACATGGGACTACAAATGCAACGCCTCGTTGCATTTGCCGTTTCGTTATTGAAATGGACACGTGTGTTGTCCTGAATAAATAATATATCTATGATATATATCTATTTGCAGACTCTTGCTTTGTTGTCTTCCCACTGCAACGCACACAGCGAATTCACAAATTCATGCCGAAAGAGCTACGTCGGCATTGGCGCCCAACGTCGGAAATGTTGGGACGCCATTTTTTAAGAAGGGGGAGAATGTCATAGGATCGCTGTATCATGTGGTAGAGAAATAAATTATTAGACTCAAACGATATCTTAGTTGTTATTGACGTATCTTGGCCTTTACACAAGTCACCCAGTCACCCAGTAATTCTCGTTATATTATTACCAACTTATCTTATTCTATATATTATACCATAATAATATGGCCATTTTACTAAATACTGCTTACTAATCCTGTCACGTTATCGACATGGGACTACAAATGCAACGCCTCGTTGCATTTGCCGTTTCGTTATTGAAATGGAAACGTGTGTTGTCCTGAATAAATAATATATCTATGATATATATCTATTTGCAGACTCTTGCTTTGTTGTCTTTCCACTGCAACGCACACAGCGAATTCACAAATTCATGCCGAAAGAGCTACGTCGGCACATGCAGCTCCCAAACTCTGGAATGCTCTTCAATCAGGCATTAGAGATGCAAGCTCACTGGCATGTTTCAAAAAATCTCTGAAAACGAATTTCTTCAACATATATTATTAGGGCAGTTTAGAAAACGTAGCTGCTAATCGTCGGTTGTCGTAACTGCTGCATTAGCCACAGAATGTTGATCCTGTCACTTCCTTATGACTGTGGACTTTTAAACCCCTTTTTCAAATATAATGCTCCACAAATGTAGAAAAATAGATAAATGAATAACAAAAACATCATCCATATTTTTATGGACTTCTAGGGAATCCCCTTGCTGTTGAACGTGCGGGTGTTGTGTCAGCGTGCTTCTGCTGTCCAGATGTGGTGGTAGCCGAGGGTACCTCTGGTAACTCCAGTTCCAATGCCGGAGGGAGCACCGTAGTGGAACAGGGCTACCCTCTACGGTATAATTCCGCGCTGGTACATTGGGAGTCTTGCTGACATGACTTGCTACCCTGCCCTTAACCAGTGCCGGGGATTTCTGTTAAGCTAACCCAGTTTCCTTATTTGTGCTTACCAGTGAATTGGGTCGTGTAATATATAGGCAGCGGGTAGATTAAGCCTGTACGGTCTAACGCAGCATCGCGTGTCTCAATCAGTCTCGATTTGTCCGATGTGATTCCTTTGCCATTGCAGCCGGTGGGATATGTTTTAGGAACAGTATATGGGATCCCTTCTTTAGCTCTACTTTGGCTGGGCTTTTTGGGTTCCCATAATAAGACATTTTATTCTGTAATTAAATTTTGGATATACCCTATTACAACTCTATTAAAATATGATCCGCTGTGTACTCGCTCATTGCCCTAGCGGGTCGAATAGTGTTTGACTGGAGGGGTTGCATAGTGCGTGTATATAACAGTTATATATTTGTATTGCTTAGTTTATATGCATGAACTTCAAATTGATCTGTTCTGTTACCCAATTTTCCGGCAATATTTTATGTGCGGTGTTGTATTCCAAAACAAATGTACCCAAGTCTGTTGAGTCTGGGTCAAAATTATGTGACGTACTGGCACTGCGCACAGACAGATAAACTTACGAAAAAGATGTAGTTGATTTACCTATGTCCTAAATAAATTCTATTTTATTATTATTCTTATCTATATATATATATATATATACACATGTATATATATATATATATATATATATATATATATATATATATATATATATATATTATTTTAAATGTTCTATAATTTACGCATTATTGTACATAAAATGTATCTTTGTGAAGCGCTTTTGAACGCACATATCCTGTATGAAAAGAGCGCTATATAAATGTGGTATAATAATAATAATAATAATAATAATATCATGACTTACCCTATACGTCTACACGGGCAGATTATGTATGCTTAATGCAGAAGGAGAGTAATACAGAAAGTTGCTCCTAAAGGAGCTTTCCGTATAACGCTTGATTTGTAATAACCTATCACATGTCCTAAATATCAAGCATTAGAATAATGTATGGTTTGTTGCTGTAAACAGGTTTTACTGTTTGTTTAATGCATTATTTTCATATAATCTCAAGGAATCAGTTGCTCTGTAAAAGCAAATAGAGAGCACCTGCCAATGTGTTGCACTGTATCAAGCACTCTAACTGAATGGTCTGGTAAGGGCCCAGTCCCACTAGGCCTTAAGTCCCCTTAAGACCTGTTTACGATTGCTACCGACCTGTGGTCGCCGATATTCGTACGAAGGTCGCACGACAAGTCACTATTAATCGCGGATGGTCTTCAGTAATCGTTGGTAATCGTTTACAATCGTGCGACCTAGTCCAGTCTTATTACAGTCGTAGAGAGGTTGTTGACCATGTAAAACACCCCCGAATGCCCAGTCCCACTAGGCTTACGACCACTTATGACATGTTTACGATTTCTAGCGACCTGTGGTCGCCGATATTCGTACGAAGGTCGCACGACAAGTCGCTTATAATCGCAGATGGTCTTCAGTAATCGTTGATAATCGTATCTAGTCGTGCGACCAATTTCAGTCGGAGAGAGGTTGTTGATCATGCACAACAACCTCCTTACGATCGAACTGGTCGCCGGTATTCTTTAAGATTTAACCTTAGAGGTTTTAGGTAATTGTGCGATCGTCGTACGAAGGTCTCCAATAATCTTTACCTGGTCGTTGGTGATCTTTTCTAAAGTCGTACGACTATCAGCAACCTTTCTACAATTACCTACGACTGTCGTGCGATCCCCTAGCGACTGCCTAAAGGTTATCCGCGACTAGGCATAGATCACGTGACCACACAACTGATCGTAGAACTTCGTACGAATATCGTACGAATACGAGTGACTTGACGCACTATCGTCAACAACCTGTCTTAAGGTGGACTTAAGGTGGTCGCAGATACATCGCCAATATGACTGCGAATTGGTTTGGAATTTAGTCGCCGACAGTCGAAGACGATCGGTGGTTTCAGAGGTCTCAGAGGTCGCAAGTGGTCTTTAACGATCGCAATCGCTAGTGGGACTGTAGCCTAAGAAAGTGCACAATATATTTAACCTTCTCGTTGAGAGAATACCTCGTTTAAACCTGGCTATCGTTTTATTTGGGTTTGCAGACACAGAAAGTTAACTATAAGAACTAATGACAGTTTCGGTTCAAACCACTGACGAAAGTGTTTGACTATTTAAACTTTATTCCATCATTGGCTTATTGTGTATAATGTGTTCGCACGTTTCTACAAACACAAATTAGAATATTAATATACAGATATCCCGGATATCGGATTTATTCCGGAGTAGGACATATGTCGCATGTACCGACCAGTACATGTGGTGTTAGCGGGACAAGACATTAACAGGGTGTATATATAATGTTATCCCCATCAAAGAAGTTTAATTTGCAATATTGTGTATGTTTCTTTCGAGTCACCTTCGAAGTCTTTTTGAAGACTGTGTTGCTATTAGAAAACATGCAATTTCTCACTTGACTGTTATACTTATTATTACTATTATTATAATATTATATATAATAATGATGATGATGATAATACTAAAACTAATAATTATAATAATAATAATAATTATTATTTATTATAATACTCACGTCCCATAACACGTACAAACCGCCTAAAAACGCTGATCCTTTAGCCAGACAGAGCCACCTGAAATGTGTTAAATGAACACAATCTCTATTATTGTTTCGACACCGTAACCATATCGTATACACATTGTTCAACGTATTGTTATACTCGTTGTTCAACTCATTGTTAAACTCACTGTTCCACTTATTGTTATTTTGATTGTTCAACTAGGGATCACCCATTTTTAGAATATAATTATTGTAATACTCATTGTTCAGTTTATTGTTATACTCGTTCAACTCATTGTTAAACTCACTGTTCCACTTATTGTTATTCTCATTGTTCAACTTAGATGCTCTGATTCCTACAATGTATCCTAAAAAACTCAAATTAAATACAGCTAACCCGTCCGACAATTATGCAGCGTTTCTTGATCTAGACCTTAAAATTGATAATGGAATGATTTCTTCTAAAATATATGACAAAAGAGATGATATTTATTTTAATATTGTAAATTCTCCTCATCTTGACGGGGATGTTCCCCGTGCTCCATCTTACGGGGTTTATATATCTCAACTTATTCGTTTTGCTAGAGCTTTTTCATCTCTTGACGATTTTAACAGTCGAAATCTCATTTTAACTGAAAAACTGCTTAAGCAAGAATACAGATACCATAAACTAAGAAAAACTTTCTCTAAATTTTACTATCGAAATCTCTCGCTTATTGGCAAGTACCAATGTAATTTCAAGGCGCTTCTGCGACACGGTATTTCACATCCTGAATTTTATGGTGATGTGATTAACAGACTTCGTAAAATTATTGGACATACCCATTTCCTCACTTTGTTAATCAAATATGTTAAAAAATTAATTTAAAAGGGATATGATCCTGTAGTACTACAACATACTGCATGTTTGGTTGTCAACCCTTTTACAGTTGGCAATCACGATGACCTCTTTGCATGTACGCCGACAAGAAAGGTTTAGTACTCTATGAAGGCGACCTCTTAAATCCAGAAACGGATTGAGAACGTCGGATATCTGTTATACTTCGTTTTTGTCGTACCCTTTATTACTTTTCTACAGTTACTCTGTTTGCAGCTCAATCATTGAGTAGACTAGCGATAGGTGGATACAGTTTGTTCACTTAAATGTTTTCGTTATACATGCACTTTATCACTGTATTTGCCATCGCGGTTGTTGTAGTTTAGTCGGAGAGGGGATACGTTTATTTACACTGTTTGTCTTTTAGGGTGGGGATGGTATAAGTGGGAGGTTTGGCGCTCATAAACCGGTTTGACCTTTGTCACTGACCTTTCCAAGGCGGTACTTCCATCTTCCCCCTATTGTATGTTTGTTTTGTCTTTGTGCGTCTCTTGATGTTTTTATAGTTATGTACATTTGCTGTTTCCTTGTGTTGCTGTTCGGGTGACTGTTTGTTCTGTATGTGGTGTTTCCTGCATGACTCATTTTTGTACTTTTATTGTTATACTCATTGTTCAACTTATTGTTATACTCGTTGTTGAACTCATTGTAAAACTCACTGTTCCACGTATTGTTATTTTCATTGTTCAACTTATTCATTTATTTGACTGATGTTTTATAAAGTAGCGCGATACAACAAAACTAATGGAAGGCTCTGCTCACCTTTATTCAACTTGCTTGAAAATGTAATCTATATATCAATGCTCGCAAAGGTTATAGTATAGGAATATCATGTCAGTCTAAATCAACACAACCATTACCAGAAAGCAATTCAGAAAACTTCTTTGTAAGCAAATCCGACCTATTGTTTAAATTTCTGGTTGGGCTACAGTCACACTGGCGCTTGCGATCGTTAATGACCACTGGCAACCTCTAAGACCTTTGAAACCGACGATCGTCCGCGATTGTCGGTGACTAAATTCCAAAACAATGATTCGCAGTCACACTTAATGTAGGAGATCCTACGAAAGCTAAGACAGTAATACGACAAAAGACAATCGTTGACTCGGTTTTATTGAGTCTGATCATGAGCAGTTGTAAATAGTGCATCACAGCTCACGCACCCTAGCACCGGTTTAAGCGGTATTCAGTTTTCATAAGCAAACAGAGAATACCCTAATCAGAAGGTTCCTATGACAGCCGTCTGATCTAGGTCTGCATTGTTTGCAAATCCGTTAAAATGCATTTATATGAAGGAAAGAGATGAACAAGTTCTATCGCTTGTCTATATACATTGATTGCAAAGAATCATAAGATGTATTAAGATCAATTCTAATATTGTTTTTTTTTCGATGTTGCATTGATCAAGATATGTAGTAAGACATATCAAAATAATGAATAAGAATTGGATGGTATTATAGTATATGAGCACGAAATCGAAGCCATGGTACAAACTATAAAATCCGGCAAATATATTTCCATAAGCAAACGGCAGACCCTGATCAAACGGCTCCTATAAGAGCTACCGTATCTGTGTGCAAAGGCGTTAAGAGAATTGTCTATGGAGGAGAGAGATAAGATGGGTTAGGTTAGGGTTCATAATTTTTAATTTCTGCAACTTAAAATATAACTTATATTGAGACGGATCTTTCTGTAGCCCAAATGCATATGATTTTTTAGCTCACCAGAGCACAAAGTGTTCAGGGTGAGCTTTTGTGATCGCCCGTTGTCCACCGTCCGTCGGCGTGCGTCGTTCGTCGTTCGTCGTCCGTCGTCCGTCGTCAACAATTTGAACCTTTAAAAATCTTCTCCTCTGAATCTACAGGGATCTCAACTTTCATCTTTGGCACATAGCATCATATTCAGGTCCTCTACAAATTATGGCCCCAGGGTCAAAATTGGCCCTGTCCCAGGGGTGGGCAGTTTTCGATAGAAACAAATAGTGAAATCTTTGAAAATCTTCTTCTCTGAAACTGGATGGCTCTCAGCTTTCATATTTGGCACATAGCATCATGTTTAGGTCCTCTAAAAAAGTTATATAAATTATGGCCCTGGAGTCAAAATTGGCCCTGCCCCAGGGGTGGGCAGTTTTCAATAGAAACAAATAGTGAAATATTTGAAAATCTTCTTCTCTGAAACTTGAAGGCTCGTAGCTTTCATATTTGGCACATAGCATCATGTTCAGGTCCTCTACAAAAGTTATATAAATTATGGTCTCAGGATCAAAATTGGCCCTGCCCTAGGGGTGGGCAGTTTTCGATAGAAACAAATAGTGAAATCTTTGAAAATCTTCTTCTCTGAAACTGGAAGGCTCTCATCTTTCATATTTGGCACATAGCATCATGTTCAGGTCCTCTACAAAAAGTTATATAAATTATGGTCTCAGGTCAAAATTGGCCCCGCCCCAGGGGTAGACAGTTTTCAAAAGAAACAAATAGTGAAAGTTTTGAAAATCTTCTTCTCTGAAACTGGAAAGTTCTTAGCTTTCATATTTGGCACATAGCATCATGTTCAGGTCCTATACAAAAGTTATATAAATTATGGCCCTGGGCTCAAAACTGGCCCTGCCACAGATATGGACAGTTTTCAATATAAACATATTGAGAAAACTTTGAAAATCTTCTTCACTGAAACTGGAAAGTTAATGTCAGCTTTCATATATGGCTCATAGCATCATGTTCAGGTCCGCTACAAGTTTTTCTAAATTATTCCCCTGGGGTCAAAATTGGCCCGCACCAGGGCCGGCTAGTTTTCTATAGAAACTTTAATGAAAACTTTGAAAATTTTCTCCTCTGGTTGTCTGGTGAGCGCTTCAGGGCCATTCTGGCCCTCTTGTTGCAAATGTAATCCGAATTAAAAAACAAACAAAAAAGTTATGTACCTAGTTAACGTTTACTTTCTGACCTCTTTTGATAACTCTGTTCATTTGCTCCAACGATCCGATATATGGGACATAGGCAAATAGTCAGGGAGCCAGTAGTGCCTACCTAGACTTTTTCATGGGTACCAAAATGTTCAGAAATGTGTCCTGAATCAGAATCGCAAATGTACTCAAACTTAAATTCTTTTAGGCTATGTGTATTTTAACCGTTTCCATGGCAACTCCCCAGGTTTCGTAATGATGACCCATACCTACAAATTCGCCACTACCACAGCCAGATTTTGTCCTAAAACTATAAAACTGGTACCAAATGGAAGATTAGACATTGTGCTTTTATTTCGAACTTGGTTACTATGGAAACAGTTAAAAAGTTACTTAGAGTTAAATTTTTGGTCCTCAAATTTGATTTTTGTTTTCTGAGGATTTTGTCATTAGGTTAAACTGCTTTTGAAATTGTTTTCTGATATTTGTAGGATAAAAAGTGAATAGTTTACATTATTTACGTTATTTCTCTATTGTGTTTACTATTTGTAATGTTCTCATTAATATTCATGAGTATGCATATAAGGTAATTTAAAAAAAAAAAAACTGGAAATAAAAGCACAATGTCCTATCTCCAATTTGGTACCAGTTTTTGGGGTTTTGGACAAAAACTGGCTGTGATATGGACGATTTTGCAGGTACGGACCATCATTACGAAAACTAGGGTGTTGCAATGGAAACGATGAAAATGGTGCTTAAAATTAATGCTATGGTCCTCAAATTGAATATTTTGTTTCCTGGGGGTTTCGTCATCATGTTAAACTGCATTTGAAGTTATTTTCTGATATTTGTTGGATAAAAAAATGAAAGGTTTACGTTTTTTCTATACTCCTTTTTACTATTTTTAATGTTCTCATTAATATTCATGAGTATGCAAATAAGGTAATTTTAAAAAATAACAAGTTAGAAATTAACGTACAATGTCTTATCTTCCATTTGGTACCAGTTTTATAGTTTTATGACAAAAACTGGCTGTGATATGGGCGAATTTGTAGGTATGGGTCATCATTAAGAAAACTGAGGGTTGCCATGAAAACGGTTAAAATACACATAGCCTAAAATAATTTAAGTTTGAGTACATTCGCGATTCTGATTCAGGACACTTTTCTGAACATTTTGGTACCCATGAAAAAAGACTAGGGGGGTGCACGGTAGGCACTACTGGCTCCCTGAGTAAAATAGTGTAGACTCGTATCAAAGTCTGCACTGTTTGCTGATATGAAATTCTATATAAAACAAAGCGAAAATACAAAGTTAGGCCCGGCACCCCTTATATAAAAAATGGACAAATCCAATATATAAACAAAGAAGAATCCGCTTGGCGCAAATTGGTTAAACTTTTCACAAGGAACGTTATTTATATCGCCTTGATCTTTAAGATTGCGTCTTGTATGTGGCTTTGCCTGCTTGACTTTTACTTTTCCAATTACAGTTACAGTTCAAAGACCTACACTGGGGGGAAACGTATCCCGGATATTGCTAATAAATGAGCTGTATTTTGACGCAACGGAGAGAACAGGATGGCAACGAGGGTAAGTAAATGCGTATTTTCTCTTAATTAGTTCTTTTTCGGCTATTGACAGGTGGTGCTTTAGATTCACCATACTCATATTATACACGCTATATACATGATTTGGAATCAAACAATGCAAACGTTGGGGAAAATCACAAAATGAACGCCGTGCTCGCGAAAGAATGCATAACCCTCTCCCATATTTTTTTATGTTCCTGAAAGATGGAATCAAAATATAAAATTCTTAATTGAGCGATCGCTTTGAATATCATTCAACTATGTATACTGAAAATTTCAGTCATATTGGTTCAAGTTTGACCAAAATATGGCCACAAAAGAAAAGTCGGTTAGTCACTATTAGTGTACTGGGGATTGATAAACGGTGTACTGGGTATTGCATATTGTCAAAATTTGGTGTACTGGGGATTGCACATTACACTTTAGTTGTTTTTGCGCTTATTCACCAGCATAATAATTTAAAAAGACCTCTGAAAAGTTTATTCAGGCAATATTCTTCTATTTTCATCATAAAGTAGTGTTTAAAGGTCTAGTTTTGACTTGATGGGGTGTTAATTGGATTGTTTATAGGTTGGGTCCCACCATGCTTGATAGTTATTGCATCATATTAACCCATATCCTCCAGTACTTTCGTCTGCTTTGAAATTGCCGTCTGCAAAACAATATTTAGATTTAAATACGATTTGTACATACATCAGATGCTCTATGCTATGCTACCTCTGATCTGGATCCAAACTGTTTGCAAATAACAGACAAGTGGCCACCAGCAGGATAAGGATAAATTACAACTAACCCTTATCCCGCTGGTCGTGTCTTGACTGTTATTTGCAAACAGTTTTGGATCCAAATCAGATGCTGCATAATGCCGCGTCTGATCTAGATCCAGGCTGTTAGATTTAAAATACATTTGTCTCTGAGACCTTTTGAATTAAAATATGCACATATGTTGTGGCATGATATGGGTTTAGCATCTATCAATTAGAACCCTACTGTGCTAACTGGCTTGCGGTAAAGGGGTAGTTATGAACCCCTATAATAGGTATTTAAGCGTTGTTAAAATATGCATTATCCATCGATGTAATTCAGCAGGGATCGGATAGCCTGAAAACGTTAGTTGTAATATTCTAGCAATACATATTCTTTATGTACAGTGTCATATTGAGACAGAAAATGATTTTCAAACTATTTCGTATGAAAAAAAATGCATTAAAAATTGTTTGTTTATTTGTTTCAGATATTACGTCTCTTTAACAGTTTTTCAGTCATATTGCGACGTCCAGCTAATTACTGGTGGAGGGAGACACCAGATACCCTTTAAACACCTTTTTAGATACAAATCAGTAACTGGGTAGAAGTAGCTGGTATCAGAACACCAATTAGCCGCAAATGCCCCATGGTGTAGTCAAAAGATACAAGTCCACTGAGAATTAGTGTCAAATATTTTGCCTCAAAATAAAGTAGCACTGTTTTCATGGGACTTTCATCATTTTATGTTTATCATGTAGATATACATGGTTGTCAGAGAATAGATACAATGCTTGTCTGTTATTCTAGAAAGGGTTTGTGAAGAACTTGTGTGAACCTAAGTAACATGTCCCTGTTTAGTCAGTGCCTCTGTCAGAAGTGTCAAGAAACTGGAGTGCAAGATATTTTTCTTACATAACACATGACACCCCAGTGTTTGCATTTTTCAGTTATGCATGAACTTATCTTTGAGGACAATACAGACGGGTTCCTGTGTTGGGTATAAAAGTTGACATTTCTTTACTTTGTACTGTAGTTGATGCAGTTTATATGAATCATTCAATGATATAGGGCAGCCTATTTGGTGGGGACCCATTCTAAAAAAATGGACAATCAATGTCGCCGTTATAAGTCAACTGATATTTCGCCAATTAAAAGCAATTAATGTTGTGTCATTGTTTTTCTCTATTTTTCATTATATTAGGATTTATGGTATAAAATGTTGTTCTGAATGGCTTTCCAGGCCTTTAAATCTGCATGGGGTGGCGGAATTTGTAGGCCCCTGCATTTATTTATTATTAATGGATGTTTTTCACGAAGACAAAACGGCGCTAAAGCAACCAAACATTAAAATACACAGACATGCTAATGCAATGTCGCCAAACCTGACCTAATCTATGAGGCTAAACTATAACGGTAAATAGAATATCACATACTGCACGATAATTCTGCAATGCCTTATTCATTCACCCTTTAATAATGTATATCATGTGTATGAAAAAAGATTTTTACCAAATTCATCTGTGGAAAAAAATTCAGAGGCCAAGTTTCTAAATGACACTTCGGGAATTTAGCTTTCTAATCTACGAGTCATCACAAATAAGCATATTCGTTTCCCCATGAAAAACTTTTTTATGTTTGTTTTGCCAATTTTGTGTACTAAATAACCTATTGTTTATCAAAATTTAATGAAAAGTACTTTGAGAAAGCATATAAAATTTTGCTGGCCAATCAAATACAGCGGAAAAGAAAAAATCCTAATCTACGAGGCCTAATTTACGAGACAAATATCTTTATTGAGTTGCCCCTTCCATCATTCCCGGGTGTCATGTCACTCAATTACATCTTATTCAATACTTAAACCACAGTCACATGTAAATAATTCATGGAAGATGTCAGTCTGCTACATAATTCGTCTACACAATTCCCTAAGAAAGCGGTGAGTTATTTTACATTTTGCAGAAATAGCTTACAGGATTGCCTTCTTGAATTTGTATACATATTATTTCATAATTATGATTTGAATACCGAATTATCGACGTATGAACAACATAACTTTTCGCATTGTTTAAATATTCCACATGAAAATTCGGACTCGTAGCTTAGATTAAATTGTCCCGTAGATGAGGATGCCAATATCAAAAAAATTCTACACAATTTTTCAAACGTAAAGTAAGTTTAAATTATGCCATTATATAACAAATCTATTTAGAAATAATAAATGGTTCAATAGAAACAAGATTGGCAATATATTAATGGCAATTATTTGTAGAATTTTTCAGATTTTTTTTCACTACTATATTTACTTTTATTTTTGTTAAGTCACGAATATGTTTACTTGGTATTTCTTCTACAAAAGAGCAAACATTCACTTCATTGCATTTATTCCTATTGCCCAATCTACATACAAATATAGTCAAGTATGTCTCCTTTCAAATAGGCATTTACAAAGCCACACATACAGTCACCAAAGTGTCCCGTAAAATATAATCTCTTTTGTCCCGTAAATTATAGTAATAGTTTTATTCACATCAACAGGTTTGAATCCCATTAAATAGCTGAATTGTTTTGTTCGTCCAACCCTACTTTCGTCTGTCTGTCAGTATGTCTGTCTAATCATATGTTGTGATAGTGTTTATCCGTCTCGAGGTGTTGTGTGACTCATTACTCAAACACTAATTGAAGCGGACTGTTGAAACGTGCATTATTTGAGCATGTGTACCTTAAGTTTCGGCCCATGAGTTAGCAAAACATTGGTGACAGTGTGATAATTTAGAGCAGCAATAATTTAAATAAGAAAGTACAGCCAACCTTTGATAAATGTATACTTGTCATTGAAAATATATAGCGATGTATCATCAATATGAAAGATATAGATTTAATGACAGCTGGGAGGAACATATATCTGTTTCAAATGACTCAAAATGAGAGTTTATTCGCACTTTGAGCTGTTTGAAAAAGATAATATAGACTCGCCAATAAAGAGGTGAACAATTAGGTGTAGTTTTAGTTCTAATGGAAACTTTGAATTACGAGTATGTAGGAAATCGTGTTAATAGACTTATCAATGTTTGACTGTACTATAAAATATAACAAAATTAAGGCCATCTAAAGCAGATGAAATTGATTGAAAAAGAAAATGTAATGCGTAAGACAGGCGTCCTTGTACCTACAGGAAATGGGAGAAGAATGTTCACTGTCCCTGAAAAAGTTTTCAACTTCACGTAATAGTCCTTAAACATAATTTTATGAGTTACGGGACAATCCAATGACACATTTTTCCCCCAGCAAATGGCTGGTTCTGGGTTATGTGAACGCAAGTAGTAATCAGTTTTGTTATTTTTATTAGTAACTCTTGCAAACAGTTAACAATTGATTGTTCGACTGAATCAAACTATTTTCATTACATACATTTGTCAGCGGTCAGTGCATAGTTCAGTCAAAAGGGATGTTTTAACTCAGACAGTAAAATTACTTAGTTGAACACGACATACAGAGTTGAATTTGAAAATTTCGGTCTATTCGTATACTCCTAAATGCTCGTTTTGATGAATGCTGCTGTTTATAAAGCAATGTATATCATATCATTTGTCAGTCTAATTTACAGGACATATTCCTATAATTTACGGGACTGTGACTTTCGAAAGAGAAATTTTCTTAAAAATTGTCTTAACGATTTTGTGTACTTATGTATGAGTTTATAATACATCGGGAACGTTTCCTGACCCTCAAATTGTTTTTTTGTTTTGCACTAATTTTAACTGTGTAAAAGTTCAAATACAACATTCATGAAACTATATTTTTATGAAGTTGATTAATTTTCATACTTAATATCAAAATGTTTCATCAGAAATGGATAAATGCATGCTATATAATCTCAGTTCATACACATAACCCGATTCTTTGAATTATATAACTGTCCGAGCTCTATGTATAACTGTTAAAAATCAGGTTATGGGTGCTTTGAACACAAGGAATAAATTTCTATAGCTTATACATTAACCACTCATTTTACATAATTAATTGTTAATAAATATTAGAACTATTTCGGAATAAGGTCAAAGATACATTAAACATTTCAATATTCACAACTTTTCGGACATACGACGTAGTTGAAATTTAACGTTTTCATTCGGTGAATTGACCAATTTATTTGAGAATGGGTCGTTAAAAACACGTGCCCCTAGCTATATCACTTCTTACATCACAGTACTATTTTGACCACTGGGCTAAAGCCGCTGTTATGTATAACAGCGTTCATTAGCATTTTTGGAAAAACTGAGTGATATAGATCTAATATTTCTGAATGTTTATGCTATTAATAAAAGCCTATTACATGTATATGTGTATACAGTACTATTATATTTACATATTGGCTCGACCTTTGATTACAGTATGTTTTGCATCAGTCAGTACTCAATATGGTACTGAGCCTGTTCACTAGAGCTACACATAGATCTACATGTTATGTCATATCAATTAACTGAAGAGTAAACAACAGATCTATTAAGAAATAGGTAAAAAGACTATTATGATTGATGGATGGATGAGTTGGATTTTACGGCACTGCTACACAAAAACTATTATTAACAGGTACTTATAGATAATGGCTTTTAATAAGTCAGTGATAATCGAGTATTTCAATACAGATGCATATAGATCTATCTAGAATATGCGATTGACTAGAAACAGTATTTATCACGACAGAAATATATCTGAAATATCTAACAACGTTCAATAAAACGGAAAAAAAGAGAACAAATGAAATGCAATACCCAGTACACTATCATGCAATACCCAGTACACTAAAATCTTTGGAGCTACCAATTCCCAGTACACTAACAGTGACTAACCGACTATTCGTTTGTGGCCATCATTTGGGCAAACTTGAACCAATATGACTGAAATTTTCAGTATACATAGTTAAATGATATTCAAAGCGATCGCTCAATTCAGAATTTTATATTTTGATTCCATCTTTCAGTAACATAAAAAATCTGGGAGATGGTTATGCATTCTTTCGCGAGCACGGCGTTCATTTTGTGGGTTTTCCCATCGTTTGCATTGTTTGATTCCAAATCATGTATATAGCGTGTATAATATGAGTATGATGAATCTAAAGCACCACCTATCAATTGCCGAAAAAGAACTAATTAAGAGTAAATACGTATTTACTTACCCTCGTTGCCACCCTGTTCTCTCCGTTGTGTCAAAATAAAGCTCATTTATTAGCAATATCCGGGATACGTCCCCCCCGCCCCCCCCCCCCCCCAGTGACCTAGGAAAGATACAGTCTTGGAACATGTAAACATGTGCAATACCTTTAAGTCTGGTCCTAACATTAAACAACATAAACATTCTACTGACCGTTCCAAGGCGTTACTTCCATCTTCCCCCTATTGTATGTTTGTTTTGTCTTTGTGCGTCTCTTGATGTTTTTATAGTTATGTACATTTGTTGTTTCCTTGTGTTGCTGTTCGGGCGGCTGTTTGTTCTGTAAGTGGTGTTTCCTGCATGACTCATTTTTGTACTTTTTGTACTGGATTCCGAAACTACATAAAACCCTTAGAAGGCGCGTTTTATTGCTAACTCTAGTTGTTGTACTACTACTAAATTATCTATATTTTGACGTCCTGTTGTATTACTACGATCAAAGAACATGAAAAAAGTTACTGTGATAAAATATGCTGAAATTCTGGTATTAATGTGTTTTGGTCCATAAAAAATTCAAATGATGTTTTAACTAAACTTGAAAACGAACAGTATAACATTTCTTTACTGAACTCTAATGATTTCTCTATACTCCATACCACTCTACCTCACTATCTTGTAACTGATTAAATTTATTGAAAAAGCCTTTGCCAAAGAAAATAAAATATTCCTTGTTTGTAATGTTCAACGTTCATTCTTTTCGAATTCAGAAGTTGAACATTACACAATGTGGACTTGTCTTGGTGTTGTAGATCTCTACCTTTCTTTTAGATAATATATCTGTGGGTCATGGGGATACCATATATCGTCAAGTTGATGGTATACATGTAGGTTCAAATTGTGCACCTCTTGTTGCAGATTTGTTTTTGTATTGCTATCAGAGGGATTTTATGCTTTGCTAAATGTTGATACACAGGCCGATATTGTTAATGCTTTTAATAAAACTTCAAGGTATTTAAACGATATTTTGAATTTGGATAATCCTTATTTTGAAACTATGATTTCTTAAATTTACCCAAAAGAACTGTCTTTAAAAGAAGGGAATCAGTCTGGCGATATATACGATAAAAGGTAAGATTTTAATCTTAAATTTGTTAATTATCCTTTTCTAGATGGAGATGTGCCCCGGTCTACATCTTATGGGGTTTATATTTCTTAACTTATTCGGTTTGCCCGAGCCTGTTCTTTGCTAGACGATTTTAACAGTCGTGATTTAAATTTTAACTGATAAACTTCTTAAGCAAGGCTACAGATATCACAAACGTTTTCTAAATTGTATTAACGAAATTTACAACTCAGTAGTAAAAATTCATAATTGCAATCAACGGACGTTACTGTAACAGGGCATTTCTCAACCAGAATTTTACGGGGAGATTATCTACAAACTTAGGAACATTCGGAGTCATTTTCATGATTTGTTATAAATGAAAAAGTAGTAAAGTGGAGCAGGTAAAGCCACATACAAGACGCAACGACCACCAAAACATCGATAGATAGCATCAATCACACACATACACACACACACACTCACGCACGCACGCACGCACGCACACACACACACACACACACACACACACACACATTAAAATATTTAATGAAACCCATTATATTGCAACGCTCTGCATGTTTGATTATTGACCCTTTTACAGTCGATAGCTACGCTTCCCTCTTTGCTTGCGCGATGACAGGCCGGGAATAGTACTCTATGATGGTATACTCTTAAACTTAGGTACGGGATGAGCTTACCAGACTCATGTTTGACTATATTTCCATATTTACCAGACTCATGTAATACGTTTTCCCTGTCGTGTCCTTAACAGTTTCCCTGCAGATGCTCTGACTTCAGCAAAGTCATTGAGTGTACATTTAACGGATTTACACAGTTATTATGGTATGTTTTACATATTGTCATGTGCTTACCGTCTTCTATGCTGTGGGTAAGTCCGGCAGGGATACCTTTATTTACACTATTGGTCAAGTATGTGTGTGCGTGCGTGCGTGCGTGCGTGCGTGCTTGCGTGCGTGTGTGCGTGCGTAGGTGCGTCCGTACGTACGTGCGTGCCTGTGTGCGTGCGTGTATGTTATGCTATCTATCGATGTTTTGGTGGTGGTTGCGTCTTGTATGTGGCTTTGCCTGCTTGACTGTACTATTTATATTTATAAAATTGACATATACACAGTTTCACGAGATAACAGTAAAAAAACCATCAGCCAACTAATGCTCCTCAAATATAATGTATGGAGCGGCAATTTGTTAGAATCGTCTTATTTAAGAGATTCTGTTAAGTGTCCGCTCCTCAGAATATAATGTTGACATACACTCAGGGACTTTAAAAACGCACCATGGGTATTTTGGATTATAAAAACTGTTAAAGATGATAGATTATTCAAACGTCGTAAATATAAACATCATTATATTTTACACAATCTCTGCAAATTTTAGTTGATTATTTTATTAATTGATCGAACAGTGTAACTTGCAAAAGTCGTTTTTGCAGTCAGAAGCGCGTTTTACTACCATTGGCGACAAGGCACGCTGTACACCATTGCCTCGTAGATAAAATCAAACTAGAGATTCGTCGCTGGGGAATCCTCCTCCACTTCTGAATGAGCGCTCGCGAAAGTTCAATGACATTGTATGGTTGCGGACGACGTTGTTTCACGCGCCTTCTTGATCATCCTACGCATGCTCAATAGGAGACAGGTGATAATGCAGGCCAGTTCAAAGTAGGAACTCCGTTTGCTGTAAGGAAAGCCGTTGTTAAGCGAGCTATGTGTGCTGGAGCATTATCATGTTGAACTGTAAACCCCCGGCTACAAAGTTTCGTCTTAAAAACGGTAGCGCGACAGGACGTAAGACGTCGTTAATGTAAGAATATGCTGTTACATTGCTATTTAGTATCATAAGCTCGGTTTTGTTGAACTTTGTGATTCCTGCTCAAAATTGCACACTTCCACCACCTCCCATGTTAGACTTTTGAATACACATGTCAGCAAACCACTCCCCTTTCTTACAGTGTACGCGTATGCGCCCGTCTGAATGTTGCACTTTAAAATTAGATTCATCATTAAACAAGACTGATCCCCATTGACGTCTGTTCCAACGGTGATGTGCGTGGGCCCAGGCGTGGGGTGCAGGCTTGTATCTATTGGTTCGAACATTCGAACCTTTCTTCGGTCTGTGACAGTGTATACCTATTTGACGAATACGACGTCTCACCGTTCGAGGATGGATAGGTCGCATGAAAAATGAGAATAAATTGAAAATTGCACATCAGCAGTGATTTTGCTAATGACAGTGCCCAGGTGGCATTTTCTTTGTCACCCTTACTTTCGTTTGTCTTGTGTCTTTGTGCTTTGTTCATATTTGTCTCTGGTGTGTGTTTGCTTTTTGTGTTCTTCTCATGTATGTGCGTTTGTTTAGTTGTGTACGTGTGTCTGTGTGTAATTTTTTGTGTGTGTATGACATGCTGTCTTTCGATATTTTGGTGGTGGTTGGGTATTGTACGTGGCTTTGCCTCTGTGTGAAAATGTGTGTGTGTATGTGCGTGCGTGCGTGCATGCGTGCTTGCGTGCGTGTGTGAGTGTGTGTGTGTGCGTGTGACATGCTGTATTTCGATGTTTTGGAAGTGGTTGCCTATTGGATGTGGCTTTGCCTGCTTGACTTTTTGCATTTCTACTTTTGCTTTCGAAGGATCACCCATTTTCAGAATAGATTACTACCTTTTCCTATATAGCTCTATAAACAGACAAATGCCTTTTCGTCTGTACAAAAATGCAAGATAGAAAAGAGTCGTCTATTAAGTGCACATGGTTTCCAAGAGAGAAACGTAAAACACATGTTTCTACCGAGCTAAAACTTACCATCGGGTTCCAATGGTACGCCTGGCGCTGACAGTGGCGGGTCTGAATGGATAACGGCGTTTTGACGTCGCGTCGTAACCCTTAGCTGACCTTATCGGTGGCGATCTTTAATGGACCCGGTCGTTTGGAAATAAGCTCTTAGACGATCAATTGTGCTGCGGGTGCAATTATACGTCTGTGCCACGGCTACAATACCTACGCTCAGGAGACCTAACGCTTCAAGGCGTTGATGCTCTGTTAAACGTGGCATTCTCGAATTCCATTCACCGATTATCACGAACGCCGCGTGCAAGTCATTGGGAAACAGTTAAAGCGTAACAATCGCTCTAAAGGCTTTATTGAAAGGTCGCTGAATTAACATGTTCATTTGCTGATCACATTATGGATCTCAATAATATTTTTGACATTAAAAGTATTGTTACTTAACTAAAACGTAATTTTAAAAAGGGTGCGTTTTTAAAGTGTATGTATTGTATTTTGAAGGAAACAACATCAACACTAGAGACAGCAACACTAGCGACATACTCATTTCACGAGAGTCATTAACTTATCTAAGTACGTTATTGGCTTGATTGCGGAAGGACACTCGAGGATATAAAACATGTACGCCATATCATCCTCATGCAATTAAACAGCATTGAATGTCCTTCCCTTGACTTCAATGTGCATTATGTACAGTTTCCATCAAAATCGTCTCCTATGTCCAAAGGCGGAGATGCGATTTAAGTAGACAGTTCAATACCTGATTAGAATCTGCCTAAAACACGTTTCCCCCATTTGTACTGCTACTTACATTTTTATGCTCATATACTACTTTGTTCGTATACTAACTTACTTTTTTGTATGTGCATGTGTACGTCTTTGTATGCTCAGGTACTCACAAATAATGGTGGAATATATATATAGTGTGCACAAATAAAATCTCAGAAGTCCTGATGAAATCCTGAAACTCATCTGAACTCAGACAATCTTTAAATGTGACCACGGATTCAACAGTAGCATACTACAGGTTAATTCAGCTGATCTTACCCGTTCTCGGTAAACTTGTTGATAGGTTCTTTTGAGTCATTTTGTTTCCGTTTTCTGAACCAAATCTGTATCTGTTTCTGAGGCATATCCGTGACTTTAGATAACCTCTGAAAAAGCAAACATATAGCTTATGAGTCACGTCATAAAACAAATCTCTTTGATGTTTTGCAAATAATATAGACCCCGAAATATATAACACAAGCAAACATCGAGCAGTGTTTCAACAGATCATTCCATAGGCACATCTTTTCACATACTCGCAAACATAGGAATACCTAGATTAGTCGGTTCCGTTTAGTAGTCGATTGGTCAGTGTATGTGGTGTTGCTTAAGAAATCATATAGATCTCGGATTCTATAGTTTCTGCCATAGACAAACATTCTAATCTTTATTTGCCATTTTAAAACTTTATCAATAGTGTGACAGAGACTGGGTACGGTTTCTTCATGAGTGTCTATGCAAAGTGTATGTTTCAAGTATAAACTAAAAATGAGTGTCAAATTTGATATAGTTGTATATTAGTCTAGAATCTACGGGCTTTCGTCGCGTGTAACAGGTTTATGGCCGGTGTAATGTCGAATTTGTACTACCGTAGAATGTGTACCCCCAGTCCATATTCGACGTAGAAAAGGTACTCCCCGGTCCTTATTCTACATGGAATATGGACTCCCCTCTCGTAGAATATGGACTCCTGTCATAGAATATGTACTGCCTTTTGGAGTAGTTTTTTCTACAAGGCGATTAATTTCTGTATAATGTAAATAAACACATTCAATTAATAATCAACAGTGTGTAACACAGTTGCTAATTAATCACTTTGCCGTTTTGACCAACAGTAGCATTTGTCACTGACCGTTTCAATGCAGTACTAGTATCATGTCTTAATCATTTCCCAATATTAATACATATAACTTATATTTGCATATTCGTACTGACAAACAGTATTTGGAAATGTTAAAAATAGATATAGATTATGAGTTTTCAATTATTCGCAATATTTCCTTTTAGTGTAGTTGGATGACAAACAGCTGAAACGTATTCAAATGAGTACTACTCTATTGGGAGATGGGACAAAAAGTTGCAACAAATTTTGACACAGTGCAAACGATTACTATTAAATAGAAATATTGGAATTCTAGATCATCTCGTGTGCTGTTCGGGTGGCTGTTTGTTCTTTATGTGATGTTTCCTGCATGAACCATATTTGTACGTTTTGTACTTTTTGTAAAGGTTTCTTGCATCCACTGTAAGCACATGAGAGTTTTCTACTTTGTACACAACCCTCCTCATGATCTAATCAAAGATAACCTTACACGCTTAATCCAGAATTTTTTTGCCAGAGAAAAACATCATTTCGCGCTGGTAATGTTGAAAAAGCTTTCTTTACTGACGAGCAAATGAAATATTACACCCATTGGTCTTGCTCAGAAGTTTGTAAATCATTAACCTACCTTCTGGATAACATATTTGTACGTTATGGGAATGCTATATACCGTCAGGTAATTGGTATTCCTATAGGTTCGAATTGTGCGCCACTTGTCGCAGATTTGTTTTTGAACTGCTATGAGAGAGATTTCATGTTGAATTTGAATCAACAATCACAAGAAGATGTCACAAATGCCTTCATTGATACTTCTCGATATTTGGATGATATTTACAATTTTGATAACCCTTTCATTGATGTGTTGATTCCTACCATTTACCCAAAAGAACTCAAATTGAATAAAGCTAACCCTTCCGACACTTGTTCGGCAAGTGTCGGTTTTTCTCGTTCTAGACCTTAAACTTGACAATGGAATAATGTCTTCTAAATTTTATTACAAAAGAGATGATTTTGATTTTAATATTGTAAATTTCCCTAAACTTGATGGAGATGTTCCCCGTGCACCATTTTACGGGGTATATATCTCTCAACTTATTCGTTCCGCTAGAGCTTATTCTTCTGTTGACGATTTTAAAAATCGAAATATCATTTTAACTGAAAAACTGCTTAAGCAAGGTTATAGATATCATAAATAAAGAAAACCACTCTCTAAATTGTATTATCGAAATCTCTCACTTATTTGCAAGTACAAATGTAATCTTAAGGCACTTCTGCTACACGATGTTTCACATCCTGAATTATATGGTGATGTGATATACAAACTTCGTAAATTTATTGGACATACCCATTTTCTCACTTTGTTCACTAAATACATTAAAATTCATTACAAAGGGATATGATCCTATGGTACTACAACATACTCCATGTCTGGTTGTCAACCCTTTTACAGTTGGCAATCACGCTGGCCTCTTTGCATGTATGCCGACAAGAAAGATTAAGTACTCTATGAAGGCGACCTCCTAAATCCGGAAACGGAAGGAGGACGTCGGATAATTGTACCATCTCGTTTTTGTCGTACCCTTTATTACTTTTCTATACTTACTCTGTTTGCAACTCAATCATTGAGTACACTAGCGAAAGGTGGATACAGTTACTTCACTTAAATATGTTTTCGTTTTACATGCACTTTACCACTGTATTTGCAATCGCGGTTGTTGTAGATTAGTCGGAAAGGGGATACATTTATTTGCACTGTTAGGGGGGGGGATGGAAAAAGTGTGAGGTTGGGCGCCCAAAAACCGGTTTTGTCACTGACCGTTCCAAGGCGGTACTTCCATCATTCCCCTATTTTATGTTTGTTTTGCCTTCGTGTGTCTCTGTGTCTTTTATATACATGTACATTTTAATGTTTATTGTTGTGCTGTTTAGACGGGTGTGTTTTGTATGCGGTGTTTCCTGCATGACTCTTAACATGTACTTTTATGGCGTTTGGTCCGGATTCAAACTGCATGAACTCATTGCAGATAATCAGAGAGAATCCAAAGAGTTATTCATTTCCCTGTAGAGCATTCATGTATGCTATACACTGTAATTGCATCATGGCAGCTCTTATTAGTTCATAAGCAAACAGAGCATACCCTGATAAGATGACTCCTACATGGGGTATCTGATCTGGGTCTAATCTGTTTGCCAACGTGGAAAAAGATTATAACTCCATGTGACACAAATGAAAAACAGACAGAACTGTTATCATTCTCTTGCAGGATATGCAAGTAACATACACAACTCTCATTCGCCTCTTTCATCATCATAAGTATTTCATGCACCTCGTGGTAGGTGTTGTGTTCACCAACAATTTGATGCACTTGGTAGCTACACTAATGTAATTGGCGTGTTGATGAACACAATACAGGTGCCTCTATATCACTTTCCGATATGAATAAAGTTAAAATACCTCTGATAGAACTGAAAGATATAAATATGCAATCTGTGTCGTCTGTACACGTACCAGACATATTTCTAATTTCTCTTCCCTTCGATCTTATGTTCGTTTAAAACAACTTAATCTTCAATCGGCATCATCTTTTCTTATACCATCTCTTTCTATTAAGAAATGTTTTTTCATTGGACCAAGAGTTGTACTTTCACTTTAAAATCTGCTATCCAAAATGTTTCTTTTATTCGTAAACTTTCCTTATACAAGCGACACAGAGTGTATCCGATTATATCCAAAAGTGCTTTGCTAAGAGGTGCATATATAATATGTTGTAGTAACATTTCTTGTAATTCCACTATAAAACCTACAGTTAATGGTAGAACATTTAATGTCAAGATAAACTCAGACATTGATTGTTCTACTACTAACGTTTTTTATGTTTTAACTTGAAACGCGCCTAGTTGCGGTATACAATACGTAGGACAAACAGGACGTGCTTTGAAGACTCGATTACGTGAGCATGCATATCTGTGTCGAAATCGTAAACTAATTAAATTTTTATACCAACACTTTCGGAAATCTAGCCATTCTTTTAAAGATGTTTTAGTACAAATTGTTGAGCATATAACATATGATAAGGATGCTACTAGTAGCTTAAAATCGAAAGTTAGATTTATATCTGAATTAAATTGGATCATAAAATTGCAAACACCTTTTCCTTTAGGATTGAATGATAATATTTACCAGACTGGAAATATTTCAAAATAACTAGATATAGATATTTTTAATTTTTTTCTATAAGAAAACGCAAATCTCGATCACATTGCATTCGCAAAAATGGTAATATTAAACGAAAATCTCGTTTGAAAATGACTATTCTTGATTTACATACTTTACGTCTAACTTCTGGTAAACATGCCATGCTTTCTAGACTTTCCTCCTTATCTATATCTTCATTAAAAGAAATTGACGAGCAAGCCGATAAAATTATTTTTTGATCAGATCCTCTCATAGGAACGGCTAGTTTGATACAAAGCTTTACTCTACATGTTCTCAGACCGCACATCGATAAATTATCTGAACACCAAATATTCTTCTTGAAAATTCCTTTTATTAATAAAGGTATTGATTTTATTGACCTCCAAAGTAGTTTTAGAGATAAAAATGTAATTGACACTATTCCTAAATACTTTAAAAATACAGAACCACCTATCATCTGCTGCAAATATAACAAATCCATCAGAAATACAATTTTCAACTATAATAAAATTGTGGCCGACCTTAATATTAATGATAATATTCCTGATAATTGAGAGTGTACGACCTCAAAATTTTGCTATTCTCCGGCTGGTCATGTGATTACTGGTAATTTTGAGATAATTAAAGATAAACGTCTACGATCTCTTTTGAATAAAGGTCCCAAATATAGAATACCATCCTTGATAGATTTTAAGTCTTGTCGAGTTCATATTGCGGAGGCTTTACAAAATTTTAGTATTAAATGGTGTCGAAGAGAACATGTTGAGTCTAATGCTCTTTCTAGTTAGAAAAAAATAATTTTTGATATAATTGACAAACGCGTTTACTTTTATAGCTCTAAAAAACACCTTCCTCCGCCTAAACCTAGAATTTCTTAAAGAGGGTTTACAGGATTTCCATTCAAAATACGTTCTTGTTCCTGCTGATAAGGCATCGAATAATGTGATTATTATTTGACGATTACATTATATCGATGTCTTGAAGCAGGAAATTATTAATACCAAGTCATACATTTCAGTTACTACTGACGAAAAGACCATCGTTTCAGACCATGTCAAAAAGTGTGAACAACTTGGAACCGATATTAAACTTACACAACATAAACTTCCTACAATGTATTAGTTACCAAAACTACATAAAAACATATAAAGCGCGTTTCATTGCAAATTCTAGTTCATGTACAACTACTAAATTGTCTATACTTTTGACTTCCTGTTTAACGAAGGTAAAGGAACATGTAAAATTCTACTGTGATAAGACTTATGAAAATTCTGGAATAAATATCTTCTGGTCTATTAAGAACTCTTCAGAAGTCTTAAAACTTCAAACTTAAGAACAGAAGGTATCTTGCATCCACTGTAAGCACGCACGATTTTTCTACTCTGTACACAACTCTTACTCATATTTTAATTAAGGATAAGCTTATTAACTTAATCCAGAAAGTATTTGCCCCGGGGAAAAAAACATCATTCCTGGCATGTTATGCTGAAAAAGCTTTCTTTACTGACAAGCAAATGAAATATTACACCAATTGGACTTGCTCAAAAGTTTGCGAATGACTAACCTTTCTTTTTGGATAACATATTTGTACGTTATGGGAATGATATATACCGTCAGGTAATTGGTATTCCTATGGGTACGAAAGGTGCACGACTTGTCACAGATTTGTTTTTGTACTGCTATGAGAGAGAGTTCATGTTGCGTTTAAAACCTCAATCACAAGAAGATGTTATAAAAGCCTTCAATGAAACTTGTCGATATTTGGATGATATTTTTAACTTAAATAACCCTTTCTTTGATACTCTGATTCAATTTATCCTAAAGAACTCAAATTGAATAAGGCTAACCCGTCCGACAATTATGCAACGTTTCTTGATCTATACCTTAAAATTGATAATGGAACTATTTCTTGCAAACTATATGACAAAAGAGATGATTTGATTTTAATATTGTAATTTTAATATTGTAATTTTTCCTCATTTTGACGGGGATGTACCCCGTGCTCCATCTTACGGGGTTTATATATCTCAACTTATTCGTTTTGCTAGAGCGTGTTCATCTATTGACGATTTGAACAGTCGAAATCTAATTTTAACTGAAAAACTGCTTAAGCAAGGATATAGATACCATAAACTAAGAAAAACTTTCTCTATATTTTACTATCGAAAGCTCTCGCTCATTGGCAAGCACCAATGTAATCTCAAGGTGCTTCTGCGACACTGTATTTCACATCCTGAATTTTATGGTGATGTGATTAAAATTATTTGACATACCAATTTTCTCACTTGGTTCATCAAATATGTTCAAACAATCATTAAAAGGGATATCATCCTGCAGTACTACAACATACTGCATATTTTGTTGTCAACCCTTTTACAGTTGGCAATCACGCTGGCCTCCTTGTGTTGCTGTTTGGGCGACTGTTTGTTCTGTATGTGGTGTGTCCTGCATTACTCATTTTTGTACTTTTACCTAAAATGATGGGAATAAGATTATTGCAATTTACTAATTCTCGGATTTCTAAATCATCTCATGTGCCTTCTGCTTTTCCCCGCCCATTCAATATCCCTCGAAAACATAGCCTGTTTCCAATACGATTGAGATAAGCAAAATATGATAGAGGAATTTAGAGGTAATGTTGGTAAATAAACATCTGATTTCCATTTATCTGTCTAAATCGATTTTCAATCCAGAAATATTTACATTGATATTACAGTTAAAGACTTTAAAATATGGTTTCATCACCTTTTTACATGTTTTTTTATTTAATTGGCGCTGGCCAGCAATGTGCTTGAGAGGATATGGTTTTATTTACCTACACGATAAACAACTAGCTAAAAACTAAAGTTACCGCAGTCAAAGTCCAACTATTGTTGAATGAAACATATTAGACGAAAACGACTATACATTTATAAAATGCCTTAACACATTTCTGCATTAACTTAACGCAACACAATACTAGAACTGTTTGTATTAATCCCTTGACTGCTGGACGTATTCTGTCATTTGCACATGG
The DNA here is from genome assembly GCA_963576725.1 of Azorinus chamasolen. Lineage (NCBI taxonomy): Eukaryota > Metazoa > Mollusca > Bivalvia > Cardiida > Solecurtidae > Azorinus > Azorinus chamasolen. The sequence goes on along the minus strand of OY755235.1, from coordinate 65,590,229 downwards.
TTTGGATCCAGATAAGACGCTGAATAAATTGGCGTATCCTCAGTATCCAAGCTGTTTGACACCCTGCTATTTGAGATTTTTTTTATTTATTTTTTTAGGTTATTTTCTATCTTCCACTTTCAACATCAAAAGGTTGAACGGGACAGAACAGAGGTAAGGTAACAGTGGTAAAGTTTGCCTACAATGGATCGGTATTAACTCGTTTATTGTCAATAAAGAATCTGAGGTACTGTTGTCTGTTATTTCTCATGTGTCGGTGGCGTGTCTGAAGTATCAAAGCTGTTTGATACCTGACTATTTGACAACTTATTTATTTATGTTCTGTTCGGTTATTTCAGTATTCCACTTTCAACATAAAAGGTTGCACCAGTAATAGAACAGAACAGAACAGAGGTAGGGTAATAGCGGTAAAAGTTACCTACAATGGATCGGTATTTACTCGTTTATTGTCCAAAAAGAATCTGAGGTACTGTAGTCTGTTATTTCTCCTGTATCGTTGGCGTCTCTTCAGTATCCGAGCTGTTTGATACCTTACTATTTGAGAAATTATTTATTTATATTCCTTTAGATTATTTTCTTTCTTCCAATTTCAACATCAAAAGCTTGCACCAGTATATAACAGAACAGAATAGCGGTAGTGTAACAGCAGCAAAAGTTACCTACAATGGATCGCTATTAACTCGCTCATTGTCAAAAAAGAATCTAATGTACTGTCATATCTGTTATTTATCCTGTATCTTTGATGCCGTCGGCGTTTGTCGTCTTCGTGAAAAATAAATTAACCTTGGCGATGACATCTAAAATATTCAATTCAATCTAATGAAACTTAATACACTTATTCCCCATCACAAGGGCAACAGTATAATAAAGGACCACAACTCTATAAGGCTTTTTGACATAATTATACCCATTTAAGTACATAGAATTAAAGACCTGGTCGTAACCTTTATACATTTTGAGATAATCCCATGAAACTTCATGTACCTGCTAACCATTATAAGGACTATAATATGACACATTATCATAACTCTTTTGATAAATGTATTTCCCTTTGCGGAGTAAGGAAATAACAGACGGGGCCTTGATTCCGCATACGGGGCTGTTTTTTAACTGAAAATTATGGTTTTTTCTAATTATTCCGATTAAACCGCAGTAGAAAAGCTGTATTTCTTACCGCTGAAACGAAATTGAAGTTGGAGTAGTGATCTTTGGAATCATTTTGGATCAGATGAGAGAACAGGACGTCCAAATCCCATGAAAATCCAATTTATTTGACACTCTGATAATAACTATGTATAGCAATTCCAGAAATAAGCACTCTTAAATGTACAACAGACCTGAATATTAGTAGGCAACGACTTAGGTTTGGCACCCAGAAACCGGTTTAACCCCCAGTGACTTTTGTCACTGACCGTTCCAAGGCGGTACTTCCATCTTCCCCCTATTGTTTTGTCTTTATGCGTCTCTTCATGTTTTTATAGTTATGTACATTTGCTGTTTCCTTGTATTTTCGTTCGGGCGGCTGTTTTTTCTGTATGTGGTGTTTCCTGCATGACTCATTTTTGTACTTTTACATATTGCCATCAATGAAAAGTAGTACTGGGTGAAAGTGATGTTCAGATATATATCTTGGTTAAACACATCTATTGAAAGGTGGTCGATGTCGTTCAATTTATGTATTATGAGAAACATATTCCAACGGAGAGCGTCACACACAAAAGTACAGTGCAGCCAAACAGCACAAAGCAGGGAACAGCACAGCTATCAGACAAAACGTGAAGAAACACACAAAAGAGGCACAACACACAGAAACACACAGAAACACATGAAACAAAATAAGCTATAAGATAAAAGGAAGCGAATTGCCTTAGAACGGTCAGTCGTCAAGGAAGGCCACTGAGGTACAAATGGAAAAGTAGTGAAGTCAAGCAGGCAAAGTCACATACAAGACACAACCACCACCAAAACACCGATAGACAGCATGACACACATACACACAAACCACACACCCAAACGCACACTCACACACGAGATGAAAACACCAACAGACGCACAAGAACCAGAGACAAACACTCCACACATGAACAAAATCACAAACACAAAGACGAAAGGCAAACAAAAGGAAGGGTGACAAAGAGAGTACCGCCTTGGCACGGCCAGTAGCAAAAACACCACTGGGGTTTAAACCGGTTTACGAACATCCTAACCTCACACTTCTCTCAAAGTCACCATAGCTTTATAAATAGTGTAAAATAAAGGTATCCCCGCCGGACAAACCCACAACATAGACGATGGTGAACAAAGGACAACATGTAAAACATAGCATAATAACTGTGACAATCTGTCAAATATGTACTCAATGACTTTGCTGAAGTCAGATCACCTGCAGGTAAAAAGTAATGCATGAGTACTACTCTCGGCCTGTTATCGCGCAAGCAAAGAGGGAAGCGTAGCTACCGACTGTAAAAGGCTTGATAACCAAACATGCAGTGCGTTGCAATATAATGGGACCATAACCTTTCTTCTTAAAGGGTTTAATGCGTTTTATAACCAAATCATGAAAATGAATATGATCCCGAATTTTCCTAACTTTGTAGATAACATCCCAATAAAAGTCTGGTTGAGAAATGCCTTGTTGTAGTAACGTCCGTAGATTGCAATAATTATATTTACTAATGAGTGGTAAATTTCGATAATAAAATTTAGAAAACGTTTTCCGAAGTTTGTGATATCTGTAACCTTGAATGAAGTTTATCAGTTATAACTAAATTACGACTGTTAAAATCTTCAAGCAAAGAACAGGCTCGGGCACAGCGAATACGTTGAGAAATGTAAACCCTATATGATATAGAACAGGGCACATCTCCATCTAGAAAAGGATAATTAACAATTTTAAGATTAAAATCTTCTGTTTTATCGTATATTTTGGACGAAACTTTATCATTTGTAATTGAAAGATTCAAATCTAAAACTGAAGCTATAATGTCAGATTGATCCGCTTTGTTTAAAGACAGTTCTTTTGGGTAAATTGAAGAAATCATAGTTTCAAAATAAGGATTATCCAAATTCAAAATATCGTCTAAATACCTTGAAGTATTATTAAAAGCATTAACAATATCGGCCTGTGTACCATGTTTTAAGCTAATAAATTCTGAAGGATCCCTCTCATAGCAATGCAAAAACAAATCTGCAACAAGAGGGGCACAATTTGTACCCATTGGTACACCAACAACTTGACCATATATGGTATCCCCATAACGCACAAATACAGTATCTAAAAGAAAGGTAAGAGATCTACAAACATCAAAGCAAGTCCACCTTGTGTAATGCTCAACTTCTGAATTCGAAAAGAATGAACGTTGAACATTGCAAGCAATGGACATCTTGTTTTCTTTGGCAAAGTTTTTTCTATTAATTTAATCAGTTTATCCTTTATAAGATAGTGAGGTAGAGAAGTATAGAGTGTAGAGAAATCCCCTTATAAGGGATTTTATGTAGTTTCGGAATCCAGTACAAAGTAGAAAGTTTTATGTTACGACCAGACTTAAAAGTATTGCACATTTTACATGTTCCGAGACTACATCTTTTTAGGGTGTTTGAACTGTTATATAAGTTTGTGGATCAGTTAGTTCCTTCTTTAAAACATCAACATAGTAAAATCTTCAAATGATGCCTTGTCAGCAGGAGCAAGAACATAATTTGAATGACAATTACAAATGTTTGTTAAATAACGAAATGTAACTCTAGGTCGTGGTGGTAAAAGCTGATAATTTGATTTGTGGAAAAGTCCGGCGGGGATACCTTTATTTACAATATTTGTTTAGCTAGGGTGACTTTGAGATAAGTGTGAGGTTAGGACGTCCGTAAACCAGTTTAAATCACCAATGGTGATTTTGCTACTGACCGTATCAAGGCCGTTATGTCTTTGTCACCCTTACTTTTGTTTGTCTTGGGTCTTTGTGCTTGTGTTTTGTTCATGTTTTTCTCTGGTGCTTGTGTATTTGTTGGTGTTTTCTGTGTTCTTCTCGTGTGTTTGCGTGTGTTTGGTTGTGTGCGTGTGTGTGACATGCTGTCTATCGATGTGTTGGTGATGATTGCTTCTTGTATGTGACTTTCTCCTGTAGATGTGTGTATCAGTATATATTGCTAAATAAATTGCTTTCTGTCGGTGTTTTGATGATGGCGGTTTGTGTGTGGCTTTTCCTGCTTTACTTTACTACTTGTTCATTGTAAAAAGCAACACGCGTATCAATAATATCAAAAATACACTTCTTCCGATCCGAAAGGGCATTAACATCAGCATGTTCTCGTCGAAACATTTGATTCAGAATTCTTGAATAGCTTCCGCAATAGGAGTTTGGCAAGCGTCAAAATCAATAAGGGAAGGTAATCTATATTTAGGTCCTTTAGTTAGGAGAGTACTGAGACATTTATCTTTAATGGTATCAAAATTACCAGTAATGATATGACCAACTGCTTTATGGCAAAAGCTAGAAATGCTACAATCTCAAGAAATAGGGGTATTGACATCAATATTTAAGTGAGAGGAGTTTTATTGTAGTTACAACATACTGCATGTTTGGTTGTGAACCCATTTACAGTTGGCAATCACGCTGGCCTCTTTGCATGTACGCCGACAAGAAAGGTTTAGTACTCTATGAAGGCGACCTCTTAAATCCAGAAATGGAAGGAGAACGTCGGATATCTGTACTATTTCATTTTTGTCGTACCCTTTATTACTTTTCTACAGTTACTCTGTTTGCAGCTCAATCATTGAGTACACTAGCGATAGGTGGATACAGTATGTTCAATTAAATGTTTTTTTTGTCATACATGCACTTTACCACTGTATTTGCTGTCGCGGTTGTTGTAGATTAGTCGGAGAGGGGATACGTTTATTTACACTGTTTGTCTTTTAGGATGGGGATGGAATAAGGGTGAGGTTGGGCGCCCATAAACCGGTTTAAACCCCCGGCGACTTTTGTCACTGACCGTTCCAAGGCGGTACTTCCATCTTCCTCCTATTGTATGTTTGTTTTGTCTTTGTGCGTCTCTTGTTGTTTTTTCTACCCATGTACATTTGCTGTTTCCTTGTGTTGCTGTTCGGGCGAGTGTTTGTTCTGTATGTGGTATTTCCTGCATGACTCATTTTTGTACTTTTATTATATTTATAACAGATGATAGGTGATTCAGAGTTGATGAAATATTTGGGAATAGTATCGATTACATTCTTATCACGAAATACACAATGTACTTTGAATATCAATAGGCTCGATTGAAGTTTCAGAAAATGTTTTTTATGTTCAGATTCTTTATCAATACGAGGACGAAGAACATGCTGTGTGTAACTTTGTATATGTGATGCAGTATTAATTAACGGAGCTGTAAGCATATAAATTTTATCAGCCTCTTCGCCTATGGACCTGAGACAGGAAAAGGGTAAATATGGAAAAATAGTCAAACAGGGAGAGCCACACACGAAATGACACCGCACCAAACACCATCTAACAAGAAACGGTAAAGCCACAAGACAAAACATAACAGGACGCATATCAAGACCTAACACATTAAACATTAAGCATATCTAACAACAAAATTGACCGTAGGCTGAAAGCAGGAGTGCCGCCTTGGAACGACCAGCAGCCAAAAGAAGGCTACTGGGGGACTTAAACCTGGTTTACGGGTACCCAACCTCGTCCTTATCCAACTTCCACCAAAGTCAAAATGTAAATAAAATTCCCCCTCCAGACAACTCCACAACATGCATAACGATGTCTGCCAAAATGAAAATGATTTGAAAATAAACGTTAGAGGTAAACAAGCGACGTTATCATTTAAATGACGTCATAATTTAAAAGTACGGGAAAACTATTTGAAACACTTCTACACCGACATTTAATAAAAGATAAATCGCAAGAAGATACAATTACTAGTGGATATTAAGCATGCACAACTGTTTTGTTTGAAAAAGAATAAACTTGACATCGTAGACATGTACTTGATGACTATTCAGGTCAGAGCAGCTGTGGAGAAGTAATTTGGGGTACGACAGAACTGGCAAAATACAAATATCTAATTTCCTCCCTCCGTAAACGGGTTTAAGAGGGAATCTTCATAGAGTATTAAGCCTTTTTCGTCGTCGCACAAGCAAAGAGGAAAGCATAATGACCAACTGTAAAGGGGTCGACCACCAAGCATGTAGTGTGCTGCAATATAGAGGGGTCATATCCCTTTTTAATGAATTGTTTTATACGTTTGACAAACAAAGTATCAACATATGTGTGTCCAATAACTTTTGGAAGTTTGTAAATGACATCACCGTAAAACTCCGGATGTGAAATACCTAACTTTAGAAAAGTAGGTAAATTACAATTGTATTTCTGATGAGTAGAACATTACGGTGGTAAACATTTGAAAATGTTTTACGAAGTGTGTCATATCTGTAGCCCTGTTTTAGTAGTTTTTCAGTGATAATAAGGTTACAATTGTTAAAATCATCAAGACGATAAACAAGATAACATAGAATGTTTGCCAGTTTGTTTTAGAATGGTATGTAAATAATGAATAGACATAGACGCTTAATGGTAACTGTGTTCACGAAACCTAGTTGTTAAAGTACGTCCTGTCTGACCTACATATTGAATGCCACAGCGTGGTGCATTTCGTGTTATAACATATATAATATTAGATGAGATTTAGTCTAAATCAGAATTAATCTTCACACTAAACACTCTACCATTAACAAGAGATTTAATTGTTGATCTAGTAGAATTATAATTGCAACACATACACCTCTTACAATTGCACTTAGTAATTATTAGATATACTCTATGTCTTTTGGTCTAATAATGTGAATTTAGATGGACTTTACTATACCGAAGGAAAGATTGCTTTAAATTCGACAGAACAATGTTTAGCCCATTATGAAAACTTTTATTAATAGCAGAAGAAGGAACATGAAAATATGACACAGAAGCCAATTTTAGAAGTTTAATACAAACTGACGGTTTAGTGATAGAAAATTAGCCAGATTATAAGGAATCTGAACAGAAGACACAGAGTGTATGTTTAAGTTTGTAATTTTAAGTATAGGGAGACTATTCATAATTTATGTAGTAATTGTAGCACCCTTCCGTAGAAAGCGACATATAGGTAGACTACAAATAAGTATAAACTAAAAGAAAAGCTATGTAAAGAATAAAACATACCAGAGGTTACGTTGTTTGATGTAATGGCGATTGATTGTATTGTTACTGCAAAAACACCTCCAGCTTGTGCTTGTAATTGAGGATGAATGTAACAGATTTGGATTCGATGCCAAATGTTGTCATCTGCAAACTTTTTTGTGTGTGGCTTTTCCTGCTTGACTTTACTACTTTTTCATTTATCGTTTGTTACTAGTTTCATTTTTCTTCACTTTTGTTTTAAAACATAAAATGACAGTAACAAACGGGTTGGATCATGATGACACACCGAACTACTCGGCGTTTTATCTGAATCCAAACTGTTTATGCCAATTAGTCTCTGTTTGATTTCAAGCAAGTAAAATGTGTGTATCGTCTAGGATATGAAACGACTTAGATCAGTGTAATTTATTTACTCATTCTGTTTTATGCAGATTTGACCAGATCAGACGTCTGGTTTATGAGCCATATGATGAGAACCTGCTTTGTGTGATATGATATCGTATTCTACTGTTTCAGCAATGACCAAACATTCCATGTTCTTATGGTATTGCAGCAGTTCATCCAAGTCGTGAACTTTGTAGAGGAAGTCGGCATCACTATACATCTACAAGGAGTAAATTTATATCGGGGTCGTATCTGAACCCGATGACATAAACTGTTCTATAAGAGTCTGACATTATTCCAGAGTATCTCATGCAAGCTGAATATCTGGCCAATCAGATACTTTAGAATGAACACAGACTCATGCTGATTTTGCAGATGTTAGTACAAATCAGTAAAACTTTTACACACAGGCTTAACTCTTTCGCTGCTTTTTATTGTTTGTATTTCATCATTTATGTTTGCATAGGAAATAACAGTTGCGCAACTGGCAGTAAACCGGGTCTTGAATAATTGATAATTTTGACAAATGCATTTGTAAATAGTTCAAATAGTTTTGCCATATCTGAAGCCAAGTTATCCGGAATATTGCACAGAATTTGTGCCAATCCGACACCTTATATGTTTCAAAATGAGAAGGGTTGTTGACACAAACAATGAGTCGTGTTGTGTCAGTATTCTAATTTATACGGATTGTCGAGTCAATTGTTCTACCTCAATATCTTTCTCCTGAAGAGTTTTCTTTTGTCTGAATGTTGATTCCAGGGCAGGAATTGGGACCAGTATATGTCTCGATCCTGTTGATACACCAAGATAGAGGCCAAGAGGCCTGAGTATCACTCTGAAATGACAAGGGCAAATACGTATAATCCAAACAACAACATTTAATTTACTGTTTCAACACATAATAAATGTAAAGTTAAAAGTACAAGAATGAATCATGCAGGAAACACCACATACAGAACAAACAGCCGCCCGAACAGCAACACATGGAAACAGCAAATGTACATAACTATAAAAACATCAATAGACGCAAAAAGACAAAACAAAAATACCATAGGGGGAAGATGGAAGTACCGCCTTGGAACGGTAAGTGACAAAGTCACTGAGGGTTAAACCAATCTCACACTTATTCCATCCCCACCCTAAAAGACAAACAGTGTAAATAAACGTATCCCCTCTCAGACTAATCTAGACGTCCGCAATGGCAACGAAAACAATTAAGTGGACAAACTAAGTTTTTTGTGTTTCATCACCCGCTGACAGATCAAAAGATTTGGCAATGTACAATCGTTTCGCAGTATAGCAATATTGTAAACGAACTACAGTTACAAATGAACATGTTTCAATGTGTAAGACTAGTATTTGAAAACTTGTTTGAAATCTGACTATGCGTTTCTGAGTTAAAGATATTTGAAACGATAAAAGGAAGATATAGTCCCGGGCATGGCGTTTCACAATACATGTAGCACCAAATTACTTAAGAGACGATCATGCATGAACATTTTTGTAAACTCGTTATTAAATCGTAGTTTCATAAAACATTACAACTATTACGAAACTGTAGACTTAGGTCTATATCATAGAGCGCACATTGATCTGACGGTTCCTATAAGAGCGGTATTATCTTGTTTGTAAGCAAAGGAATAGACAGGCTAATGTTTGGAGTAATATGGTTAAACAGGCAACAGGGTATACAAGTATATACATGTCTGCATAGTTTCCAATCAGTTTGTATTTGGTTACGAACATCAATTCATACTATACTCGTGTATACTCTTTTTGTGTCAAAAAATGTTCGTCTGCAAACACTATCGCCTGCTTTAGTTTTAGAGTGGACTTTTCTTCAATGTTTTTCCTTCTAAGACCAGAAGAATTACTACTCTGCGTCTCATCTGTGCCCATCTTTCTTGTTACAACAAGGACATGTGTGTACATTGCAAGTCATGTGTGTCGCTTTCCGACGTCTTCGATGAGGGAAGAGTTGACCATGCAAGGGAGTACATTTGTGTTCTTTAACATCATGGGGACGAACGCTTGTGAATGCAGAACTTATGTTATAATAACACACTATCTATCTATCTTCTTTTTAATGTGAACTCCTCTTGCCATTGATACTGACACGAGGTATGCACGCCGAATTGTTACTATACAGTACAATAATATATGTTGGATATCCAACACAGAAACAAGTGAAAAAGGTGAAGGTCACAGAAAAATAAAATTAACATGTTAAAATGTGAGACATGAAGAGTTAGAATAAAAGGGGATAAAACCGTTGCTTTCTCAATGTTGTTTCATAGATTATTCCACAAGAAGGTAATGTTGTGAGGAAAGAAGGAAACTGTTTGATAGACTGGTGACCCTTATCCCTGTCTGAAACTGAGTTGATGTATTAACCTAGTATATCTTAGAGGTTTTAGTACATACGAGTATGTTAGTAGATTTTTAGCAACAAGTTGATGGTAGATCTTGTAAAACATTACCAGTCGGGCATCTAATCTTCTGTGCTCAAGTGAGCGCCAACCCAGTTTGTTCTGCATTTCAGTAACACTTGAAAGGGACGAATACTCACGGCTTACCCACCTCACTGCCCGTCGTTGAACCGTTTCCACTTTATATATGTTTGCCTGTGTGTGGGGGTCCAAACAGTGGAAGCGTATTCCAACTGTGGACGGACCAGGCTTTTTTAAGCCAGTGGTTTGACAGTTTTATTATTTGTTTTACATCTCTCTTGATAAGCCCCAGTCTTATTTGCAGTTGATGTTATTCTAGATAGTTGATGTTATTCTAGATATATAGGAGTTCCAATTCAAGTCAGGTGTTATGTCTACGCCTAAATATTGTGCTCAGTTTACAGGTCCCAAATGGAAAAGTAGTAAAGTCAAGCAGGCAAAGCCACATACAAGACGCAACCACCACCAAAACACCGATAGACAGCATGACACACACACACAACCACACACCCAAACGCACACACACACACACACACACACACACACACACGAAATGAACACAGAAAACATCAAAAGACACACAAGAACCAGAGACAAACGTTCCACGCACAAACAAAATCACAAGCACAAAGACGCAAGGCAAACAAAAGGAAGGAAGACAAAGAGAGTAACGCCTTGGCACGGTAGGTAGCAAAAACACCACTGGGGGTTTAAACCGGTTTACGGACGTCCTAACCTCACACTTCTCTCAAAGTCACCCTAGCTTTACAAATATTGTAAATAAAGGTATCCCCGCTGGACTTACCCACAACATAGACGATGGTGAACACAGGACAACATGTAAAACATAGCATAATAACTGTGACAATCCGTCAAATATGTACTCAATGACTTTACTGAAGTCATAGCACCTGCAGGTAAGCCGTTAAGGGCACGACAGGGAAAAAGTAATACATGAGTCTGGTAAGCTCATCCTGTATCCAAGTTTAAGAGTATACCATCATAGAGTACTACCCTCGGCCTGTCATCGCGCAAGCAAAGAGGGAAGCGTAGCTACCGACTGTAAAAGGGTCGATAACCAAACATGCAGTGCGTTGCAATATAATAGGATCATAACCTTTCTTTTTAAATGTTTTAATGCGTTTTATGAACAAATCATGAAAATGGACATTAAGAAATATTAAAGACCTGGCATTTTGGAAGATTGAACTCCATGTCCCACTCCGCTTCCCATATGTCTAGCTTTCTTAAATCATCTTGAAGCGTGTTACTATCTGCGTTGGAGTCAAATGTAAGGTAGACGGCAGTGTCGTCTGCAAACAACCGGACTTGAGACGTTATATTTTGGGCAGATCATTTATGTATATTAAGAAGTAAAGAGGGCCAAGGACAGAGCATTGAGGTATGCCTGATGTTACTGGGATCTCCTTTGAAATCTCGCCTTCCAGTAGTACTGTTTGCCTCCTGTTAAAGAAGAATGCCTAAGACCAGTTAAGTACCTGTGGGCAAATGCCATAGTCTTGGATCTTGGGGATCAGGTTTTTGTACACACCCGGACAATGATAAAAGTAATATTGTTTTGAAGAGTTGCATAAAACACATTTATTAATATTACAGTGTAGGGTTATTATTATTTGTACAATAATATGCTATTTAGCTAACAAACCAACACTAGATAGAATGAAAGTGTCTCCCTGATCAGCTGCGGTGTTATTTATACAATGTCAAATACGTAGCCCTTTCTCAAATATACATGTCTTTACACGTTGTTGCAAACTGAGTAGACTATTACCCGACAGCTAATGCAGGTACCAATGCGGTTTGGTATACTTTTTATTTTATATGTTTAATGTTTTATATATTGATATGTGTCCTGTTAAGATTTATCTTGTAAATGTGCCTTTTCTTGTTAGGTTGTGTTTGGTGCCGTGTCCTTTCGTGTGTGGCTCTCCCTATTTGACTGGGAGTTTTTTCATTTATAACACATAATCTGGCGTTTGGAACATGCAAATCAAAGTTGTTTAATATCTTCTGTTTACTATGTAGATCTTTGTAACTTTGTCTCAGCAAGTTTAGCTTTTATTGAAGCATAAAGAAACACTTGTTCGTAAACTACTCGTTAAATATATGCACAGTAAAATCCCACTAATGCGACCACCTAAAAGAGGTATTATTATGGGTGCTATATGCAGGTGGTAGCTTAATGCAGGGCAAAAGTAATATAGAAAACTCCTAGAGGAGCTTTCTGCATTACTTTTGCCCTGCATTAAGCAACCACCTGTTTGTAAAGACCACCATGCTTACTAATTAAGTGGTCGCATTAGATCTGGAATACGAGAGATTTGGAGTGTAATCCCCATTATACCCGCTGTTCAACATCAATCTCAGTTCGACTTTCAATTATGCCAGTTAAAAGTACAAAAATGAGTCATCCAGGAAACACCACATACAGAACAAACAGTCGCCCGAACAGCAACACAAGGAAACCGCAAATATACATAACTATAAAAACATCAAGAGACGCACAAAGACAAAACAAACATACAATAGGGGGGAAGATGGAAGTACCGCCTTAGAACGGTCACTGACAAAAGTCACTGGGGTTAAACCGGTCTATGGGCGCCCAACCTCACACTTATTCCATCCCCACCTTAAAAAACAGTGTAAATAAACGTATTCCCTCATCGACTAATCTCCAACAACTACGATGCCAAATACAGTGGTAAAGTGCGTGTTTATCGAAAACATTTAAGGTGCCATGATAGGAAGGAACCACGAAAACATCATTTTATTATTTTTGTATTAATTAATAGCCACTAATATCTGCTATGTATTGCATTTACGTAATACCACTAAATATATCACAAAAGCCGTGAAAACCTAGTTTACTTTATTACCATCGAGTTTTTCTCTGGCTTGACAAGTCAGCCATTTATGGAGGAGAGCTTATCGGGGGCACCAACAAGGGGGGGGATTAGAGCATGCGCTTAGATAATCGTGTGATAAAAGAATGAGCGACCATAATCAAATTATATTGCTTTTATTTAACACTTCACTTTGATACTTGATGTGAAAAAATAATAATTGGAGGTAGGTTTTATGGCATGTCAACCATCATCTTTAATGCATAGGTGAAATAAGTTGCGGCGAACCTGAAAAAAATAACAAAATTGATGATTATTAGTTTGCCAAACTATACAGTCGTCATTACATCTTTACTCCACGAATATTCATGTAATTAAAACATAATATTAACACAAATTAAATTGTCATAGTCAAAACTGTAACTCATAGCACACTATTCCATAAGCAAACAGAACAAGCCAAGTTTGATCGGAATCGTCTGACCTGGGTATACTCTGTTTGAAAATGGGGATGTCTATGGAGTAACGAGTTAACCACTGCTTGGAGATCAGTACTACAACCCAATTTGCTTAATATGTCAAATCACAGTGATCTACTCTAATCATTATTACCCACACTCTTTCAAGAGTCGAGTAGAACTGTCTGATCTGGGCCCACTCTGTTTGCAAATGTGTTAAAGGGGGAATATATGGAGTAACGGGTTAACAACTGCCTGGAGATCAGTATTGTAACCAAACTGGCTTAATTTGTTAAATCACGGTGATCTACTGTATTCGTTACTACATACACTGATTCAAGAGTCTAGTTTTGATAATGATAACAGGAACAATAAAAACGATGATAATTATAATATTAATGATAATTTAACCAACAGACAGCTTATTAACATGAAGAAGCTGACAAACTAAAATACCATGACAGAAACTTCAAATCATATTATATTATACTATATGCAAACAGAACAAGCCAATCCGTTATCGGAACCGTCAGATCTGGGTCTTCTTTGTTTGCAAATACGTTAGAGGGGATATATATGGAGTAACGGGTAACCACTGCATACGCCATAGAAATCAGTATTTCAAACGAATTTGCTTAATCTGTTAAATCACAGTGATCTACTGTATTCGTTATTACCTAAACTCTTTCAAGAGTCGAGTTTTAATAATAATAACAAGAACACTAATAATGAGGAAATAATAATAATCATCATTTCAATTCAATTTGAATTAATAATAATAACATTAAAAATAATTATAATTAAAACAACAGACAGTTATAAACTTAAATTAACTTACCCGGCGTCAGACACAGCATTCCGCAATTCATTGTCTCATTCAGCCATATTTCCCCCTCGGTAGTCTCAACTATGTAGGTCACGTGACTAGATAAGCCCAGTACGACACGTGATTTATGGGTAAAATGCAATAAAATCAGCTTTTTTAAATGATCCGGTGGAACAAAGAGGAGGAGCTTAATTGAAAATGTTACTTGCGATATAAGCTCTCCATTGGTCAAGCTATTGATAATTATTGGATTACGCAGCTCGGTTGGGGTTCTGTTTTGTATACTTTTGATGTTTTCAAACAATGCAAATTTTAAGTTGTCGGCATTTTCAAACAGCTATAATTTCTGTATTTTGTGTTCGAATTATACGCGGTTTGCGGCATATCAAACGGCATTTTCTCTGCCAGCAATCTGTGTATTTTATATCTGACTTTGTTCTCCTAACATCAAAAGAAACGTAGCAGGAGGCAGATTTTTAGGGGTCTTAAAACTAAAATATTGCATAACTCCTAAACGGAGAGTTTTATAAAAAAATCTGTGACACGGTTCCCTATACATGCACATGATTTACATATTGACCAATTTTTAATCGCTGTTTGAAAAATTTCAAACTGGCACATTTAAATGGATTTCAAATGTCGGTTTTGATAGGAGTATCGATGTTTTTGATAAATAATCAAATTAATATAACTAGCCAAACATGCTTAGAAAAAATGGATTTTGGTGGTTTTAAATATGATTTTTCGAGATTAGGGCAAAACTATCTCACCACCTTAAGTGAACAAACTGTATCCACCTATCGCTAGTGAAATCAATGATTGAGCGGCAAACAGAGTAACTGTAGAAAAGTAATAAAGGGTACGACAAAAACGAAATAGTACAGATATCCGACGTCCTCCTTCCGTTTCTGGATTTAAGAGGTCGCCTTCATAGAATACTAACCCTTTTTTGTCGGCGTACATGCAAAGAGGCCTGCGTGAACAGTAAAAGGACTGACAACCAAACATGTTGTACTACTATAGGATCATATCCCTTTTTAATGAATTGTTTAACATATTTGATGAACAAAGTGAGAAAATGGGTATAAATGGGTATATCCAATAAATTTACGAAGTTTGTAAATCACATCACCATAATATTCAGGATGTGAAATTACCGTGTCGCAGAAGTAAAAGTAAAGTACCTAGTATAGTCTACTTTCAGTCCGAATGACCGCTCAGCCGACTGTACATTTACTCCCCTGGTCATTGAGGCACTGGCCTACAATATTGAGCACTGCTAACATATTGCGCAATCATGCAGCCGCAGTACCGGCGAGTGACCCTCACAGGTACCCATTTTAACCCCTGGTGGAGAGTATGTGCGGATGGGAGACACGGAAAAGCGTATCTGAAAATTCCGGGTGGTACAGGGATTTGAACCCCGGACCTCCTGACTGATAGTCAAGCGCGTTACCACTAGACCACCGCCACCTTCCTTGAGATTACATTGGTACTTGCCAATAAGTGAGAGATTTCGATGGTAAAATTTAGAGAAAGTGTTTCTTAGTTTATGGTATCTATATCCTTGCTTAAGCAGCTTGTCAGTTAAAATGAGATTTCGACTGTTAAAATCGTCAATAGATGAACAAGCTCTAGCAAAACGAATAAGTTGAGATATATAAACCCGTAAGATTGGGCACGGGGAACATCTCCGTCAAGATGATGGAAATTTACAATATTAAAATCAAAATCATCTCTTTTGTCATTTAGAAGAAATAATTCCATTATCAATTTTAAGGTCTAGATCAAGAAAAGCTGCATTATTGTCGGACGGGTTAGCTTTATTCAATTTGAGTTCTTTAGGATAAATTATAGGAATCAGAGTATCAAAGAAAGGGTTATCTAAGTTAAAAATATCCAAATATCGTGAAGTTTCATTGAAGTCTTTTATAACATCTTCTTGTGATTGTGGATTCAAACATAACATAAACTCTCTCTCATAGCAGTACAAAAACAAATCTGCGACAAGTGGTGCACAACTCGTACCCATAGGAATACCAATTTCCTGACGGTATATAGCATTCCCATAACGTACAAATATTTTATCCAAAAGAAAGGTGAGTGATTCGCAAACTTCTGAGCAAGTCCAGTTGGTGTAATATTTAATTTGCTCGTCAGTAAAAAATGTTTTTCCAGCATTACATGCCAGAAATGGTGTTTTTTCCCGGGCAAATACTTTCTGGATTAAGTTAGTTTATCTTTAATTAAAATATGAGGAAGAGTTGTGTATAAAGTAGAAAAATCGTACGTGCTTACAGTGGATGCAAGATACCCTTTGTTCTTAAGTTTGTTTAAGACTTCTGAAGAGTCCTTAATAGACCAGAAGATATTTATTCCAGAATTTTCACAATTTGATAGTTGTACAGGAGCTAGAATTTGCAATGAAACACGCTTTATATGTTTTTATGTATTTTTGGTAACCAATACATTGTAGAAGTTTATATTGTGTAATTTTAATATCGGTTCCAAGTTGTTCACACTTTTTGACATGGTCTGACGCGATGGTCCTCTCGTCAGTAGTTACTAAAATGTATGACTTGGTATTAATAATGTCCTGCTTCAAGACATCTATATAATGTAATCGTCAAATAATAATCACATTATTCGATGCCATATCAGCAGGAACAAAAACGTAGTTTGAATAGAAATCCTTATACCCTTTTTTAAGATGTCTAAAAGAAATTCTAGGTTAAGGTGGAAGAAGGTGTTTGTTAGAACTTTAAAAATAAATGCGTTTGTCATTTATATCAAAAATTAATTTTTTTCCAATTCGAAAGAGTATTAGACTCAACATGTTCTCTTCGACACCATTTAATACTAAAATGTTGTAAAGCCTCAGCAATCTGAACTCGACAAGAGTTAAAATCTATCAAGGATGGTATTCTATATTTGGGACCTTACTCAAAAGCGATCGTAGACGTTTATCTTTAATTATCTCAAAATTACCAGTAATCACATGACATGCCGGAGAATAGCATAATTTTGAGGTGGCGCAATCTCAATTATCTGGAATATTTTTTATCATTAATATTAAGGTCGGCCACAGTTTTATTATATTTGAAAATTGTATTTCTGATGGGTTTGTTATATTTGTAGCAGATAATAGGTGGTTCTGTAATTATAAAGTATTTAGGAATAGTGTCAATTACATTTTTGTCTCTAAAAATACTTTGGGGATCAATAAGATCAATACCTTTATTAATAGAAGGAATTTTCAAGAAGAATCTTTGGTGTTAAGATAATTTGTCAATGTGCGGTCTGAGAACATGCAGAGTAAATAAATTCTGAAAATGGTTGATCCCTCGAAAATAAAAGTAGAAATGCAAAAAGAGAAAATTGCAGACTCGGTTTTATTGAGTCTGTTTATGAGTAGTATTAAAAGTGCAACACTACTCATGCCCCTAGCACCAGCTTAAGCAGTATTCAATTTTCAAAACTAATAACATCAAAACTAATGATCCCGAAGGATCAGAAAATATAACAACACTTTGTATCAAACTAGCCGTTCCTATAAGAGGATCTGGTCTAAAACTGATTGTACCGGCTTCTCGTCAATTTCTGTTAATGAAGGTATAGATAGGGAGGAAAGTCTAGAAAGCATGGCATGTAAAACATGGCCTAATCCAATATATAAACATGGAAGAATTCACTGGGAGCAAATAGGTTAAAACTAACCCTTTGGCCTAGCGCTCTGCATCTAATAGTCAGGCGGAGACTTAGGGCAGGGCTAACGTGTGTGCAATGTGACCTTGGGGTTTGTAAGTTATTGTACATGTACATCTTGCTTGACTGTGTATAACTTAGTCAAGGAAATAAAAAATTCTGAAAATGCTTAACTCATACTTCATTACGTTAGGGTTCCGTATGAGTTACCTCCCTTTGACTGTCATTCTGCAGTGCATTAAACTCTTTGGCATGACGTTATATGTGGTTATATTGGCACATTGTCTTATTTTCCAGAATAAAATCTATCTATCTATCTATCTATCTATTATTTACATTAATCGTTAAAACGCTAGATTAGAGTTTGCCAAAAATGTAACTTTTTCTGTTCGGAGCCATTTCTCAGAAACTGTTTGGAATTGTCCCATTTCAAAACGTTATGAACAGAACAGAACATATATTTATTCAACTTGTACAACCATGTACATTGTTGTTACAGTGGTATGTATTCATTAAGTATTATAATTCAAGGCGGTCCTGCAAGTATCATTTATAATGACCGTTGAAGAGAAGGGTTATTGTCCTTTGTTTGCGAAACCCTTAATGTTTTTGTCTAAGTTATATCACTGGAAGTTTGCAATAGGACGTTTTCAAAGACGTTGTGTAACTGTTTGGTACTGTACAGAAATACGGTCCTGCAAGTATCACTCACATTTACCTTGTATCACCAAAGTTATGACACTTACTTTGTGCAACACTTGACCTTTTTGACCATCTGGTCGATTTGCTTGTTTTATTTGTATCTGACATGATCCTCATGAAAACATACTAATGTTCAATCTCTTATCCGTTGTAATTTCACCGATTCGTTACAACAAATGTCCGAGTGCCCAACAATATTGAATGAGCCGTTTAGTCTCACTGGATCTCCAGAGGTTCGGATAAGATCTGTAATTTAAAACATTTTCAATCATAGCTTCTCAATTTCTCCACCAAGCCATATGTTGTGACCATTTGACACATTTATCTATTGCTCTACTGTGTCATCCTTTGTTCTGTAGTGATAAAAACTGGTGTAAGCCTCTGTGTTATAATGATGTGGTTATTAACATTTCCATATAGAGATCCCTTTTGCAAATAGAGAAGACCCAGATATTGTAGGACCAATAGAGAATACCCATATCTTGTAGGACCAATAGAGAATACCCATACCGCGTAGTACCACCAGAGAAGATTCAGATATTGTAGGACCAATAGAAAAGACCAAGATCTTTTGGACTAATAGAAAATACCTATATCTTGTAGGACCACCAGAGAAGACTCAGATATTATAGGTCCAATAGATAAAATCCAGATCTTGTAAGACCAATAGGGAAGACCCATATCTTGTAGGACCACCAAAGTAGACCAATATCTTGTGTGACCAATAGAGAAGGCCCAGATTTTGTAGGACCAATAGAGAAGATCCCATTATTGTAGGACCATTAGAGAAGACCCAGCTCTTGTAGGACCACTAGCGAAGACCCAGATCTTGTAGGACCAATATAGAAGACCCAGATCTTGTAGGACCAATAGAGAATACCCAGATATTGTAGGACCAATAGAGAAGACCAATATCTTGTGTGACCAATAGAGAAGACCCATATTTTGTAGGAACAATAGAGAAGACCCATATCTTGTAGGACCAATAGAAAAGACCTCGATAGTGTAGGACCATTAGAGAAGACCCAGATCTTGTAGGACCACCAACGAAGACCCTTATCTTGTAGGATCAAAAGAGAATGCCCAGATCTTGTATGACCACCAGAGAATATCCAGATATTATAGGACCAATAGAGAAGACCCAGATCTTGTAGGACCAACCGAGAAGATCCATATCTTGTAGGACCATCAAAGAAGACCCATCTCTTGTAGAACTATTTGAGAAGACCCATATTTTGTAGGACCAATAGAGAAAACCAAGATATCGTAGGACCAACAGAGAAGTCCCAGATCGTGTATGACCAATAGAGAAGACCCATATCATGTAGGACCAATAGAAGAGACTCAGATATTGCAGGACCAATAGAAAAGACCCATATCTTGTAGGACCACCAGAGAAGACCCAAATATTGGATGACCCATACAGAAGACCCATATCTTGTAAGACCAACAGAGAAGAGCCATATCTTGTAAGGCCAACAGAGAAGACCAAGATCGTGTAGGACCAATGGAGAAGACCCAGATCTTGTAGGATTCTGCTCTGTTTCCTTTTGGAATGATATACTTGTAGATCTTATTCTACTGTTTCTGACACGCCACACATTGGTACACGACTTATAAAGCTTCGGCTAATTTCTTTCATAAATATTCATTAGGTAAATGAATGAATATATGCTTGAAATATTAAATTTGCACGTATTGACCGCAATGGAAATGAGAGTATCTATTACTCTTTTTGTGTCATCCTTGGCATATAATGTTGATTGACATAGCCTTTTTAAAATCATACATATTGTGGCTTGTTTATAATGTATGTTTAATAACAGATTGCCATGTGATTGTTCATTTTATGTTGAAATAAATCTATCTAATCTATCTAACAACTACATGTATCTATATGTGGTTTTACGTATGTTTGGAATAGTCCTGATGCAGTGAATTTGAGTAAGCTCCAATGTTTTTTCACGCAATTATACGTATAAGTATAGCTTTAGGTATCCCTTTAGTCCATTATATAGCTGTCATCGACTGCCTTTTTATGAGGTCCTAGACGTCTTATATATATCAAACCCAAAGCAAATTTGATGGTTATTAATTTCAAAAACATTTCAATGTGGGAGTAAAATTTCTCACGAATATCTTACCTTTCTGCTGTGTAGCGGACAACAACAAGTGCCACTGCAAGAACCAGTGACCAGTTTAAATCCCAAAGATGAGGCAAGTACCCCTCCGCCTCGGGATGATTATCCAAATCTGTCCATGTCCAGTTCATGTTATCAGGAAACCAAAGAATTTCATCCCAAAACCATTCAAACATGTTTCCCTTTGTTAATTACTGTTAAAATAAGTTTTAGATTAAAATATATAAAGTACATGTAGTTCTTGGTTGCCCCCCCCCCCCCTTCACATACATGTGATGTCTATTTAATGTCTGCTATGTTCCATTTTTCACTTAATTCTGATTCTTTTAGGCTTCTCGGAAACTATTAATCGAGTGTCAAACAGCTTATATCCTTATGATAAGCGGTGATTACGGGCGTTTCGTCTGGATCTAAGTTGTTTGTAAATGTAAGTTAGCCCACATCTTGCAGCAAAAGGTTAATGTCAGTTAGCCCACTTCTAGCAGCAAAAGGTTAACATACTCTTTGCAAACAGTTTGGATCCAGATGAGATTAACTTTGCGTTTCTCCAGGATCCAAACTGTTTGACACTCTTTGTGGTTAACAAATGCACAAAACTGCATTATGATAGAACTAAGTTAGCTTATGCCTATATAAATAAGTCCAGTTGGATATATTTCAATATATCCTTGGTCTGTACTGCCGAACTATTTGATACCAACTGGATACAGTTTATATAGCATTTATATTTCTATAGAGATGTTCTTATCATTCCGATCCAGTGACGTTTACACAAACCCACCGAATCTGATTGGTTGAAATTGTACATTCATTTCCCAATGAAAGTAAAGATTCTTTACGGTTGATGCTTTCTTTACATGAAGTCGATAACCAGTAGGCTACATTGCTGATAGTACGAAACACTTTGTATTACTATCAGTTAACCAGTAGGCTACCTAGCCGATAGTACGGAACTATGCACTTCTATCAGCTCTATTTGTAAATCCGTCATGGTAACTAAACAACAATGCGTGGTTTGAATTCTTATTTTGCAAAGAATTTTGTTTCAAACAAATAATGTCATTACATCACTCGCCACTCGTTACTGATTCCCCCTATCAATCACTCATAGTTAACTGATGTAATTTGATATTTAGCATTTGCAGGTACGGGTCATCATTACGAAAACTGGGGGGGGGGGGGCGTGGAAACTGTCAAAATACACATATCCTAATAGAACGTAAACTTGGGTACGTTCGCGATTCTGATTCAGGAAACCATTCTGCTGGTACCCATGAAAAAGTCTAGGGGTGCATGGTAGACCCCATCGGCTCCCTGAGTAATATATGATGACTAGTTTTAATGTAACTATATTTTGTCATTTTGTAATTATGTTGATTGGTCATTTCATTATGTTATTGAGTCGTGATATTCTGTTTTGTTCAAATTGTATGCTGATATGGTCATTTAAATTATGTCGAGATCTCATAAAATAATGTCCGGTTCACTGCTTATGTTATCTGGTGGCTATCGTATGTTATCTGGTAGACGCGACCAGAACAGTTGCGGCCATTTCGCTGTGACCCGGTGCATAACCCATTCGATATGCAAATTGACTACTACTTCCGGACCACAGCGAAATGGCTACCTCCGTTCAAAAGGAAAGTAGGAGAAAGAAAACTGGCGCCTCGTAGCAGACTGGAAATAGTCAGCGTTACTTTAACTGATTCGCGGTAGCGTTTTTTCATGTTCGTGGTCTTGCAGTGACAAGAGTGAGTAATATTTAAGGACGGCATTAATTATGTCAATTAGTATATGGAATTTTGAACCGATCAATACCTAAATTATTGAAATTAGTTCTGAATTAACTTTGCTGTAAGACTTCGTGAATGCTGTATTTTCAGGCCGCTGACCTGACCTAGTTAGCGACCTTTCAATTCATATATAGACACGATATGATTTTTTTCTGGGTTTTTCAGAGTGGTTTAGGGTGCAAATAGATAGTTTTAGGTTACTTTTACATACTTCGATCATAAATTGGGGGTGGAGGAGTCCCAGCATGCGTCGTGCACCTTTGCTCAGCATTATATTTTGTCGTATATCCATGATGTTCGGTCAATTTGAAATGATTTGCTGTGGTAGTGGAATGATATCTTGCTAACGCGATGTTATGTTCAGTTATGAGCCAATTACGTTGGGTGGTTTCAATATTTTGTTTTGTCAATCAGCAATGCAGTTCTGTCGGCTTGTTATTATGTTCTGTTCGGCATACTTTGTCATTTTGTTGGGTCAAACTGTTTGGTCATTCTGTCATGTTGTTCTGTTTTATTATGTTGATTCGGATGACCCTGCTTTTTCTCAGATTATTACAGTACTACAACGATCAGATGGTGTTGTTTACAAAACAGTACGTATGTAAACACAGAAAATTAACGATAAATTAAACTGCGATAAATTAAACTATGTTGTATAGGCTAATCCAGGTCTAACATCATAACCACTACACCACTGCTTCCTATCCTAATATACATACCACAGTTATCTTGTCGTTAAAATTCTGTGTTTACATACACACTGTTTTGGAAACAACGCCATCTGATCGTTGTACTACTGTAGGCTGCTTTCACATCCCAATCTTATACGGCCTTTTCAATGACCATGATTTTTACCGTGAGACTAGTGTTTATTTATTTAACCTTTAGCCTGCTTTGGGCGGATGGATGAATACCTATGCAAACAGTTTGAATCCAGATGAGACGCCGAGAAACTCGGGACCCAAACTGTTTGACATCCTGATTTTGTTTTCGTAGACAAATTGATTATAGCTTAAATTTTGAAAACGTAGTAGGAGAACATTTCTTTTAAAAATAATTTTCTCAGCAGGCTAAAGGTTAAATTATTTCTATTTAAATATTGTTTTCCCAGCGGGGTTATCTGTTTTTCATTTCTGCCACGAGCCCTTTTCAGTGAATGCTAGTGGACTGGATATAGTAGATTAAAATCACATTCCCAAGCATAGCCATCAGCTTGGTCCAGTGGTTATAGCCTCGGACTAGGAAAATGGAGGTCGTGGGTTTGATTCTTGGTTGGGGTCAAAATTGGCCCCGCCCTAGGGGTGATCAGTTTACTATAGAAACACCTAGTGAAAACTTTGAAGGTCGTCTCATTTGATTGTCTTGTGAGCGATACTAAGGCCATCATGGCCCTCTTGTCTGTAAGTATGGGAGTTTGCATGCCTATTTAGCAGTAGTTATGTGAAGTGTCTGACACACTCACTGGTGAATTTCGTATGGTGCTAGATGCTTTATGATTTATCATAAATCAATTTTACTTGCAATCAGCACTTAATGTAATATAGTTTAGAAATGTCAGTGTGTTTCAGCAAGTGACTAACAGGTGGATACAGTTTGTTCACTTAAATGTTTTCGTTATACATGCACTTTACCACTGTATTTGCCGTCGCGGTTGTTGTAGATTAGTCGGAGAGGGGATACGTTTATTTTCACTGTTTGTCTTTTAGGGTTGGGATGGAATAAGTGTGAGGTTGGGCGCCCATAAACCGGTTTAACCCCCCCATTGACCTTTGTCACTGACCGTTCCAAGGCGGTACTTCCATCTTCCCCCTATTGTATGTTTGTTTTGTTTTTGTGCATCTCTTGTTGTTTTTATAGTTATGTACATTTGTTGTTTCCTTGTGTTGCTGTTCGGGCGACTGTTCTGTATGTGGTGTTTCCTGCATGACTCATGTTTGTACCTTGATATATGACGTGATAGAGGATTAATAACATATGCAGTGTCCCGAAGGGGCTGTTGTTGGTCCGAGCCCGAGGAACGAGGGCAACAACATTCCCGAGGGACACTGCAGATGTTATTGCCCGAAAACAAATGTGTATTAACGCTATTCTTGCATAAAACCAATTTTCTGCTTCCACTGAGAACTAACAGGATGTGATTCAGTGTAGTAATTCGCAAAAAAAGTTTTGCAATTACGAAGCAGAAACGTGATGCCTGAAATTAATTCACAGCATAAATAAAAGAACAAAATCAGAGGAAAAAAGAAAATGTCTTTTTAGATGCTTGGACGGAAGCTATTGATAGCGGGCTGGGGTGGATTGCATCTGTACCAGACATGGGCTATCAAAACACATTTGATACGGTGCCACATAAAAGACTCATCCAGAAATTAAAAGCATATGGTATAGGACAAAATATGGTATTAATGCTTTAAATAAAACTTCAAGGTATTTAGACGATATTTTGAATTTAGATAATCCTTATTTTGAAACTACATGATTTTTTCAATTTACCCACAAGAACTGTCTTTAAACAAAGCGAATCAATCTGACATTATAGCTTCATTTTTAGATTTGAATCTTTCAATTACAAATGATAAAGTTTCGTCCAAAATATACGATAGAAGAGAAGCTTTTAATTTTAAAATTGTTAATTATCCTTTTCTAGATGGAGATGTGTCCCGTTCTACATCTTATGGGGTTTATATTTCTCAACCTATTCGGTTTGTCCGAGCTTGTTCTTTGCTTGAAAATTTTAACAGTCGTAATTTAGTTATAACTGATAAACTTCTTAAGCAGGGTTACATATATCACAAACTTAGGAAAACGTTTTCTAAATTTTATTATCGAAATTTACCACTCATTAGTAAATATAATTGCAATCTACGGACGTTACTGCAACAAGGTACTTCTCAACCAGACTTTTATGGGGATGTTATCTACAAACTTAGGAAAATTCATTTTCATGATTTGTCTATAAAACGCATTAAAACATTTAAGAAGAAAGGTTATGATCTCATAATATTGCAACGCACTGCATGTTTGGTTATCGACCCTTTTTCAGTCGGTAGCTACGCTTCCCTCTTTGCTTGCGCGATGACAGGCCGAAGGTAATACTCTATGATGGTATACTCTTAAACTCAGATACGGGATGAGCTTACCAGACTCATGTATTACTTTTTCGCTGTCGTGCCCTTAACGGCTTACCTGCAGGTGCTCTGACTTCAGCTAAGTCATTGAGTACATATTTGACGGATTGTCACAGGTATTATGCTATATTTTACATGTTGTCCTGTGTTCACCGTCGTCTATGTTGTAGGTAAGTCCGACAGGGATACCTTTATTAACACTATTTGTAAAGCTAGGGTGACTTTGAGAGAAGTGTGAGGTTAGGACGTCCGTAAACCGGTTTAAATCCCCAGTGGCGTTTTGCTACTGACCGTGCCAAGGCGGTACTCTCTTTGTCTCCCTTCCTTTTGTTTGCCTTGCGTCTTTGTGCTTCTGATTTTGTTAGTGTGTGGAGTATTTGTCTCTGGTTCTTGTGTGTATGGTGTGTTTTCTGTGTTCATCTCGCGTGTGAGTGTGCGTTTGTGTGTGTATCTGTGTCATGTTGTCTATCGGTGTTTTGGTGGTGGTTGCGTCTTGTATGTGTCTTTGCCTGCTTGACTTTACTACTTTTCCATATATTGGATTGCAGGCTACTTGTCGGATCGAGTTCAATAGGTGTCAGTGAATGGCCAAACGCCACGATGGTACAGGGTTACATCTGGTATCCCGCAAGGAAGCATCATAGGGCCACTAACACTAGTTAGAACACGCCTAGATTATGCAAGTTCAGTCTGGGCTCCATACAAAAATAAACATATAGAAGAAATGGAAGCAGTTCAAAGAAGAGCGACAAGACAAATACCAGGCATATTAGATCTCCCATATGATGATTAAGAAAACTAAATATTCCCACACTAACATACAGAATGTTGAGAGGGGGACATGATAGAAGTATACAAATTCCTGAACAATATATATGACAGAAATACAGAAGTGATTATTAAGTTAAGGGATCAATACCAAATTAGGCAAGTAATATAGGGAATACACTACAAATTTTAACACAAGTTCAAGATTAGATATAAGGAACTATAATTTCAGTATTAGAATAGCAAGTACATGAAAGAGTGTGCCTGAAGATATAGCAAAAGCTAGTTCAGTAAACTCTTTTAAAAATAAATTAGACAAATGTTGGACAGACCAAAAAATTAAATTTGACTACAAAGCTAAATTTAGGGTAATGAACCGGAACCGGAAACACTCACCGGCATTATAAAAAACGAGTCCAGCAAGGAGTATCCGGAAGTGCCTGCGCTGGAAACCAACGCTAAGTAACGCGAAGTAATTATTCATCGACAATGACCATATTTACACCGGAAGTTATAAATCTCGCAAAGTATTTTCGTTCGGAAAGTCCAGAATTCTTGAATGCATGAATGGATTCATGACCCAATGCGGTTTGTGACGTCATAGGGCTTGCGCATGCATCTTTCATCGGCGAATTCCTTCGCCGGCCACATCCATGTACTTTATACGAAATCGAACCTCAAACTGATTATTGTAAAACACTGATTTTGTAGATTTAACGTGTTTTCTTGGTCATTGACAAACGTTCGTATTATGTCTCCCTCTTCATATTTATATGGGGAGACATGTTGTTTTCATGAGGGTTGTCTGTCTGTCTGTCCGTCTATCCGTCTGTCCGTCTGTCTGTCTGTCCGTCTATCCGTCACACTTTTTGTCCAGTTGTCTGTCTGTCTGTCCCTCTGTCCGTCTGTATGTCCGTCCGTCCGTCTGTCCGTCACACTTTTTGTCCATACGATAACTTCAATATGCCTGATGCCAGCTGATTGAAACTTCATATATGGAAAGAGCATAATGAGAGGAAGTGTCATGCACAAGGTCCATAACTCTGGCTTCACTAATATAGGAGTTATTGCCCCTTGTAAAAAATTCACACTTTTTTGTCCGGATGATAACTCGTATATGGCTCAAGCCATTGGATTGAAACTTCATATATGAAAAGATCATGACGAGAGGAAGTGTCATGCACAAGGTCCATAACTCTGGCTGCACTAATAATGGAGTTATTGCCCTTTGTAAAAATCACAATTTTTGTCAGGACGATAACTCCTATATGGAGTGAAATTTCATACATGGAAAGATCGTGATAAGAGAAAGTGTCATACATAAGATCCTTAACTCGGGCTTTAATAAATTTAGAGTTATTGCCCCTTGTACATTTGTTTAACGCTTTCTACTCCCTTGCCATCATATTAAAACTTCATACATGGAAAGAGTATCCTGTTCTACTGATATTATTGGAATGACATTTTATTTATGGAAAGGGCATGGTGAAAGTAAGTGTCATGCACAAGGGCCATAACTCTCGTATCAATATTTTTGGAGTTATTAGCTGTTATCATTTTCTTCTTGAAACATGTGGTGTGGAAAGTGTATAATGAGGGGAAGTATCATTCATCAAGTCCATAACATTTTAGTGATTTCCCTTTACATATTGTTTTTATTAGAGGGAGACATACGTTTTTGTGACAAAAAGCTCTAGTGTTTTTTTTTAGAAAATCATCGTTGGATTTATAATAATGTATGTGATACCGTCAGAAGAGTATATTTACTTGGTAGAGAAATATATTTACTTTCAGTAGCCTAAAGAATTACGAAATTATCATATCAAATGTAAGAGTTGCAGACTTGTTTGTACTTGAGATACATGGGTGTCGGTTCTGTCGGTTGGAACCCTTGTTTATTGTAAATCATATATAGACTGTTATGAAGCGGTATAGACCCCTGTGGCTGAGAGCACCACACAACATTACAATTGAAGTATAATACCTACTCAATATAATGCTATCTGACTGATCTAACAATGAGATAAACGCATAAAAGTGTCGGTTGACTAAATGCAATGTTCAAATAACCCAACAAAAGAACTCCAAGAAAGAGCATCATATCTCTGTGACTGAATATAAAATCATTGACCGAATATAATATTTTCTTCTGACATGAGGCAGGTATGACGTTACATAAAACCTTATGCAATCAATTTAGATCCAGATGAAGCGAAGAGCAGTTCGGCGTCTCATTAGGATCAAAATGTTTGTTACTGTGACTGTTTTTGAAACAAAAGAAAGAAAAACAAAGAAAATTGTAACAGACGACAAAGTTTGCAGGTGCCAAATTTGGCAGCAAAAGAGTTAACTTGCTGTAAGCATGATGTGTAACCTAACGCCGATCTGTAAGCATGATGTCTAATCTAACGCCGATCTATAAGCATGATGTCTAATCTAGCGCCGATCTGTAAGCATGATGTCTAATCTATCGCCGATCTATAAGCATGATGTCTAATCTATCGCCGATCTGTAAGCATGATGTCTAATCTAGCGCCGATCTATAAGCATGATGTCTAATCTTACGCCAATCTATAAGCATGATATCTAATCTAACGCCGATCTGTAAGCATGATGTCTAATCTAACGCCGATCTATAAGCATGATGTCTAATCTAGCGCCGATCTGTAAGCATGATGTCTAATCTAGCGCCGATCTATAAGCATGATGTCTTATCTAACGCCAATCTATAAGCATGATATCTAATCTAACGCCGATCTGTAAGCATGATGTCTTATCTAACGCCGACCTGATTCAAGTTTTACTTAGTTTCGATTCGTGAAAACTTTTGAGAAACAGCTCAAAGAGTTACTTGGCGTCTCATCTGAGTCTAAGCTGCTCTAAAAAAAGCTGTTCGCGTCTCATCTAGACCCAAACTGTCTGGCGTCTCATCTGGATCCAAGTTGTTTGGCGTCTCATCTGGATCCAAGTTGTTGGCGTTCCATCTAGACCCTAACTATTTGGCTTCTCATCTGGACCCAAGTTGTTTGCGTTTCATCTGGATCCACGTTGCTTGGCGTCTCATCTGGACCCAAGCTGTTTGCGTCTCATCTGGATCCACGTTGTTTGGCTTCTCATCTTGACCCTAGCTGTTTGCCTCTCATCTGGATCCACGTTGTTTGGCTTCTCATCTTGACCCTAGCTGTTTGCGTCTCATCTAGACCCAAGCTGTTTGGCTTCTCATCTAGACCCAAGCTGTTTGCGTCTCATCTGGACCCTAGCTGTTTGCGTCTCATCTGGACCCAAGCTGTTTGCGTCTCATCTGGACCCAAGCTGTTTGCGTCTCATCTGGACCCTAGCTGTTTGCGTCTCATCTGGACCCTAGCTGTTTGGCTTCTCATCTGGATCCACGTTGTTTGGCTTCTCATCTGGACCCTAGCTGTCTGGCCTCTCATCTAGATCCACGTTGTTTGGCTTCTCATCTGGACCGTAGCTGTCTGGCGTCTCATCTAGATCCACGTTGTTTGGCTTCTCATCTGGATCCAATCTGTGCCAGTCAGGTTGTGCCTAACATTTTAAATCTGGGAATATATTTTGTACATCAAATCCAATAAATATACATTAAGTAAGTATGAACAAGGTCAAATGTTAGAATAATATTGAATGTTATTCCATAAATGAATATCACAATATGTCTCACTTTAAAGATGAATTATGCGTATATTTTGTATTAATCAATCAACACGAGAAGCTGTACACGTATGCATACAATGAAAATAATGCTTTCAATCCATTTTCAGACGGGATATGTTCGTTCAGCTAAATATTATCGCTATCCGAACACTGCTGAATTCTTTAAAAGGAGCCTCCTTTTTAGAGACGGGGATTTTATACGGAAATCAGCGGACATCCTCGGCCAAGTTCTGAATTCAATTTTGGATCAACGCTTTGAATACTAGTTAGGTTGTTACCACATGTACAATGGTTGACACTGGTTGTTGGCCTATATAAACATCGAATGATTATTTCCGGTATGTAAATTTGAATATTACGACAGATTCCGACCAATGGCGAACGCTGTTCCGTTTGGTTTCTGTAACAATCCATATTTCTAGTATTTTCGACACCAACAACCATTTACTAATCGTGATGTTTAATGTTAATTATGGTTAAGGTATATAAATTCCGATTCTGAAGTCAGTTTAAAACATAACATTTGCGCAGCAAACGTCTTTTATAATCTAAGATACTCATATAAGTCATATTAGAGGAAGATCTAAACTTAATTGTTTGCAATGCAGTGATAATCCTGAATTAAAAGCAGACTTTCTGTACTTTTCCTAATTTGTCAGTGATAATTAATTTCACACTACAACAGAACACTATTCAATAAACTTGCGCATACTCGGTCGCGAGTAATAATGCCTACTAATGCATGCTCGTCTTAATTGCTCGTAACATAGACATACAAGTATTAAGTGGTATGTGTACGTAAAATACCGTTTAACAGAGTGGTATTTATGACGTCAAAACTAAAGTGGTAAAAAACTATAGTTGACATCATTAATTAACAGGCGTTCTAACTGTAACTTCATCAAAATGAGGCATAAAGTTACAGATAAACCAAATGCTTTGAGGCGTGACGATATTTTCAACATTCATACAACAAATGAAATGATCCAAAGGTCGTGGTACATCTATACCTCGTCACCCTAGTGGAACGATGCTCTATCTGCCATTTTTCACATTTGGAAAAAAACGACTCGTGCAATGTTTAAATGGGACGTTCCTACATTTGACGCGTTTGAAAAACACCTAAAATATAAACAAAACTCATTTGTTTATATGCTGAAAAGTAGTACATTGCAAGAAAATCCATCAATGTTTGATATCGCCGGTCCCGATTATACTCCCCGATGTTTTATTCGGGTTTGGTTTCAGTTACGTAACTGTTCGCCGTATTCGCGTTTCTCCGACGACTTCCGAGAAAATGAGTCATGCAGGAAACACCACAAACAGAACAAACATCCACTCGAACAGCAACACAAGGAAACAGCAAATGTACAACATAACTATAAAAACATCAAGCGACGCACAAAGTCAAAACAAACATACAATAGGCAGAAGATGAAAGTACCGCCTTAGAACAGTCAGTGACAAAAGTCACTGGGGGTGGTAAACCGGTTTTCTCATTTCTTATTAATAATATCTGCATGTGCGTACGGAAAAGCAGCATTTGGAAAAGTAAAAACTAAATACATTTTATGACAGGGTTTTGAATTATTCAAAATATTTACTAGTGACAAACGTCATTTACGTGTACAC
Organism: Azorinus chamasolen; assembly: GCA_963576725.1. NCBI lineage: Eukaryota > Metazoa > Mollusca > Bivalvia > Cardiida > Solecurtidae > Azorinus > Azorinus chamasolen. Next base: position 65,558,516 of record OY755235.1, on the reverse strand, counting down.
TGCTCTACAAGGAGACTCAGTCGTAACAAATTGGGACATAGGGTAGCTTATTCTAACTGGGTTCCTCATAAATAACTATGATAATACCCAATTTAAGGCTGACCCATCTTAGTTTATTATTTTAACAATATAATATCATGATTCAACTCATTACATCATCATTGTTATACAAACCACACACGCCTGTTGTTCATGCAGAGGAAAATATGTATAATACCCATGTAAGGAAAAATGACACCATGAATGCATGTATTTATTAGCTGAATGTTTATGATAGTATATATACAAAAGATGTTTTGGCTCAAGGAGAAACTGCACAATCAGATCTTTATTATACAATAAAGCAAACAGAGCACGCTCAGATCAGATGGCTCTTGTATGAGCTGTCTGACCCGGGTCTACTCTGTTCGCAAAATGCATGCAATGGTGTTTATATGAATGAAATGGTTAATCATATATCTTTCATCCCAGCACACGTTTCATATCGGGCCGACAGTGGTCCGATAAAGATGTCGGATTTAAACTTACATTGGATCGATATCGGATGTGCACACGTCTTGATACCGGGTGGATATCGGGTACTTGTCATCATTTGAGGGAAGTTCTGCATGCAATTAGCCAATACAATATATATATAATCATATGCTAACTGAAAGTTATTCTCCATTTAAGTTGATGTATAGGACTTATTTGAGCTTTTTGCTCTATAGTATGGTACATTGGTTTATTAAACATATTACAGGGAACAGCTTGCTACAAGTAACATAATTAATATCCAATGATGTTGATGTATAGGTGGAATTATTATATTAGATGAGTTAATTAAATCTATTTCAGGAAACAAGCTACTGCAATTAACAACAACATCTGCTATCTGAAAATAAATAACCAGTAATTCAAAACATACCTATGAATCGTTTACTCGTGTATATATATACATAATTATACATTACACACAAATCTAATAAACATGATCATACAGGGACTTAGGTATGACAATTACGACATGGTTAAATATATTGTATCCTCGAACTTAATATAATAACTATATAGGAAATTATGCAAGTTGTATATCTATTACAGAGTGGAGACTATGAGGCGACCTCGTGGTGACTACATGTATTGTAAAAAGTCTGGATCCAGACGATACGTCAGACTGTCTGACACTCTGATAGCATTTTTAATACAGATGAAAGAAAATTCAACTTTAGGCATGTCAAATGCTTATATACTGACGAGTGCAAAGGGTTTTGGTGAAATGGCAGCCATTTTGATATTTCATTTTAACTCTGAAGCCATCTTTTATGCTAATAACAGAAAGGAAAATGAAAGCAACAAAGAACTTTTCAACTTTTTCTGACCTTAAGACTGTGCTAGATGTCCTTTCAGTCTAATGACACTCAGTTTGAATATCCATCCAAATCCTCTGAATGTCAGTGAATGAATCGTCATGGATGTTGATTACATGATGCATATTTCCAAGTTTTCGTTTGATGTACAATCACACAATTGCAATAACATTAGATATCAGGTGACCGTGCATGCCAAGAAAGAGATTTCAGGTTATTTGCAGCACTGTATTGTTGCAGCAACCTAGACCTGTGCACTTGGGCATTTTTATATTGAAAAATATAATTGCCTCCTGGAAAATGTCTAACAATGATCACAAGTTGACTTCTAGGATGTCCCTATACTTTTCACAATTGATGTTTCCAATTACTTTTGCCGGTGTCCCTACACCATGCCATCAAATGCAATCCCATATCATCACCTGGAACTTCCAATTTATAACAATTTTTGATATTCCACTTCTTGGTCTATCTCCACTGATCCCGTTGCTAATATAGAAACTTTTTAACAATATTTGTCACTGTACTGTAAGTACAAAAATGAGTCATGCAGGAAACACCACATACAGAACAAACAGTCACCCGAACAGCAACACAAGGAAACAGCAAATGTACATAACTATAAAAAACATCAAGAGACGCACAAAGACAAAACAAACATACAATAGGGGGAAGATGAAAGTACCGCCTTGGAACGGCCAGTGACAAAAGTCAATGGGGAGTTAAACCGGTTTATGGGCGCCCAACCTCGCACTTATTCCATCCCCACCCTAAAAGACAAACAGTGTAAATAAATGTATCCCCTCTCCGACTAATCTACAACAACCGCAATGGCAAATACAGTGGTAAAGTGCATGTATAACGAAAACATTTAAGTGAACAAACTGTATCCGCCTATCGCTAGTGTACTCAATGATTGAGCTGCAAACAGAGTAACTGTAGAAAAGTAATAAAGGGTACGACAAAAACGAAATAGTACGTTCTCCTTCCGTTTCCGGAATAAAGAGGTCGCCTTTACCGCAGCTTTGAACTCAACTCTCGATATTGACTTTGTATGAGACACTGGATCAACGATACTATACAGTAGAACCTGTCCTAAACGCTCATTCATTTATTGATAATTGGAGTCTTAAAAAGCAAATGGTTGCTTAATGCATGGAAAAGGTAATGCGGAAAACTCCGATAGGAGTTTCCTGTATATCTTTCGATATGCATTGAACTACTACCTGCCTTAGAGAGTTTGATGACCGCTTAACACGGTAGTAAAACTCTATCGGCTAAACACCAAAGAAAACATTACATGTGTTTACCGCTTATTCTGTTAAATCACATTTACAGCCACGGCTAACACCTAGGTGAAGAGTTGAATAACTCGGCGTCTCATGAGAATTCAGACTAACGCTCTATAAATAGTCTTAGCGCTGTACTCCAGAAAACACATTTTACACCTATGCAGAGTCTGATCAGGGTCTGCTCTGTATGCTTATGCAACAACATAGTTTCTACATGACTAAATGTATTGTGTTCATGTGCAATTATAAATATAATATAATACATATTCATGATGTCATTATTAAACGGAGTAAATGGAAAAGTAGTAAAGTCAAGCAGGCAAAGCCACATGCAAGACGCAACCACCACCAAAACACCGATAGACAGCATGACACACACACTCACACAACCACACACCCAAACGCACACACACACACACACACGAAATGAACACAGAAAACACCAAAAGACACACAAGAACCAGGGACAAACGTTCCACAACATAAACAAACCACAAGCACAAAGACGCAAGGCAAACAAAAAGAAGGGTGACAAAGAGAGTACCGCCTTGGCACGGTCAGCAGCAAAAACACCACTGGGGGTTTAAACCGGTTTACAGACGTCCTAACCTCACACTTCTCTCAAAGTCACCCTAGCTTTACAAATATTGTAAATAAAGATATCCCCGCTGGACTTACCCACAACATAGACGACGGTGAACACAGGACAACATGTAAAACATAGCATAATAACTGTGACAATCCGTCAAATATGTACTCAATGACTTTGCTGAAGTCAGAGCACCTGCAGGTAAGCCGTTAAGGGCACGACAGGGAAAAAGTAATACATGAGTCTGGTAAGCTCCTCCTGTATCCAAGTTTAAGAGTATACCATCATAGAGTACTACCCTCGGCCTGTCATCGCGCAAGCAAAGAGGGAAGCGTAGCTACCGACTGTAAAAGGGTCGATAACCAAACATGCAATGTGTTGCAATATAATAGGATCATAACCTTTCTTTTTAAATGTTTTAATGCGTTTTATAAACAAATCATGAAAATGGATATGACCCCGAATTTTCCTAAGTTTGTAGATAACATCCCCATAAAATTCTGGTTGAGAAATGCCTTGTCGCAGTAACGTCCGTAGATTGCAATTATATCTACTAATAAAAGGTAAATTTCGATAATAAAATTTAGAAAAGGTTTTCCGAAGTTTGTGATATCTGTATAGTTATTTCAAACAATTTCAACGAACCGAAAGTAAAGTAATACAACAGCATGTCTAAATTGGACAGACAATATTTTATAATCGGATAAAGATTCAGAATAAGCAAAAATGTCAAACGTATGAACTAAGACAATTTTACATTTCATTTAGCCTGTTACGCCATGTTGGCAACATATGTATAATATCCAGTAATATAATAACAACTTCTCTTGATCCACATGCGTACAAATAGCAAGCAAAGCTACCGATAAACAGGTGTACACATAGCTAGCCAAGTTACCGATAAACATATGTACAAATAGCCAACAGAGCTACGGTTAAACATGCGTACAAATAACCAGCAGAGCTACCGATGAACATGCGTACAAATAGCCAGCAGAGCTACTGATAAACATGCGTACAAATATCCAGCAGGGCTACCGATAAACATGTGTACAAATAGCCAGCAGAACTACCAATAAACATGCGTACAAATAGCCAGCAAAGCTACCGATAAACATGCGGTGTACAAATAGCCAGCTGAGCTACCTATAAACATAAAAACAAGCTCCAACCAAAACAATATAAGTTGATCAGGTATATTCTTGACATTGATGTAAATAGAGGATACAACATGAGTGGTCATTGAATATTCCAAATATAAAACGAGTTGTCTAACATGACACCTACAGGTGTCTCATGGCTATTTGTACGCATGTTTATCGATAGCTCTGCTGGCTATTTGTACGCACCTACATGTGTCTATTACCGGTAGTACTTGCGGTACTTTGATCACAGTTGTGTGTGTTTGGTCTATCCAACTAAAGAAGTAGATCCAAACAAATTTCATATAGTTTCATATAACAAACTGATAGCTGTGTTTCATTATTGGAAACGCCTAGTTGTACAATCAGTAAACCCAGAAATTAAACAAGTATCTTTTTATCATCAGAAATAAACAATGCAACATCAACAAGTGCAATGACGTCATTTCTGACACATCGGCTCGCGATTGAATTAGTTCTACCGTCATGTGAGTTTTGAGCGCCACAAATATCTACTTTTCAGTTAGTATCACTATCGAACAATCTGATTCGTTATAAGCTTGAATGTTTGATTGTGCTGGATTATCATTCTGGTGGATATGTACATGTATGTTCCCGCCATATACTGGGACGGGAAAAATGCTCTGGAAACCACCAGTGACGAGGATACAGCTTGTAGAGAGTTTGAGTTCGGCTGCACTGGATATATGCTCTTGTGATCTTGTTTAGGGCGATGTTATGATTGCTGTCAGTATAGTGTAGGATGCATGAGATCATGTTGTGCTGATTCTGATTAATGCGACTGTAGTTGTTGATTGGATCCATGTTCCTGTGACCAGATATTTCCATTATCTGGTTTGGGGGAACATCTTTCTCACCCATCTTTGGAATCAATGGTTTGGACAAGTGTTTGTTTTCAATGATATAATTTTCAGATTGATGAATATTTATGCTCCAAATAGGGATGATCCATGTTTTTTTCTCTACTATTTTTAGCACTTTTGATTCGTTTGATGAAAAAGAGAGATTTATTTTATGTGGATATTTTAATCTTTTACTAGATCCTTACAAAGACTATAAAGGTTACAAAACCGCAAATAATAATGTTAAAGCTAGATGTAAGGTTTTATCGCAGATAACCAATAGAAGTTTGAAAGGTCCATTTAGAGAATTACATGGAGACAATACAAAAAGTACAAAAATGAGTTATGCAGGAAATACCACATACAGAACGACAATCTGTAGGGGGAACAATAGGGGGAAGATGGAAGTACCGCCTTGGTCAGTGACAAAAGTCAATGGAGGGTTAAACCGGTTTATGGGCGCCCAACCTCACACATATTCCATCCCCACCCTAAAAGACAAACAGTGTAAATAAACGTATCCCCTCTCCGACTAATCTACATCAACCGCGATGGCAAATACCGTGGTAAAGTGCATGTATAACGAAAACATTTAAGTGAACAAACTGTATCCACCTCACGCTAGTGTACTCAAAGATTGAGCTGCAAACAGAGTAACTGTTTAATTTACTTGGAGAAGACTTTCACCTTTGCAACAAGGCAGTTTTTTTTTATTACTGATAATATGACTAAATATTTGAGAAAATGCGATGTTGACGCGAGTTATAAATCTGATCATTCTGTAAGATGATTAGACATGTGTTTCTCAGATATTGCTCATGGAACAGGATTGTGATAGTTGAATAATTCTTTGTTAAATGACATTTCATGTATTAACTGTATAAATGACAATATAGATGATATTATTTTGCAATATTGTGCACCGGTGTATGACTTTGATCGTGTGCTCACGATGAATAGATCCGATATACATTTTGGTATTAATGACGGAAAACAATATCATACTCAAGTTATAAAGCGAAGCAAAAATAAAAAATTTATAAGCCAGTTTACAAAATGAAATTGCAAATATTGAGTCATGTTTAACGGAGGAAAATAAGGAAATGTTACTTATGTTACTGTGGCGGCTGTAAAAAGTCGCCCCGTACTTCATTCTCAGTGTTGTTATATTTCCTGGTCCTTCGGGATCATTAGTTTTGATGTTATGTGTTTTGAAAATTGAATACTGCTTAAGCCGGTGAGTAATGTTGCAGTTTTAATTACTACTAATGAACAGACTCAATAAAACCGAGTCTGCAATTTTCTCGTTTTGCATTTTTACTTTTGCTTTCGAAGGATCATCCATTTTCAGAATATATTGCAACGATAAGAAATGAAAAACTTAAAGAGGATTTTATTATATCAAGATCTAAATGGATATGCGAAGGTGAAAAGACCACAAACTACTTTTGTAAATAAAACAAATATAATGCAACATGTAAAAATAAAAAAATATTGAAAAGCTGGGGCATTAATTTTTTTTATCAAAAAGAAATATTACGCGAAACAAGTATTTTTATGAGAGCTTGTATAATGAACAAAATATAGAAAGAGATATTGATTTGGAAAGAGAATTAGACGGTTGTAAATAGGATAAGCTAAATATAGATCAAAAGAACAGTTTCGAAGGTTTGCTAACTTTCGAAGAAGTCACAAATACATTAAAAAATATGAAGAATGGCAAAGTCCTGGGTGTGACGGATTAACAACACTTTTTAAGGTATTTTGGAACAGAATCGGTCATTTTGTTGTTAAAGCATTAAATTGTGCCTTTTTAGATGACATTTTTCCAGAAATATTAAATTAGATTCAATAACTTGTATTCCAAAAGACAACAAACCAAAACAATTCTTGAAAAATTGGAGACCGATAACATTGCTCAATGTTTTGTACAAACTGGCTTCCGGTAGCATTGCCAACATGCTGAAACCGTCTTAGACACTTTAGTGTCTCGAGATCAAACAGGCTTCGTAAAAGGCAGATACATCGGTGAAAATACTAACTTGTGTATGATATCATGAAATATTGCAAAGACAATGCTACTCCAGACTTACTAATGCTAATCGACTTTGAGAAGGCTTTAAACTCTTCCTCATATTTTAATTAAGGATAAACTTACTAACTTAATCCAGAAATTATTTGCCCGGGAAAAAAATCATTCCTGGCATGTTATGCTGAAAAAGCTTTCTTTACTGACGAGCAAATGAACTATTACAGCAATGGGACGTGCTCAGAAGTTTGCGAATCACTAACCTTTCTTTTGGATAACATATTTGTACGTTATGGGAATGCTATATACCGTCAGGTAATTGGTATTCCTATGGGTACGAATTGTGCACCACTTGTCGCAGATTTGTTTTTGTACTGCTATGTGAGAGGGATTTCATGTTGCGTTTGAATCCTTAATCACAAGAAGATGTTATAAAAGCCTTCAATGAAACTTGTCGATATTTGGATGATATTTTTAACTTAGATAACCCTTTCTTTGATGCTCTGATCCCTACAATTTATCCTAAAGAACTCAAATTGAATAAAGCTAACCCGTCCGACAACTATGCAGCGTTTCTTGCTTTAGACCTTAAAATTGATAATGAAATGATTTCTTCTAAAGTATATGACAAAAGGGATGATTTTGATTTTAATATTGTAAATTTTCCTCATCTTGACGGGGATGTTCCCCGTGCTCAATCTTACGGGGTTTATATATCTCAACCTATTCGTTTTGCTAGAGCTTGTTCATCTATTGACGATTCTAACAGTCGAAATCTCATTTTAACTGAAAAACTGCTTAAGAAAGGATATAGATACCATAAACTAAGAAAAACTTTCTCAAAATTTTACTATCGCAATCTCTCGCTTATTGGCAAGTACCAATGTAATTTCAAGGCGCTTCTGCGACACGGTATTTCACATCCTGAATTTTAAGGTGATGTGATTTACAAACTTCGTAAAATTATTGGACATACCCATTTTCTCACTTTGTTCATAAAATATGTTAAAAAATTCATTAAAATGTTTGGTTGTCAACCCTTTTACAGTTGGCAATCACGCTGGCCTCTTTGCATGTACGCCGACAAGAAAGGTTTAGTACTCTACGAAGGCGACCTCTTAAATCCAGAAACGGAAGGCGAACGTCGGATATCTGTACTATTTCGTTTTTGTCGTACCCTTTATTACTTTTCTACAGTTATTCTGTTTGCAGCTCAATCATTGAGTACACTAGCGATAGGCGGATACAGTTTGTTCACTTAAATGTTTTCGTTATACATGCACTTTACCACTGTATTTGCCATCGCGGTTGTTGTAGATTAGTCGGAGAGGGGATACGTTTATTTACACTGTTTGTCATTTAGGGTGGGGGTGGAATAAGTGTGAGGTTGGGCGCCCATAAACCGGTTTAACACCCCAGTGACTTTTGTCACTGACCGTTTCAAGGCGGTACTTCCATCTTCCCCCTATTGTTTGTTTTTTGTCTTTGTGCGTTTCTAGATGTTTTTATAGTTATGTACATTTGCTGTTTCCTTGTGTTGCTGTTCGGGCGACTGTTTATTCTGTATGTGATGTTTCCTGCATGACTCATTTTTGTACTTTTTTTAATTCATTGTATTTTCAATACATCGAGGAAACGTTAGCTTTTTCGGCTTTGGTGATATGTTTAAACTTGGATTAGTTTGTGTTTGCATAACACAAATGTCTGTGTACAACTAAACGGTTTTTATTAGATTACTTCCATGTAAAAAGAGGCTGCAGACAAGGTGACCCTATTTCGCAGTACATATTTATCCATTGTGCTGAAATTTTTTCCATAAATTCTGAAGAGTGGTGATCCCCCGAAAGCAAACATTGCAACACAAAAGGAGAAAATTGCAGACTCGGTTTTATTGAGTCTGTTCATGAGCAGTAATTGAAAGTGCAACACTGCTCACGCAAAAACGTTAAAATAATTAAAATCAATGATGACGAATACTTAATATCGCAATTTTCAGATGACACATTTTTACATCTAGATGGATCAGAAAAAACATTAGAAAGCTGTAATATACTACAAAATCAATCAAAACTAAATGGCAATTGTCTTGGGGAGAAACTAGATTCACATTACATTGAAATAAATTTTATTGTAAATTTGAAAGAAATTTGCAGTTTAAACTTTGAAAATAAGTTATTAAAGGTACAAAAATGCATTTCTTATTGGAAACGAAGAAAATTGATACCAATAGGAAGAATAACTGTTGTAAAATCACTGCTATTGCCAATGTTCACACATCTATTTACAAGTTTGCCAACACCAAAATCGGGTTTTACAGAAATGCTTGAAAAAACATTTTGGATTTTATATGGGATGGAAAAGCATAATAAAAACGATGCGTGTCAATTAAAGACTACACAGAAGGGGGTTTAAAGATAACTGGTATAAATAGTTATATAGGTAGTCTGAAAATTAAATGGTTAAGAAACTTAATTTTACATTTTACATTTTGGCAAATGTTACAAGTTATTGGGGAAACTGATCGATATGAATAACATCTTTAACACAGGGGAAATTTCTGTGAACTAATCTTAAAAAAGAAAAAAATGAATTTTGGATTGATGTATTAAAAGTATATATAATGTATTCAAAAAGGTTTAGCTTCGAAGATCTCACCGAGGCGGCCGTAAAACGTCGCCCCGTACTTCATTCTCAGTGTTGTTATACCTTCTGATCCTTCGAGATCATGAATGTCAGTACTTCTTGTTCTGAAAATTGAATACCGCTTAAGCCGGTGCTAGGGGGCGTGAACAGTGTTGCACTTTCAATTACTGTTCATGAACAGACTCAATAAAACCTAGTCTGCAATTTTCTCTTTTTGTTGCAATTTTTGCTCTCGGGGGATCACCTCCTTTCAGAATTTATAATATGCTAATATTTTATAATGAACATCTTATAGATAAAAAACCGATATTTTTCCAGCGTTGTATGATAGAGGTATTAGATATGTAAACGATATTATAGACAATGAAGGAAAACTCTTAATTTTAACATAATTAGAAAACATTACTGGAAGAAAAATGAATTTTCTTCAATATAATAGCTTGAAGAATGTTACAAAGTTATTTATTGATAAATACGGTTTCACTATAAAAGAAATTCATGTTTCTATAGTCAATTTTCCAACTATAAGCTGTTACATGTACCCAATTTTAACTAGAAAGGACATGAATACGTTTGTATATAAAACTCTATCTAAATATGATGAGGTCTCTACTAGTAAAATTAAGTGGATATCTATATTTGAAAATAAAGATATTAACTGGAAATCTGTATATGGCTATGTGTTTAGGTGCACAAGAGATACATCTATTCAATGGTTACAAATTAGAATAATGCATAGAATATTACCGACACGTTCATTATTATTTAAAATGAAAACTGTAGAAAATAGTATGTGTAATTTCCGCGGATCTTAAGAAGAAACCCTAGTTCACCTAATTTGGGAATGTTGTGAAGTTAACCATTGTTGAACTATGTTTCAAACAAAGTGTTACAATATCATCCTGACCTAAAACTTGGTAGCATGTGCATATTATTGGGATCATGCCATAAGAATGTAACGTTCGTAGAACGTTGGTAATGCAAATGAAGCTGACCAGATCATTGTATCTTGGGAAGTGGGGGTATATATATAGCACAACAAACATCTCTTGATGTGAGCTTAAGCTTTGCACCGACAGGGTTTGTTGTTGCTGAGTCACTCGGTTTTGCACGTTACAAATGGTCGCAGCGGTAGGATAAAGACAACTGCCAGACCGGAGTTACCTTACTCACGGGTCCAAGTCTCGGGACGAGACTTCTCGGAGGGGAGAGTAATGTAACGTTCGTAGAACAATGGTAATGCAAATGAAGCTGACCAGATCATTGTATCTTAGGAAGTGGAGGTATAAATATAGCGCAACAAACATCTCTTGATGTGAGCTTAAGGTTTGCAATGATCTGTTCAGCTTCATTTGTATTACCAACGTGCTACGAATGTTACATTAATATCAAAGATGTTTTACTTTTAGAAGTAAAGAGATATAAATTATATACCTGTGTAAAATAAAAAAAGATCAAACCTTCTAATGAAGGAATTAAACATTATTTATGTCTTTCATGGGATATATACAAATCATCCAATATCAATGATGAAGCAAGGAATCTTTGGACATTTGTAAGATACAAGTGGGGGTGCGCCAAATGCCACCTGGCTTGCTCCAAAATGTTGCACCAGGTTGCGCCAGTTCGCGCCATTACACGGCCATTTGATTCCAAAATTCACCCTGTTGGCGCCATTCGCGCCAATAGACGGCTACTTTGCGCCACTTGATGATTAGTTTGTGCCGAAGATCGCCACATTGGTTTCAACTTGCCGCCACTTGGCGCTACTTGCCGACTATATAGATATCGGCCATCGGCTACCTGGTTCAGACCCTCCTCAGCTGCTGTATGAACAACATCTCTACTAAATATTTACACATTTGTTATGTCTGAAACTTTTGATAATGTTGGAGTGATGATGCTGCTCCATCAGAAGATGATGAGAGATCCTGACGTGGCCACTGCCTATCAATGAAAATTTCAAATTTCACTTGGTGCGCACTATCACATTCCAGTGGATTCGAATAGGTGGATTGTTTGCACCAAAGGGCGATATGTTCGTGCCATTTGGTGCCACTTGATGGTCACTTGGCGCCGATTGCTCGATACAAGTGGCGCGACGAAACTTTCAAACATTTTGAACTTTTCTTGACGCCAAATTCAAATTTGGTACCGTTGCGGGCCACAACGAACCAGTTGTGAGGCAGTTTGAGTCACCACACGCCACAAGCCACCTTATTGGCGACACTAAGCGCCACAGCAAATTGCATTGGCGCACACTAACATCATCTGGCGCCAGCCCAGTGGACTCCTAGCATTAGACACAGCGATACCCCCGTGGTGGCGCTTGCCTAGCTTCACGTAAAAATCCTAAGTCATTTTACCTTGACCTTGGGCTTGCGGGCAGCATGGGCTGGGTGTGCAATGAAAGTATGGATGGTGTTTAATGTATACATTCAATTCCAAGTCAATAGCTATAGTGGTTAGTGAGATATAAGACAATGAACTGCACATAAAAGCCTGACACGCGGACAGATGGGTGGATGGTGTTTAATGTATACATGCAATTCCAAGTCTATAGCTATAGCGGTTAGTGAGATATAAGACAATGAACTGCACATAAAAGCGTGACACGCGGACAAATGGATGGCCAGACAGACGGACCGACTGGTGCAAAACATAAAACACTATCGTCAAAGGGGACATAAAAACATTACTTACAAATGAATACATTTGTCTCTCTATGTCATGCTGCCTGCACAGAGGACCTCAATGGAAATAAGAGTTAGTTTCTTTTCGTGTTATCCTCGATATGGGTGCGCATGTCATAGTTTGTTTAATCACGAGCATGCACGATCTTTGTTATGTATTGTATATGTTGCAGGTGGTGGTTGGAGGTGGCGGTGGTCTAGTGGTAGCGCACTTGACTATCAGTCCGGAGGTCCGGGGTTCAAATCCCGGTCCCTCCCGGAAATTTCAGAGGCGCTTTTCCGTGTCTCCCTCCCGCATATCCTCTCCACCCAGGGGTTAAAATGGGTACCTGTGAGGGTCATTCCCCGGTACTGCGGCTGCATGATTGCGCCATATGTTAGCAGTGCTCAATATTGTAGGCCAATGACTGAATGACCAGGGGAATAAATGTACAGTCGGCTGAGCGGTCATTCGGACTGAAAGTAGACTATAACTAGGTACTTTACTTTATATGCTTTTTTTACATGACTATGCATGCATTCCTTGCCGAAATAAATATATCTGTCTGTCATTTACTCCAAAGTTTGGACCAAAGTTTGGACGTTATTAAATACAAAACAAGTCACACAAGACGCTATCTATGGGAACTCGTCCTGCTGATCAGCAAGGGAGAGCATATCAGCTTTTCATTGTACAGTTCAAATGAGAGTAACTCCCTTACACTCTGAACGGTACGTTTGGTATATGTGTACATGTATTTTGTTTTGTTTTCATCTTTTTTATTTTCTCTTTTAGTCTTTCCCTCTCCATACCTGTTTACATGTATGTTGATTTTCGTGTTTAGAATCATACTATCTTCGTGTTTATAATCATACTAAAATGTCACATGTCGGATGTTATATGGATGCTGATTAAGCCTACAGTATGCGACTAATTATCTGCCTCTGAATTCGTAATATTACGTTTTATTGTTTTTGTATTGTAACCGGCTTGCCTTGTCTACATGGTTTGTGAGTTGGGTGGTTACTTTTCCCAGGTTATTTCTTATTATGGGGACTAAAAGTATTCAATAAATCTGTCTAGGGGAATGATTCTTTTATCGTAAATTAAATAACAAACAGAGAGAGAGATATTTAGAAAGAGAGAGGGAGACAGGGTTGAGCCAGTTCTGACGGAAGGTATAAGTATCCTTTAAGTGTCCTTAACCAAACTGAAGAAAGTGCAAAATAGCCGAGCTTATATACCCTCTTCTGAAAATCATTGAACAATAATAGTTACCTGAAAAGTACACCTGTATTCTATCTGTGCTTACCATATACAATAGAAAACCAAAATGAGAAACATATACACTGTAAATATCTTAATTAAAGAGATACATAAAGGTAGATGTAAAACTTAAAAGAGCAGTAAATAAAACCAATTCCTGCCACATTATTCAAGAGATCATGGAGTCCAAAATAACAAGTTCTCAAAACACATTGCTTAAAATTATTATATTTTATGTCGATCAACATGATTGAAAACGAAAAAGATAAATTGAACTGAAAACAGCAAGAATTGTCTCCCTTGTAACGGTAAAAAAGAAACGACTTAGCCTTATAGTTCCAAGGCACGCTGTACCTTAGGTCCGCGCCTAGCGGGGTTTCATGACACCTATATCACTGTAAAGCTTAATATATCTTCCATCGAATATCACTTGTTGGATGTTATAGGGATGCTGATTAAGCCTACAGTATGCAATTGATTATCTGCCCCTGAATTCGTAATATTATGTTTTTATGTTTTTGTATTCAAGAGATCATGGAGTCCAAAATGACAGTATCTTAAACCACACTACTTAAAATTGTTATATTTTATGTCGATCAACATGTTTGAACGGAAAACAGCAATAATTATCTCCCTTGTAACTGTAAAAGAGAAACGACTAAATATACATACAAGGTATATTTTCAGTTATATTTGGGGAAACATTTTGCACAAGGCATGAATTTAATAATTTAGATACTATCTGAAACATAAAACAATTTCTTAACATATTTATCATTTCTGATACTGTAAATGTACATGCTATATTTGAGTTCCTATTACTGGACTTTGTTTGGTTATTTTTCAAATGATTCTAAGACAGTTATCACAGAGGTTCTAATGCTGGTAGGTTCTTCTGAATAATAATTTTCCAAAAAGGTCGCAACGACGAACATAAGAAAGGGCTAGCCCTAGGTATTATACCACTGTTATAGAGTCCACACGTAGACCTAGAGAACATAGTTCTGTGGGGTTGCGAAAGAGCGCAGTTAAAAGGAAGAAAATGTAGAGCCATTCGTCCAGGAAGTAGCCCTTAGGATCGCATCGAACTGGGCGTGATTAAAAAAAGCCCAGAAAGTGGATAAGGCTCTGATCCGGTTGAATGGCCCAGGGTGGCTATCAGAAGAGGCTGGAGGCCTGATATATGAGGAATGAGCCATGGATCTCAAACGTTTTGAGGACATGCTCCAACCGCCTGCAAGCATGAAATAAAAATATTCGTCCAGGTCTGCCCGCCGAAACAGAAGGACTCTAGACGGGGGAGAGACTCCCGAGACTTGGAGAGATTCTGAAGCTCTCTCTGCTCAGCTGAGAGTAGCTCAAAGGACAAGAGCGAGTCCTTGTGAGTCTGCTTAGGGGCATAGAGCACATGGAAGGTGAGAGGAAGGCGAAAACAGTCCTCACACCCCTTATCAAAAGAAAACGATGACGGCTCAGATTCGTCGACGACCGACGACTGAGCCTCTTCTAAGTCCGACACTCAAATTGGATCCGACTCCCTAAAAATAGAATTGTCCCTAGGAGCCATTACTGACAGGACTTCCTGTTCCCCCCCCCCCCCCCCCCCCCTCAGACTATACCCTGGTGACTGCCGCCGACGGCAATACCCGGAGGGGAGGACCTCCAACAGGCATTGCAGCGTGGACTATGAGTGGGCAAGGAAGACGACTGTCACTCCCTAAATCGAACTCACCACATGCCCTGGCCGGTATGGAGGTCAGACAGACTGTTGGGTAGGGGGGGGGGGCAAAGCCAGAAGGAGTCCAAGCAGGATAAGAGAATAGGGGCCACTGAGGGGGTCCATGACTCTGTTGGTCAGGCTGCCAGGAAGGCGTGCCTTGCGACTCTGAAGAGGAAGAACGATATCGATATAATATCCCATTTTCGTTCGGGGTGTGGGGTTAAAGCACAGAAACAGACACGATAGTAGTTTGTTCTCAAACTGAGACAATTATATGCATATAATACGTTGTTGTAATTATGTGCAAAATTTACTTTGTCATTCGTATTAAAACCACTTTTTGACTAAGTAGCATTTGTTACATTTTGCGGGGTCATTTTACCACACCCACTTTCTTTGCTATACTGAAGCAATACTGTGTATATATGGAACCGAAATTGTATAAATAAATGACCTGACAACATTTATGTGTCATTTGAATCCTTTTAATATGAAAAAGGAATAAACATAACTTACTAATTTGCTAAATAAGATCATTCTTTAACAATTTAAGCATTTTGTTTCTGATTCTCATTAATATTCATGAATATGCAAATAAGCAATTTATGAATAAAATACGCCTGACATGTAATAAATATATCAATATTATTTTAAAGCTATTTTGGATGTTTTATAAACAAAATAAATGATGTTTTGGCATCTTAATGACTTAATGCTAAAACTTCGAAATGTTGGCGGCTGCCATAGAAACACGCAGATCATATGCTTATCCGGCATCCCTTACTCTTCCAACAACCGAAACTTGTTAACATATACCATTAGCTTTAAGAAACTATAGGTGTACAAAAATCCCGCAAGGGGTAGGGTTTCGATTATGGGCCCTGGGCCTATACGTAAAATTATGAAAACACCTTATCAACGCCATAGCTATTGTTGCACGAACTTCTATAATGATGGTATACTGAATATTAACCCGTTACTCCATTATAATCATGAACGAAATAATGACGTCATGAATACTAATTAGATTAATTAGTTATAATAGCAAATGGAAACAGGAATGTTTGGCTAAGGCAGATACTTTAGAATCATATTTATATCTATAGCGTAAGCAAACAGCGCAGACCCTGAAAATAAGGCTCCTACAGGAGCCATCTGGTCTTGGTCTACTCTGTTGCAATGGCCTAAAACGGCGTATTTATGGAGTAAAGGGTTTAATTGGTTGATTTTCATAATAGCATTGTGAAAAGGGGAATGTAAGACAATGATAGAAATTGTAGAATCAGATCAATATACATTATATAGAATATCGCTTGATAATGAATACAATCTACATATATATATCTCCGTATGAATAAGAAGCAAATGAATGTGAGTCCGGACGAATTTCGACATGCCTCTTTCTTCAGTCATTTCCGTGCCCCCATAAATGATTGGCGGGGCAGAATGTTCTTGCTCATTAGGTCAGGTCACTTAAAGTCTGAATACGCCAAAGTCAATTGGTGGAACCACGTCGAAAACTTCTTAAAAGTTCAAAATAGTCTCATAGTTTTGGCAATATCATGGAATAGCTCCCATCACCACGGAATGAGTCGGGATACCTTTGACAGTGTCAGTCTAGATAATTATTAAGCATACTTTCATTCATAGCTATTGAGGTAATAGCTGTGGGGATATTCCGGGAAGTTGCCAACTATTTATGCTTTTAACGTAGTTTTAGCCTAAATGAGTATATCTGGTAAATTTTACAAATCTTTTTTGTTTGTGTAGCTAGTCAAGGAAGTAACTCATGCGTCTTTCTGTATTGGATTGTGCACGAGTTGCCTCCCATCGACCGTCACTATGCATGTTTATGTATGTGATATTTATTTTACCAACATAAATTTATATAGATACATGTAGCTTATTATGTCTGTATTGTAATAAAATGTTTTTATATTGTGTTTGAAATATGTATACCTTTTAAATACCTTTTCTGTACCTAACAGTGTCTGCACCTTATAATTGTACCACGTAGACCACGAAACCCTTGTTTAAATTAAATGCAGCCTTTTATCCAGAATCTGCATGTACTTTAAAAAATTACTATATAACGATTCCTTGTTGTTGTTGTTGTTTTTTTACTGAAATTCTAATATATTCTCAATATATAATTATATTTTCAATCGATATCGTCTATCTGAGAAATTTTGTTCCATCTTCTCACTGCAGTAGGTTTTTTTTATTATTTTATTCAGTATTTTATATAAATGAGCTGAACCTTTTGGTTGTTTTAGTAGTATTAATGCATTTAACAGGAGTGATATATTTTCCATACGTTTGCAATAATACTGTAAAGCTTAATGTATTTAAAAATCTTTTAATAACATCTATAAGACTGTAATATTCTAAAAAGTCAATATGAATATCATAGATTTCCCAAAGTGATTGATAATTGTAGAAGTTTCCTTAAGGGGGAGTAGACCATTTATTTGTGAAATCCCTTTTATAAAACGATGTTTGTAAAACACACTTTTCACCTATTTCAATATTTTTGTTAAAGAATAATGGTGCGGCCATTAACCCTGCTATGTTTTCATGAGTGCCTGATGTTTGTATTTTATGGAGTGCCTGATGTTTGTATTTTATGGACAGATTTTATGGCATCTTGCCAAACTGGGTGCGATCTTTTTTAGATACTCAGATCCTAAAGAGAAAGTTTTACTTCCCTTGCCAAATAAAGTCAAAGAACATTGAATGTGTTTCCTTTAAGACTTCATTACATGTAGAAGGATTTGGAAGTGACATAATGAAGTGTCTTTCATTGCCAATGTCGCATCTGTGATATACAGACGGTTTAGATCCAGATGAAATACATAGTAACTCGGTGTCTTGTCGGCATCCAATCTGGTTGTACGGTGGTAGTGGGGGGGGGGGGGGGGGGGGGGGGGGGAGGGGGGGGGGGGGGTTAAGGAAAGGGGTATTAAACTAACGAACATTGAAGTAGACGACAAAGTTTGCAGATGACAATGTTTGGCAGCGACATAGTTATGTTTCTGTGTTTGTATATATTTCTGTATTATTTTCGTCCTGCAGTAAGCAACCATCTATTTAAAAATTAACCCTTTCCCTGTTTCATAGTTATGTTTCTGTATTTGTATATCTTTCTGTATTACTTTCCCTGTTTCATAGTTGTGTTTCTGTGTTTGTAGTTTGTATATCTTTCTGTAAAACTTTCCCTGTTTCATAGTTATGTTTCTGTATTTGTATATATTTCTGTATTACTTTAAAAATTAACCCTTTCCCTGTTTCATAGTTACGTTTCTGTATTTGTATACATTTTTGTATTACTTTCTCTGTTTCATAGTTATGTTTCTGTGTTTGTAGTTTGTATATCTTTCTGTATTACTTTCACTGTTTCATATTCAAACTTTATTCACCTCATAAATATTCATGTGCAGAGTCAATAAAATGGCGGATGGAAACGGACCACTTTTTGCTCCGGAAACTGCATATAATCAGATAAATAAATTTCTATAAGCAAACAGAGTAGACCCTGGTCAAACCGCTCCTAGGCTATATGAGTCGTCTGATCTGGGTCTACATAGTTTGCAAATATGTGAAGAAGTTTTAGATGAATGAAGGGTTTAATGACACCCCTGTTTATTTATAGAATTGTCGCT
This sequence comes from Azorinus chamasolen, assembly GCA_963576725.1. Classification (NCBI taxonomy): domain Eukaryota; kingdom Metazoa; phylum Mollusca; class Bivalvia; order Cardiida; family Solecurtidae; genus Azorinus; species Azorinus chamasolen. Next base: position 65,539,288 of record OY755235.1, on the reverse strand, counting down.
TTAGGACAGTTTACGGTATCGTATCGTGTGAGGGACACTTTCATAAGGATTATTGCTTTAGAGAGATTTTATCTTATCGTATCGTATAGTGTGAGGGACACCTTCATAAGTATTGCTTTCAAACAAAATTGAATTCAGCTGCGGGCGTCTTTGTTAGTTCTTCATTATTGTATTCACGAAGTTTGACTTCACACGCGGTTCACAAATTAGCCCTTTTCTTGAAATGGAGTTTTATTGCACATAGTGTAAATCCAGACAATAGACCGCACCAAAGGCCCAGTGACATGTTAGTGTCTGCATTGTGTATCAACAGTGTAGACCTAGATAAGAGGTCGCGTTAGTGTATGCATTGTGTATCAACATTATAGCCCCAGGCAAGAGGCCGCGTGTGCAAAGTGTATCAACAGTGTAGACCCAGACAAGAGGTCGCGTCAGTGTCTGCTATCTGTATCAAAAGTGTAGACCCAGACAAAAGGTCGCGTCAGTGTCTGCTATCTGTATCAAAAGTGTAGACCCAGACAAGAGGCCATGTATGCAATGTGTATCAACAGTGTAGACCCAGACAAGAGGTCGCGTCAGTGTCTGCTATCTGTATCAAAAGTGTAGACCCAGACAAGAGGTCGCGTCAGTGTCTGCTATCTGTATCAAAAGTGTAGACCTAGACAAGAGGCCGCGTGTGCAAAGTGTATCAACAGTGTAGACCCAGATAAGAGGTCGCGTCAGTGTCTGCTATCTGTATCAAAACTGTAGACCCAGACAAGAGGCCGCGTGTGCAAAGTGTATCAAAAGTGTAGACCCAGACAAGAGGTCGCGTCAGTGTCTGCTATCTGTATCAAAAGTGTAGACCCAGACAAGAAATCGTGTGTGCAATATGTATCAACAGTGTAGACCCAGACAAGAGGTAGTGTCAAAGACCAGGCGTCAGATAAGTGTCTGCATTGTGTATCAACAGCGTAGACCAAGCAAAGAGGCCGCGTCCGTAGTATGTATCAACAGTATATACCCATACAAGAGGCCGCGTCTGTAGTGTGTATCAACAGTGTAGACCCAGACAAGAGGCCGCGTCTGTAGTGTGTATCAACAGTATATACCCATACAAGAGGCCGCGTCCGTAGTATGTATCAACAGTATATACCCATACAAGAGGCCGCGTCTGTAGTGTGTATCAACAGTGTAGACCCAGACAAGAGGCCGAGTCTGTAGTGTGTATAAACAGTGTAGACCCAGATAAGAGGTCGCATCTGTATTGTGTATCAACAGTGTAGACCCAGATAAGAGGCCGCGTCTGTAGTGTGTATCAACAGTATAGACCCAGATAAGAGGCCGCGTCTGTATTGTGTATCAACAGTGTAGATCTAGACAAGAGGCCGCGTCTGTATTGTGTATCAACAGTGTATACCTAGACAATAGGCAGCGTCTGTATTGTGTATCAACAGCGTAGACCAAGCCAAGAGGCTGCGTCTGTAGTGTGTATCAACAGTATAGACCCAGATAAGAAGCCGCGTCTGTAGTGTGTATCGACAGTATAGACCCAGATAAGAGGCCGCGTCTGTAGTGTGTATCTACAGTGTAGACCCAGATAAGAGGCCGCGTCTGTAGTGTGTATCTACAGTATAGACCCGGATAAGAGGCCGCGTCTGTATTGTGTATCAACAATGTAGACCCAGATAAGAGGTCGCATCTGTATTGTGTATCAACAGCGTAGACCAAGCCAAGAGGCCGCGTCTGTAGTGTGTATCTACAGTATAGACCCAGATAAGAGGCCGCGTCTGTAGTGTGTATCAACAGTATAGACCCAGATAAGAGGCCGCGTCTGTAGTGTGTATCGACAGTGTAGACCAAGCCAAGAGGCCGCGTCTGTAGTGTGTATCAACAGTGAAGACCAAGCCAAGAGGCCGTGTCTGTAGTGTGTATCTACAGTATATACCCAGATAAGAGGCCGCGTCTGTAGTGTGTATCAACAGTGTAGACCCAGACAAGAGGCCGCGTCTGTAGTGTGTATCAACAGTTTAGACCCAGATAAGAGGTCGCATCTGTATTGTGTATCAACAGTGTAGACCCAGACAAGAGGCCGCGTCTGTAGTGTGTATCAACAGTGTAGACCCAGACAAGAGGCCGCGTCTGTAGTGTGTATCAACAGTGTAGACCCAGATAAGAGTTCGCATCTGTATTGTGTATCAACAGAGTAGACCCAGATAAGAGGCCGCGTCTGTAGTGTGTATCGACAGTATAGACCCAGATAAGAGGTCACATCTGTATTGTGTATCAACAGTGTAGACCCAGATAAGAGGCCGTGTCTGTAGTGTGTATCTACAGTGTAGACCCAGATAAGAGGCCGCGTCTGTAGTGTGTATCTACAGTATAGACCCAGATAAGAGGCTGCGTCTGTAGTGTGTATCAACAGTGTTGACACAGACAAGAGGCCGCGTTTGTGTCGTGTATCAACAGTGTAGACCCTGATAAGAGGCCGCATCTGTATTGTGTATCAACAGTATAGACCCAGATAAGAGGCCGCATCTGTAGTGTGTATCTACAGTATAGACCCAGATAAGAGGCCGCGTCTGTAGTGTGTATCGACAGTATAGACTCAGATAAGAGGCCGCGTCTGTAGTGTGTATCGACAGTATAGACCCAGATAAGAGGTCGCATCTGTATTGTGTATCAACAGTATAGACCCAGATAAGAGGCCGTGTCTGTAGTGTGTATCTACAGTGTAGACCCAGATAAGAGGCCGCGTCTGTAGTGTGTATCGACAGTATAGACCCAGATAAGAGGCCGCGTCTGTAGTGTGTATCGACAGTATAGACCCAGATAAGAGGCCGCGTCTGTAGTGTGTATCTACAGTGTAGACCCAGATAAGAGGCCGCGTCTGTAGTGTGTATCTACAGTATAGACCCAGATAAGAGGCCGCGTCTGTAGTGTGTATCAACAGTATAGACCCAGATAAGAGGTCGCATCTGTATTGTGTATCAACATTGTAGACCCAGATAAGAGGTCGCGTCTGTAGTGTGTATCTACAACATAGACCCAGATAAGAGGCCGCGTCTGTATTGTGTATCAACAGTGGAGACCTAGACAAGAGGCCGCGACTGTATTATGTATCAACAGTGGAGACCCAGACAAGAGGTCGCGTCTGTATTGTGTATCAACAGTGTTGACACAGACAAGAGGCTTCGTTTGTGTCTACATTATGTTGATCTGTGTGTCAACATTGTAGACCCAGACAAAAAGGCATTGTCTGTATTGTGTATCAACAGTGTAGACCTAGACAAAAGGCATTGTCTGTATTGTGTATCAACAGTGTAGACCTAGACAAAAGGCATTGTCTGTATTGTGTATCAACAGTGTAGACCTAGACAAAAGGCATTGTCAGTATTGTGTATCAACAGTGTAGACCTAGACAAAAGGCATTGTCTGTATTGTGTATCAACAGTGTAGACCTAGACAAAAGGCATTGTCTGTATTGTGTATCAACAGTGTAGACCTAGACAAAAGGTATTGTCTGTACAATGTATTGTGTATCACCAGTGTAGACTCAGACAAAAGGCATTGTCTGTATTATCTATCAACAGTGTAGACTCAGACAAGAGGTCACGTTAACGTCTGCATTGTTTATCAACAGTTTAGACCCAGACAAAAGTTCGCCTTCATTCACAAAACCTGACGGCACTTTGTATCAGCCATCAGAATAATTATGTAGTTATTTGTTCTCAATAATTCCATTCGTTGTAAAAGTTGGTTAGATACCTCACCATGTTTGTGATTTCTGATCAGGTACACGCTATTTGTAATACAAAAAGGCTCCTTTTCTTGAAAAGAGTCTTAAATGCCTAATAAGTTTTTACAGATATTTACTTACTTAATATTATGTTGAGGCGTTTTTTTACATTGTAGGGGAGTTAACCTTTAATATACTTTCCTTTGGTGTGAAAACAGTTGCGTCCCTTGAACCAGACACCCTAAAATTAGTTGTCTAAATTTAGAGCTTGCGCATACAACCGGGTAACTATCGACGTCAGCTACTATTAGACGTAAAATGCATGTTTATATAGAAACAATATATATTGAAATGCTCAAATGAATTATATATCTATAAATGTTATTTGAAAACAGTTTTAATTATTATTATTTTATTTTAATACATTTCGACGCTCATAGAGACACTTTTCCCAAATGATTAAATATAGATCAACGTGATCAGATGACGTGTAGACGAGATTCGACGGGAACACGTGAAAATTTTGCTGACACCACATTTTGGCGCGTTTATTACTGCATACAACATCATTCAGACGTAATTGTCAAGATGATTAATTCTAACGACAATGAAGACGCGAAACTGATGATAGCGGCTTTGGAATCGTTTCAAACTGGGAAATTAACACCGATACTTAAGGAAGAGCTAAGATACAGTATACAAAGTCGAAGACTGGCCGAAGGAAAGGACGAACTTTCTGTTGATTTAAGCCATAACCAGATACCAGCACAGGTAAGTCGATGGGTACTTGCGACGAGAGTTTATGCGTGAATAAATAACAATTTGGTGTTAAAAATAAATCTAATTACTGAGTTCGAATATACCCCCTCTCACACTATAATATAATATTATAATTAGACTTGTATGTATTCTTTATATCTTTCTTTTTCACTTTCTCAGTTTTAATATATTTGTATCATTTCTGTTTTCCATTCTTTTCTTAACCTCCCTCTTTCTTTAAACTGTCTATAGCTTTCTCCCTCCCTCTCTGTGCCTCTCTCTCTCTCTCTCTCTCTCTCTTTCTCTCTCTCTGTACCCTGTTTCAGTCTCTTTCTCTATATATAAATATATGTATATATTTATTTATTTCTCGCCACGTGTCTCTTCATAGCAAAACAATATATACCAAACATTTAATTAGATTAGAATTTAGCACAAATAAAACGAGTTTCAAATAAAGATACATAAAGAAATAAATCAAATACACATGAATTATAAATATCAATAACCTTTGACGTGATAAAAGAGAACTCGCTTCAATTTATGTAGGCACTGCGTCCAGATGAAATAGAAAAAAAAGAAAAAAGAAAGGAACAAAACAGGAGGGCCGCGGAAAGATTCAGAAATAAACGGAAACAGGAGATCTCAGACAGACAGACAGTGAGTAACGGGATGTGTCGAGTACGATAACTGAAAAAGAAAAGTCTGTGTTGATATACAAAATACAAAAGAAATTACTATCCATGATGGGGTTATTTTTTACATTAATGTTTCTTAGATAAATCATTAATAGGTCAATAAAATAAGGTATATTGCAATGTCTCAACACCAGTAATGAATAACTGGCAGATGGTTAAGTACATTGATTACATGTATATGTTAATGAATATCTCATCAAAATGTCTAAATCTTCAGCTGATACATTTATCAAACGAACAGCAATAAGCACAGACGCAAATGGATTGATTCACATATAAATATATTATTTTTTTCCCTGTTGCATATACATGTAAGGTATAATGACAACATGTATATTTATTAAATAATGTTTATAATACAGTATAACCCCGCTAATGCGACCACCTAAAAAGGTATAAATTTGGGTCCTAGATGCAGGTGGTAGCTTAATGCAGGACAAAAGTAATACAGAAAGCTCCTAGAGGAGCTTTCTGCATTACTTTTGCCCTGCATTAAGCAACCACCTGCTTATAAAGACACCCATGTTTATTTATTAAGTGGTCGCATTAGAGGGGTTCTACTGTAGTATATGTACACATGGGATTTTGGTATTGGTAGAAACTGACGATTCCGGTCTATTGTAAGCAAACAGAGCAGACCCTGATCATACATCTTCTATAGGAGCCTCTGATATATGTCCACTATGTTTGCAAAGAAATTAAAAAAGTTTGCAAGGGGGGAAAGGGGCTTAAATGAAAATAAGAACGAGCAGACTCCTAGACAAGGAGAGTGTTCAGCCCTTTTCTCTATGTATATGTATGTAAGAAACAAAGACATGGTCAATTATATATTAATTTCTAAATGGCACATTAGCACATTTAATGTTTGCTGTGGCAAATACGGTAGAATCGTATCTTTATTCCGTAAGCAGCAGAGCAGATCCTGATCAGACGGCTCCTAAGGGAGACATGGCTCCTACGGGTTAGGTCTGATCTGGATCTAGTCTGCTTGCAAAGGTGTTAAAGGCATATTCATGGAGTAAAGGATTAATATATGAAATTTCTTATCTGAATCCATACTTGTGACAATTCGTTAGAGTTGTTTTCCCACGATAGTCCCAAGTATGGGTTTGGTTGAGAAGTGATGGAAACATTTTTGGGAAATCGTTACCTGACGTCTTAAAGAAAGAAAGAAAGAATTAATTAATGAATGAATAAATGAATGAGAATGAACGAATGAAAGAAAGAATGAATGAATGTAAGGATGGATGAATGTATGGATGGATGGGTGGATCAATAAATGAGTGAGAGTGAATGAGAATGAATGAATGAATTAATGAGTGAATGAATGAATGAATGAATGGAAGGAATAATAGATGGATGAAGGAAGGTAGGAGGGAAGGAAGGAATGAGTGAATGAGCTGAATGAATGAATGAATAAAAAAATGAATGAATGGTATAATAGTAGTTTAACAGATGCATTTAATTAATATAAATGATAACCGGAATGCTTATCTGTCCTAATAAAGCATATATAGCGAATGCGTTTATATTTTAGATGTGCACACAGCTGGAATCAAAGAATAAATATCTGAGAGAAGAAATTAAGATTTTGAAGCTACAAAGAGATGCTCTAAGACAAGAACTGGCTAAAATTCTGGAGCAGAAACGCTTTAAGCCTGAGGTTTGAGAGAAAGCAACCAAGTTTTACGGAAAAACCATCTCTTGGGTATCAAGACTGAGAATAAACAAAAGCGGATTAATCCAACGGTCGGATAATCGAGTTCGAAGGGTTAGTTTTCCCTGTGAAAAAATAACAAAGATTGTTTTTCATACAGAGGTTAATTAAAACAGGATAGGATACGGGAAGTTTGATATAAGACATATCCAGATCGAAGCGAACAAAATAGAAACCACAGAGACATATACATTGTAATAAGTTCTTAACTCCATGGGTATTCATGTACATATTGTTGTCATGCATATTAAATTAGATATTTTGAACACAGAAAGTTTTGGTCATGACAGAAGCTGTAGAATTATGCCTGTATTATTACATAAGCAAACAGAGTAGACCCTGATCAGACGGTTCCTACAGGAGTTATCTGCTCTGGGTCTATTCTATCTGCAAAGGCGTTAAAAGGGCATATCTATGGAGTAAATATAGTAACACTATACATAACTTTCTAACGACACAGAACTGACACAAATCCCGGGAGACATAAAACTGGTGTAACTAAACATACATGTACATGTATATGTATATACTGATCCAGAGTTATAGATGAGATATGCACTAATCATAGAGGTCCAGTTAAGATTTGTAAATTACAGTAGTTTCAAGAATAACTGTTTTTATATTTCTCCAACAAATCCTATGGTGTGACCACTTAGAATCGTCTCTCGAAGAGTAGTCACAACATAGGGGTTGGTGGAGAAATAAAAACTGGAATATTTGAGCACGGCATCAGTTACAAAAAGTGTGCCATTCTTATACTCTGAAAGCAATGTTTTGTTCTGTTGTTTTTGTTGTTTTTTCTTTCCCAAACTCATGATTAGTGTTACTTGGCAGCTCATCTGGATCAAACGTGTTTGAAGAGGTCATCACTAGATGACTCCATAACCTGTACAGACGTTATTTGTGCACCAAGCATCCAATGTTCTAACATTGTGGCTCCAATACTCGAGAAGTTTTGCATCAATCATTCAATGTACTAACATTCTGGCTCCAATACTCGAGAAGTTTTGCATCAAGCATTCAATGTTCTAACATTGTGGCTCCAATACTCGAGAAGTTTTGCATCAAGCATCCAATGTACTCACATTGTGGCTCCAATACTCGAGAGGTTTTGCATCAAGCATCCAAATTACTCACATTGTGGCTCCAATACTCGAGACGTTCCGGCATTATCACATTGCAAACGGCCAGGCGAGCTGTTGTGTCGACTACATCTGGAGTTCCACTGTTTTCAGATTTGACATACAGAATCTTGCTACTTTGACGAGTGTTAAACAGTGTAGACTGAATTTGACTGTTTTAAAAGAACGGCTCATTTTGTCATGAGAAAAAATCATTGAAAATCCACCGCAGATTAGTGTCATATATATACATTTTGTATATTGTTAAACTGAAATATGAATGGCAGGGTCAATTATGAGCATTAAATATGACTATGATACAGTAAAACACGTTATTAGGCAGAGTCAATAATGAACATTAAATATAATTATGATATAGTAAAACACTTTTAATGGCAGGTGGTAGCTTAATGCAGGATGAAAGTTATGTAGACATTGCCTACTGGAGCTTTCTGTATAACTTTTGTTATGCATTAAGCAAGCACCTGCTTTTAAAGACATCTACATCTATATTTATTCATAAATTGGTCACTTTAGAGGAGTTTTACTGTACATAATTATATCAAGGTTGTGAGGAACAGTCATGAGGAGTCGCCGACGTGTTGTTAACCTTTCCAAATACATGTATTGTATCCCATTTTACACTATTCATATCTCCTCAGAGGTCGAGATAAGATGCGTAAATTAAAATAAAATCAAAGTACTGACAGTACTGAAGGTTTCGGACCATATATATGTCGATTGTGACTATACAATACGAAAAAGCTTGGTAGGGAAGGACTGATACCATTGATACATAGTTAGATGACCTCTAAAGCATTATTTCCTGAACTAAAATGGTGTTTAATGGAACTGTTTGTTAAAATTGACCGGTCATCTGAACATAATTGCTGTGAACTTTTCTGAAAATCCTGTCAGTGTTTAAGATATTGTTTAAAGAAATAAATTGATGACTAGTAGCACACAGTGCAGTTCCAATAGCTCAATTTGCCACTGTGAGCCTGAAGTTTACTTAAATTTATATTTGAATTTAGTAAAGGGCCATTACTCTATTATTATTTGGCCGACGTTGGCGTCATATATTGTGCCTCATGCACCTATCCATGTAAATACCCCGTCAAATTTAAATGAAATCTGAGCAAGCTGTTCCAATATATGACTTCTAACAGTCATATTTCCTATATGGCTATCTGAAAGCAACAAAGGGTCATATTTCTGCTACTAACTGGTGGATTGTAACAGTATTTGGCGTGCATCAATCACCTATCCATCTATACACTACAACCACGTTTGGATAAATTATATATGCCATGTGAATCTAAATATCATACAGTTGACAAGATCTAATTGTAACAGAATATGTTGCAGAATGTCCCCTAAACGAAACTTACAACTGTTATTGGTGAGCATAATATCTAAATTTCAACCAATAACAGGCCATTAGTGAGCACTTGGTTACATGGCAACAAGCACTTTTAAAACAACTGCATATATATCCCTACTGACCAAATTTTCCGAAAAATCTAATATGTAAATTGTGACCCATTCAGAGGACACTACTCCATTACCATGGCAACCAAGTATTTCAAAATAACTTGACTGAGTTTGGGATACCCAAATACCCCTAAATGCCAATTTTCAGCAAATTCGAATATCTAAATTTTTGACCAATCAGATCTAACCATTCAGTTTCCATACCAACAAATCATTTTGAAAGACATACCAATCAATTCTGAGTGTCAAAATATCCAGACATACCAATTTTCGGCAAAATCGAACAATATCTGAATTTGCCGAAAAATATCTAAATTTTCGACCAATCAGAGCCACCACTCAGTTACTATGGCAACCAATTCTTTAAAAAGACCTATAAATTAGTCCCGAGTGCCAAAATATACCGTAATACCAATTTTTAGCAAAATCAACCAATATATGTACTTTCGAAACACAAACCAATTGATTTGGAGTACTCAAATATCCCATGATACCAATTTTCAGCAAAAAATCGAATGATATATAACTTCGCCAAACAGTATCTAAATTTCGACCAATTATAGCCAACCATTTAGTTATGGTGATTTTCAAAAAATAAAAAGTGGGATGTACATCTGCATGTATCAAGCAATATTCATATGAAGTTTCATTAGGATCGGACAATTACTTAGTCTTACTGAGAAATGCTCTGGACAAGTTCATGACGGAAGAAGAACAATTGGAAGAATCAGAATCGGAAGAAAGAATAATAAGAATAAGAAACGGAGCAAACACAATATGTCCCTCTACTTCATTTTGGGACATTATTATATACCAGGGGTGAAAATAACAGCATGCTTGTATGTTAACACAGATTAATGCTGGGGAAAAAGCTTAAACACACACTACAAACAAAGAATTATATACGTTCAGCTTATGTTATAATTAACATTGTGTAACACATACAATAAAATAAGTCCACTTTATCTTTTTTATAACTACTAACTCTCTATAATTGGAGTAATTATCCTTAAATGCTTACAACCTGGTACCAAGTCTCCTAACACATTACACACATTATAAACATGGGTCTTATAGAACAGAAAAGTCTATGATCAATGTTTACGATGCTTGTCACACATTATGTAAAAATATAATTATGATCTTCTAAACTCAATATAAATACTTCTGATGCATTCAGAATACAGATTGCTTTTGAGGCTCAAGGTTATCCATATATCTCCGGAACGTTTCACTACGGTCCGTGCTCCTACGTGCAGAAGGGTCGGTGCCGAATATTATGATTTTTTTTAGCTTTCTTCAACTTCAACTATAACTACAGTAAATTAAATAAAATAAATTAAATTAAATTTATTTATTATTTTATTTTATTTATTTTTTAATTTATTTTTATTATAATAATAAATTATTAATAATAATAAAAATAATAATAAATAAATTAAATTATTAAATTTTATTTATTTATAAACTAAATTAAATAATAATCTATTTATTTTATATTTATTATTTTTTTATTTTACTCGTCATAGCGAGCGGACGAGTAGAATTCTCCAGGCTGTTACTACTTATTATGCAATGAATATTAAATTTACGTATTTCAAATAATAAATATGGACAATATTAGCCAATAAGCTCGATCAAAGGTTTTTCTAATAAGAAAAATAATGCTTAAATTGTGGCCGATTTTAGGCTGCGAAATTCATATCCGCGGATATGAGTCATACCCGTCATATCGGGTGTTTATACTGTATCCTGCAATTTCCAGTCGTTATCTTCATTCCCATAGTTCGTGTGTAATATGTAGAGATTGACGACGTTCCGACCATTATTCATTACTGTTTTCTCCGTAACGTTGTCTGTACCAATCCGACAAATTCAAGAAATGCTTGTAGATTTCAAATAAACGCCCGACTTTTAGATGTCGATAACTTTCTGGTTCATTTTTACCGGCGCTCTGTGGTATATATTCGTACGCGACCAAATTTATCATATAACGTAGCATTTTACACGGCAAAATTATTGGTAATTGCGACAGTTGCATCCGCATTTTAATAATTGACACAAATACCAAATGAAGAATTATCGATATCGTTTATCAAATGCATTGCACTTGGAACTATATTTTTGTCAAGGGGTGTTATCAAAATCACATTTTTGGCAAAATGAAAGTAGAAATACGGGTGAAATACACCCGTAGATAACTAAATCGCTTAATCGGCGCTACGTGATAAACATTCTGTCAACGTTAAACCATTCAAAATGTCTGCATTTGGGTTAATGAACGTATGCATTCTAAGCATAAATTGATATTTCGTAGTATAACAGTGGTCTGATTGCGCATTATGGGATATGAATTTCTTTATAAATTTGCTTGAGGCATGCCCTGGGGATGCATTACTATTAGGTTTCGGAAAGTAGTCCGAAACCTAAAAACACACAAGAATAACTCCTTTATTTCTCCACCAAACTCCATATTGTGACAACACTTCGAGACGATTCATATTCATAAATGACCTCACATCTGCATGTAAACATTCTGTTGCTGACATGTTTGCAGATAATACAACGCTTTCCGTACATAATCATTTTCTTGACCTTGTAGTAAACTCGTTGAGTAAAGATCTCATTGAAGTTAAGTATAGGTTAGATCATTTTTATTTCATACTACGAAATATAGTCAACTCAAGGCGCGGGACGCACCGAGAAGACTATTCTGTAGTATGAAATAAACATGCTCTGAGCTATTTAGCACAATGCTCTACCGTTGCTCGTTATTTTTCCCGATAAAATATTGCGAAGTTGCAAACAGAGTAAACCCAGATCAGACGGATCCTATAAGAACCCTCTGATATTGACGGTTCTGTTTGCTTTTGCTATTATCTGACACTACAGTTTGTTTTACCAATACCAAAATCTCTAGTGTTCATATACCACTGTAACATTTAGTATAGTTGCGTCTTTGCAAACAGAGTAAACCCATATCATACAAATCAATTAGCAACTGTCTGGCCAGAGTCTGGTCGGTTTACTTATGAAGCAATGTCAATAAAATTATGAGCCATGGCCAAAAGTGCTACTATAACAATATTCAGCTAATTAATATTCCTAAAGCCATTATTATATTCCATGATGTCATTATTTCTTACATGAATATTCATTAAGTAAAGGAGAATACATTAGCTGTTTATTGGGCTGCGAAAGCAGCCCAATCTCATACGGCTTTGAATTTTGATCATGCGTTTCTGCGGTCCTGTGTTTCTATAAAAGCCAATATTTTTTGATAACTATAGTTTACTATGATACATTTTTTTTTATTTTTATATATTCATTTATTTTATTTATTTTGATTCATATATTTTCCTCAGCATATTTTTGTCGGGGTTATTTCTGTATTTTCTGCCATGATCCAGCTTCAGTTAAAATGCTAGTGAATTAGGTATAACTGATTAAAATCACATTCCCAATCATAGCTGTCAGCGTGGTCTAAGGGTTATAACGATGGACTAGGAAATGTTCGGTGGAACTTAATAATTTTGTTTTCTCTCATATTTTCTTAGCACCCTTAGTATACGTGCTTTTGGTTTAAAACTATTTTGCACATCAAAAATATAAGTCCTTTGCATTTTGGCTTTGTTAAAGTTATTTAGCTGAGACCTTTTACTCGTGATGTTGTTGACCGTTTTGCATATTTCACCATTGTGCACGAACTTGCTTCAATTTAAATGTATATCTTATACTAACATGTTCTTAATTTGGGGACAATATAAGTGAAAAAGTTAATGGGCATTGAGTCGACCTATTCGAATAATTTCGTGTAGACTGTAAGTGTAAGTATGGGAATTTGTATGCCTTGTGATAATGGCTCATTAAAACATTCCCCCGTTTCTGCTATTAATTTATACATTACAGTCATGTTTTCCCAATGTAGATCTGTTAATTAAAAGTACTAAACAATATTGCTCCCTCTTTTTCTTCTATGCTGCTTAAATACATGTTACGCAGCCATTTAACGCTTGCGTAAAACCTTGCTTGTCTCTTCTTTCAGTTTCTCTCTTGTACTATGTATATACCATTTCCGTGCAGATAACTCTTTATTTGATAAATATCCATGTAGGAAATAATAACATAATAATAAAAATAATAATTGCAAACGAACATGGGGGCAATTTGACCATGACAGGGACTGTGAATTCGTATCTATACATTTAATTCCATTAACAAACAAAACAGATCCTGCTCAGATAGCTCCTACAGGAACTGTTATATCTAAATTGATTCTGTTTATAAATGCGTACTATTATAGTTCGATTTCGAGCGATGAGCCGTGACAGCACTTTTCTATCTATAGAAGTTGCAATCATTCTTGTTTATGGGTAAGTGGACAATGGGTTTTCACAAGAAGTTTGTAGTAATCGTGCAGTATAAGTATATACAGTAAAACCTCTCTATAACGGCCACTAAATTATATCAAGTAGTTTGTGTTAATAGCAGGTGGCTGCTTAAAGCAAGGCGAAAGTAAAACAGAATGCTCATATAGGAGCGTTCTGATTACGTTCACCTTACTTTAAGCAGTCACATGCCCTAAATACCAACTAATTAGCACAATTTAGTGGCCGTTATAGAGAGGTTTTACTGTATATGCTTATTACTTGTCTGTATAACCACAGGTAACTCCGGAACAAATACATGGTGGGGCGTTTTACCTCTATGGATGGACTGGTCTTAAAGGTCACAGCTCACGGGTCATAATCGAACTATACATCTATAGTAAAATAAAAAACCTGAGGTGTCCATTATCTGCCTTTAAAAGCAAGTGGTTGCTAAATGATTGAAGATGGTAATGCAGAAATCTCCCGTATGAGCTTTCCGTATATCTGCCATCCTTTATTAAGCAACAACCTGCCTTTAAGGCCAAAATTAGACCTGCTTTGGTGGTCTTATTAGATGGGTTTTACAGCATATTAACTCAAGGGCTAAGATACATATATATATGAATGTACAGAAATTCCCCACGTAATTTCCATTATTATAACGCTGTTTTATCTAGAATAGTAAACATGTGACTATATATGCTGCTGACGTATTGCAGAGGAAACCAACACTTATTATACAAGTGATACGTGTCTCTGTGTATTATTTTTTTTTTTACAAGTGATACGTGTCTGTTTATAGTTCTGTTTGATGCTTTAGATGATACTCTGTCGTAACGGTCACAACATACACAAATAGGGTCAACAATGTGATACAGAAAAAAATCTATAAATCGGAATGTAAACCAATTCAGGCAGATGGCTGCTTAATGTAGTATGTAAGTGATGCGGTAAGCTCCCTAAGCGCCTTTCTGCATGACTGGTGCCCTGCATTAGGCGACCATCTGCCTTACAGACCGGCATTGAACTATAGCCCTGCATTAGGTGACCATCTGCCTAACAGCATTACATATCGTCATTGAACTATAGCCCTGCATTAGGCGACCATCTGCCTTACAGACCGGCATTGAACTATAGCCCTGCATTAGGTGACCATCTGCCTTACAGCATTACATATCGTCATTGAACTATAGCCCTGCATTAGGCGATCATCTGCCTTACAGCATTACATATCGGCATTGAACTATAGCCCTGCATTAGGCGATCATCTGCCTTACAAACCGGCATTGAACTATAGCCCTGCATTAGGCGACCATCTGCCTTACAGACCGGCATTGAACTATAGCCCTGCATTAGGCGACCATCTGCCTTACAAACCGGCATTGAACTATAGCCCTGCATTAGGCAATCATCTGCCTAACAGACCGGCATTGAACTACATCCCTGCATTAGGCGACCATCTGCCTTATAGACCGGGATTGAACTATAGCCCTGCATTAGGCGACCATCTGCCTTATAGACCGGGATTGAACTATAGCCCTGCATTAGGTGACCATCTGCCTTACAGCATTACATATCGGCATTGAACTATAGCCCTGCATTAGGCGATCATCTGCCTTACAAACCGGCATTGAACTATAGCCCTGCATTAGGCGATCATCTGCCTAACAGACCGGCATTGAACTACATCCCTGCATTAGGCGACCATCTGCCTTATATACCGGGATTGAACTATAGCCCTGTATTAGGCGACCATCTGCCTTACAAACCGGCATGGCACTATAACCCTGCATTAGGCGACCATCTGCATAACAGCCTTACATACCGGGATTGAACTATAGCCATGTATTAGACGGGCATCTGCCTTACAGAACGACATTGAACTATAGCACTGCATTAGGCGCCCAGCTGCCTCACAGACCGGCATTGAACTATAGCCCTGCATTAGGCGCCCAGCTGCCTCACAGACCGGCATTGAACTATAGCTCTGCATTAGGCGCCCAGCTGCCTCACAGACCGGCATTGAACTATAGCCCTGCATTAGGCGACCAGCTGCCTCACAGACCGGCATTGAACTATAGTCCTGCATTAGGCGCCCAGCTGCCTCACAGACCGGCATTGAACTATAGCCCTGTATTAGACGGTCATCTGCAATACAGATGGGCATTGAACTATAGCCCTGCATTAGGCGACCATCTGCCTTACAGACCGGCATTGAACTATAGCCCTGCATTAGGCGACCAGCTGCCTCACAGACCGGCATTGAACTATAGCCCTGCATTATGCGCCCAGCTGCCTCACAGACCGGCATTGAACTATAGCCCTGCATTAGGCGCCCAGCTGCCTCACAGACCGGCATTGAACTATAGCCCTGTATTAGACGGTCATCTGCAATACAGACGGGCATTGAACTATAACCCTGCATTAGGCGACCATCTGCCTTACAGACCGGCATTGATCTATAGCCCTGCATTATGCGCCCAGCTGCCTCACAGACCGGCATTGAACTATAGCCCTGTATTAGGCGACCATCTGCCTTACAGACCGGCATTGAACTATAGCCGAACATTAGTCGACCATCTGCCTTACAGACCGACTTTGAACTATAGCCCTGCATTAGGCGACCATCTGCTTACAGCCTTACAAATCGTCATTAAACTATAACCCTGCATTAGGCGACCATCTGCCTTACAGACCGGCATTGAACTTTAGCCCTGCATTAGGCGGGCGTCCGCCTTACATATCGGCATTGGACTATAGCCCTGCATTAGGCGGTCATCTGCCTTACATATCGGAATTAAACTATAGCCCTGCATTAGGCGGTCATCTGCCTTACATATCGGCACTAAACTATAGCCCTGCATTAGGCGGTCATCTGCCTTACATATCGGCATTGATACTTATTTACTGTTCTGTTTAAAGGAGTTTTCTATACTTGAAGGAAACGAATAGAACTACATAAGGTCAACAATACGAAAGAGCATTCAATCGAGAATAACGTTCTCATAACGCGCGTACCGTTGGCCTATTCTAACGGTCCATTACCAACAAATGTCAAGAGTTGCGAGCTCTACTTTACGTAACAAAAGACGGATTCATTTTGGAAATGGGTATCAATACTGAAAAGTACAGTACAATCCCTCTAAACCTTGCATTAAAAGTAGTATATGTAGGTCTTTCAGAAAGGCAGCTCCTTAATGCAGGTTAAAGTCATGCAGTAAGCTCCAAAAAGAGTTTTCTGCATGACCATGTCTTTTAGCCACCTGTCTAAATCAAATCCCGTTTAAAGGGAGTGTACCCTGTATGATACTCAAGGAGCCAATGGGGTCAACCGTGCACCCCCCACCCCCTTCCCCTAGACTTTTTTCAAGGGTACCAAAATGTTCAGAAAAGTGTCCTGAAGCAGAATCGCGAATGTACTCAAGTTTAAATTCTTTTAGGCTATGTGTATTTTAACCGTTTCCATGCCCCCCCCCCCCCGCAGATTTCGTAATGATGGCCCATACCTACAAATTATCCCAAATCACAGCCAGTTTTTGTCCTAAAACTATGAAACTGGTACCAAATGGAAGATAAGACATTGTGCTTTTATTTCAAACTGTTTTTATAAATTACCTTTTTGCATACTCATAAATATGAATGAAAACATTAAAAATAGTTAAAAAAAAGTATAGAAATTACGTAAACCTTTCATTTTTTTTTATCCTTCAAATATCAGAAAATAACTTCAAATGCAGTTTAACATGATGACAAAAAACCCAGGAAACTAGCTAGCTTTAATGAGACTAATTGCGTGTTTCTAGCTAGCTTTAGTGAGACTAATTGTGTGGTACTAGCTAGCTTGAGTAAAACTAATTGTGTGGTACTAGCTAGCTTGAGTGAAACTTATTATGTGGTACTAGCTAGCTTTAGCGAGACTAATTGTTTGGTACAAGCTAGCTTTAATAAGATCATTTTTTGGTTCAAGCTAGCTTTAGTTAGACTAATTGTGTGGTACTAGATAGCTTTAGTAAGACTAATTGTGTGGTACTAGCTAGCTTTAGCGAGACTAATTACAGTCTAATCGCGATACTACGAATCGGGACCGGATCGGGCCGATTTTTCGTAGTTTCGCATTTTCGTATTAATGCATCTTTAGGATACGAACTAATTTCCACAAACCTTTTCTCGGTTTCGTAGTGAATGCATACACATACACATACACATACACATAATAATATTGTCGCAATTTACTGTTGCATAATAAAGATATTCCTGTACATGTTTGTATTATATTTAATAAATGTTATGCCTTGTTTGACAATCTACTCACATTCCCGCTTACTACAGTGTACATTAATGGTTTTGTATCACACGCCTTATGCAAGAGGTGGTCAAATCATAATGTGTAATGTAATATGCCAGTGCAAAACGGGTTATGTAAAAAACACGAACCGCGCAATGCCTGCTCACAAAACTCTAGATAGGAGGGAGTAAACGAGTAATTTCCAAAGATTCTGTTCGTTCTTTTTCATCAAACCATATTCTGTGACTATTCTTTCGAACGTGAAGTGACAACCTAGAATTTGGTGTAAGCATAAGGATTTTAGTATTTAAATGCTCCCTTTAACTAGAGACATGAACTCGAACTTTCTAGCAATCCATAAGGGTTATGTATAAAACAAGAAACGAATCAATACATTCATATTTTTATTCAGGAATAAAAAAAAGTGCATAGAAAACTGTGATATCGTTTATATGCGTATAGAAGCAGTGTAGACACAGGTTTGATGACCAGTGTAACTGTTGCAAGTTTTATATGCTATGAAACATTGACTACAAACGAACACGTCAGTATGCATGTATGCTAATCATAAATTTATAACACGATGTGTGTGAAAACGTAATTGTGCATAACTGCACAATACAAGCTTTAATCATTTGCGACATTTGATATGTAGTTAGTCTAATCCTGTCACAAACAAACACGGGTGCTGATCATAACACACTACGTGTTAAAGCGTATCGGGCAGGCCTGATGTGTCAACAATGGATACTTATGCTGACTGGAGCGACGAATGTCTCTCAGAAGTGTGAAAACATCGCACAGGTGGGATTCGTAAAAATGCATCTTTTTGCTACTGTTTTTGTGTTTAAGGGACTACGAAAACCTCTCGCAATAAAGTGTTTTTCGTAGTTTCGCATTTTCGTACTTTTGCATCTTTTTGCAATTGAAACAAGAACAAAATCGGCCGGGACCTGGGGTGTTATTCGTAGCAAACCGGTATTTCGTTCGAACGTGATCCGTAGTATCGTGATTAGACTGTATGTGGTACTAGCTAGCGAGACTAATTGTATGGTGATAGTTATCTTTAGCAAGACTAATTGCGCGGTACTAGCTAGCTTAAGCGAGGTTAAATGTGTTGTACTAGCTAGCTTTAGTGGGAGTAATTGTGTGGTACCAACTAGTTTCAGTGAGATCAATTGTGTGGTACTCGCTAGCTATAGTAAGACTAATTTGAGGCACTAGCTAGCTATAGTGAGACTAAATGTGTGGTACTAGCTAGCTTTAATAAGCTAATTGCGTGGTACTAGCTAGCTTGAGTAAGACTAATTATGCGGTACTAGCTAGCTTTGGAAAGACTAATTTTGTGGTACTGACTAGTTTTAGTAAGACTAATTATGTGGTACTAATTGGCTCTAGTGATATTAAGTGTGTGGTACTAGCTAGCCTTTGTGATACTTATTGTGTGGTAATAGCTAGTTTGATCGAGACTAATTGTGTGGTACTAGCTGCTTTTAGTGAGACTAATTGTGTGATACTAATTAGCCCTAGTGAAATTAAGTGTGTGGTACTAATTCGCCTTTGTGAGACTAATTGTGTGGTAATAGCTAGTTTGATCGAGACTAATTGTGTGGTACTAGCTACCTTTAGTTAGACTAATTGTGTGGTACTAATTAGCCCTAGTGAGATTAAGTGTCTGTTACTAGCTAGCCTTTGTGAGACTAATTGTGTGGTAATAGCTAGCTTTAGTAAGACTAATTATGTGGTACTAGCTAGTTTGAGTGAGACTTATTGTGTGGTACTAGCTAGATTTAGTGAGACGAATTGTGTTGTACTAGGTACCTTTAGTAAGACTAATTGTGTGGTACTAGCTAGCTTTAGCGAGACTAATTGTGTGGTACTGGCTAGCTTTAGCGATGCTAATTGTGTGGTACTAGTTAGCGAAACTAATTGTGTGGTACTAGCTAGCGAGACTAATTGTGTGGTACTAGCTAGCGAGACTAATTGTATGGTAATAGCTATCTTTAAAGAGACTAATTGAGTGGTACTAGCTAGCTTTAGCGATGCTAATTGTGTGCTACTAGCTAGCTTTAGTGTGTCTAATTGTGTGTTACTAGCTAGTTTTAGTGAGATCAATTCTGTGGTACTTGATAGCTTTAGTGAGACTAATTTGTGGTACTAGCCAGCTTTAGTGAGACTAATTTAGTGGTACTAGCTAGCTTTAGTGAGATTAATTGCGTGGTACTAGCTAGCTTGAGTGAGACTAATTGAGTGGTACTAACTAGCTTGAGTGAGACTTATTATGTGGTACTAGCTAGCTTTAGCGAGACTAATTTTGTGGTACTAACTAGCTTTATGGGATTATTATGTGGTACTAGTATGCGAGACTAATTGAGTGGTACTTGCTTGCGAGACTAATTGTGTTTTACTAGCTAGCTTTAGCGAGACTAATTGTGTGGTACTAGCTAGTATTAGGGGGTAATTGTGTGGTACTAGTATGCGAGACTAATTGAGTGGTACTTGCTAGCGAGACTAATTGTGTTTTACTAGCTAGCTTTAGCGAGGCTAACTTGTGGTATTAGCTATCTTTAGTGAGACTAATTGTGTGGTACTAGCTAGCTTGAGTAGGACTAATTATGTGGTACTAGCTAGCTTTAGAAAGACTTATTTTGTGGTACTGGCTAGTTTTAGTAAGACTAATTGTGTGGTACTAATTATCTCTGGTGAGATTAAGTGTGTGGTACTAGCTAGCCTTTGTGGGACTAATTGTGTGGTAATAGCTAGTTTGATCGAGACTTATTGTTTGATACTAGCTGCTTTTAGTGAGACTGATTGTGTGGTACTAGCTACCTTTAGTAAGACTAATTGTGTGGTACTAATTAGCCCTAGTGAGATTAAGTGTGTGGTACTAGCTAGCCTTTGTGAAACTAATTGTGTGGTACTAGCTACCTTTAGTAAGACTAATTGTGTGGTACTAATTAGCCCTAGTGAGATTAAGTGTGTGGTACTAGCTAGCCTTTGTGAAACTAATTGTGTGGTACTAGCTAGCTTTAGTAAGACTAATTGCGTGGTACTAGCTAGCTTTAGCGAGACTAATTGTGTGGTACTGGCTAGCTTTAGCGATTCTAATTGTGTGGTACTAGTTAGCGAAACTAATTGTGTGGTACTAGCTAGCGAGACTAATTGTATGGTAATAGCTATCTCTAAAGAGACTAATTATGTGGTACTAGCTAGCGTATGCGAGGCTAATTGTGTGCTACTAACTAGATTTAGTGTGTCTAATTGTGTTTTACTAGCTAGTTTTAGTGAGATCAATTCTGTGGTACTTGATAGCTTTAGTGAGAATAATTTGTGGTACTAGCTAGCTTTAGTGAGACTAATTTAGTGGTACTAGCTAGCTTTAGTGAGATTAATTGCGTGGTACTAGCTAGCTTGAGTGAGACTAATTGTGTGGTACTAACTAGCTTGAGTGAGACTTATTATGTGGTACTAGCTAGCTTTAGCGAGACTAATTGTGTGGTACTAGCTAGCTTTAGGGGGGCTAATTGTATGGTACTAGTATGCGAGACTAATTGTGTGGCACTTGCTAGCGAGACTAATTGTGTTTTACTAGCTAGCTTTAGCGAAGCTAATTTGTGGTAATAGCTAGCTTTAGTGAGATTAATTTTATGGTACTAGATAGTTTTAGTAAGATTAATTGTTTGGTACTTGCTAGCTTTAGTGATACTTATTGGTGGCACTAGCTAGTTTTAGTGAAGCAGTTTGTGGGGTACTAGCTAGCTTTAGTGAGACTTATTGCGTGATTCTAGCCAGCTTTAATTAGACTAAGTGCGTGGTACTAGCTAGCTTGAGTGAGACTAATTGTGTGGTACTAGCTAGCGAGACTAATTGTGTGGTACTAGCTAGCGAGACTATTTGTATGGTGATAGCTATCTTTAGCAAGACTAATTGTGTGGTACTAGCTAGCTTTAGTGAGATCTATTGTATGGTACTTGCTAGCTCTAGTGAGACTAATTTGCGGCACTAGCTAGCTTTAGTAAGACTAATTTTGTGGTCCTAGCTAGCTTTAATGAGACTAAGTGCGTGGTACTAGCTAGCTTGAGTCAGACTAACTGTGTGGTACTAGCTAGCTTGAGTGAGACTTATTATGTGGTACTAGCTAGCTTTAGCGAGACTAATTGTGTCGTACTAGCTAGTTTTAGTGAGATCAATTGTATGGTACTTGCTAGCTCTAGTGAGACTACTAGTAATTTGTGGCACTAGCTAGCTTTAGTGAGACTATTTGTGTGGTACTAGCTAGCTTTAGTGAGACTAATTGTGTGGTACTAGCTAGCTTGAGTGAGACTAATTGTGTGGTACTAGCTAGCGTGAGTGAGACTAATTGTGTGGTACTAGCTAGCGAGACTAATTGTGTGGTACTAGCTAGCGAGACTATTTGTATGGTGATAGCTATCTTTAGCAAGACTAATTGTGTGGTACTAGCTAGCTTTAGTGAGATCTATTGTATGGTACTTGCTAGCTCTAGTGAGACTAATTTGCGGCACTAGCTAGCTTTAGTAAGACTAATTTTGTGGTCCTAGCTAGCTTTAATGAGACTAAGTGCGTGGTACTAGCTAGCTTGAGTCAGACTAACTGTGTGGTACTAGCTAGCTTGAGTGAGACTTATTATGTGGTACTAGCTAGCTTTAGCGAGACTAATTGTGTCGTACTAGCTAGTTTTAGTGAGATCAATTGTATGGTACTTGCTAGCTCTAGTGAGACTACTAGTAATTTGTGGCACTAGCTAGCTTTAGTGAGACTATTTGTGTGGTACTAGCTAGCTTTAGTGAGACCTAATTGCGTGGTCCTAGCTAGCTTTAATAAGAGTAATTGCGTGGTTCTAGCTAGCTTGAGTCGGACTAATTGTGTGGTACTAGCTAGCTTGAGTGAGACTTATTATGTGGTACTAGCTAGCTTTAGCGAAACTAATTGTGTGGTACTAGCTAGCTTTAGCGAGACTAATTGTGTGGTACTAGCTAGCTTCAGTGAGATCAATTTTGTGGTACAAGCTAGCTTTGGTGAGACTAATTGTGTGGTACTAACTAGCTCTAGTGAAATTAAGCGTGTGGTACTGGCTTCATCTGTATCCCTTTCCCACATATAAAATGCTTTTCTATGATTTTGCAAACAGAGTAGACCTTGACCAGACGGCTCCTGCAGAACCCGCCTGAACATGCTGATGAAAGTACATCCCTTTCTCTTAGCCACATCGTCTAGAATCCTTGGATGCTGAATGTTACAAGTGCAATAGTCCAATATCATTAAAGTATTACTCATTTAATTATGAAATTATTAATGTTTTAAATGAATTACATGTGTATTATATACCCTTCTCAATGCGCTCATTTGATTTGTATTATTGAAAGGAGTGCACATGCGGATTAAAAAAAAGCGATATTGACCCGCAAAAGTGATATTGATTCTAGTCATTTTCGCGAATAGAACCTGTAGCTGAAACGGCCAATTGTCACGAACAGAGAATTTTTAGAGAAGAATAATTATTTACTTATGTTGAGTTTAATATGTGTTTTACGGACCTGTAAAAATGATATTGACCATAGACACAGTCCTCTGTCAATATCATTATTCGGGTCCGTAAAAACACATATTGACCTCAACAGAAGTAAATAATTATATAGTAATCCCTGGCCAGATGACTCCTCTGAACTCATTTTATATTGTTCGCAAATGTCGATTAACTCATTACCTACAAGGGCAAACCCTTTTCCTTCATATACATGTAAGCGCCTTTTCTAGACTTTGCAACAGAGTACACCCAGATCGGGTGGTTCCTGTAAGCGAAAGAGAGAGAGGAGAGAGAGAGAGAAATTTGGCAAGAGAGAGAGAGAGGGAGAAAGAGAGAGAAAGAAAGAGAGAGAGAAAAAAGAGAGCGAGAGAGAGATCAATACACCATCCAAATTAACACACGGTATTCTCAGTACACCGACTATCGAAATTATGAGACGATATGCTCAATACATGGACCATCGATATCAACACACATAGGTCATTGAAATCAGCACGACGACTATGGCAAATATTAAATTCATATCCATTTATTTGAATAAGGAATATATTGTATAAAACTTTATAAACAAACATAAAGACAACTTGGTACAAACTCAGTTATTGTATCAAACAACGCACCAGTCACATGTATAGTCCAACAAGATTCACCTGACGTTGACGTTTATGCAAGAATAAATTAAATTGAGATGATGCGGTTTATATCAATACTCACCAGTACATCGTACATAATAAAATGCACGAGAGGCACCATATAATCCATCTGAGGCACATTCTTGACGGTACAATTGTCAATGTTGAATGGTATTTAATTTGGTATACGTGGGGTGTGTTTTATTTCTTAAATAATGATTTTGACTATACACGCAATCTCAATCACGATTGCTATGGTATTAAAACAATTTGAAATGACATGTTGTAAACAAAAACTAAAACTATAAATAAAATAATAATAATAAAAAATAGATCTAATAAAATTTTTAAAAAATACGTTGGGAACATATTTTACTTCGAGAGCAAATAGAAATGTAACTGTTACTTCAACTGTTACCTTCCATAACCATTCTGAGAATGATTTGAAGTTGTGTCTCCTCTGCTGTTAGTGTAAGTTCCGCCATTTTGATTATGATTAGATTTTAATCGAGGTCAGAGCTTGATTAGTCTGATTAGAGAACATGTTTGTGGTTCGATAAAAACAAACCTACCGAATCACAATCATGAGCTGTAATCCTGGTTCAGATTTGCGATAATAACCCCCCCCCCCCCCCCCCCCCCCCGGATATACCATGTGCACTCTTATATAAATAAGTCAGGGAGACTACCGAAGATAATATATATAGAAACCCAGCGTAGTGTAAAATTATGAAAATAGAGGTCAGCAACGTCATGTGAATCTTGTTGGACTATACATACACAGTACATATATTCATCAGCCCTAGTAAAGTCTAAACTTGTACATAAACTCACACATATTAAACAATTAGCACAGCTTCAAGCAAAATAAAAATGTAAAAAAGTGGCATCTTCTTCATGACAATGTAAACTTGAATAGCCAAAAGTTCTTTTACTTTCATTTATTAACTGTCGCTTCTGTGATTACGTATGTAAACATTTTGAGGCCAGATGAGGCACCGAGTAACCCGGTGGTTCATCAGGATCAAAACTGCGGGTATCTGTGGTAATGAGTTTTCTTTTACGAAAAAGGGGAGAACAATAAAGAAAGGAAAGTTGTAGCATGTTTAAAAGTTTAAAGTTGACAATGTTTGACAAAGAAATACAGTAAAACGCCGCTAATGCGGCCACTTAATAAACAGCCACTGGCGCCGTTTAAAGCAGGTGGTTGCTTAATGTAGGACGAAAGTTATGCAGAAAGCTCCTATAGGAGCTTTCTGCATAACTGTCGTCCTGCATTAAGCTACCACCTGCCCCTGTCACCCAAAATTATGCCCCTTTTAGTGGTCGCATTAGCGGGGTTTTACTGTAGTTAAAACAATGATCAGACTGCCTAACAGTATTAGATCCAGGCGAGACATAGTATTGCTCGATGTCTTATCTGGATCAAATCTGATTGTAAATGACATCGGTATATCACACACAGTGTGCTAACATGGTATAACAACCTTACAACATCTAAATACAGCATAATACCACTCAATAATACTGAAGTATCAAAACAATGAAGAATCAAAACCGACCTTCGGCAAAAAAAGATATTTATTCTAATTCAGGGGAACCCTAACTTGGGGAATAGTCATACAAGAAATACTTAAATATAATCAATCAGCTGAAAGAAGTTTCATAATGGCATACGAACAAGGGATGTTTCATAATGGCATACCAACAAGGGATTTTCATAATGGTATACCAACGATTGTTAGCACTTCAGCACTTGTGAATACAGTAAAACCCCTTCTAAATAAGATTTTTAATAAGGAAGAGTTACGACTTTTTAGGCAGCTGGCTGCTTATAATGCAGTGAGCAAGTCCTGCAGAAAGTTCTTTTGGGGACTATCTGTATGACTTTCACTAAGCATTAATTTGCTGCCTGTTTCATAGATACCGGTATTTCGAACGTCTGGTCAGAGGGATTTTACTGTATTTCTCATTTAGTCTTCTACATTCACTGGATGCATTCCATATAATGTGTGTACAGTTGTATTTACATATATACAGTCACACCAGGAGCCATAAAGACACACAACCATTAAATCAAACGAAACTGGAAATCACACGTTATACTCATTGGGTAAGCCCATTGAATATTGTTAACAAGAGGGCCATGATGGCCCTTAATCGCTCACCTGTTCGTAACAGATTAATGATTTCAATGACAGATTGCATAATTTGAAAAATCTTGGTAGAAAACCACCAGATGATGCTACATACTAAATATAAAGAGTCTAGACCTTACAGATTTGGAGGAGAAGATATTTTAAAGATTTTCCTATGAAAAACTGTTAAGCCCCAGGATGGGGCCATTTTTGGTCTATGCCTTACAAGTTCAGAGAAGACTTTTAAAGATTTTTAAGAGAAGATTTTTAAAAACTTTCCTATAAAAAACTGATATGCCCCTGGGCGGGGAAGTTTTCAACCCAGGGGACATAATTTGAAAATTCTTGGTAGAAAACTATTAGATAGCGCTACATACCAAATATTAAAGGTCTCTGCCTTACAGTTTTGGAGAAGAAGATTCTTAAAGCTTTTCATATGAAAAACAGATAAGCCCCAGGGCGGGGCCATTTTTGACCCAGGGGGTAATAATTTGAATAATCTTGGTAGAAAACCATTAGATGATGCTACATACCAAATATCAAGGGCCTAGACCTTACAGTTCTGGAGGAGAAGATTTTTAAAGATTTTCCTATGAAAAACTGATAAGCCCTTGGGCGGGGTCATTTTTGGCCCAGGGGTCATAATTTGAACAATCTTAGTAGAGGACCATTAGATGATGCTACATACCAAATATCAAAGGTATATGCCTTATAGTTTCAGAGAAGATGATTTCTTCAAGATTTTCCTATGAAAAACTGATAAGCCCTGGGGCGGAGCCATGTTTGTCTTGGGGTCATAATTTGAACAATCTTAGTAGAGGACCATTAGATTATGCTATATACCAAATACCAAAGGTCTATTCCTTACATTTTCAGAGCAGGAATATTTTTAAAGATTTTCCTATGAAAAACTGATAAGCCCTGGGGTGGGCCATTTTTGACCCAGGGGTCATAATTTGAACAATCTTAGTAGAGGACCATTAGATCATGCTACATACCAAATATCAAAGGTCTATGCCTTACAGTTTCAGAGAAGAAGATTTTTAAAGATTTTCCTATGAAAAACTGATAAGCCCTGGGGCGGGGCCATTTTTGTCCTGGGGGTCATAATTTGAACAATCTTAGTAGAGGACCATTAGATGATGCTACATACCAAATACCAAAGGTCTATGCCTTACATTTTCAGAGAAGAAGATTTTTAAAGATTTTCCTATGAAAAACTGATAAGCCCCGGGGCGGGGCCATTTTTGGCCCAGGGGTCATAATTTGAACAATCTTAGTTGAGGACCATTAGATGATGCTACATACCAAATACCAAAGGTCTATGCCTTACAGTTTCAGAGAAGAAGAGTTTTAAAGATTTTCCTATGAAAAACTGATAAGCCCCGGGGCGGGGCCATTTTTGGCCCAGGGGTCATAATTTGAACAATCTTAGTTGAGGACCATTAGATGATGCTACATACCAAATATCAAAGGTATATGCCTTACAGTTTCAGAGAAGATGATTTTTAAAGATTTTCCTATGAAAAACTGATAAGCTCTGGGGCGGGGCCATTTTTGGCCCAGGTGTCATAATTTGAACAATCTTAGTAGAGGACCATTTGATGATGCTATATACCAAATATCAAAGGCCTATGCCTTACAGTTTCAGAGAAGAAGATTTTTAAAGATTTTCCTATGAAAAACTGATAAGCCCCGGGGCGGGGCCATTTTTGGCCCAGGGGTCATAATTTGAACAATCTTAGTAGAGAACCATTAGATGATGCTACATACCAAATATCAAATGTCTATGCCTTACAGTTTCAGAGAAGAAGAGTTTTAAAGATTTTCCTATGAAAAACTGATAAGCCCTGGGGCGGGGCCATTTTTGGCCCGGGGGACATAATTTGAACAATCTTTGAAGAGGACCATTACATCATACTACATACCAAATATCAAAGCTCTTGGCTTTGTAGTTCCAGAGAAGAAGATGTTTAAGTAAATTGTTGACGCCCGCACGTACGCACGACACACAACGCACATACGCACATACGCACGACGACGGACGCCGGACATAGGATCATCCCAATAGCTCACCTTGGCACTTTGTGCCAGGTGAGCTAAAAATGATAGTCCGATAGCCGCTGTGAAACAAGCACCGGGTTTCATCGAAATTGTCCTATTGTTTCCGTAGGCGACTTGCCCTATTGTGTCTGTATGGTGAGGATCTACACGTAGGTGACTTGCCCTATTGTTTCCGTATGGGGAGGATCTACACGTAGGTGACTTGCCCGAATGTTTCCGTATGTGGAGGATCTACACGTAGGTGTAGGTGAATATCTTAACCCTTTCCCTCAGAGACATTTGCAAACAGAGTAGACCCAGCTCCTATAGAAGACGTCTGGTCTGGGTCTGCTCCGATTGCTTATGGAATTTTATAGATCTGATTCTATAATTTCTACTTTGACTATGCCCTTATAAAAATAATCTTATTATTACATGTATTTATGACGTGACTATTTCTCACATGAATATTCATGAGAGCAAACGGTTAACGGTGTATTCTTCCACGTCACACAAATCATTCTCTAGAACACAGCTGCAAAATGGTAACATTGCACAAAATTTGCGGTGTTTTTCATGATCGCCAAAATGTATACAATCACCCAATCGTTAAAATGTATACAATTGTTTACTCGCCTAATATATACAATCAAAATTGTTCACTCGCCTAAGTATACATTCATACTAGCACCAAAATATATGCAATTATTCATTCGCCTAATTTATACACTCGTGTAATAGCCAAAATGTATACAATTATCCAAACGTCAAATGTATACAATTATACAGTCGTCAAATGTATACAATCATCAAATACCGCATTGTAGCAGTTCTTCACATTCGGACTAGACAATATATTGGTTATAGTTTTCGCCTTTCATAAAACAGTTAAACTAAGTCTACTATAGTTACGTACCGGGTGCCTTCATTTATCATGAGCAAACTGTGAACAATAACAAAATAGACTAAATATTCAAAACAACCATATGACAACGTCCCCTCGGTCTTGTAGCTCCTGGTTACTCTCCTAGTGTTTGTTGGCAACTCTTGAGCGAAACAAAATGATGATAAATCTACAAGTGTATGCTTACACTGGAATGCCCTTAGTTACTCATTTCCCTGTTAAATATTCATGTTAGAAATAAACATAATGAAATAGCTGATTTTTTATTATGGCATATGTACACAGGACGTGTTGAATTTGTAGACACTGTGCTTTCAGATATATTATAATTCCATAAGCAATCATAGCAAACCCTGACCAGGGTCCATGCTTATAAAACGTTGAGTTGAGTCTGAGATCGTTCTCAAGTTTTTGATTGGTCAGATTTGAGCCAAAGGCTCAAATCTGACCAATCAAAAGCTTGATAACTCAAATCTGACCAATCAAAAGCTTGAGAACGAAACTCAGACTCAACT
Organism: Azorinus chamasolen; assembly: GCA_963576725.1. Classification (NCBI taxonomy): domain Eukaryota; kingdom Metazoa; phylum Mollusca; class Bivalvia; order Cardiida; family Solecurtidae; genus Azorinus; species Azorinus chamasolen. The sequence continues at coordinate 65,509,349 of OY755235.1, read as the reverse complement.
AAAAGCTTTATAAGCATGGACACAGGCCTCTCCTACAGGAGCCCTTTGATCTCGGTCTACTATGTTTACAAAGTCATGAAGAAGCGTTTCTGTGAAGAAAAGGGCTAACAGTAACCGTGACAATTTTATGCAACTGTTCACAACTGTTCACACATTTCGGTCTATTGCATTTATAAACCTCTATCGGTTACGACATGTTTACTGAACGCAGCACTGTTTGCTGTCGAATATCTCTAATATCTCTAAGAATATAACCATTTACTCCATGAAAATCCATGTAAAAAATAATTATATCTAAATTAAATTATAATACATGGATTCAGAAAGTTTTGGTTATGGCAGAAACTGTAGAATCATATCTATATCATATCGTAAGCAAACAGAGCAGACCCTGATCAGACGGCGTCTGATCTGGATCTACTCTGTTTGCAAGGGCATAGAACTACTTAAATAAAAAACACGTTTAAGCATTTGCAAACGGAGAATGATGACCTGACTGTACAATATAGATCTGACTGTACACTATAGATCTGACTGTACAATATAGATCTGACTGCACAATATAGATCAGACTGTATAATATAGATCTGACTGTACAATATAGATCTGACTGCACAATATAGATCTGACTGTATAATATAGATCTGACAGTACAGTATAGATCTGACTGTACAATATAGATCTGACTGTACAATATAGATCTGACTGCACAATATAGATCTGACTGTATAATATAGATCTGACTGTACAATATAGATCTGACTGTACAATATAGATCTGACTGCACAGTTTCTTACAGTACCAAAGTACCCTGTATACATATGTCATTGTATAAATTCAGCTAATGAATATGCATTCTGTCATTTTTTATTACATGAATATTCAACAGGGAAATGATTAGCCATCCTATTCGTACACCTCATTACAGTCACTAAGTTTAAACTGTTATAATGTGTGCACAACTGTACAATAATTGACCATCTGTATAAAGGTACAATACAAAACACACATGCCTTTCATAAGCGACCTTATATTTATTGGACACAGACATCTTAAAAATAAGTGGTTGTTTAATACAGGGCAAAAGTAATGCAGAAAGATCCTATAGCAGCTGTTTGCATTACGTTTGATCTGCATTAGGCTAACACGAGCCTTACATGCCCATAATTAGATATCATTTTTGATGGTCGCTTAAGACAAATGTCCCTGTACAAGCTGAACTTAAGCCAAACATTAAACAAATGTAACAATTTCCACACCCTTATAATGATCTATACTAACACATAATATACAACAACAATTTTGTGAGATTTTAGTCTTTCAGAATATCTACATGTACAAATAAAGCACCGTCTTAATCATACAGTCGAACCTCTCCACAGCAATCACTTAAAAACAAATGTCGATACCTTAACCCTTTACCCCATTCCTTCATAGGGTCATGGTTAGGGTTACCCCATTCCCTCATAGGGTTAGGGTTAGGGTTGTCCCATTCCCTCATAGGCTCTTTGTTTAAAACCCAACTTCTTTGAATAAATCTACCGAAAAAGAGCTTTTACTAGGGAAAACGGGAATTTTTAGAATTGTGTAGTCAAGTTTTGAAACTAATGTGATAAATAGGACATTTTCTCCAATGGAGCTGTTGCACTATTTGTCAGAATAGTTTCAAAACGTGACTTTTACAGCGTCGACAATATGAGGGAATGGGTAACTCCATAAATACGCCTGTGCAAGCAGTGTAGACTAAGATCAGACGGCTCATGTAGAATCTATTTGAACACGATCTGCTCTGTTTGCTTATGGAATGATATAGATTCTACAACAGCTTCTTCTGTTATGGTAAAAACGTCCCGTGTGCAATTATATGAAACATTATATTATTAATATTCATTATATCTTAAAATTTATGTATATGGAGTAATGGGTTAGATCAGGTCTCCTATAGGTCTCCCATGGTAGCTTTCTGTTTTATTGCCACAGCTAATAAAGCTGTCACGTGTCATAACGACCCAGAATAAGACTTTATTGAAATGGTTGTAGAGACAGTCAACTGTTTATAAATGCATACGATATGTTTGTAACTTATCCCTTTACTCCATAAATATGTTTTCTATGCTTTTGCAAACATAGTAGACCCAGATGTCAGGTCGCTCCTGTAGGAGCCGTCTGATCAGGGTCTGTGTTGTTTGCTTATGATCTTATATAGATATGATCTGCAGTTTCTGCAATGACAAACACTTTTCTGTTAAAGAAATCACAAGCAGGTCGCAAACATATTTATAGATCGGTTTACAATACACACAATAAAAAAGACATTTTATAAAGACAGATTCGTCATTGGAAAAAAAGAGTCATTAAGGCATTTGAAAAAAATAGGACAGAGAGGATCAAACTGTTTCAAAGGTTATCACAAATAGCTGCGCAATGTTGAAAGAGTTGATCTTGACCAGCTGTACGTGTATTACAGTAAAACACCAATAAATATATGAGGTATGACTATTTAAGCTGAACACACACGGTTTGTTGGGAGCATGATTTGGGATGAGAAAAGCATGAGCATCACAAGCGGGGTGCCAAGGCTTGTCAGCCTGTGAAACAATGAGAACGGAAACCAAACCTGTATCCAATATGTCAAGGATAGGGTATCGTAAATAGTTTTGGTGATAAACATGTTTGTGAAGTTTCATCAATACAGATCTCTTTGAACGCTAACTATATATGCACCGCCTGACCCAGAGGTTATAAAACTTTTTGCTTGAGTCTGAAATCATTCTCAAAATCCGACCAGTCAGAATGATCTCAGACTCAGACCCAGAAGATTTATAACATCGGATCAGTCAGAATGATCTCAGACTCAGACCCAGAAGATTTATAAAATCGGATCAGTTTTGAGTTTGAGTTTGTAAAAGTAATGAGATCTGCAACTCTTCTTTTATATCCATCCTCACAAATACAGACAGAGTTTTAAACAGTCCTGGTGATAATCTGATTTAATCAGTGTTCCATCCGACTCCAAACTGCTTGCATAATAACCTCGAGATCTCTCTAAATCTCCAGATCTCTCTAATATCTTATATACTCTTATAATTGTACTTTTCCTGCACATTAAGAGCTAATGACATGGAGCTTTCTACCGTACAGGTGACGACAGACGACACCAAAGTTATGACATACGAAAAAGGGAAGTTATATATGAGATGATGAGGATGAATGAGAATATTCTTTTGAGACAACTTGTAATTAATGCCTAACTATCTTAATATAATGCTTTCCTACATAATGGGTCAGGTGAGAATAACTCAAATGAAAAGATATGGTAATTATGGAATGGTTCATTCTAAACAACAGTGAAATCCATCTAAAGTGACCACCGTATGGATGACATAGATATATTTAAAAGCAGGTGGTTCCTTAATACAGGACGGGGTAATGCAGACAAATGTTGTATGAGCTGGGAGCTGCACCATAACACTAACTCCTGTATGAGCTAGGAGCTGCCTCCTAACACTAACTCCTGTATGAGCTGGGAGCTGCGTCCTAACACTAACTCATGTATGAACTAGGAGCTGCATCCTAACACTAACTGATGTAGGGAATAGGAGCTGCACCCTAACACTAACTGCTGTAGGTGCTAGGAGCTGCATCCTAACACTAACAACTGATGTAGGAACTAGGAGCTGTGTCCTAACACTAACTGCTGTAGGGGCTAGGAGCTGCACCCTAACACTCACTGATGTAGGAACTAGGAACTGCATCCTAACACTAACTGCTGTAGGGGCTAGGAGCTGCATCCTAACACTAACAACTGATGTAGGAACTAGGAGCTGCACCCTAACACTAACTGATGTAGGAACTAGGAGCTGCATCCTAACACTAACTGCTGTAGGGGCTAGGAGCTGCATCCTAACACTAACAGCTGATGGAGCTATGAGCTGCGTCCTAACACTAACTCGTGTTGGAGTGCCCTGCATAATGTTCGTCCTGCAATAAGCTAGATCTACCAGCTGCCATTAAGACCCAGAGTCAGATCTTCTTTTTAATGATCACATTAGACGGATATTACTGTGTTACATCAAACAAATTCACAACACTAAATATTTCATTCACTGGCGCTTGGGTTAACTCATTCCCTCATATTGATGCATTTTGACGCCTCTGTAAAGGTTACTATTTAAAACCATTGTGATAAATGTAGCATTTGCTCCTTTGGAACAAATACTCTTCCTTTCACAGTCGTTTCAAAACTACACAATTCGTAAGCGTTCCAGTTTTCTAGTTTCTCCATTTCGGTAGGTTTATTCAAAGAGATTGGATCTAAAATAGTCTATGAGGGAATGGGTTAAGAGTATATACTTCAATGTCAGCTGACTAGTTGGTTGTCCTCTGCACTTTAAACTCTTTCGCCGTCAATATAAAGTGTTCAGCTGAGATTATCGTATGATTCGGGTTTCAAATTGGAGCTGTCAATAATAATAGAGATATTAGATAAACAGTCTGGATCCTGATGAGACACAGAATAACCCGATGTCTCATCTGGGTCCAACGCCATCTGCAATGCCAAGATGATTTTACCTTTGGCGACGAAAGAGTAAGATGGTTTAAACCCAGGACTTATATTAGATTTTTAAGCGTAAATGATATGTACATAAAAGCTGTTTTAGCGATCCACTCCTCATCAAAAATGCTAGTGGTTGCATAATGCTGTATGTATCTACTTTATGCCTTAAATCTTAGAAGTCGGGAACCAAGTATAAAATACCTTTGCCAACAGTGTAGACCCAGATCAAAGGGATCCCCAGGTAATCCTTTGATCAGGGTCCATGCTTATAAAGCTTTTAGTTGAGTCTGAGTTTCGTTCTCAAGCTTTTGATTGGTCAGATTTGAGTTCTCAAGCTTTTGATTGGTCAGATTTGAGCCAAAGGCTCAAATCTGACCAATCAAATGCTTGAGAACGTTCTCAGACTCAACTAAAGGTTTTATAAGCATGGACCCAGGATTTTCACTTATTCTCATAGAAATAATTTTCTTCAGTGTTGATAATTGTCAGAAAAGGATGGACCAGTTTTAAGTTTTCAGCAGTTTAATGGTTGCAATATCTGTGTAATGATCGCCTAAGACAGCATTTAGTGTAGCAGTCAGGTTTTCCTAAATTTCCTTTTTGATATTTAACCCGTGCGTGACCATTGCCCATAACAAGAGGCACGCGAACACAAGATCAGAGACTGGGCCTTTAACAAATTAATTAACAGATATTACTTCGGCAATGGAATGTTTCTGTCAAATGATGTTTGGCAAATACTTTCAGACAACAAAACAGTACAGACCCCTGATCAAATGACTCCTTCAGCATGTGTACATTGTTTGTTTATGTCACGGACAATGAGTATAAATGAATGAAAAGAAGAGAGGATGACATGTTGCATACAAAAATGACAATCTTGTTCTTGCCAGAACTACCATTCATACAGATAAGCCTGATACAGTGATGGAGATGTTGCCCCTGTCAGGGCGTCCTCTTCCCCAGGGACTTTTGCCTCGTCTTCACACGGCACTGGCACGAAATACTGGCAATCCTGTGGCAAAGTCATATGCTCCACAACTTTAGGAATAGGACAATCATCTGCAAGGAAGTCCATTTCCTGACCCCAACATCTAAAGTCTAGATCATTCGCTGTTTCATTCACTACTGACCTTGTATTCACTCTTTCTTGTACATGTGCATCAGATGTGCTGGGTTGTTCTTCACCAAAGTTGTGTACGGAGTTCAGTTCATATTTGACATTACTGTTCAAGTATGTCGCCATGTCCGTGAATGGCACGGTGCCATCGTTCATACTCGAGTCACGGTTGAAATTGAAGAGTGGAGTATCCACTCTGCTCTTGTTAAGTTTAAGTAAAATTTCTTCTTTCTCTTTCTCCAGGTCGACCACTTTTCTTTTTAGGGTTTGGTTGACTTGCTCTAGCTCATCTCTGACCTATAAAAACAATTAACTCTTTACAAACCAATCAATTGTTTGCTACAAAATTTGTAAATTTCTCAAAGCTTTTCTCCCATGAATATTCATGCAAGAAAAAATTATCTCATGAATCTCATGAATATTTATTAGATTAGTTGTTATTACAGTACATGTACATGGAAACATGATTTTTGGTCATGACAGAATTATATCTATATTATATCACGAGCAAACAGAACAGACCCTGATCAGACGGCTCCTATAGGAGCCACCTGATCTGGGTCTACATGTACTCTGTTTCAAAGACGTAGAAAGGCGTATTTATGAACACTACAGAGTTAAGGTTAAAGTTCCCAATGACACCGAGTCTAACAGGATGGTATCATAAAAATGTGCGCACCGCACTGAGTTAACCATTGAAATGTGGCATACTGATGTTCTGTCATTTGCAGCATGTACAGACCAAGATCCGGGCGAGTTCTCTGAACAGGGTATGACTGTTTGACATTTTTAAGTCCTCTAGTAAGATTGAGTTTACAGGAAAACACCGGTGAAATATTCCATTCTAAAACTTCAGTGTTGAAAGGGTTCAACATGAGTAAAGGGTTCAACATGAGTAAAGAGTTGAACATGAGTAAATGGTTCACATGGGTAAAGGGTTCACATGAGTAAAGGGTTGAACATGAGTAAAGGGTTGAACATGAGTAAATGGTTGAACAGGGTTGAACATGAGTAAAGGGTTGAACATGAGTAAAGGGTTCACATGAGTAAAGGGTTGAACATGAGTAAAGGGCTGAACAGGGTTGAACATGAGTAAAGGGTTGAACATGAGTAAAGGGTTCACATGAGTAAAGGGTTGAACATGAGTAAAGGGTTGAACATGAGTAAAGGGTTCACATGAGTAAACGGTTGAACATGAGTAAAGGGTTGAACATGAGTAAAGGGTTCACATGAGTAAAGGGTTGAACATGAGTAAAGGATTCACATGAGTAAAGGGTTGAACAGGGTTGAACATGAGTAAAGAGATGAACATGAGTAAAGGGTTCACATGGGTAAAGAGTCAACACGAGTTAAGGGTTCACATGAGTAAAGGGTTGAACACGAGTAAAGGGTTGAACACGAGTAAAGGGTTCACATGGGTAAAGAGTTCAACACGAGTAAAGGGTTCACATGAGTAAAGGGTTGAACATCAGTAAAATATTGAACATGGGTAAAGGGATCAACATTTAAGTAAATGATTTGCTTCTTGAGAATATTATGCATCGTCAGTACAACATTGTCAATAGTGAAGAGTAACCTGGATCTCATCAGGATCTAAGCTGTTTGCTACTGAGTTTCTCAATAGCTTGGAAGAATCAGAAGGACTTGAAGATTGTAACACATCAGGATTGAAGCAAACATCATTAGTATAGCAAGCTAATGGTAAAATCATTTGTATATAGCAGATTAAGGGTTAAATTATTTGTATAGCAGGCTAAGGGTTAAATCATTTATATAGCAGGCTAAGGGTTAAATTATTCATGCAGCAGGCTAAGGGTTAAATCATTTGTATAGCAGGCTAAGGGTTGAACAATGAATACATGTACATTTGTACTTGTAAAACGTCATCAATTGAACGTGTCTTTAAAAGCAGGTGGTTGAGTAGTGCATGACGAAAGCTCCTATAGGGAGCTTTCTGCATAACTTTATTCCTTCATCAAGCTACCACGTTCCTTTAAGACCCGAAATAGAGGGATTCTAACGTTCACTCATATACATTAAAATCCCTCTAAGCCGGACGTTAAAAATGGTATAAGCACCTGACTGAGACAGGTGGCAGCCTAATGCGGGTTGTGAGACAGGTGGCAGCTTAATGCGGGTCGTGAGACAGATGGTAGCTTAATGCGGTTTGTGAGACGGTGGCAGCTTAATGCGGATTGAAATGCGGGATTTCTACATTACTTCCATCCTGCATTAAGTAGCCACCTGACTGAAAAGACACCAATTAAATGCATATTTAGCGGAATTTTACTGTATAATCATAAGATCCAACAAGTACGTTTCTTATTGGTCAAAATTCACATACACGAGGCGAGGTCCCCAATACTCACCGTTTCCAGACTTTTCTTTTCTGTTTTCTTCTTGTTCCTGCACTTTAAGGCAGCAACTCTATTTCTCTCCTTTCTTTTCTGCCTTTTCTCCTCTTCCTCCGGGGATAACTGTCAGAAAAAGGAAATTAGTTCACTAACGACACTTGAATCAAATATTGCTACTGTTATATATTTAAATGTTAAGAAGTCTTGTTTCTCTAGACAGAAGTCGAACAAAATGTGCGTATTCCTATGACTAGCCGTAATGTTTGTATGCCACATGCTGGCTATGACTAGCCGTAATGTTTGTATGCCACATCTTGCTATGACTAGCCGTAATGTTTGTATGCCACATGCTGGCTATGACTAGCCGTAATGTTTGTATGCCACATGCTGGCTATGACTAGCCGTAATGTTTGTATGCCATACGCTGGGTATGACTAGCCGTAATGTTTGTATGCCACATGCTAGCTATGACTGGCCGTAATGTTTGCATGCTACACGCTATGTTTGTATGCCACACGCTGGCTATGACTAGCCGTAATGTTTGTATGCCACATGCTGGTTATGACTAGCCGTAATGTTTGTATGCCACATGTTGGCTATGACTAGCCGTAATGTTTGTATGCCACATGCTGGCTATGACTAGCCGTAATGCTTGCATGCCACATGCTGGCTATGACTAGCCGTAATGTTTGTATGCCCCATGCTGGCAATGACTAGCCGTAATGTTTGTATGCCACATGCTGGCTATGACTGGCCGTAATGTTATGTTTGTATGCCATATGCTGGCTATGACTAGCCGTAATGTTTGTATGCCACATGATGGCTATCACTGGCCGTAATGTTTGTATGCCACACGCTATGTGTGTATGCCACACGCTGGCTATGACTAGCCGTAATGTTATGTTTATATGCTACATGCTGGCTATGACTAGCCGTAATGTTTGTATGCCACATGCTGGCTATGACTAGCCGTAATGTTTGTATGCCATATGCTGGCTATGACTAGCCATAATGTTTGTATGCCACATGCTGGCTATGACTAGCCGTAATGTTTGTACGCCGTACGCTGGCTATGACTAGCCGTAATGTTTGTATGCCACATGCTGGCTATGACTAGCCGTAATGTTTGTATGCCATACGCTGGCTATGACTAGCCGTGATGTTTGTATGCCACATGATGGCTATGACTGGCCGTAATGTTTGTATGCCACACGCTATGTTTGTATGCCACACGCTGGCTATGACTAGCCGTAATGTTATGTTTGTATGCCATATGTTGGCAATAACTAGCCGTAATGTTTGTATGCCACACGTTATGTTTGTATGCCACACGCTGGCTATGACTTGCCGTAATGTTTGTATGCCACACGCTATGTTTGTATGCCACATGCTGGCTATGACTCGCTGTAATGTTATGTTTGTATGCCATATGCTGGCTATGACTAGCCGTAATGTTTGTATGCCACATGCTGGCTATGACTAGCCGTAATGTTTGTATGCTACATGCTGGCTATGACTAGCCGTAATGTTTGTATGCCACATGCTGGCTATGACTAGCCGTAATGTCTGTATGCCACATGCTGGCTATGACTAGCCGTAATGTTTGTATGCCACATGCTGGCTATGACTGGCCATAATGTTTGTATGCCATACGCTGGCTATGGCTAGCCGTAATGTTTGTATACTACATGCTGGCTATGACTAGCCGTAATGTTTGTATGCCACATGCTGGCTATGACTAGCCGTAATGTTTGTATACTACATGCTGGCTATGACTCGCCATAAATGTTATGTTTGTATGCTATATGCTGGCTATGACTCACCGTAATGTTTGTATGCCACACGCTGACTATGACTGGTCGTAACGAATACATGTATAGAGTTACACGAAATTATTTCTAAACATAGATTCAAAGAGAAACTACAGAAAGTACAGAGGGATAGACATAGAGAAAGAGAGAGAGACACACACACATACACACACATACTCACTCATACACACGCGCACGCACACACACGGATGTACACACGGATACGAACGTACACAGGGACACACACACATGGTTACACACATGGACACACAAACTCGCACATACACGGACCACACACACATACGGACACATACATGGATACACATACATAGATACATACACACCCACATACACACATGAGTGTCAGTTGCGTTTTACCATTGCTTTTTCTGGTTCTTTAAAGACTGGTTTTGGGAGCTCGGCTTTGCCTGCTGCGAGTCTGGCGGTCTGGATCTTGAGCTTTAGCTCCTCCTTTATGATTGGCGTGAGACTCTTGGTGCTGATGGCTTCTAACGTCGCCTCTATCAGACTGTACTCCAGCCCTTCCGTGTTCATCCCGCTGAATGCCTGCTCAATGTCATTTGAAGCCTGTGGGAATGAAAATAAGTATGGTAACTGTTTACAAAGAAAATGTCCATCATTGTATAGTACAGTAGAAGATACCGTGTTTCATTTGTAATGGCAACCAATGTAAGACGGCTCCTCCAAATGCCCATTTCCATGAGGTTATCTGTATGCTGTTTACAAGACTACAATACACATTGTGTAAATGCAACTATAGACAAGCACCGATGTTCCACGATGTTCTTCAGTATTCAACTGGAAGTTATCGGATCATGACAACATTGAATCTGTTTAAATCGATCATTAATTGAAGAACTATGTGACGATCTTGATACAGGTGATTACTTAATGCAGGGTAAAAGTAATGCAAAGATTTGCCTGGGGGCTTTCTTCATTACATATACCTGTATATGCAGCTTAACACTACATCTTTAACGCATCGCAAATGGGGTAGACCCAGATCAGCCGACTCCTATATGAGCCGTCTGAACAGAGTCTATTCTGTTTGCTTAAGAAACTCTATAGAGCTGTTGCTGTAAGTCCCGCCATTGTTACAGATACGTTTACAATAAATACACTGTAACCAGAGAGTGAGGAAAGAGTTATTTGTCTATTTCCCCTATGCGCAATTATATGTAATGCTAACATACTGAATGAGTTATATGTCCATTTACTGACATAATCCCTGTATACATTAAGTAGTTATCATGATCTGAATATCAGTAGCAGTAGTTAGATGTAATTCAGTGTAGCGTAAGTTATCCAGTTTTCCAGTTATATGACCGACGTTCTAAACTCGTACTTTCTCTCTGTTTATATCGCTCTAGCTTTCCCGCGATCGTACATTTCCCGTCTACGAGTATTATTTATGCAAATCACGCGGCAGTTGCCCAATCGAGTGGATCGCTGGAATTTAAACCTTCTTTGTACTTCAACCGATACACTTGACTTGGCCAACATCGTATTAAATATATATATATATTTCATATATATTTGCAGTCCTTTATTTCGGGCCTCGACACAACTCTTAGAACCTTCATATATACACTAGCCGTATATAAAGCCCTCGGTAACAACATGGCCAACAATGCCCTATGTCCATACACCATGGCCAACAATGCCCTATGTCCATACACCATGGCAAACAATGCCCTATGTCCATACACCATGGCCAACAATGCCCTATGTCCATACACCATGGCCAACAATGCCCTACGTCCATACACCATGGCCAACAATGCCCTATGTCCATACACCATGGCCAACAATGCCCTATGTCCATACACCATGGCCAACAATGCCCTATGTCCATGATGCCATTATCAAAATTCATCCAGGTGTCATGACACAATCTTTTGAGAAACTATTGGTCAAGTATCAAACAGCGTGGCTCCTGATCAGTCTCATTTTTAAAAACAAAGGCCAATACGATGTATCAATAATCATAGTAATTATAATAGTTTCATGTATTCAATTATTTGTTTGTATTGATTGGACTTTTACATCATTTTACAATAGTTCAATCATATCGTGACGTCAGCTTATTACAGGTGGATGAAAACTTTCTTCAATGAATCAAAATTCTTTTCAACTGTAACTAACTCTGTTTTTAATACAAAAAAAACCACGCACGCACGCACACACACAAACACTTTTCGTTGCAAGTTTTGTTTAAATCAACCTATTAGCATACGAATTATTAGTCGGAAACAGCCTCGCATCGTCGAAGAGAGGGGTGTTGTAATCACATATAGTATATCACGTAACACGTATATATACATATGTATATGAAGAAAAATGCCTAATGTACTCTTGCATTTTACCGAAGGTGTAGACCCAGCCAAGTGACCGAGTCAGAAACAGTGTTGACCCAGTCAATTGATCGAGTCAGAGACAGTAGTCAAGTGACCGAGCCAGAGACAGTGTAGACCCAGTCAAGTGACCGAGTCAGAGAGACAGCATTTAATCAGGTTATACACTATGTGTGTCAGATAGGCCTATACCATACTGCAGGTGCTGATAATAAAAGATTCTGATCAACTACAATTCACCTTTGTTCCACCTGTCGCAAAGTCATCAGTTCTACACGTTGTTCGTGAATTAGCCCATACTCGTCACGTTTACCCCCACTGGTAACCTCTTATCGTTATCATAATCCCCGAGTGTATACCCCTAGGTTGTCAGGTCGCGTTTGATTTGTGGGTTTAAGCATTGGCCAGCGTACGTATGAGCTGACAACTGGCTGAAGGATTGACTGGGGCGGGAACAAAATAAACATCGGGTTCGAATAACACTCTAGTAATATGACCGTTTCAAACATTAGGGGAGTTAATAAATACCTGATTCGTTTAAGTTCAGTCTTAACCCTTTCCATCATATAAACGGGTTTTCGCGATTTTGCAAACAGAGTAGACCCAGATCAGACGTCCGCTGTAGGAACTGTCTGATTAGGGTCTGCTGTGTTTGTTATGAAGTTATAATAAACCTGACTCTACAGTTTCTACCAATACCAACAGTAAATCCTGTGTACATATTCAGCTAACAAATAGTCTTGATATAATAAATGCAGGAATATTCAACACGGAGAAGTTAAATCCATGCATTTCGTAATGAATTGAATACCGCATGGGCTGGACCCATCGTATTAGTCAATGGCCGCTTTCATAGACCCAAAACATATTTTGGTTTTAACCCTTTACCCTATATATAACATTTTAAACGTCTTTTTGAACAAAGTAGACTGAGACCGGACAGATCCTGTTGGAGCCGTCTGATCAGAGTCTGTCCTGTTTGCTTATGAAGTAACATTGATCTTGATTCGGAAGTTTCTGCCTTGGTAAAATAACACATTTTCATAATGCAGTTATACACTACAGAATTAATATGCATGATGTCACTGTTTCTTACATGAATATGCATTAGGTAAAGGGCTAATGTCCGTCTGTCTGTTTCCGCTTCTGTTGGCAAAACTGATGTACATTAAACCACATAGGAAAACTACATGTATTTTTATTCTGTGTACTTTGGCTGTTGGTAGTTTTGTACAGGGTAACAGTCCAGCAGCAGCATTGCTTTCATTTTGTATTTACTCTTGTATAATTGCCAGCTTCAAATTCTATATATTAATTGTCGGCATTTTTAAAAAAACAACAACAAAAAAACAAAAACAAACACTATATAGCACAGTTTGGCTCCTGACAAGACGCCATGGTACATGATCTCATGGCATTCTTATAAAAAAAAAACGAATCAGAAATATAATTATACCAATCAGAAATATAATTATACCAGTATCATATAAAGGTACGTATTCATTAATACATGTTTTAACATTTTCCTTTTCACGCATATGCAAACAGAGTAGACCCAGATCAGATTACTCCTATAGGAACCGTGTGATCTGGGTATTCCATGTTTGCGTATGGTATATGTATCTAATTTTAAATTTCTGCCCAGGCCAAAATTTCCCGTGTTCATATGCCATTATAAAATTAATCTAATTAGTATTCATGATGCCATGACTTCTTACATGAATATTGAACAGGGAACGGGTTAAAATCGTCATTTCTCCACCAAACCCTATGGTGTGACCACCCTTTAGAATCGCCTCTTCGAAATTATTCTAAATAGGGGGCACCACATATGGTTTAGTGGAGAAATGGCGATCTTAGTATTCGAGTTATTTTTTAATATGTTAGTTTTCAAGCTATTGTTAAATATTTCCGTATTGAGTTATTGTTAAATAGTTTCGCATTTGAATTATTGCTGAATAGTTTAGTATTTGAGTTATTGCTGAATAGTTTAGTACTTTAGTTATTGTTAAATAATTTAGTATGTGAGTTGTTGTTAAATATTTCAGTATTTGAGTTATTGTTAAATATTTTCGCATTTGAGTTAATGCTACATAGTTTAGCATTTAAGTAACTGTTGAATAATTTAGTATTTGAGTTTTAATTATTGAACAGGGAAAGGGTTAAAATCGTCATTTCTCCACCAAACCCTATGGTGTGACCACCCTTTAGAATCGCTTTTTTCGGGATGATTCTAAATATAGTGGGCACCACATATGGTTTAGTGGAGATATGACGATTTTATTATTCGAGTTATTGTTGAATATGTTAGTATTTGAGTTATTGTTGAATATGTTAGTATTTGAGCTATTGTTACATATTTTAGTATTTGAGTTATTGTTGAATATGTTAGTATTTGAGCTAATGTTTCTTAGTTTAGTATTTGAATTATTGTTAAATATTTTAGTATTTGAGTTATTGCTGAATAGTTTAGCATTTAATTAATTGCTGAATAATTTAGTATTTGAATTATTGCTGAATAATTTAGTATTTGAGTTATTGTTGAAAATTATTGCTGAATAGTTTAGCATTTGAGTTATTGTTAAGTATTTTAGTAATTGGGTTATTGTTAAATACTTAAGTATTTGAGTTATTGCTGAATAGTTTAGCATTTGAGTTATTGTTGAATAATTTAGTATTTGAGTTATTGTTGAATAGTTCAGTATTTGGGTTATTGTTGAATAGTTTAGTACGGGTTATTGCTGAATAGTTTAGTATTTGAGTTATTGTTAAATAAGTTTTAATTTTATCATCTTATCTGAGCCTCTGTAATAGGAACAGTACAAAACGATCCTGAGAGTTCCAAAGAGTTCGATATTGGCACTCGTTAACTTTGTGTGACTTCGACCCCACAGCCGAATCTGCGATAACCTTAGCAAAGAGATTAGATCCAGATGAGACTGTCTGTAGGATCTAGCCGAATAACGACAGAGTCTCTGGTTGGCAATATTACACCTGTCACATTGGCTAGTTGCATGCTAGCGGCAAATTCTCAATAACCTTGGCAAACAGTTTGCACCCAGATGTAAAAACCAAAACGTTGTTGTTAAAGATGGAGAAGTTCTTACAGAATTGTACAGACAGTGATATTGACAGACACCGGTTACTTAGTGTGTAAAGTGTTATAAGCAGTCATATCCGGAACACAAACGGAATGAAGAATAGATACAGATACAAATGTACATAATGTTAGATGGAGAATTAAACTTTTTTACCCCATACAAATACTTTTCTCATGCCTTTGCAAACAGAACAGACTCTGATCAAAGCTGCTCGGTACCTTATCTCAATATGCACCGTTAAAAGGACCTTTAACCATTTCCCCCATACAAACGTGTTTCACGCATCTGCAAATAGAGTAGACCAAGCTCAGACGGCTCCTATAAGAGCCGTCTGATCCGGGTCTGCTCCGTTTGCTAATGAAATTCTAAAATGGCTACAACGTTCCGCCTTCTATATTTCATTATAACTATTGTGCAAATGAATATTCAATAGGTATTGAAAATTGTAACAAATACAGAACACGGAAAGGGTTAAACCTTTACTCCATAATTATATATTTGTTTTAACGCATTTGGAATCATAATGGACCCAGACCAAACGGCAACGGATCAGGTCGCTTTGTTTGTTTATGGAGATCTACAGTTTATGTCATGTCCATTCCCTTGTTCATTATAAATGCCATTTATATATTCTACTACTTAATATTCATACATTCTTTATTTCTTAATGAATATTCATGGGGTAAACGGTTAAAATTTCAGTCAAAGTAACTCAAGGATAATGTTCCCTTATTTTCATGAACGCTTTTGCCGCCATATATTGTCGTCTGCAAAAATACCGTCTGCTACAATATTCGTTTTTTATTGTTCTTCCCTTTTGCTTCAAAATCATAATAACATTATCAAACAGTTTGGATCCTGTTGAAACGTCGACTTACTCGGCGTCTCGTCTGGATCTCATCTGTTTGCAAACTAAGACATTCGCCAACTGCAGTGAGACAGTTAACGTGAGGTTAAGATGTATAACGACGATCTGATGTAAGGACTTAGTTCCTACTAACGCCCTTGGAGGATCGGACATACCGTAATATTGCACCAGACAGTGGAAAAATACACACAAGATATATATATACAGTAAAACTTCTTTAAAGCGATCACTTTAAGTCTAAAGCCAGATGGTAGCTTAATGCAGGGTGAAAGTTATGCAGAATGCTCCTGTAGTAACTTTCTATATAACGCTCGTCCTGCATTAAGCTTGCCACCTGCTACAAAGACACTAATCTGTATTCATTAGATATTCGCTTTAGCTGGGTTCTGCTGTCTGCTTGTTTGCATAAATATTACAGTAAAACTTCGATTATTCGAACACTAAAATACGTATTATTATCGATCTTTAAGACAGGTGGCAACTTAATGCATGGTGAAAGTCATGCAGAAAGCTCCTATAGGAGCTTTCTGCACGACTTTCACCGTGCATTAAGCAGCCACCTGCCTAAAAGGGTCTAACTTCTTCTATAACGAAAATTCGAATAATCGAGGTTTTACTGTAATTTGAATTTGCACTTTATGGCGAAAACCAGTATTTAGGGCTTGCAAAAAGTACAGCTCTAGACAGGCCGCCACAATTAGTCAAGTTCTGCTCTGTTTGCTATAGTCATTAGAGTCTATCATATGCTGCTGATTTATGGCACTGTTGAACATAATCTTCTAGTATCAAATCAAAGACATTCCCATGGTCAATAATTTATTTCTATATTGTCATTGTATAAAAGTGGGATAAAATGACATAAATTTGTACATATATACTGAATGCATGAAGTAGTTGCTACTCGATGAAACGATTTATTATCTATGATTATTATAGTTAAATTTCACTATCAGCATTATTATTATCATTATTATTATTACTATTATTACTATTATAATTGCATGTATTATCATTATTAAATAATATGCCGAAATATACAGAATCATAAAAAAAACCTGAAATAATTATCATTTATTTATTTGTTTTAAATATGCAAAACAAATTTATTCGGTTATTCTTTTTGCAATTGTTAACAAATAGTTCAAACCACTTCAGCTAATTTCATTAGAATTTTGGTTTTCGAAGTAATAACGATTAGTTGAATATAAAGTCTTATTTCATAGATTTGGTAAGTATTATTTCTTAATGTCCCAGATGGTGATTCCTAGGGTAGGGTCGGTGTCATGCAATGTCTCTGAGACATCACTTAATTGTTAACCTCATACAAACGCCTTTTCATGTCATTACAACTACAGTAGACCCAGAGAGAGTAGCCTCCATTCCGGTTTCTTTTATAAATCTTGCCATGGAACACGGGAACACGAACAGTAGTACCGTTTAATCCCTCTTCCTGTTGCATATTCATGTGAAATACATGATCAACCAGAGCTTTTTTTCCTTCTATAATAGGGGCCGTTTACAGGCCCCTTCCCCTCAGGAAATTTCTTTAAAATCATGCATTTTTCCGCAAACACTGACTTTACATTAGAAATTTGTTTGCCCTATATCAAAATACTGTACTATTTTTCCCCCAAAGTAGAGGCCAGACCCCCTTCCCCACTCGATGAAAAAAAGCCCTGTGAGACAACATTTATTACATATTTTTTATAATGGTACATGTACACAAGAATTGTTGGTATTGGTAGAAACTGTAGAGTCATATGTATATTATAATTTCACAAGCAAATAGAGCGGACCCTAATCAGGCGGCTTATCTGGTTTATACTTTGTTTGCAAAGGCGTGAAAAAGTGTGTGTATGAGGGAAAGGGAATACATGACGTTTTAAACAAATTTTCAAGTGCATTTATTTACTTAATTATTAACAATATAATGAACAGATTTTCTGCTAATGTCTGTTTCTGATTATAAAAAAAAATGTTGCCATTTTACGTTCCATAAGTCAAAGAAATTCATGCACTAGGCCTATCATGAAACATTAGAAGTCTCTTCCGAAAATTAACAAAAAGAACAGTGAAAAACAAAACATATAAGTAGATATATCGGAGATTGGTTACAGCCTATGATCAAGATTTTGACAACAAATAAAACATGTATTAAGACATGCAGACATTAATTTTCAAAGCGTGTTATTCAGATAAATAAAAGTCCAACGGCCTTTGTCCTGCTTTAGTTTGGTTAGGGTTAGGGTGTTATAACTTCAGAATTAGTTTTGGAGAGAGTTTATATATTATTTATTTTGCCCTTATTCACAATTCAAGCATTTACTGTTGACAAAACGTATCTGAACATTCTGTTCCATAAATACACATTTCTATGCCTTTGAAAACAGAGTAGACACAGATAAGACGGCTCCTGTAGGAGTTGTCTCATCTGGGTCTGCTCTGTTTGGTTATGATATAATACAGATACGATACTACAGTTTCTGCCATTGCCAAATATCCATGTGCTATCATAACAACTAATCTAATTAATATTCATGATGTCATTATTTCTGACATAAATATTCACTGAGTAAAAGGTTTGTACTACGGCGAGGTTTATTAAGATTTAATTTCGGGAGTAACTGTGTGACATGGAAGTAAATGTTTTCCAAATGTCCAGATCTTGTAAGTATTCCGTCGTATGATTTTGTGTGGTTTTCATGTGTTTTGGTCATATGTGTCGGTTCATGCAGAAAGTAAAGGGTCATAAATGTAAACTTAGTCCTTTACTTCAAACGCATTTTAACATCTTTACAAACAGAGTAGACACAGATCAGAATGCTCCTACAGGATCTGTCTGATCAGGGTCTGCTCTGTTTGCTAGTTAAAATATAATATATATGATTTAACAGTTTCTATCAAAACAAAAACTCCTGTGTACTTATGCCATTATAAAAATGCAGGTAACAAATGTTCCTGATGTCATTAGTTAAAGTGAGGAAACTCCAACAATCAAACAATGTTGCTTTGGACCGTAGAGAAACTCCAAACAATATATATATCTTTATTTGAGTCTCATCTGTGTACATACAACATGAACAGTGGCATCAACTTTACAAAACATAGTAGAATGTAGTACACAGCCATTCTAAAAAGAATTATAAGAGACTATCACAGTTCCATGACATACAGAAAACATCACACATTTAAACAAAGTACGTACACACCATATCGATTAGTAATGTGGCTTAACAATATACAGTATAACCTCTCTTAAACGGAATTCTAGTAGATAATAATTTAGATACTTTTAGGCAGGTGGCTGCTTAATGCAGGGTGAAAGTCATGCAGAAAGCTCCTCTAGGAGCTTTCTGCATGACTTTCACCCTGCATTAAGCTGCCACCTGTCTCCAAGACCGATATTCATACTAAATTTAACTGCCGGTTAAGAGAGGTTTTACTGTGTAACAAAATATATGTAGTTAGAATGGATTTAACAATCATTTTTGTTTTCAATCTCAAACAAAACGCAACAAAGTACGTCTCCCATTCACCAATGACAATATTAGTTCACACATGTTTAGGTCTTTTTATAAGTGTTCTTTATTTAATCACAATATTAGTAGTTCTCTATTTCTCTATAAATGCTATTATCATTTATACCTACAATATGGAAGAGGAAATATAATCTGTTAAATTATTGAAAGATCAAACAGTTAATTGTTTTATTTGGCTGTTTCTCGAAGCTTCTATATATAGTATACATACAGGGTGTTTCATAATATGTACCCTTATAATAATCTTTAATAGTGCAATCAGTTTGTAAAATATCAGAATTAATTATACATCATTCTCAAGTACTCTGAATGGCATATTTGTATACTACTTTCAATTCAATTCAATTTCTTTATTGCATAAAACATACATAGTATGCTTATACATTTCTAATTATTTTATATAGTTTAAAACGGAATTAATACCACTGATTTATGATAATCCCATCTACAGTCAAATATAATGCAGCAGAAATATTTAACCCATTTTCACTCCTTTGCCAACAGAGTAGACCCAGATCAGACCGTTCTGCTCTGTTTGCTTACCTAATTATGATTTATCTGACTATAAATATTTCACCAATACCAAAAAGTCATGTGTACATATGCCATTATAAATAATAAATAATAATTATGTATGTTGAAATTACTTCTTACATGCATATTCTTTAATTGAGAAAACAATGTTTCAAAATCGTTTCCTTTTCTGCTATACATGTATATAAATTGAAAATGAATATGCTGTTATCGAGCAAAGGATATATTCGCTAGTAACATATAATTTTATACATTAGTAAGAAAATATTCTGCGATTGTGCCAACAATTTATTCGTAGAAAATAATCCTAGTTTTTCGTTTGTTAATATCAAATGAATAATTTGAATACTCGTAGTAGGAATTCTTTACCGAAAAATCGCATACATGTACATGTAGTTTTCTTTTGAAACCAGGCGAAAAGTGTCCATATTTATCAAGTTATTCTATTTTTATTTAGAAAAAAATATTCTGTGGAAACGTTATTATATGTAAATTAAGCTTTAAAAGAAAATATTCTGCTATCCAACTGTTGCCACAAATATTTCTTTATCTGTCTTCAATATCAACGTAAATATTCACTATTGTCAGTTTTATCTATTGCTATGTGTGAGATAAAAAGTAGGCATATCATGTAAATATTATAGATCTTCAATTCCATAAAAATTACAGAGCAGCTGTTAAATTTAATCTAATATATATAATAATAATAATAATAATAATATCCATTTTTCGTTAATCACTTGTGCCATTCAGTCATCGGACTGAATGCATGTTTACATTTGATAATGTTTGAAATGTCATTTACCTGGTTGATAACTGACTCATATTTATCTGTACACATAATGCATTGCATGCTGCAGTCTTAAGTTTTTCTGTGACCTTTCACCCTAAACAGTGATAATGCTTAGTGAGAGTTTGTGAGAGAATAAAAGTAATATCATAAAAGAAATTTTAAAAATAGCAGATTAATATCACGCAAAACATATTCAATGTGGACCAATATTATCTCAAACTCTAAAACCACCAGTTTTATGCATTTTTACATTTGGATTAAATTCTCCAAGATTCGTCGCGAAAACGTTCGCCTAACGTTTTGGTTCAATTTTGCTGACGCATCCAATATGGCGGACAATTGCCGTTTTTACTTAGGAGACTGCGTTTTGTGAGACATGTAAAAAACAATTATTTTTAAGAAATATTTCTTATAATACGTCCATGGTACAAATGCACGAGCATATTATGGGTTATAAACCGCAAACTGTGTAAGTTTCAATATGCATAAAGACTAACTTTCGCGGTTCTCGCACAGCTCGTGCATATGCATTCCTGGCGAATTATACACGATTTTGGATAATCTAATAATCACAAAACTTTAATTATTACGTGTGTAAGTATAATACTGTTGTACTTATTCGCTTTAAACATTTTTTTTATTATCATCGATTTCATATATACATCGCTCAGCAAACTGATAGAAGAATCTAATTTAAAACTACTATGACAAAGTAAAAACTGAAAAAAGAAAGTAATACACATGTACGTGTACATTGCATTTTCAATAATAGCATGCGTATTTCTATTATTTATCACCGAAAACATAAACAACAAGTAATGCATCAATACATTTATATCTAAATGACGGATGCCTGCACATAACTCGCCAAAGTTTACATGTAATCAATATCGTTATAGATCTAAATCATTTTTTAACTATTTCAAATAATCGAAGCGTACCTCTGTTTGCTGCATGGCTAATCGATATTTTAATCCCCCAATACGCTTTAAATTCCCGATTGATTATTGGTAGACCACCGAGCACAAAGGTCCCACATTTATGAATGAGGTACTATGAGTGACAAGCTCAGCACAATTTTCAGCGAGTCTGGGCATGTTTAGCGAGCACATGGTCGGTGGTTAAAGGGAGACAATAACCAAAACATTTGGTACAAAACTTGCTGCTTAAACCTGCGATGAACACAGAGGCTATCCGGATGGAAAACTCCACGTCACCAGGAATGACGCTCCGCCTTCCGTTATTTATAGTAAGTCGGGGAATTCCAATTTTTACGATTTAGATGAAAGAGGTTGCTTAAGGTAATTTTACCCAAAAATATATATGTCTGTTGATAAAACTAGATCAATTGAAACGTTGATTTAGCTGACAGTCTAATCTTAAATAACTATTGATATTACTTCGTTTGAATATTATTTTTTTGTGTTCTGAACTGATTCCGTTAATATGATAGCCCCTTCAAGAACCCTTACATTCGAACAACGTTAGCAAGTTTCAACATGAATTGTTTCGCCCGGTTAACCAACAATCTGGGTCCAACCGGGGGTTTTCAGATTCCCTGATAGTGCTGAAGCAACTGTTGCATTCCCATTTTGTCCGCCTGTGTGTGCATTTCATACAAAATGCAATACATTTACACGTGCATGCATTCAAATGTATGGGAAAGAATATGCAAACTGTTTGCAACACGTGGGTGTTTAAATCTCTGTGCAAAGCAATGTTTGTGTGTGATCTCTCTAAAAATAGCTTAGCTTACAAGTATCTTAGTATCTATTAATATATAAATAGTACAGTTATATTTAGATCAAAGCCAAACAACGCTTTATAAATGCGACTTTTAAACGTTTAAACTCACTCCATAGATATAATTTATCTTCTGATACCTTTGCAAACAGAGTAGACCAAGATCAGACGGCTCCTACGGAAGCCTTCTGATCAGGGTCTGCTCTGATTGTTAGTAGAATTATATAGATCTGATTCTAGGATGTTTTATGAAAGACTAATTGTTTCTTTGTTAATACATATGCTTAAGTAAATATCAGACTAATTATAATATTCATACATCTGTAATAGTTTTGAAGTAATATAACTGAACGTGGCAAATTATTTCAGAGTACAATGTAAGAGTACTGTATGCGAGGCAGCCACTTGAGAATGCATTTTCAACCCGTGACTCTACGTAGGCGTCCGCTTGTTATTTTCTTACCATTCTATACTGCCTACATGTATATTAATTAATACAGGTGAAATTTGTGAAACGATTTCGAATAACTGAAAGATCATATAAGATTATATAAATCATACACTATGGAACATGGTTGTTCCTGAAGTCAGGTTGGATGAACTTATTCGAAACATGAGGACATTAATTAAGACAAACTGAGTCAATTTTGTTTATGTGCAGTACGAATACTGTTCGTCCAATTTGTTCTCAAAATAGGGCGTATGTACACGTACATGTACGAGTATTAAACGCCACTATAAATATGTAAGCAGGGTATATCATGGGCCAATAACATTTTAAATCTAAATTTGAGACTTTTGTTGTAATTTAAACATCTTTTTTTATTTAAAAAATGTTTAAACTTTGCAAATAAAACCATTTTTTAAGTTATGCGTGCAAATCAATCAATTTTGGACAAATAGTTCAGAAAATGTGTTTATAGTCTGAATTTCAGATTTAGACAAACACTGTTAATGAATTAGGACCAATCGCATATCATCTGGATCTATACTGTTCTAAAGGTTATCACACATTCGCGCACAACAAGTTATGTTGGAATTGTGTCCAACCGCTTACCCAAACTTATGCCGTGATTATATTTTTTAACAAAATAAAAGAAAATTCCCAAAGAAAAACTTGAAGCAGTGGACATGTTTTTTTCAGACGCCAATGATTGGTAGCGAAAGAATTAACCCTTTAACTGGTCAATATTCATGTGAGAAACAATGACACCGTGAATATTAATTAGATTAATTGTCATTATACCACATGGATAAAGGGTTTATTTACCCTGGCAGAAACTGTTGACTCAAAGCTATGAATATCTATGGATATCTATATATTTATCGTAAGCAAACAGAGCAGACCCTGATCGGACAGCTCTTACTGGAGCTGTCTGATCTGGGTCTACTCTGTTTGCAAGATCGTAGAAATGCGTATTTATTGAGAAAAGTGTTAAACCTGTCCAGTCCGGCATTTGTAAATTCAACTGACGCTTCTGCGTGTGAGATCATTTGTAAGTTTCTGATTGGTCATATTGTGAGTGGAACCCAAACTCTTACCAATCATTTGCTTGAGAATCAACCAAGACCTCAAACAACAGTTTTATAAGTTCGGGACCTAGTAACCTATATAACCAGGCCCTGTATCAACACACGAGTGGTCGGATGTGGGACAGAGATTTGACATCATTATTAGATAGACACTATTCATCGCCCGAGGCAATGTTGACCTTGCCTTAAATAATCTGATGTAACATCGATGATGAAATAAAAGTCTTGAGCTAACTACTAATCTTAAATATCCGTATACTGACTGCATGTTTAAACGTTATACCCCTTCAGCCTTTACTCAATAAATACAATTGCACATAGAGAAGACCCAGACCAGACGGATCCTGAAGGATACTCTGTTTACGTATGAAATATACAGTGTAGTTTTGATCGCCAGTTGCTGCTATAACCAAACTTTTCTAAGTTCAAATGTCATCATAAAAAAAGTTAATTGATATACATAATGGCATTTTTCTAAAATGAATATTCATCAAAGACCTATCATAGCTCAAGGAACTGTCTGCTAGGAGCTCTTTGCAAGGTACTGTATGGAAGGAGCTCTATGCAAGGAACTGTCTGCATAGAGCTCTCTTCAAGGAACTGTCTGCATGGAGCTCTATGCAAGGAACTGTCTGCAAGGAGCTCTATGCAAGGAGCTGTCTGAAAGGAGCTCTATGCAATCTGCTTTTAATCATTTGAAACGAGCATAATGTTAATCGTGTAAACCCATATCAATGGGCTCCTAGAGGAGACCTGTTATCAGGATTATCACTGTTCGCCATTACAATCATTTAGTAAATTTTAGCTACACTAGAACCTGTCTTAAGAGGCCATCAAAACGAGGTCTAATTTTGGGTATGTAAGGCAGGTGGTAGCTTAATAAGTAATACAGAATGTTTCTAAAGAGGGTAGTCCCAGATCAGAAGACTCCTTTTGGAGCTGTGTTTGCGGTGTTTGCTTATGGAATTATACAGATCTGATTCTGCAGTTTCTGTCATGGCCAAATTGTTTGTGTTGATATACATGTACCTTTATATAAATCAGCTTATTCATATCCATGATGTCTTTATATCTTACTTGAATATTCAAATGTCAGTATACTCACTCAGGTGTGCTTATTCAGCAGGAAAAAGGCTAGCCATCTACTATATTATGTCAGATAAGGGTATCGGCAGCAGGAAAAAGGCTAGCCATCTACTATATTATGTCAGATAAGGACATCAGCAGCAGGACAAACGTTACCCAACTGCTATACTATGTTAGGGCATCAGCGCCAGGACAGAAATTACCCATCTACTATAGTATGCTAGGACAAAAATTACCCATCTGTTATAGTATGCTATGGCATCAGCACCAGGACAAAAATTTCCCATCTACTATAGTATACTAGGGCATCAGCAGCAGGACCAACGTTACCTAACTGCTATAGTATGTTAGGGCTTCAATCAGCAGCAGGACAAAGTTGGGAGAACACTGACTGACATACTTTCTGCGCGCACACATAAACAACCAAACGAACTATTGAAAGTAGAGAACGCTGACTGACAAACTGTCTGTGCGCACACACAAATAGTAGAGAACTCTGACTGACATACTGACTGCGCGCGCACAAAAACAGTAGAGAGCTCTAATTGACATACTGTCCGCGCACACACACGAAAGTAGATAAATCTGACTGGCATACGCTCTGTGCGCACACACAAATAGTAGAGAACTCTAATTGACATACTGTCTGCGAGCACACACGGTAGTAGAGAACTCTGACTGAAATGCTGTCTGCGCGCACACACAAATACATGTAGTAGAGAACTCTGACTGACATACTGTCTGCGAGCACACACGGAAGTAGAGAACTCTGACTGACATGCTGTCTGCGAGCACACACGAAAGTAGAGAACTCTGACTGGCATACTGTCTACGCGCATACACACAGACACACGAGCTATTGAATGAGTGTATATTTATGATAAACCGTCTACGTTTTCATTATTCAGTTAAAGCCGTTTTGTGACCACAGTGGGAGCTCTGAAATGCAAGACTGGGAGGTTTTATATCTATGATTGGGTTGCCTCCCTTCGGATGTTAAACGGAATATTGTGTTTGGTATTATGTATGACACTAACACTAACAGCATACAGACTGCAGAATCACATGAGAATTTAGTAAACGAACATTTTGTCTTTAAGCTTTAGCCTGCGTTGCAAATTAGTTTTATACATTTTATTCAACCATACCATTTTCAAAATCCACGCTATAATTAGTTCATTTATCAAATTGCAATCAGGATGTCAGGCAGTTTGGATCCTGATGAGACAGAATTGCTCGGCGTCTCATCTGGATCGTAACTATTTGCATAGTTAATCACTCATCCGGCGACATCAGGCTAAATGTTAAAACCGGTGACCCAGATGAATACAGATCAGGCAGTATTTTATATAGAGAGTTATCTACAACAGAACTGAGCTAAACGGTCATTTATTTATTAGAAATAGTAGTCTTAAAAAGCAGATGGTTGTTTAATGCAGGACAAAGGTAATGCAAACAGTGCATTATTTTTTTCCTGCATTAAGCTACCACCTGCCTTACAGACCCATATTTAGACCTCTTTTTGACGACCGCTTAACCATTTCCCTCAGATAAACATGTTTTCACGCATTTGCAAACAGAGTAGACCCAGATCAGACGGCTCCTAGAGGAGCCGTCTGATCAGGGTCTGCTCTGTTTGCTTATGGAATTTTATAGATCTGTGTCTTTACTTTCTAAAATAGCTACAATGTACCACCTTCTATATTTGGTTATAACTGTTTTGTTCATGAATATTCAATGGGTATTAAAATTTGGACTAAACTAGAACAGGGAAAGGGTTAAGACCGGTTCTACTGAACATAATTACCATTCTCTACAAAGGTGCCACTTGTATCTGTTTGAGTATTCGCTAAGCGAGGTTTTGTTGTCATTACATCATAAGTACTATCACTACAGCATGATCTCGCCACCATTCATGGATAAACATGGCGTCTGTAGGGACAGTTGATTGTTTCACGAAGAACGGAAACTCCTAAGAAAGGGTTCTGAGTAACTGTTGTTCTGTATCAAACTACAAGCTGTCTAAATCTCATTAGTAAGGTGTCCGTTGAGTGCTCGTTGTAGATAGTGTGTTATGTGTGTGTGTCGCTCCGAACAGAGCTCAGCATAACCTGTCTTAAGCAATACTATGATTCTGGGACTTTTAGGCAGGTGTTATCTTAATGCAGGTCAAATATCAATACATAGTGATACTCTGTAGTTATCATGTATTATGTATACTTTTTTAGAATAAAATATGTTTAAACTAAACTAAATATCAATACATAAAGCTCTTCTATGAGCTTTCTTCATTACATTGTCCTACACTATACAGCCGTTAAGTTTTAACATTCCGACAGAAGCTCACTGCAACACAGAGGAATAAAGAGCTTTAAAACCATTCCCTTGTTTCCCCTACATGAAAACGCATGTTCACGCCTTTGCCGAGCAGACAAACACAGAGACGGTTCCAGTAGGAGCTTTTTGATCTGGGTCTGCTCTGTTTGCTGACGATGTACTGTATATTTTCTGCAATGTTGAACTATTCTCTTGATCATGGTGCTATTATAACACTCAGCTCACTAATACCCATACAGCTATTATTTTCTTACTAACTTTTATCGAGGAAATAGTTAAGTAGCCTCAAGCCTATAAACCCATAGACAAGATGTCCAGGTACGGATCTGGGTCTACAAGATGTCCAGGTACGGATCTGGGTCTACAAG
This sequence comes from Azorinus chamasolen, assembly GCA_963576725.1. Lineage (NCBI taxonomy): Eukaryota > Metazoa > Mollusca > Bivalvia > Cardiida > Solecurtidae > Azorinus > Azorinus chamasolen. Next base: position 65,481,229 of record OY755235.1, on the reverse strand, counting down.
ATGTCCAGGTACGGATCTGGGTCTACTCTGTTTGTAAACTCTGTTTAAACCCATAGACAAGATGTCCAGGTACGGATCTGGGTCTACTAGATGTCCAGGTACGGATCTGGGTCTACAAGATGTCCAGGTACGGATCTGGGTCTACTCTGTTTGTAAACTCTGTTTAAACCCATAGACAAGATGTCCAGGTACGGATCTGGGTCTACTCTGTTTGTAAACTCTGTTTAAACCCATAGACAAGATGTCCAGGTACGGATCTGGGTCTACTCTGTTTGTAAACTCTGTTTAAACCCATAGACAAGATGTCCAGGTACGGATCTGGGTCTACTCTGTTTGTAAACTCTGTTTAAACCCATAGACAAGATGTCCAGGTACGGATCTGGGTCTACTCTGTTTGTAAACTCTGTTTAAACCCATAGACAAGATGTCCAGGTACGGATCTGGGTCTACTCTGTTTGTAAACTCTGTTTAAACCCATAGACAAGATGTCCAGGTACGGATCTGGGTCTACTCTGTTTGTAAACTCTGTTTGCAAAGACGTGAAAAGGCGTGAAGTAAAACTTTAACATACTAGTATTACTGCCTCGATATGCCACTAGGACAGCAGTAAGACTTGCTTGAATATTTAGGTCTGAGTAATCACTGATTATCAGATTCACTCATCGGTAAAGACGAAGGTACACGGCGTCCAGTCTGGGTATTCAGTGAGTATTAATCACCAGTAGAGTGTGCTTCAATTTTTATTCGTGAACTGTCTTCCCTTTTCTTACAGAATCAAACAATTTGGATCCAAACTTTTTTCGGTTTGTGTAATCCTTTACCCCATAAATACGCATAGGTATGACTTTGCAAACACAGTAGACCCAGAGCAGACAACTCATGTATGAATTGTCTGATCACGGTGTGCACTGTTGGCTTATGACATGATGTAGATATATTTCTACAGTTTCTGCCATGGCCAAACGTTCTTATGTCCATGTACTGTTATAAAGGTTAATCTAATTAGTATTCTTGATGTTTTTTTTTTATTTTTTAAACATGTATGAATATTCATAGAGTAAAGGGTTAACACTAGGACCACCACTGACAGTTTCTATCAGGATGCCTCTTCTCCCAGCTGGATTGTCAGTGTGACTACAGATTCGCCAATGTCAACGAACGAATTATGTCCGTGATTCGATCAAACATGTACATTTATTTTGAAAGAGTGTAATTTTCGTTTTGAGAAATGTTTCTGAAACATATTTTCATTCTCTCGTGCAGTTTGGAAATTAATATATGAAGCCACAGTACAGTCCCTTGTCGGTGTTCTCTTTAGGAACCATCTAATCTAGGTCTAAACTGTTTGAAAAATTTCCCTTCTATATAGGCGATGCATTGTCAGTGCGGCTTTATGCAGCACCAACATTAGAGGAAACTCCCATAAGAACTTTCCGTATTACTTAAGGTCTGCATTCAGCAACCACCTGTGGTGAACAAACACTAATGTTTATTCATGTGATCCAGGGATGCTAATGTACACATGTGTTCCAGGGATGCTAATGTACACATGTGTTCCAGGGATGCTAATGTACACATGTGATCCAGGGATACTAAAGTACACATCACACGTGATCCAGGGATGCTAATGTACACATCACATGTGATCCAGGGATGCTAATGTACACATCACATGCGACCCAGGGATGCTAATGTACACATGTGATCCAGGGATACTAATGTACACATGTGATCCAGGGATGCTAATGTACACATGTGATCCAGGGATGCTAATGTACACATGTGATCCAGGGATGCTAATATACACATGTGATCCAGGGATGCTAATGTACACATGTGATCCAGGGATGCTAATGTACACATATGATCCAGGGATGCTAATGTACACATGTGATCCAGGGATGCTAATGTACACATACTTATGCAATTATGGTCACGCTCCGGTTCCAATTCGGACGTGTAGCGTAATAAGATACAGTAAAACCTGTTCATAGTGTCCATATAATGAATAAAAACGGATTCTATATGAGCAGGTGCTTAGGTAATCCGGATGATACAATATAATATATCTACATCTATATTTACGTAATACAGGCTGATACAGTAGAAACTATCTATAGTCTTTATGAGCAGGTGGTTACGTAATACAGGCTGATGCAGCAGAACCTGTCTACATGTATACTCTTTATGAGCAGGTGGTTGCGTAATACAGGCTGGTGCAGCAGAACCAGTATATAGCGACCGTCTAATGAATACTCACGGAATCTATATGGGCAGATGGTTGCTTAATACAGGACGGAAACAATACAGAAAGCTCAGAGAAGTTTTCTATATAACTTTAGTCCTGCATAACTACCACACGTCTATACAAACCCAGAATTACACTTAGTTGGGTAGTCAAGTAGAAGTAGACGCCATAGAATGTGTTACTGTATTAGGATGGCGGGAATCAGCCTGTTATGGACTTTGTACTAGAAAAGGAACATAACTAACCCTTTACGTTAAATAAACGCATTTTCACGAATTTTCAGGATAGACCCTGGTCAGACGGCTCCAGGGTCTGCACCGTTTGCTTATGACATGATATACACGTAGATCTGTTTCTACAGTCTTTGTCAAAATACAACATTCCCCTATTTACATTATAACGATTCGGCTAATACATGTTTATGATGCAATTATTTCTTATATGACTATTCATGGGGACAGGATTAAAGTTATACTTAGTAACCACAGCAATCACTTAGTAATAAAGGAACATCCATGCTACTTAAACTTGCTGTTGCAACAATCTAGACATTAGCCATCCATTTTACGGTTCACAATCTATAACTTCAATGTACTATAATTTAAATGTACGTGTATAATCTTCCGTACGATTGAAATTGTCTGGTTAAAAACTGTCGTTTGCTGAAATAAGACTTCAATGTGTGTGTGTGTGTGTATGTGTGTGTGTCTGTCTGTACAGATACGACTGGATTCAGATCAGCCATAAGTTACTTCATAGTCTATTCAAACGACATTTATTGCATGTATCTATTCAGTTTGTGTGTGTGTGTGTGTGTGTGTGTGGGGTGGGGGGGGGGGGGGGGGGTTATCGTTACAATTCGTGACCCGACTGAAAAAGCGCAGCCTAAATCGGTTTTCTCAAGAGCTTTGTTTAAAGCTTTATACTGGTATGTGTGCGTACTATTTCTGCCCTTGGAAGGCTTGTCTAGATAACGACGTGTGACCTCAATAAACATTATAAGATGACTTGATACTTCATGTAAGACAGAACGAATAAAAATAGAATGAAAGATGAAGAAAAAGGTGGGTGGATTAACGGATGGGCTTTTATGGCAAGAATTGTAACCATGTATATAATTATGCTAATTATATTCATGTATATGTTTAATGAACTAAACTATTCAATACTGAATTGAACTGAATAGTACTAAATCCAGTTATTCATTGATTTAATATTGTTAATAATACACTGGCTAAGATATTTTTTTTTTTAAATTACTAAAAAAGTTACTTACAAACTACAAAGTATTAATTTTATCAAGACTTCCACAGCTATTGGAACCGAACAACATAACTTTTACTGATTAAGGTGCCCTTTTTAACAGAGTAGATTCAGACCATACAACTCCTGTAGGAGCCATCTAATTAGGGTCTGCTTTGCTTGTGGAGTTTTGATTCATTTTGATTCTGTAGTTTCTGCCATGGTACAAAATGTTCATGATGCAATTATAAAACAAACAGCTAATTCAACATTCATTATTATTTCGTTCATGAATATTGATGAGATAAAGGGTTAAATCTCTTCATGTAACTATTAAAAATATAATTTTGAAAGAAAAAAAATCATTTGAAATGTCTGCCCTCGCATAACTATCATAACGTCGGTCAGTATACTTTCCGTGTAGACACTTTACTCCAGGAATATAAAAAATGACATCATGAATATTGATTAGATTATTTTATAACGTCACATGAACACGAGAAAGTGTGGGCATGTCGGGAACTATAGTTATATTGCATTGTATTTCATAAGTAAACAGAACAGACCCTGATCAGACGGTCCCTTGCAGGAGCCTCTGATCTGTGTATACTGTTTGCTATTTATGGAGTAATGGGTTAATACTGGCAGATAAGTCACACAACTATCTAGCAAGTGAAAACAGACACTTTCATTCGAGATTTTTCTTGCAAGTGCTTTTGACCGCAACATCTTAACCTATTCCTATCCCTCGTAGGCTATTATTAGACCCAACCACTTTGAATAAATCTACCGAAAAGGAGCATTTACTAGCAAAAAGGAAACAACTTTTAGAATTGTGTAGTGTTGAATCCATTGTGATAAATAGAACATTTGTGTCTATCAGGCAAAGGGTTTTACAGACATTACAGGCTCCAAACTTTTTGACATTTCTTTTATCTTTTTAAAAAGAAATTGAAGAATTGTCCATTCTAAGACCTGAAGCACACAAAATTAGACATAACTAGAAATGTGTCCATAGGACACTGATGCCCCCACTTCCAAGAAAGAGTCCGGACAATATATTTTTAAAATCATTTTTCGCAAATAAAGGGTCGGAACTCCTAAACTACTGTAGCGATTTACATGCTATCGAACCTGACCAGGATATAATGGTCAAAAACATGTGTGTAAAGTTTGGTGAGGATTGAACAAATAATTTCCGAGAAAGAGTCCGGACAAGACATTTTTAAAGTGATTTTTGCAAATAAAGGGCCGAAACTCCTAAAGGACTGTAGCGATTTACATGGCTATCCAACTTGGTCAAGATATAATGGCCACAATCATTTGTGTAAAGTTTAGTGTGGATTGGACAAATACTTTCCATGAAAGACGTACGGACAGACAAATGCAACCCTATATGCCACCACTTGGTGGGAGCAAACTATGCCCTACAGGAGCCATCTGATCTGGGTCAACTCTGCTTGCAAAGGCATGTGTATCAGATAAAGGATAAGATGTGTATAAATAAAACGCAAAAGCATGTACAGTAAAACCCCGCTAATGCGACCACCAAAAAGGGGCATAATTCTGGGTGGCAGAGGCAGGTGGTAGCTTAATGCAGGACGAAAGTTATGAAGAAAGCTCCTATAGGAGCTTTCTGCATAACTTTCGTCCTGCATTAAGCAACCACCTGCTTTAGACGACATCAGTGGCTGTTTATTAAGTGGTCGCATTAGCGGGGTTTCACTGTAGTTTATATAAGATGTGTATAAATAAAACGCAGAAACATGTAGTTTATATAATGCTTTTTATTTTTTCTGAACATTTCAACTCCTTTCTTGGAGATGTCATAAACTCTACTAAAACATAACTGTCTGATCATGTGTCCGTTACACAATGTCACTGAGTGCGTAATACAGTTTTCTGAATGAATAAAACGTCATAGTACACTAGTTACAGATGACTAATAAAATTAAGCACTCCACCACGATACCTCCAATATCAAATATTATTACACTTGCCGCTCTTATACAATCAAATTCTTTGTGTGCAATAAAAAGTAAGAATACAGGAAATTATAATTCAGCAAAGTTGAAATTCACTGATAAAAATACAATGTACTAGTCAAAATACAACTAACATCACTACTATCATAATAATATTTATAAACATATGTGTATAAAAATGGTTGAGATCAAAAGTGTTACAAGATCATATGAAACAAAGACGATGTTCATGATAATGCTACAAACCAGTGTGCTCCATGTGAAGCTATTCCAATGAAATAAGATGGGCTTAACCCTTTCGCTGCCAATGCCGGATCTGTGATTACCTATGCAAACAGTTTGGATCCAGATGAGACGCCGAGTAACTCGGCGTCTCATCAGGATCCAAACTGTTTGTTACTGTTACTATGTTTTAGAAACAAAAAAGATGAAAATCAAAAGAATGAAATTTTGTAGCAGACGACAAAGTTAGCAGACGACAGAGTTTGGAAGCGAAAGGGTTAACCCAGTTTTTCCTTCCGACGCATTTTGATGCCTCTATAAAAGTCATTTTTTGGAACCATTTTGATTAATGAAGCAAATCATAATGATTTCAAAACAACGTAATTCTAAAAGTTTCCTTTGCTCTAGTAAATACTCTTTTTTAAGTAGATTTATTCAAAGAGGTTGGATCTAACAATAGCCTAGGAGGGACTGGATTAACCTTTAGTCTGTCTATTGGTTGGAAATGTCATTGACGTTAATGGTCAAACTTGATTTATATTGCATTAACAACATGACCAAGTCAGAGTATCGGACAGTTTGGACCCTGATAAGATGCCGCGCTACTCAGGGTCTCATCTGGAGCCAACCTGTTTGCAGATGTAAGCACTTATCCGTCTAAAGCTGACTAAAAGTTAAAACAAACCCGAAAAGGTGATAAGAAAGTGGAATCTGTTTGAAATAACATTTTGTGAATACAAATGGTACAGTAAAACCTCTCTTAACCGGAATTCTAGTGGAGAAGAATTTAGATATTTTAGGCAGGTGCCTGCTTAATGCAGAGTGAAAGTCGTGCAGAAAGCTCCTTTAGGAGCTTTCTGCATGACTTCCACCCTGCATTAAGCTGTCACCTGTTTCCAAGACCGATATTTATACTAAATTTAATGTCCGGTTAAGAGAGGTTTTACTGTATCTTCAAAACAGGTGACTGCTTAATGCAGAAGGAAAGCAATAGAAATATCCTTTGGGATACATTAAAATACAGTAAAACTTCGATTATCCGAACACTAAAATACGTATTATTATCGATCTTTAAGACAGATGGCAGCTTAATGCATGGTGAAAGTCATGCAGAAAGCTCATCTAGGAGCTTTTTGCATGACTTTCACCATGCATTAAGCAGCCACCTGCCTAAAAGGGTCTAAATTCTTCTATACCGAAAATTCGAATAATCGAGGTTTTACTGCATCTCTATAGCAAACTACCAAGTGCCACTTCTATAAGAGCAGATGGGTGCTACATGTATATGCAGAATGGAAGTAATACAGAAATCTCCTACGGGGCCCTCTGCATTCAACTACCAGTGTCCACTGTTTGAGAACCCAAGAATTATACCTATTTAAGTACCCAAAAATAATAATTCTTTTGAGTGCCCAAGAACTATATATCATTTGAGTGCTCAAAATTATAGCTCTTTAGAGTGTCCAATAATTCTTTTGAACGCCCAAGAACTATGCCTCTTTTGAATGCCTAAGATTTGTACCCGTTTCAAGTGATCATTATAGAGGTTGCGTGTATCCTAGTTCTGTATTACGAGTTTGTATGTTTTGAAATCTGGCAAACTTTATGACTTCTTTTGAGACGTCACTTTAAAGAGTTTTTACTATATAAATCCGCTCATATTCACTTGATACAGGTATATTTTATTTTGCAAATTGAACAGAATTTCCAATAATTTATCACAAGTATGCTTAAGCCTGAATGTATTAACAGCGTTAAGACACAATCGGCAGCACTCCGTGGTATGTTGGTAATGCTTATCGGTTTTTCTCGGAGCAGATGATAACAATTCGTGAACGAATTTGGCTCCTTGGGTTATTCAGGACTGTAGCTAAAATGTTAATTGATCTACTAACAACTGTTATTTCTCAGCCAAACTCTGTCTTGCTACAAATCATTAGAGTCGCTCTATGAAGCAGTGCTACAACTCATTAGAGTCGCTCTATGAAGCAGTGCTACAACTCATTAGAGTCGCTCTATGAAGCAGTTCTGACGAGTTATAGCAAGATAGAGTTCGGCGAAGAAATATAAAAAACATAGTTAAATTAGATAGTCAAAATACTTTTCTTAACTACAGCCCTGTAAATTATCGTTCAATTCATTGAATAGTTGCCATGGAAATTTTCACACACTTCCGTTTTCGATAAGATGAGATGTAATATGTGATGTGATTCTAAAACATGGTATTACATAAGTAATTGTGTATTGCATCCCTTCAATGAATAATGAATTGGTCAGTGTAGATAAACATGAGAGTCCATGTGTTACAAAATGACAATACAGGTAATGACTTGTAGTAAAAAAAGAGCACTCATACGAGTGCTCACTGTGTAGATATTCATGTTTATATGATTACACATACAACATTAAAAAAACACAAATAACTCATCATAACACGTCTATGTTCTTGCTGTATCAAATCAGTTCACAAACACTACAACATAGTGTCCATGCCATTCAGCATTCATTATGTCCTATAGCAGGACATCTCTGTACAATTTATGTATACAGGATCTGGCGAGTGATGTTGATGTTGGCCAGTACAAAAATTGCACATGTTCCCACCGTAAAGCTCGATCAGCAAAGGGAAAATTAGGCACAAAATTGAACGAGTTTGAACACACAAGTATCAAATGTGGAATGGAACTTGTTTTACAATGAAGAAATACCATTGTGTACACTTGTAATATTTTGATTTATTACAAATACATGTAACAATGTCGCATTGACATTGGCTTTCGATTTCCCCTTGCCATTTCGACCCCGGTGCGGACTGGCGTCAGCATTTATTTGGAACAAACACTTTTATAGAGAGAGCGGTCAAGTCTAAGTGTCAGGAGATTTGGGCCTCATGAGACTAGACTGTTACTACTCTGAGAAGTGGATACTCCAGACATGTTCAGGGACATGTCATTCAGGTTTCCCGTGCTGCTGGGCATGCACATGGGCATTGTCGGGTTGGCAGGCACGTTCATGAGGAGGTTGCTGTTGATAATGTTGGCATTTGCATCTGGTGGGCAGCTTCCGGCACCATTATCGGGCGTCGCCTGCTGCCCAGACTCGGGGGCGTCTTCGGGAATGGGTGGAGGTGGAGGTGTGCCGTTAAAGGGTTTACAAGGCTGGTGGTAGGGACACCAAGGTATTTTGACACAGTTCTTCAAGTATTCCTCCACGATGTGTTTCTCTGCTTCAAGGTGGCGTACTTTCTCGAGTAATATTTTATGATGTGCCTCCAGAGATTCAAGAGTCTGAAAAGAAAGAAACAGTATTTAAAATGACACCTGGGACATTTAAACCAGTTTTAATCTCTATTTATCAGTGAAGTGTTGTAAAGAAACTTTGTGTAAGTTCCCCATTAGGAACGCCCTTCGTAATGACTAAGTAAATCTATCTAGTCCAGACTACTGAAATTATATAGTCTTCGACAAATAGCTAAAATTTCAGTGCGGAAACGAGTCACTAATGTCCTTTGCAAACAGTGTAGATCCATATGAGAGGGTCCCGTGGGATCAAATGCAATATTCATCACAATGGTTTAATTTAAACTACACTATTCTAAATGCTCCTTTTCGGTAGATTTAGAGGTTTAAAAATAGCCTATGAGGTCATACTTATTGGTCTTCGAAACAAATGGCCACATAATGCAGAATGACAGTTCCTCCTTCATTAATTTCCACCCATCTTGTTCCATTAACCCTTTCCTTCATATAAACGCCTTTTCACACCTTTGCAAACAGAGTAGACCCAAATCATAAGGCTCGATACAGGAATCTGTTTACTTATGTAATTATAATGGAGCTGACACTACAGTTGCTAACAATACCGAAACTCCTGTGAACATATGCCACAAAAAATCAAGACAACTAATAAATATTAATGTCATTATTTCTTACATGAACATTAAACAGGGAAATGGTTAGATCTTTATTTTATATACATGTAGATGCATTGTACGCATTTGCATTCAGATCTGATTTCTTTGTTTCTGCCACGGCCAAAACAAAAATTCCCTTGTTCTTATGTCATTATAAAAAATCAGCCAATTAATATTCATAAATTCATATTTTTACATTTAACAAATTTAAATAATGCAAACTACCGCTGACTGGACATAGAGATATCTAACTTGACACCTGTACTGTACTAGTTCTAAACTCACTTGACACCTGTACAGTTCTAGTTCTAAGCTCACTTGACACCTGTACAGTTCTAGTTCTAAGCTCGCCACTGATGTTACCATTGCATCAGCTTCTGACAAAGAGGAGATCCACTTATTTTAGAAAGAATTTGGGTCATCGATTTTTTATCTCTCAAAACCTTAGCAATCTCTGTGAAAGAATGGAATGTAGATAGAACTGGTCACCACATGATGTCACAACGGTTTTGTAACCATTCGCATTGGGAGGGCTTAATTATTTCATTTTGTTTCAATATAACTTTGGAATCATCTGTATTGTTTCATAAGCAAATGCGTATTTAAAAGTAAAGGGTTAAGATGTAATAGGCATACATGTGGACAGGTCACGAGAAAATGACATTCACAGCATCATGCTGGATTGTAGACAATAACTACGTACTGCTCTATCAAAACCTGTTGTTTCTCTACAAACCCCTATATTGCTGCTACTCAGAGAGGAGATTCTAATGAGTAGCAGCAATCTAGTGCTTGACTTCGATTTCCTAAAATTTCCTTTTTATCTTCTGCTCTGAAATCATGTAAACAGAGTGGACCAAGACTGTCTAGATCCTTATCAGACACTTTGAATGTCTGATGTGAAAATGTTGGTTCTTGACCGTGATTTGCCATGCATGGCTGCCTTTTGCTCATGACGCTGCTAGATATGGTTTGCTCATGAAGCTGCTAGATGTGTGTTTTTATCTGGGTGTTACATCGCGTTTCCAGTTATTAGTATTTCAGACATATTGTGATGTCAAGCTAATAACAGGAGGTGGAAATTCCACACATGTTCTTCTGTGCCCGAAACAAATTGCAATTTTCCGTGCATATAACACCTGGGTAGAACCACAAACCTATAAGTCATCTGCAATACCTCCTCACCAACCTACAAGTCAGCTGCAGCAATACCTCCTCACCAACCTACAAGTCAGCTGCAATACCTCCTCACCAACCTACAAGTCAGTTGCAATACCTCCTCACCAACCAACCTACAAGTCAGCTGCAATACCTCCTCACCAACCAACCTACAAGTCATCTGCAATACCTCCTCACCAACCTATATAAATCAGCTGCAATACATCCTCACCAACCAACCTACAAGTCAGCTACAATACCTCCTAACCAACCTACAAGTCAGCTGCAATACCTTCTCACCAACCAACCTACAAGTCAGCTACAATACCTCCTAACCAACCTACAAGTCAGCTGCAATACCTTCTCACCAACCAACCTACAAGTCAGCTACAATACCTCCTAACCAACCTACAAGTCAGCTGCAATACCTCCTCACCAACCAACCTTCAAGTCAGCTGCAATACCTCCTCACCAACCTACAAGTCAGCTGCAATACCTCCTCACCAACCTACAAGCCAGCTGCAATTACTCCTTACATGAAAACCACAAACACCTAAGCCGGAATATTTGGAACCACATAGGTGAAGGTCTAAGTGCCAACAACCAGACACCCCACCCCTCCCCCAACTTCCTTTTTTTCTATTTAGCTGACAATTATAACAATGGTATTACCTTTTGTACAGCGCCGGTCTGAACCTTTCGTCTCTGTCTATAACTCTGTGCCGATAGCTTGTTTCTCTCTCGTCTTCTCTCCTTCTTTAAGACCACAGTGTCCTGAAATAGGAAAGCGTGGTTAAAAATTTGAAATTGTGAACACATGTTTGCCCATAAAGGCCCCATGGTCTGAAAAGTAAATCAATTAGCCAGTATATATTCACCAGGTCGTTATTTTTTTTCATGTATATGTATAATCATGAGAGAAAGGTTAAATAAATAATGATGGTATTGATCTCGCCATAATTATCATTAATAAGGTTATTTCAGGAGTATTTGCCTTTTAATTATTTTATTGTTGGCATGCTGGCCCATTTATTTGAATTTCTACAGATTTTCATCCACTACACTTCCCAAATTCAAACCATAATCAGTTTCCCATTCGAAATGCAATCAGGGTGTCAAATAGTTTGGATCCTGATGAGACGCCCAGTGAGATGTTTTTCTAGCGAAAATGGATTTTAATTGTGACATCTTGTAATGCTGTGTTTGCACTATCCTTCATGGAGTCGCTGAATACAGAGTAGGTCTATATCTTGTAATGCTGTGTTTGCACAGAGACCTATATTACAATGTTTATAATTATGTGTCTGGTTTGCACTATCCTTCATGGATTCGCTGAATACAAAGTAGGCCTATATCCTTAGGATACAAGATACAAGACTAAACTAAAAGCCGTGCGAAACAGTTTGAATGCTTAATTACAAGATCTTGTCGAAGTTATTCGGCTAACCATTTCCTTTTCACACGTATTTATGCAAATAAAGTAGACCCTGACCAGACGTATGATCAGTGCCTGCTTTGTTTGCTTATGAAATTATAATATATATCCGAGTCTACAGTTTCTACTAATTTAATACCAAACAACCTGCTGATATATGTGCCATTGTAAAGGTTTTGCTAATAAATATTCATAATGTCATTATTTCATGAATATAACGGGGAAAGGGTTAATAAGTATTTGTCCAGAGCATCTTTAAATATATCTCGTGTAAACTGCGTGATTCAGGCAATATAGCATGCACGCAGAAAGTACAATTGCACGCACTGACTTCCTTACAGTGGATAATAAACCATTAAGGCGCCCCTGTGTACCTTTATGAATTAGATCTATACCCTACCATTTAACTAAATTATGCTTCATTGGTGAAACAAATCTACTTTTACACGAACCTTTACTGAAGAGAATAAAAACAATAGAGAAACTGTTCACCAGACAGTATCAGATACACATGAAATTCAACAGAATAAAGAAAACGTAATGCCGAGGTGGTTCTAAAAATAGAGGCTGTATCATCGTGTACAGGCAATCCCCTAGTTTCGTCTTGTCAGCCTTTAACGCACGATTGGAGAAGTTCCCAACAGTTTGGATCTAGATTGGACGTCGTGTACAGCGAGTAGCATAGGCATAGCGCCAACTTTCAAACTGACCAGGGTTCGAAATATAAAATATTTTGGAAAAGGTGACGAAAAGCTTGGACGAGCTCAGAATCTGCTTGTTAAAGGTTAAAATCGTACAAAGTGTGGGTTCTTTCCTTCTACAAGATCCACTTATCTATCAATCTATATATCAATATATTTCAAAATGTCTGTAAGCCGATCTAGATCTAGAATAAATCCACTTTCGAAATCAACATGACGGATCTATTAATAGATCCCATTACAGTTTTCACGTGAACATAAAATGACAGATTGTGACCTTGATCTCAAGTTTTACGGCTGTAGTACGCATTCCTCGGGGCATATGCTATGTAAAATAGATCTATTTATAGCCTCCGTTCAAGAGAGTCCGATCTTTATGTACCCTATCAAAGGATATAGTACAGTCTTATTGTACACGTCTGCATACTGAGGGAAATCCCGATAGGTGGCGCACACATTCGCCTAACGCCGGTAAAACAGCTGATTCACAGCTGATCGAGATGTACAAACATAACCGAATTTCAAGGCGTTGTGTAAGAAGGCACATCTAAGCGAAAATAAGAAATCGACAAGAAAGATCCAAGAGCTACATTTAAACCCAAGCTGACAGATGTTCATGTTTAATAGAATCTGTTAAAAAATTAATAGTTAATCGACAGTCTCATTTAGGTCACCGAGAAATGATATCTCGGTCAATATATTCGCTAAATAAGGTTACCTGACAATAGGGGGTTCCTTGTAAAGTCTTTTCCTCTCCTCTTTCACTTCTTGCATCCTCCTCTGAATCTGCACAGCTAAAGGAATCATTCGTATCCGTATTGCAATCAATCACTAACTTTTTTGTCTCTATGTTCTGGTTGTTATCTTTGTAGAAAAACTGTTTCTCATTGTCATTAAGAGCCGATATGGCTTTCATTGCTGCAAATCGGTCAATCATTTCCTCTCCCGAACTGTGCCGGCTTCTTGGGGTGGTAAATCCTTGGCTTATAACTCGCACCATATTTACTGTTATTCAAAATATTTTCCAATTTCACTGAAAACGGTCGCTGACAGCACTGAACACCGTGACTGCTCGGTATCGATTCGGTTTGTAAAGTGAGTGCCGGAGCTGTTGATCATACGCTAAAGTAGGGTCCACGCGATCTGAGCGTGATACTCGCAAAGGGTTTATTGGTTAAGTCGGTAGAGCGCTTGCATCAGCTTTTGTGGGTTCAGTGTATGATTTGCAAGGTCGGTCGGGTTTGATTTTCGTCATTTTCTAAAACGGAGGTACATGTGACGAAACACGTAACTTTCCAGAATGTTTATTGAAGGAAAACTAATTTACATAAGTTGTAATTATAGATCTACATGATGAAACTGAATATGATATTGCCGTTTTATTCTCTGGACATAGCTCTTCTAAGAGGTGGATTGAATATGTTTACATAATAATAATAACAATAATAATAATAAAAAACCGACTTTATTTAACGAGAGTACTCATTTGAACAGGTCAATCTACCATGGGTCCTCAATTGTCATTATTCCCTTTTGAATATTAGTGTAAGAAATAATGACAAGACGAATATTCATTAGCTGAACATCACTCTAAATCATCGCATGATGTAACACATCTAATTTATAAACTTTGTACATCATATCAAGGATCGAGATGCCTGTTATTTCTAAGTTTCGTTTCATGCTAAAATAATGCTTTTTCATTTCCTTCTGGATTGGGCTTAAAAATAACCGTTTGCTTCATATTTATAAACACCCGTTAACGCCTTTCAAACATAGTAGACCCATATCAGACGGCTCTTATTGGAGTAGTCTAATCAGGGTCTGCTCTGTTTGCTTTTGGGATTACATGTATACATGTAACGGCTTTGACTCTACATTTTTTACTAATACCAACACATCCAGTGTCTCTGTTATGTTCCTGGATCAAGCATAATCTTTTGTCTGATGAAAGAAAATACAATTCCAAATATCAAGTATATGTGCTATACTTATAGTTTTTTGTTTTCTTTCACACGGGTGATTTGACCCTTTACTTCAAGTCAGAAACAGTCATGGATATTTATTTTAGCTGAATTTTTATAATGATATATAACCGTGTTTGTTTTACTCTGACAGAAGCTGTAGACACAGATCTAGATCACCAAATAGAACAGACCCTGGCCAGACAGTTCCTATAGCAGTCGTCTGATCAGGGTATGCCGTGTGATAATTTCATGCTTATGCTTCTTCATTTTCATTCTGGGTGCGATTTCCAACCATTTACTTCACGCCTTTGCAAACAGAGTAGACCCAGTATACTCCTGTCGGAGCCATCTGACCAGGGCTTGCCCTGTTTGCTTATGAAATAGTATAGATCTGATCCTACAGTTTCTGTCTGCCATCGTGAAAAGTTCAGTTAATAAACAGTCATGTTGTCATTACTTGTTACATGGATATTCACCCAGTGTATACAAGTACGCACACTGACTCACTGAGTAAACCCCTTTCAAGAACAGCTCTTTTATTTCTACTCTTAGAGCCGATTCTAAAGAGTGGTCACAACATAAGATTTGGTGCAGAAATAATAATTTTAGTACATGTACATGTATGTGTTTGATTGCGCTCCTGTACATGTGACTCTGGAGAGTTAAGTCTTTTCATTCTAGGCGCGTCTTGGTTTGGTTTTGCAAACAACTTGAATCCATAAGAGATCCACCAGGAGCCAATCCGTTTTACTCTCGTTCAATAGTGTCTCAAAGGTTTACGATATTGAGTAGACATTGTTTTAAGTAGGCATTTTTAGTAGGCCTAGGCATTTTTTCAGCATGAGAATATTACTTTAGTTTGACAACATACCGTCCTTGTCTCGAAAGTAGACCCGGCAGAAAAATGTAGGCCACAGAGGTTCACTTGTGGACTGCGGTTTATATAAATTGACAAAGCTATAGAGTTTATTGACCTATGGAAAAGGCATTGACCAACTCAAATTATTACAGAATTCTATAAATGTACCAGTCTGAGCTATCGGCAATCAAGGCAGTCTTGAGAAAATACTATCTTCTCCAAGTAAACTCGACCAATTTGATGCTTAGTGCGAGTTTATTGTTCATTTAGAGGTGTGGATTTAAATAGATATTGAACAGCAAAATTATTATTATTATTATTATTATTATTACCTGCTGAATGAATATAAGGGTCATAATCCTCTACTTGATAAAATTTTAATATCCATGCAATACTCCGCGCATAAGGAGCGTTAATCTGTTTTTAACTATTAAATATAAACTAAGAAATCTTATTGCCAAGGCCAACATTTGAAAAGCAGACTGATAACATACATGTATAGAGTAGACCCTGTCTAAAGCAGACTGATAACATACATGTATACAGTAGACCCTGTCTAAAGCAGATGTCTAAAGCAGACTGATAACATACATGTATACAGTGGACCCTGTCTAAAGCAGACTGATAACATACATGTATACAGTAAACCCTGTCTAAAGCAGACTGATAACATACATGTATACAGTGGACCCTGTCTAAAGCAGACAGATAACATACATGTATACAGTGGACCCTGTCTAAAGCAGACAGATAACATACATGTATACAATGGACCCTGTCTAAAGCAGACAGATAACATACATGTATACAATGGACCCTGTCTAAAGCAGACAGATAACATACATGTATACAATGGACCCTGTCTAAAGCAGACAGATAACATACATGTATACAATGGACCCTGTCTAAAGCAGACTGATAACATACATGTATACCGTGGACCCTGTCTAAAGTGACCGTTCATGTACTCAACATAGGGGTCTCAAAAAGCAGGCGTTTGCTTAATGCAGGGAACAGTACTTAATGCATAAAGTTCCTATAGGAGATTTCTGCATTACTTTTGACCTGCATTAGGCTATCATTTGCATTACAAACCAGATGTTTATACCTCTATTTGATAGCCGCTTAAGACATATTCTGCTGTATAAACTAACAGAGCATAGCCTGATCCGACTGTACCTATAGGAGCTGTCTGAGTTGGTTCTACTCTGTTTGCAGCAAAAGTTTAACATAGCGGGATTATCGATTAAACGTTAACTCATTTCCCTTGTTTCTCTTAACCCTTTCCCTGTTGAATATTCAAATCAAATATAATGACACCATGAATGTTTTAGATGAATTTCGATAATGGCATATACATGTACATGTATATACACTATCCTACACTGTGCCCCCGTCTGTTTTAAATATAAATTTACATAGGTCGCTTAAAAGTTGGTTCACTGTCATACAATGAAGGGTATCTTCAACAGTCATAATATAGATCTATCTTCACAATTTAACAAATACCTATTAGAGAAAAATGACGTTTTTGTACAGATTAGATCCAAATCGGTCATTGAGTAGATCTAATCACGTGACTGACAAGCATACATAATCTAATCCCACAATTTTGTTTCTAATCTTACTTCCCTTTATTGTAATTCAAAATTATTGTAAGAATATGCCAATCAGTTTGAATCAGTTTGGATATGCCAATCAGTTTGGATATGTCAATCTGTATGGAGCCTGGCAAGACGCGAAGTTATTCGGCGTCTCACCTGTATCCAAACTGCTGGCACAAGTAAATGCAAATTCTACCGAAAGAGTTCAATTGAAGAATTAAGGTCAATGCTAACCCTTCTATTAGCATAATATATATCTGCTGCTCTAGGAACTGTCTCATATGGGTCTACACTCTGCTCCTCTGGCTCTAGGAGCTGTCTCATATGGGTCGAAACTCTGCTCCTTTAGGAGCTCTCTCATATGGGTCTAAACTCTGCTTCTCTAGCTCTAGGAGCTGTCTCACATGGGTCTAAACTCTGCTCATCTAGGAGTTCTCTAATATGGGTCTAAACTCTGCTCCTCTAGCACTAGGAACTGTCTCATATGGGTTTAAACTCTGCTTCTCTAGATCTAGGAACTGTCTCATATGGGTTAAAACTCTGCTCCTCTAGCTTTAGGAACTGTCTCATTTGGGTCTAAACTCTGCTCCTCATATGGGTCTAAACTCTGCTCCTCTAGGAGCTGTCTCATATGGGTCTAAACTCTGCTCCTCTAGGAGCTGTCTCATATGGGTCTAAACTCTGCTCCACTAGGACCTGTCTTATGAGTTTAAACTCTGCTCCTCTAGGAACTGTCTCATATGGGTCTAAACTCTGCTCCTCTAGGAACTGTCTCATATGGGTTAAAACTCTGTTCCTCTAGCTCTAGGAGCGGTCTCATATGGGTCTAAACTCTGCTCCTCTAGGAACTGTCTCATATGGGTCTACACTAGTTGCTATTATAAGTCAGTAGCTACAATTGATCCAACTTTATAATGATTCAGCTAATTGACATCCACAGTGGATGGATTCATATTTGAATATTCTGTATGAGAAAGGTTGAGCTTGTGAACAATGTCGTCCACGCCGTACGAGACTTAACCCTTTCCTTCATATAAATCATTTTTCACGCATTTGAAAACGGAGTAGATCTAGATCAGACGGTGACACCTGCAGTTCTGAGCCGTCTGATCAGGGTCTGCTCTGTTTGCCTGTGGAATTATATAGAACTGAGCCCACTGTGTTTATCTAAGTCAAACGTTTCCTACTAAAATTACAATACATGTATAATAAAAAAGTTAAAATTTCTATGTAGTGATCAAATTTTAGGGAGTGTCGTCTGTTGAAAACTTTCGTCTACTAAATCCTGTATAGATCATAAAATAAATTATAACACATGGATATCGTAGTTTGAAAGATAAGTAGAAAATAAACGTACACTGTACTTTACACTGAGCACGATCTGGATCAAAATGTTGAGTAGGTAGATCTACTATGTGAAATATTGAGCGGGCCAGGGGTCACTATTGCATACGATCCACATGACACGCCGAATTCATCTCATCGGAATCAAAACTGTTTGACATCCAAATTCTGCCTTTGTAGGAGAAATAGAATATCAAAGAGTTGAGCAGTGGACAGTTTCACAGTAATTGGTTAAATAAAGTTTGTTTCAAGTAGGCTACGTACAAAGGGGTCACACGATCGCTACACCTTTCAGAACAACGCATGCGTAACGTGTTAACCCTTATAATGCTGAATTTTCTAATGGACTATTCCAAAAATAGGTGAATATTTAGGGAGTTTTCTCAAGAAAAGTGTAATGTGACAAACAGTGCAGTGCCTGATTATATGTCTCCTCTAAGAGTCCTCCTGTCTGGGTATACACTGTTTGCAAAGGATATTGACCCGTGTCTCGCACTATAAGGGTTAAATAAAACGTATTATGTTAAACGCAAACCTCACGTATACCTTGATCCGGGATAATGATCATTTACCTTGATCCGGGATAATGGTGTCCACTCACACTTGGATCTATTAGACCTTGTTTTGCCGATTGTCAAGCAGTTTCGATCCTGATGAGACGCGGAGTTACTCTACGTCATTTCTGGGTCAAAAGGGTTTGGCTGATACATTTAATCTGGTCGGGATCATCAGGGTAAAGCTTAACATATAAGATTGAAAGGAAGTAAACAAGTGTGTCATAATTAAAAATTCTTTCTTTCCGCATTCGATCTTTATACCATTGTTAGTTGTTGCTCTGACCAGAAATCTTTGTTGGATAGGGTTGAAAATTCTTTCATAAAAACGCATTTTCTGTCATTTGCAAACAAAGTAGACCCAGATCAGCGACTCCTATAGGAGCCGTGCCATCTGATCAGGGTACATGTATGTTCTGTTTGCTTATGACATAACATAGGTCTGATTATACAGTTTTTGTCATAAGCAAAAATGTCACATGTTTATATGCCATTACAGAAATTAATCTGTGTAACATTATTTACACTAATGGTGTACTTATTTCTTGAATAGCGAACAGGGAAAGGCTTAACCCAAATGTCATTTTTAAACAGTTTGGATCCTGATGAGATACCCGATTTACAAGACATATCATCATGACCGTGACTGCTTGACACTAGACATATCACCAGTACCGTGACTGTTTGACACTAGACATATCACCAGGACCGTGACTGATTGTAACTAGACATAATATCAGGATCGTGACTCTTTGACACTAGACATATCATCACCACCGTGACTTTTTGACACTACACCTATCACCAGGACCGTGACTGCGCCACACATATCAATCACCAGGACCGTGACTGATTGACACTACACATATCACCAGGACCGTGACTCTTTGACACTACACATATCACCAGGACCGTGACTGTTTGACACTACACATATCACAATGACCGTGAATTATTGACATTACAAATATCACCAGAACCGTGACTGATTGACACTACACATATCAGCAGGACCGTGACTCTTTGACACTACACATATCACCAGTACCGTGAATGTTTGACACTTCACATATCACCAGGACCATGACTGATTGACACTACCGTGACTGTTTGACACTACACATATCACCAGGACCGTGAACGTTTGACACTACGCATATCACCAGGAGCGTGACTGGTTGACAATATCACCAGGACCATGACTGGTTGAAACTAAATATAACACCAGGACCGTGACTGTTTGACACTACACATAGCACCAGGACCGTGACTGATTGACAATAAAAATATCACAAGAACCGTGACTGATTGACATTACACATATCACCAGGACCGTGATTGTTTGCACTACATAACTCGTATATCACCAGGGCCGTGACTGTTGAAACTACATTTAGCACCAGGATCGTGACTGATTGACACTACTGTGACTGTTTGACACTACACATATCACCAGGACCGTGACTGATTGACACTACTGTGACTGTTTGACACTACACATATCACCAGGACCGTGACTGATTGACACTACATATATAACCAGGACCGTGACTCTTTGACACTAGATATATCACTAGGACCGTGACTGATTGAAATTTTTATTACCTCTTGGAAAAAAGTCTGCTTCAAAATATTTGCTATCGACGAAACATTTGCTCTGCGGACTACAGGGTTAACCCTTACATTGCGGGAAACGGGTCGCTAATACTCTTTGCAAACAGCGTAGACCCGGATAAGCGGACTCCTAGATGAATCCTCTCACCAGGGTCTACTTTTAGTCATGTTACACGTTTCTGTAAAAAAATCTCCAAATATCCACCATAAATTTGACCTGGTTGAATTTTAGAATAGACCATTTGAACATTGTATTGTAAGGGTTAAGTAAAACATTCTATCCCTTAACTCAATAAATACGCATTTCTTCTTGCAATCAGAGTAGACCATAGAACTCACGGCCCTACAGATCAGGATGTGCTCTGTTTGCTTATCAAATAATATAGATTCTGTGATGGATTCACGTGCACTTATAAAAGTAAATCTAATTGATGTAACTCTTGATTTCATTACTTCTTACATGAATATTCATGGAGTAAAGCACGAACGTGTTTCGAGACTTCACTACATGACGTCATTGACAGAAATTAAAGTTGTTGCTAATACATTTCACCAGGATAGAAGTCCGCTGTAGTGTAACATGTAGAGCAACTTGTCAAAAGGGTAATCCTCTATATAAACATGTAGAACAACTTGTCAAAAGAGTAAACCTCTGTGCAAACATAGAACAACGTGTCAACAGAATAAACCTCTATACAAACATGTAGAGCAACTTGTCAAAAGAGTAAACCTCTGTGCAAACATGTAGAGCAACTTGTCAAAAGAGTAATCCTCTATATAAACATGTAGAACAACTTGTCAATAGAGTAACCCTCTGTGCAAACATATAGAACAACGTGTCAACAGAATAAACCTCTATACAAACATGTAGAGCAACTTGTCAAAAGAGTAAACCTCTGTGAAAACATGTAGAGCAACTTGTCAAAAGAGTAAACCTCTGTGCAAACATGTAGAGCAACTTGTCAAAAGAGTAAACCTCTGTGCAAACATGTAGAGCAACTTGTCAAAAGAGTAATCCTCTATATAAACAAGTAGAACAACTTGTCAAAAGAGTAAACCTCTGTGCAAACATGTAGAGCAACTTCTCAAAAGGGTAATCCTCTATATAAACATGTAGAACAACTTGTCAAAAGAGTAAACCTCTGTGCAAACATGTAGAGCAACTTGTCAAAAGGGTAATCCTCTAAATAAACATGCAGAACAACTTGTCATAAGAGTAAACCTCTGTGCAAACATGTAGAGCAACTTGTCAAAAGGGTAATCCTCTAAATAAACATGTAGAACAACTTGTCAAAAGAGTAAACCTCTCTCTGTGCAAACATGTAGAGCAACTTGTCAAAAGGGTAATCCTCTATATAAACATGTAGAACAACTTGTCAAAAGAGTAAACCTCTGTGCAAACATGTAGAGCAACTTGTCAAAAGGGTAATCCTCTATATAAACATGTAGAACAACTTGTCAAAAGAGTAAACCTCTGTGCAAACATGTAGAGCAACTTGTCAAAAGGGTAATCCTCTATATAAACACGTAGAACAACTTGTCAAAAGAGTAAACCTCTGTGCAAACATGTAGAGCAACTTGTCAAAAGGGTAATCCTCTATATAAACATGTAGAGCAACTTGTCAAAAGAGTAAACCTCTTTACAAACATGTAGAGCAACGTGTCAAAAGAGTAAACCTCTATACAAACATGTAGAACAACGTGTCAAAAGAGTAAACATCTATGCAAACATGTAGAGCAACTTGTCAAAAGAGTAAACCTCTTTACAAACATGTAGAGCAACGTGTCAAAAGAGTAAACCTCTATACAAACATGTAGAACAACGTGTCAAAAGAGTTAACCTCTATACAAACATGTAGAGCAACTTGTCAAAAGAGTAAACCTCTATACAAACATGTAGAACAACTTGTCAAAAGAGTAAACCTCTATACAAACATGTAGAACAACGTGTCAAAAGAGTAAACCTCTTTACAAACATGTAGAGCAACTTGTCAAAAGAGTAAACCTCTATACAAACATGTAGAACAACGTGTCAAAAGAGTTAACCTCTATACAAACATGTAGAGCAACGTGTCAAAAGAATAAACATCTATACAAACATGTAGAGCAATGTGTCAAAAGAGTAAACCTTTATACAAACGTCTAATTCTAGGGCTTTTAACCAATTCCTTGTTAAATATTCATGTAAGAAAAAGATGACATACAATTTATAATGGCGTATGAACACAGGATCGTTTTGTATTGGTAGAGTAGTCAGAACTATTATAGTTACACCAGCAAGCAGAGCAGATACTGTTCATAATGCTTCTCCGGGTCTTCTCTGTTTGCAAAAGCGTGAAAAAGCGTTTATTTGATTGATGTTATATATCCAAACTAGAGTTTAACCCTTTACTCCATAGCCGGTCCGACCATCAGATGATGTTATATCCAAACTAATCGTTACTCCATAGATGTGCCTTTAAACGACTTTGCAAAAAGAGTAGACCGAGATTAGACGCCCTTGCTGGAGCCACCTGGTCAGAGTCTGCTCTGTTTACTTATGAACTAATATAGATATGATTCTACAGTCTCTGACGTTAACAGATTTCTGTGTTCATATGATATTATAAGACTTCATATCTAACTAATAATTATGAAATTATGATGTCATTATTCACGAAGTAAAGGTTAATTGAAAAGCTTCGTGAAAAAGTCACGCCGGTGCAAATCTACCAAATACAGTTTCAGTGTTTATCATGGTCCAACAACTGTCATTTTCTTGCAGATAAATCACACCACTGAACAAGCTAACAACAACACCGGTTTACTGCGTTTTCATCATTCGTTCACCAGAACCCATGTTTCTCTATGAACTCTTCCAAATATGTAATATGAAAGACTGGTTTTGCTAAAATGATTTTGCCGATGCCGTTTGAAAAAAATGTAAAACAAATAGTGCAGTCCCTGATCAAATTACTTCTGTAGGAACCATCTGATCTGGGTCTACTCTGTTTGCAGATGTTCCTGTTTTGGTACACTAGGCTCAAACCTATTCAGGTGAACTCTATCATCTAATAGTGTTGAACCAACCCACGAGAATTAAAATTTTATAAGATTGTGGCATGTTCTGTTTGCACAGGCGAGAAAAGGGAATTAAAAAACATAAGTCACGCATGGTCGTCTATATAAAATATGTCATTTGCTTCAATGTTCATTTTTGTATGTACATGAACTTCATTTTTGTTCCAAAACATAATCATTGTAACTAACAGTTTGGATCCTGATGAGTTAATCGGCGTCTCATCTGGATCCAAACTGTTTGCATAGTAATCACATATTCGACATTGTCAGTGAAGAGTTGCAATAATGTTTAGGATTGTTTCGCCATAGCTTGTTACGATTTGTCTCAGCAGAGAGCACACACATAATCCAGGGGTGAGAATTTTCCGCGGATCCGCGGAATTCCGCGGATTTCGTTTCACTCAGGGCCGTTTTTGAGATCGATGTAAATCCGTTGAGAAATTTGTAAAGGGGGGTGGGGTATGGCGAATAATTCAGGAAATTATTATTTGCCGATATATTCTTTCACTATTCCAAGTAAATCCGCGTTAACAACGTTTATATCACGTTAACAGCGAGATTTCGGTTCACCTAATCGAATAACGAGACTCTTGTCCTTCAGCCAATCAAAACGCTCGTATTATGCAGTGTTCGTTCAACATTTCCAAGATGGCGTCCGTGATATGAAATTCTGTATCTGTACTGTCAAATAATCTGAATTTAAGACAAAAATGAGAAGCATAGGCAGAGATTACGATAACAGTGTGGAAAACAAGTTCTACCCAAGATGGCTAGAGAAAGAAATTACGTTGACATTTGGTAAAGAAACAAGAAAAGACGATTTCGTGAAACTGAAAGTAAACTTCGGACGAGGGAACCTTGTGTAAACTTTGTTCCAAACAAATGAATTACGGAAAACGCGACTGCGTAGCATATAAGAACCTTCTGAAAAGCATTAAACATGTCCAGTTATTGAAACAGTGGATTTCCAGTCACAGGTAAAAACCTGTAATGTCAAGTATTCACCAGAAAGTTGTCTGTCAATAGCTATTCATAGGTAATGTTAAAGGAACTGGTATATTTTGTTTTTAATAAACCAGTTTAATGAATTAGAAGATGGTTTATTGACATAAAAAAGTAATCAGAATCAGAGTTTGAATGTGAACTTTGACTAGAAATTGTGACTGTAATGTGAACTTTGGTGAATTTTGTCTAGAAAGTTAACTGTTACAGTACCATGCCAAATTTAAATCAAATTTTGTATCTTTATCTGTAATCACAGAGTTCCATTTGATTTCATTTTTAAAACGCGTGAGTTTTAATTGCTTGTGTTTGACAATAAATTAATCTGGCAATGTTGAATGGATCCAATAATAAACTGAATGTAAATTGTATGGACATGTCTACAACTGGTTTGTTTGAAACACAGCTCATCGTGTATGACTTGCAACTCAAGTTTAATTGTAAGAAAACACATGAATGACAGACCCAAGTGAAAATGCAGGAGAAGGCTCCTGAAGTGCTCAGGAAAGCTATATTTCATTTTGCCCCCACATGGGCGCTGCCCATGTCCCGCAAGGGGCCTAGGCGGCCCCCTTGACCCCTGCCAATTGTCCTCTTTTTTCACCAACGGTCATTCTCACCCCTGATAATCTAATTAACCCTTCGCTTGCTGAATTTTAAAATACATTTCTCCTTCTTTACCCATGCCCTGTTGTATAATTACATATATCTTCACTGTGTACAAGTATTTCGCTGTGCAATCACTGCTGTGGAGTGCACTGGTTGCACAATCAACTTGTAAATAGTGCAGACCCTGATGAGACAGCTCCTGCAGGAGCTGTCTCATCTGGGTCTTCACTATTTACAGGTAGGTATATTGACGCAATTAGCAAGCGAAGGGTTAAGCTTAATTTTGAAGTGTACTGGAAAGTATGTAAATGTTTATGTATTATGACCCAGTCTACTTTTCATTTAAGGGATAGTCTCTGCAAAGATTCTTTCGCTGATGAAACCTTTGGAAACTCATGTCTGAAGCAAACTGTGTAAATCCTGATCAGAGAGCTCATATGGGTCTATATTATTTCTATGAATTCCTTCAGGGCCCCTCTGATCTGGGTCTACACTACTTTCCTGTGGACTTTCTTCATGAGCCTTCTGATCCGGGTCTACACTGTTATCCTATGGGTTCCATAGGGTCTATAGAGTTTTCCCGCGGATTCCTTCAGGGGCCCTCTCATCTGAATCTACATTTGAAACAGTCAAACATTGTATCGAATTACTCAACTCTGGCTTATTAGTCAACTTTCTCGATTAGTTGTACATATGTCCTGGTGTTGCATCAGGTGTGGGTTATAGGCCAGGTCATTAAACCTTATATCCCTTCCCATGTTGAATATTCAAGTGTGAACCCATACGCTGTGAACATTCATTTAGGCATAGTAAACCCTGTATACTCTGATCTACATGTATATAATTCCATAAGCAATGGGAACAGACCCGGATCAGGCGGCTCATAGAGGAGGTGTCTGATCTGAGTCTACTCTGTTTGCAAAGGCGTTACAAGACGTATGTATGGAGTACAGGGTTAGTTCTTCTTAGCAAAAGTCTAAGATGTACTGCTTTTTTATATAAAAGAAGGATCCATTTGGTTTTGATCTTAACCCTTTGCTTGCTAAGCACGACCTATCTGGCATGCGCAAGCATCTTTGGTCCAGCGCGACCTATCTGGCAAGCGCAAACTTTGGTCCAGCGCGACCTATCTGGCATGCGCAAACATCTTTGGTCCAGCGCGACCTATCTGGCATGTGCAAACATCTTTGGTCCAGAATATTGTGACATCATGTTTCCAGCAGGTTACATGTTAATGAGATGTCCGGTAATGCACATAGTTACTATGTCAGTTTTGTCACTGATGTCTGTACATACACAAAAAAGGAGCTTTATACATAGCTTTTGTTCAGATTTAATCACTATTTACTACATAGATGCGGTTTTTAACGCCATTGAAAACAAAGTAGACCCAGATCAGGCGATTTCTGTAGAAGCCATCAGATGAGGATCTGATCTGTTTGCCGATGTATAAACAAACACATACATGTAAATATATCTGCAGTAGCTACCACGGTAAAAAGTTCCGTGATCATAAAATAATGGCATTATAAAAACAGCAGCCGATTAATATGCATGATGTCATTATTTCTTACATGAATATTCATCGAGTAAAGAACTTTACTACCACGTGCATATATGCCCAGAAATAAAGCCTCTCTTTGGCAACTGCATCTCATTTCGCATATTAATTAACTATTCCTAATTTGCACCGACCATTTATAAAGGCTAAATGATATGTTCGTCTGTCGTCGTCGACAAAGACCACGGCTTCACTCAGTCGAATTGAGTCTGTATGTCCGAAGGTGACTGGTCAGTCCGATTCGGGCACGGAAGCTCCACAGGTTGGACATCTGAAGTTTGTTACTATACTTGATGTGCCTGCAGCAGCCCTAGTTTTATGTGCAGCACGCTTGTCCTGGGCAGATTGGGCACGGGACTCTCCTGAGATGGTACATCCAGTCCTAACTGACCTACGCCAGAGTGTTCGATCAAGGGCGAGGTTCTCCCAGTTCTCCCAGTCTATGTTGAGGGACTTTAGCGATGCCTTCAAGCTGTCTTTAACCCATTACCTCATAGGCTATTATTAGATACAACATCTTTGAATAAGTCTACCGAAAAGGAGCAATAACTAGAGAAAAGGAAACATTTAGAATTTTGTAGTTTGAAACCATTGTGATAAATAGAGCATTTGCTCCTATAGGAGCAAATGCTCTATTTATCACAATGGTTTCACAAAGTGACTTTTACAGAGTCGTCAAAAGTCGTCAATATGAGGGAATGGGTTAAACCGTTTCGTCTGACCTCCGACTGTGTGAATACACCCACCCATATGTCATAATGCTCTTTGGACATGGCTGCTATATGATATCAATGTTTACCAATAGGCTTATAATAGGTCATGAAATCATTCAACATGTTTCGGAAGACAAAATATAATCATGGGGAAGTGATTTGGAACATATTGAACACAAGGTTATTGAGTTTGTCCTCAACAATGTTTCTTTATTATTGTAAATGCATGTTTAACAATTGCGAGATGACTATCTTTATTCTTCAAAGGCGAGAATCAGTGATATGGTTGTATACATATATAAATACAAACAGCAAACGGTTAAGAACAATACAAACAGCAAAACAATCAAAATCAATACAAACAGCAAACAGCCAAGAACAATATAGACAGCAAACGGTTAAGAACAATACAAACAGCAAAACCACCAAGAACAATACACACAGCAAAAATCAAAACCAATACAAAGAGCAAACAGCCATGTACAATACAAACAACCAAGAACAAAACAAACAGCAAATAGCCAAGAACAATCTGGTTCGCTGATGTCTTTAAACGTGTAATAATTTTGACAAAGTAGGCCTGCGTAATGATTTAAGAAGATATCAATCGTTTTCTTATTGAACGGCTTCGCCTCAAGTGTGATCTGACAAGACACAAGCCACTCGGCTCCACCTAAAGTGTGACTTGACAGTACACAAACCATTCGGCTTCGTCTCAGGTTTGATCTAACAATACATAAACCACTCGGCTCCACCTGAAGTGTGACCTGACAATACACAAGCCAATCGGCTCCACCTGAAGTGTGACATGACAGTACACAGACCACTCGGCTTCGTCTCAATATACAAACCACTCGGCTACACCTGAAGTGTGACCTGACAATACACAAGCCACTCGGCTCCACCTGAAGTGTGACCTTACAATACATAATCCACTCGGCTCCACCTGAAGTGTGACCTGACAATACACAAGCCACTAGGCTCCACCTGAAGTGTGACCTGACAGTACAAAAACCACTCGGCTCCACCTGAAGTGTTACCTGACAGTACACAAACCACTCGGCTCCGCCGGAAGTGTGATTTGCCAATACATAAATCTCTCGGCTTTGCATTGAGTGTAATCTGACCATTCACAAAGCACTCAGTTCCGACTGTCCAGAGTGTGATCTGCCAATACACAAACCATTCAGCTCCGTCTAACATGCCATCTGACATTACACAACCCACTCAGTTCCGCCTTTAAGTGGAATCTGGCAATGCACATACATGTGAACCACTCGGCCCCATCCTCAGGTGTGATCATAAAGGTTAAGTCCACGACGCTATCTATATGGAAATTCATCGACGCCGTCTATATGCATTATCTTACGTCAGTTGTATTTTAAAATTGTGTCGTTTTCATGGTGCCACATGTTCGCAGTGAACGATGGCGGTGTTATCGCGAGAGACAACTATTTAGAAGCCTGTGTACACGACAGTATAGTGTTTTCCTAGTGCCACATATTCGCAGTGAACGATGGTGATGTCTGTGTGCACGCCAGTGTTGTGTTTTCGTGGTGCCACATGTTGGCATTGAACGATGGTGTCGTGTATGTGCACGGTCCAGTGTTATGTTTTAGTGGTACCACGTGTTCGCAGTGAAGCACGAGACGTACGTAATTAGAAATCTGTGTGCACGACAGTGTTGTGGTTTAGTGGTACCACGTGTTCGCAGTGAAGCACGAGACATACGTAATCAGAAACATGTGGGCACGACAGTGTTGTGGTTTAGTTGTACCACGTGTTCGTAGTGAAACACGAGACATACGTAATCAGAAACCTGTGTGCACGACAGTGTTGTGGTTTAGTGGTACCACGTGTTTGCAGTGAAGTACGAGACAACTATATACGTATTCAGAAACCTGTGTGTACGACAGTGTTGTGTTTTCGTGCACGACATTATTGTATTGTCGCAGTGCCACATGCTCGCAGCAAAGGTTGGCAAAGAGACTGTTTACACGACACTATTGTGGCAATGAGATGAACGACCTTATTTACATTCAGCATTCTACTGACGAATGTGTAATAAACATAGGAAATAGTTGGCATCCAGATGAGACTCTGAATAATTCGGCGTGCCATTAAGACACAATCCGTTTGTAAATCTAACACTGTATATTTTAAAGGAATGGAAGAAAATGTTCTTTTAGAATTGAAACAGACGAAAATATTTACAGACGATAATTGCACAGAGTGCAGATTAACTATACGTCTACTGTGACGTCGTTTCTAGTATTTACAGTTCTGTGGAATCAGTGCGGATATATCAGTCACTTTATTTATTGTTGGCTCGTACATAGAGGCTCGTACATAGAGTATTAAATTTTACATTAAATAGATATAATTTTGTGTGATGTTATTATTTCTCACATGGATGTTGAACTGGGTCCATGCTTATAAAACTTTTAGTTGAGTCTGAGAACGTTCTCAAGCATTTGATTGGTCAGATTTGAGCCTTTGGCTCAAATCTGACCAATCAAAAGCTTGAGAACTCAAATCTGACCAATCAAAAGCCTGAGAACGAAACTCAGACTCAACTAAAAGCTTTATAAGCATGACCCAGGTTAACCATGTGCCTCTGTCAGAAGCGAACATAAATCAGAGAAAAACTTTTAAATTGTCTACAGGTAAATACAATTAGGATAATAATAGTTAATGCACAGTCAGGGAGTAGACGAAGGGATATAAACGATGATACAACAAATACGATGCGAAACGAGTTGTCTACCGTGTGTCGGGTGTTGTATGTTTGCACTCTATTACAACCGGTTACACCTCTGTAAAGATCTGTAGTTGGCTCAGAAAGTAGTCCGAAATGAAACTAACTCCCGTACAAAACAGAAAGTAAATTGTTTTGTGCGTTCCGCTGACAGTTCAACGGAAGAAAAGCAAAAGGCTAGGATCTCCCAATAAGGTGTGTGCCATTTGAGGTTATAGCAGAATGTCAGTGCCCTTATAAGAAGTTCGAAATCTACAGTTTGTAGAAACTGTTTTCGAGATATTGAGCAGACATCGTTCCATTTTGTTTGTTTACATTTGTGCAATAATCGAAGCGTAAAGCGGCATGAAAATAGGTCATCAAATATTCTCTGAAATTAAAATGTATTACCAGTTTTATGATAAAATAAAAGCTATTTATTCTTGATTAATTTTTATATAAACTATCGACTCAGATAACCATAAAACACAAACTATTGGTTTTGCCAAGATTCTTGTCATGGGCCCATCGCAGAGGTATATGTGAGAGTAATGAACGACAACTCTGCAAGGAGATTGATATGTTTGCTCAAGAGGGTGGAAAGAATTGCCTCCCTTGGTTATACATATTTATTATGTTATACAGTGGTGAACCATTGACTGGTTACCATAACCCTTGTTCTGCTCAAACTGATCAGGATGTTTTATTCATTTCGATGTGTTCTAGTTGTTTTGTTTTGTGCGTGTGTGCGGGCGTGCGTGCGTGCGTGTGTGTGTGTGTGTGTGTGTGTGTGTGTGTGTGTGTAAATTACTGACCGAAATAATATCAGAGAGCTTAGATCGTGCATGATTCGCTGAGTTACACGGTAGCAGTTGGCATATGACATGCCGCGATAGACAGGATAAGGGTTAAAACAGATGTCTGCTTGACGCAGGTTCAAGTAATGTAGAAAACTCCTTTTGGGACCATCTGCGTTAGCCAAATATAACCCTTTCCCACATATAAACGCCTTTTCGTGCATTTGCAAACAAAGTAGTCTTAAAACAGACTGCTCATATAGGAGCCGTCTGGTATGGGTCTGCTCTGTTTGCTTTTGACATGCTAAAGATTTGATATTCAAAGTAAAAACATCACTTGGAAAGTTTACATTTTTTTTTAAAAAAAAAAGGCTAATCAATATTCATGATGCCATTATTTCTTTGATGAATATTGGCAATGGAAAGGTTGAAAGTTTTGTACAACTTGCCTTAAAGTAACGGAATGAGTTAAATGGTGTTTGATTGTTGGGGCTCATTTGTATTTTGGAAAACTCTCGCTAATGTCGCCTCTGTGTTTACCTATGCAAACAGTTTGGCTCCGCATGAGACATAGAGTAACTAGGCGTCTCATAAGAATTCAACCTCTTTGTTACTATGGTAATGTTGTTGAAAAAATTGGTAGAAAATTAAACAAACGAAAAATGTAGCAGACAACAAAATTTGCAGAAGGCAATATTTCGAAACGAAATAATTTTTGATATTGCATAATTATAAAGCATGGTTCTAAAGAATCACACGTCTCCTTTACGTAAAGGACACGTAAGTATATTAGCCGGCTCGGTAGATAAATGTGCCATGAAAGATCCTTTGGGCCACGTCGCCTTTTATTTGTTTCTGATGCAATGTTGTGTTTCCCTGTATAACTCGCCGGTGTATAGCCTACATGTAGATCTATTATTGCAAATATCACAATACATCAGTTTATTTACTGCTATTGTTTAAAAAAATTTTTTCAGCAAAAACAGTAGTTCCGCTTCCAATTCCCTATACAGTTATTTTACCAAAGATGAGTCTCCGAGGCATAATGACGAAAACTGCTTTCCGAAAATGAATATGCAAATTATATACTAAACATCTGATTCACCTTCTCGTGACTATGACTGCGCATGCTCACATGATCGGAAAATAGGATTTTCCCTGTTACTATAAATAGAGCATGGGTCGAAATCTAGGTTAACGACAGTACGCATGCGCGCTTTATCAAAATGCCAATTTGTCTTACGCTGGCTGCCGCCGATAATGGACCGAGCTACTTTAAACCGTTTTGAACTTGATCGGGTGTCAAATAGTTCAACGTATGTGTAGGGCTCTAACAATCATCATCTGATATTGACCGAATATGTATAAAAGTAGATTTGATTATAAAGTATAAACAGTATTGAATAAGACCAGGATATTCGTCATTTGAAAGGACGATGTAACCCTTTGTATGTTCCCTGCTAAATTTTATAATGAACCTGAGTTACAGTTTGGCTCCAAACTAAACTCACGCGTGTATCTGTGTCTTACAGTTTTGATAAGACTTTATTAGTTTTGAGAAAGATGCAAGCAAACCTTCAGTTTGGGGACTGAAGTAGACGACAGCGTGTCCGACGATACCTGTCAGGAGTGCTAAAGTCTGGAGTACATTCTAGAATTCGCTCATTTATAACATTTAGCCTGTCGAGTGCGACCTGATTTGCATTTGCAAACAACTTGGATCCAGATCAGACCCCATGTAAGTCGGCCTCTCATCTAGATCCATGCTCATTGACACTGGGTCAGGTAGTTTCTCAAAGCCTTAAGCAGATCGCAAGCAAGTAACAATGTGGCATACTAGAGTTTTGAGTCGACGTATTTCATTGCAGGATAGTTGTGAGTTCAGTTTGAGGTTGTAGCACTATAACTGACGAAATACTACATCAGAAACCTCACTATAACCTGACAGACGACCTCTAGGCAAGATACGTCTTCAGTTAGGTGTCAAGACATACAGTGTAGATCTAGATCAGTCGGTGTTTGATATTTCCATTTCCATTCATATCACATGCAATAACATTTTTATTCTTGAATTAAGTATAAACCGTTCATAAGCGTCTACTTAGAAATAACGTTAAAGCGTTGGTTATAACTCTATTCTGTGGATAATAACTACAGAACTCGCGTATGTTGTGGACATTGCAAAACTGAGGTGTTCGTCACATAAAACACGTGCTTGTTTTGTTTACTTTCTACACGGCGTACACGCTAACGGCGTTATTACCATGCAAACAGTTTAGATCCAGAACAGACGCCACATGATGCTGTATGTCTTATCAGGACTCAACAGACGCCACATGATGCTGTATGTCTTATCAGGACTCAACAGACGCCACATGATGCTTTTTGTCTTATCAGGACCCAGCCTGTTTGACACGTTAGTCATAGTTTTTAAAAGAAATTAGAGAATTTTAATTTGAGAATTAATGCTGACGAAAATTGTTGCAGACGAACAATTACTATGCAAAGAGTCAACCATGTAACTTTAGCCGGGTTTTTTTTAAAACACACTCACTATATCAAACTGTCTGAGTAACTCGGCGTCTGATCTGGATACAATCTGTTTACAAATACAAATGTATCATCAAGATTCACCAGCGGCGGCGAAACGGTTTTTGTAATGAGAATTTTTATTATCTTTGAATTTACTTTATCATATGTGCAAGTATCGACAGTCAAGCGACGAAGACATGCCTGAAAATATGAGATTTGTGGAAAAAATGCATTATGCGAAATGCGTAGAATGCAAAGAAGACGATAAAAATGCTGGTTTCCCAGAAAGATAAAGATGAATAAACAGTTTGCTAAAAGTTAACTAAACTGCGTCGTATGTGTTGTTAAATAAAAACAACTAGACCAAACATAGCCAACTAGTAGCATGAAAACGTGAACAGGGTCTATACATAATTTGACACTAGAGAACATATTTAGTGTTTCCATATCCAACATGGCACACAGTGTAGAACCTCATCAGAACATGTCGCTATCGCCATTCTGGGTCTACAATGTTTGCATAAAACTAAAACCAAGAATGGATAGGCGCGTATAATATACCTGTGGGCGCGTATAATATAGACATGTGGGCGCGTATAATATACCGATATAAAACATTAAAACCTGTGTATCAAAGGCCACTCAAAACAAGTCCAGTTTTGTCTTTTTCATGTTGCATATTCATTTACGAAATAATTATAATTATATGCATATTAACCCTTTCGCTGCCAAACTCCGTCGTCTGCTAACTTTGTCATCTGCTACAAATTTTCATTTTTTTTATTTTCTTCATTTTTGTTTCAAAAACATAGTAAATGTAACAAACAGTTTGGATCCTGATGAGACGCCGAGTTACTCGGCGTCTCATCTGGATCCAAACTGCTTGCATAGGTAATCACAGATCCGGCATTGGCAGCGAAAGGGTTAATTTAACATATTTTTTTATAATGTAATTTTTTCAAGGGAAGTCTTTACTTTAACAAAAACTATATACTCAGATCTATATCATAGACCCTGATCAGACGGCTCATACAGCGGTCGTCTGATCTGAGTCTACTATGTTTGCAAATACGTGAAAATGCGTTTGCATGAGGAAAAGGGTTAAGATAGATAGTAGCTTAATGCAGGACAAATGTAATGAAGAAAGCTCTCGTATGTATTCTCTATACAGTAATTGTTTCGTTCTGGATTAAGCAGCCACCTGTTTTTACAGACATCCTTGTTTATTGATGGCCGTCATACAGAGGTTCTAAAGTAACTGTCCAAACGTTGTGTATCGTGACTCGGTTTGTTTTTAAATTGTATATTTAAGTGACTTATAAATACAAGACACGTGAGATTTTAACCTATTCCTATTCCTCAATTCCCATCTCCAAATATGGTCATGTCTCTCTTGAATTCCACGAAATATCAGTGCCGGTCTGTCAGGCAGGTGGCTGCTTAATGAAGGTTGAAAGTCATGCAAAAAGCCCTCAAAGGATTGAACAGACACTTGTCGAAAACACTTTTAAACTTGGTTTTTAATTAAAACTCCGTTTTAGCGGGGGTTTACTGTACTTGAATTAACACTTACATATGTGTACGAATTGAGAACTAAGAAATGCGTGCAATTTCGGTGTTTTCCAGTTTTGAGATCACGTGTTACTGAAATGTTGATTTTGTGTAGGTCGGCAGCGCTTATCCACTGTACGGGAATATACAATCCTGTCTTGTCTGATCTGGTCTGTTCTGGTCTTGCCTGGTCTGGTCTGGTTGGTTGGTCGTTCTAGTCTGACTGGTTGTCCCTCTCCTTAAGATGCTACCTTTTTCTGATTACATGTATTGTTTAAATAACAACATTTGTCGGACCAGATGGGGTATGGTTGAAGAAACAAGATGCTGTTATTTTTTCTCATTTTTATTCAAAAAATGAATTAATTTATTACTAATAAATAACTATAACACACACTATCAAATATCACTATCAACAATATCAATAAGATAAATGAGGCATGATCCAATAGGTGCATTATCGTCAACTCCATAGTATATAACTGATATTAACCTGTAATCAACTCCATGTTATAAAACTAATAGTGACCTGTAATCAACTCCATGTTATAAAACTAATAGTGACCTGTAATCAACTCCATGTTATAAAACTAATAGTGACCTGTAATCAACTCCATGTTATAAAAAAAATAGTGACCTGTAATCAACTCCATGTTATAAAACTATAAAACTAATAGTGACCTGTAACCTAGGTCTGACAATAGCAAAAGGTTATCATCAGGTATAAAAAGGCCTTCATCAGAAAATAACATTTGTTCCAACGCAAACACATGGATAGGTCTGTTATAATTACACGAGCGAACAGAGCAGGCCCTGATCCGATGGCTTTTGAAGGAGCTGTCTGATCTGGGTCTACTCTGTTTGTAAAGGATTGGAAAGGCGTTTGTATGAAGGAAAGGGTTAATAAGTGTACGACTGCAGTACACGCTCTTTTAAGCGACCACTATGAGGATGTCTAACCCTGTCTCTTTAGCCCTTTGCCTGTTCAATATTGACTGCATGTATTTATCACTTGAAGTGTTATAATTTAAATTATTCAAGGATTTTTTTGTTTTGACAAAAATGTAGAATCAGGTCTGTAACGTGTCAAAAGCAAACAGAGCCGAACCAGACCTGAGTCTACTCTGTTTGCAAATACATGAACATGCGTTTATATGAAGGAAAGGCTTAAAGGCAGATTGTAGCTCTATACAGAACCAAGTCGTACAGAAGGCTCACAAAGGAACTTTCTGTATTTCTTTTACCCTGCATTTAGCAATCACTCTCTTTTAAAGATGCGTGTCTATTCATTGAGTGGTCGTTTAAGAGAGTTCCTTTAGTTAATTGAACAATTTAACAATAGCACTGGGTTGTTCCAGATTCAGAAATTAAAACCGTCTATATTATTAGTTTATTA
This sequence comes from Azorinus chamasolen, assembly GCA_963576725.1. Lineage (NCBI taxonomy): Eukaryota > Metazoa > Mollusca > Bivalvia > Cardiida > Solecurtidae > Azorinus > Azorinus chamasolen. Next base: position 65,444,425 of record OY755235.1, on the reverse strand, counting down.
CCAGGCCATTGGTCAATATACAGGCATAACCTTTTAAATTTCAGACCGTTGAAGTCTTCATGAAGTTTCTTTTACAGTTCAATTTGATCAAACACTCCAACAGAAATATTACGTTACAGGTGCTCGATTTTCAGCATGTGATAGAGTACACATCCATAATCCAAGTTTACTTACCCTATAAGCAGTTTACATTATTACCCTTTAATGTCTGTTTAACCCTTTCCTCCATAAATACGCCTATATACGCCTCTGTAATAGTCACTTCTTGAAACCATTGTGATAAATAGAGCATTTGCTCCATAGGAGCAAATGCTCTATTTATCACAATGGTTTCTATACTACACAATTATAACGTTTTCCCTTTCTATAGTAAATGTTCCTTTTCGGAAGATTCATTCAAAGAGGTTGTGTCTAAAATAGCCTATGGAGGAATGGGTTAAAAAAAAATGTTTCCGACTTATCAGAATCCAAACTCCATGCATTCGTTTTAAAAATCCCATGAAAGTAGACAATGAACCAGCAATGCCCAAATTTGTTTTCAGGACTACACAATGAAAATCACGTTACACATTTTTTGTACATGTATGAAGGAAAACCTGATAGTATATATATACGCTGCCTATACTGTCAAACAATCTCAGAGGTTCATATTTGGTGTAAAATGGGTTTGCTAAGAAACAGAAGCCCACATTTAATCACGAAACTTAGCAACAGTGATGTAGGCGTTAGGTCAGTTTCAGAGAGTATGCCATTTTTTAAATACAACATTGAAATGTAAGCGCTGGGCCATTTTCAGAGATTATGCCATTTACTAAATAGAACATTGGAAAATGCTGCACAGGACTGTCGATACACTCAATGGTCCAGAGATGATACACTTTTTGATTGAATCTGAGAACTAGCTGACCAATCAGATACTTGAGAATAATTCAGGCTCAAAAGTTTTATAAACTCGGACTGTGATCTTTCCAATCAGTTATTTCTCAGCCAACTCCTATACTATTGGTACTCATTAGAAAAGAATCCCATTGGCAATTCTACTAAGTGCCAACAAGACCACAATTAGTGACTTTCACCATGCATTAAGCAGCCACCTGCCTAAAAGGGTCTAAACTCTTTACTGTAATATTTATCTAGATTTCCAAACTATTCTCATATATATAGCTCTAATTGTGGGTTCAAATATGCATGTACAATATAAAAACCAGCAGCAGTTTTGACAACGGAAATAGAAGCCCTCAAAAAATGGGCTCATTGACTGTGTTTTACAAAAATTAAAAGCTTTAAAAAAGGTGGGCTCATTGAGTGAATGAATGAATGGGACAATTTGTCTAAATGTCAATAACGACATGTACAGTTTAAAAAACAACATAAGTTTACAAAACAAACTACTTAGATTAACTCTTTACTCCATAAACACGCATTTCCATACATTTGCAAATAGAGTAGACCCAGATCAGGCGGCTTCTGTTGAAGCCGTCTAATCAGGACCCGATCCTTATGCTTCTGGAACAATATAGATGAGATTCTAACTTAACCCTTCTCTTGCTGAATTTTAAAATACATTTCTCCTTCTTTACCCATGCCCTGTTGTATAATTACATATATCTTCACTGTGTACAAGTATATCGCTGTGCAATCACTGCTGCGGAGTGCACTGGTTGCACAATTAACTTGTAAATAGTGCAGACCCTGATGAGACAGTTCCTGCAGGAGCTGTCTCATCTGGGTCTTCACTATTTACAGGTAGGTATATTGACATGAATAGCAAGCGAAGGGTTAATGCCACGTGGCTAAAATATTCTGTGCTCATGTACTGTTATAACAACTAACAAATTAATAATTACGATCTCATTATTTCTTTCATGAATATTCATGGAGTAAAAGGTTAAATGAGAGACATGACAACACAATGACAGATTGGTCAAATCAACACATTCGTATACAATGCCCGTATCCATGGTAACGTTTAACAAGCTGTACGGTCCTCAGCCGCTATAAGATGACTTCATCGTTCACCAATTCTTTCAATCAAGGTATTAGTAACTATCAAATTATCAAGCACTTTTAAACCCAGCTATATATGAGCATGCTATCTTGGTATGTGGTCATGATCAAACTGTTTAAAATGCATCTAGATCCACGTGGGTCAGATCATTTTCAAATGTTACTCAGAAATAACAATGACTAGATAATAGTAGCTATGCATGTACATTTAGTATTTCTACAATGACATCACTCATTGAAAGCAATATTCTTTAACTCTTTACATCATATATAACGCCTTGAAAATTGTTTGCAAACTCTTAAGACCCAAATCAGACGGTGTTATACAGTTCTAATTTATTCAATAAGTGGTCGTTTTATCAGCCATTCGTTCCTTTGTAAACGGTGTAGACTCGGATGAGAAGACTCCTAGAGAAATCCCTCATCAGGGTATGCACTGTTTGTCATGTTACACTTTGCATTGAAATCCCTCATCAGGGTATGCACTGTTTGTCATGTTACACATTGCATTGAAATCGCTAAATATTCACGGTAAGCTTGACCATTTGAAAAATCAGCGTTGAATGGAGTAATGACATATGCGACGTCAGTAGCACAATACTTTTCTTCTCAAATTGACCATGAAATCGTTCAAAGAAGCGACAAAGATACACTATGCAGTAAATTATGCCAACATGTAAACATTGTGTTTGCTCAAATTCTGGTGAGATGCAGACTAGCCTGGCAGACAGGGTGTCAAACAGCTTGACACCTGGTGAGATGCAGACTAGCCTGGCAGACAGTGTCAAACAGCTTGACACCTGGTGAGATGCAGACTACACTGGCAGACAGTGTGTCAAACAGCTTGACACCTGGTGAGATGCAGACTATCCTGGCAGACAGTGTCAAACAGCTTGACACCTGGTAAGATGCAGACTTACTTGGCCGTTGCAAATGTGAGCCAAGTCACGGATAGCTGGACAAGGGTTAAAACACTTTAAGACATTTGACAGAATGACGTAGTTGACATGTGACAGAATGACGTAAGTAATATAGAATGTTATATGCATTAACCCGTCACCTGGTATACCCTTGCAAGCAGAGTAGACCCAGATCAGACGGATTCTATAGGAACTGTCTGATAAGGGTCTATTCTGTTGGCTGATGGATTTAATAAATGTGATTCTACAGTTTCCACCCATGTGAAAAACCCATGTGTCCATATGCCATTATGAAACATATTCACGCTGTCATTATACTATTTATAAGGTATATGGTTTAGCAGTGACACGTCCCATTTTATTCACCGTGTAATCGTTTTAAATAGTTTAAAAGTTATCCATTTGACTTTCTCTCAATTATTAATATAGACAGTTAATAATGGCAAGGATGTGATTATGGCATAACGTCCAGACCGCTGCAGACCTAGGTCAGTCAGTACAAATATGTGTACCCATAATGTCCAGACATCTGCAGACCTAGGTCAGTCAATACAAGTACTCATGAGTCATGATGCCCAGCCATTTGTAGACCTCATAACTAAAGTCATCCCAGTTAATAACTTAACCAAAATGGCAGCTTTAGAGTAATACAATTGAAGTCCTACTTCAGGAGATTCTTCACTATAAAACATACTCGGATATTTAATAAACATAAGTCATATTGGAGTGGCCAGACCTTCATATTATACGATAGATATGCCTCTATTATAACATATTCTTTGGCATACAAAAGTACTCAACCGATGCTTAACATGTTGTGTCCAAGTATCCCTTTCTTATTATAACAGTATGTTGTCATGGCAACTGGTTAGACCGATCGTCATGGAAACAAGGAACACATATGTCACAAGTTCATATACCAAAACGGCGGCATGCCCAAGCTGTATGTTCTAAAAGTGACGTCATTTGCACTTAATGCTAGATGTCACTAAGTTTGGATTAGTCCTTCGACATTTCAGGGGGTCTCCATGTCAGGGGGTCATCCGTTTGGTGGCAGTCAGAAATGGGTATGTACCTTGAACTGTTGGCACACGGAACCATGGACGTTAATTACATCCCGCAGATGATCTCGCTCCTCAATCAATTTCTTGATGTCCATCTCATACTCTGACTGTTTAGATTGCAAGACCCGAATCTCCTTAAATAGATAAAGAAAGAGAATAGTATTGTGTGCTAATACTCTTGTGTGCTAATAGTCTGGCGTGCTAATAGTCTTGTATGCTAACAGTCTTGTACTAATAGTCTTGTGTGCTAATAGTCTTGTGTGCTAACGTATTGTGGTTTAACCCTTTACGCCATGGATATTCATGTAAGAAGTAATGACACCATGCACATCAATTAGCTGTATTCTTATGAACACACGAATATCTAGTGTAGAATTAGATGATATTAATTAGCTGTATTCTTATGAACATACGAATATCTAGTGTAGAATTAGATCATATCAATTAGCTGTAATACGAATATCTAGTGTAGAATTAGATCACATCAATTAGCTGTATTCTTATGAACATACGAATATCTAGTGTAGAATTAGATCTATATTATGGCATAAGCAAACTGAGCATACCCTGATCAGACTGATCCTATACATGGTAGTTTTATCTGAGTCTACTCTGTTTGCAAAGGCGTAGAAAAGCGTATTTATGGAGTAAATGGTTTAAAAAACTATTTAAAAACAGTCAACATAATACAGTTATACGAAATTAGCCAAAAAAGGTCGATGTTAAGGTTCGAATGTCACTAGACTTAAGTTGTAACATTTATATCGGAAAGCTAATTACACCTAAAAGTCATGAATATTACTTACTGCCTCCAGAGTGTCAGCCCGTTGTCTCTTTTTCTCTCTACATTTCTGTGCTGCCATTTTGTTCTTCTCTCGTTTTTCTAAACGTCTAGTCTGTTCTTCTTCAGTGAGCTACAAGCAGAGATAACAATATTATAAAATACAATCCGTATATTATGAAAGTATTTTGTTGTATTGAAACTATATAATACGGACAGTATTGCCATGGCAATCAGAAGATGATCAGATCTGTACATGCAGTTTAACGTCGACATCTCGAACTAAGGGACCATGCCGATTACAGAAATTCGACTGCAGAACAGATGTTCGAGTCATCCGATTTCTAATCTGGACAATATCTCAAGTTCACAGCTTAATGCAGGTCTAAAGCAATGCTTAAAGTTACTGCATTAAGCTGTCCCATGTGTTTCTAGATATACGTAGTGATACGTTTTAGAACGATTTTATATTGCAAAGTTCAGAAGACCGAACTTTTTATTTTGAGTTATCGCGAAGTTCGAGTTATCCGAGTTCGAGATTTCGAGGTTATACTGTATAAGCAAACAGGGCTGGCCCTGACTAAACGGCTCCTACAGGACGGGACGGGTCCGGGCTGGCCCAGATCAAACAGTTCCTACAGGACGGGACGGCTCCTACAGGATGGGATGGCTCCTACAGGAGCTGTCTGGTCTGGTTCTACTCTGTTTGCAAAGGCATAAACAGGTGGATAAAGGGAAAGTATGCAGATTATCACTTACAGAAGCAGCTGTTACTACTAACTATAACAGTATTAGAAAACGAGTGCCATGAAAAAACAGCCTTAATGACGTGCTCACAGTGTATACCCAGATCAAACTCATTGTCATACAACAACATCTGATAAATAGTGATACTGCTTGATATGCTGCATATAAAGATACTCGTGATACTGGTGTGTGTCACACAGTGCAGACCCTGGCCAGACACCTCGTCCGTGAGGAAGCGGCTGATCTGGGCCTACACTGTTGGAATGTCACTAAGGCCGGGGGTTGTCATGGCACAGCTCATGTTTTAGCTGCTTTATTTCAGCCCGAAGATGTAAGAACAGTTTTAAAAGACTTTACATGAACTGGTTAATCTTGTCAACTTGCAACACAACCTAACGAAAATCCTTTATACTTATCAGTGTTCTTCTTTCTCGGTCTCTAATTTTAAATATGCGTAGGCTTATAGCCACAAGCTTCTCTTTTCTTCAACTAAAACCTCTTATTCTCTCTGGACAAAACAGTTAACATGGTCCACTTACCATTTCAGGCCCTGGAGCTACAAACTCCACTTTTATATCTTCTTTGCCTTCCTGTTTGCGTTTGATCTTGATTCTGTGTCTTAAATCGTCTTTCACACTTCTTTTCCGTGTATGTCCACTGCTACTGGGTGCTGTGTAGGGGGTTTGGGGCGATAATGAGAACGGAGAACCTGGGCTGAAAGGGGTCGATGGCACCGTGGACTCTGAGTCCGTAAAGTCTGTGAGAAGACTCACATCTGTGGCTATACTCAGAAGGTCGTCGGATATTTCTGATTGTGTCTGTAACGTGGGCGGGAAATGGAACACCAGGTTTTCCTGTTGGTCTAGGGACGAGGTAGATGGGGTCTCGGCTGGTATCGTTACAGTTACCATTACATCCTTTGAAAAGCCGTCATCAGTATCTGCAAATTAAATCACTTTCATTTCAATACCTGCAGAAAGCAGCAATAAGTCCATAACTATTTTTATATGTAAACGTCAACCATATATATATATACGTATACATATAGCTTTTGATATAAGCAATCAGACATTTTACATAAGTTCTCAATGTCCATATCTATCTATGTACTGATTTTAGTTGTAACAAACTTAAACCTGAAGTAACAACAATGATATAAAGAAGACAATGACACAAGAGTGAAGACATAACTCACCTAACAACGAGTCCATATCTGGTAGAAGGGTGACATAATCCTCCTCCTGTCCGTACTCGTTTACGTCCAGTCTCTGGTCAGAGATTGCTGGCACAGTAGGGGGGATCACTTCTCCGTTCATTGTGAGCAAATTACTTTCATCTCCAAACAACAGTTCCATAAAATCTGTTTCCTGTGTCATCATAACCATTTTTGGTTCTGCAACAATAGTTATATAATAGTTATTCATTCGTGCCCATTTCAGTGTTAATGAAGGAGTATTATTATTATTACTTCAACAAAATTTGAATAACTAATTATTTTAAATTTGTGTATGAAGTAGTAATCTGCAAGACAGATCATCTAGTAATTATGCTAACCTCAAAATAAACATGGACGAACGGAGAGACGGTCCAATACACAAATACCCAAATGCGACATTTGATATACATGTATACACATATTCATGTTTGGAACTCGTCTTTTATAGTGTCGTCTACTACACCCTTTCCTTCATATGAACACCTTTTCACGCCTTTGCAAACAGAGTAAGTCCAGATCAGACGGCTCCTATAGGAGACGTTTGATCAGGGTCTATTCTGTTTTCGGGTAAACAAGGCCAAACAGCTTGGGCCTCGAGACCCAAAGTTGCCCGGCGTCTCATCTGAACCAAACCTATTTACAGAGATCAAAAGAAACGCTGAATATTAAACCAGTGCCATCAGACAGAGTAAACTCTTGTCATGCAGCCAGTACAATCAGACTGAGAGTCATGGTATTCAGTTATGGTACTCAGTTATGATACTCAGTTATGGTATTCAGCTATGGTACTCGGTTATGGTACTCAGATATGGTACTCAGTTATTTCAGTTATGGTACTCAGTTATGGTACTCAGTTATGGTATTCAGCTATGGTACTCAACTATGGTACTCTGCTATGGTACTCAGTTATGGTACTCAGCTATGGTACTCAGCTATGCTACTCAAGGTACTTATGATACACTTACCATGAAGTAACACTATGTCTACTCAAACTCTGCATGGTAATCTATTACTGCTGATGTATTACTGCTGATATATTACTGCTGATATATTACTGCTGATATATTACTGCTGATGTATTACTGCTGATATATTACTGCTGATATATTACTGCTGATATATTACTGCTGATGTATTACTGCGGATATATTACTGCTGATGTATTACTGCTGATGTATTAGATTCTACTGCTGATATATTACTGCTGATATAGCTGATATATTACTGCTGATATATTACTGCTGATATATTACTGCTGATTCGCTCAAGCTTTTCAGAAAATATTTAAAGAGAGTTAAAGCAGCTTAGATCCTGATGAGACGGGGGTCTACTCTGTGTCATATTTAGACCCACCAGGTCACGTTTAGTAGGCAAAATGTTATGTTCTGCTGACGTTATATATACCTATTTCTGTACTAAATTTCATTCAACCCCTTCCAAAACAATAACACTAACTAAAACAAAACAAAAAAGCAACAAACACACAACAAAACAAAACAAACAAATAAACAAACAACAAAACCAAATAAGAACAAAAAAATGTCTCCTGAAATGGAGAAAATTTATCTTGAAAAAAGTAGAGCCCTACAGAAATATTTATTTTGAAAAACAACAAAATGTAACACTGAAATAATTGTATTGTTCCCTAAGCCAGCAAGTCGGTTGCGTGATAATTGTCTCCCTTTGATCGGTTGAACCGAGTCCGAAAGTTGGTCAGGACCCTCTCGTACTATTTAGCGCCGTCAGCAAATATAGGGCGAATTGATTTACAGCGCTGTATTTGTTTACAGCGGTTGCTACCACAGGAACAACAAGGATAGAATAATATTATCAACCTGGCTTAGGTTAATGTGTGAAAATTGTGTATTAATTTGAAATGAAATCAAATGAAGCAATTCAGAGTAAAATTTAGTACCGATATATTAAATATCACATCCCATCTATTCCTCACAAAGTCTCTCTATCGTCTGCTGTCCGATCAACCGCACAACGTACATGTGCGTAGCTCCGCCCCATGACCTCATTGATTGCCACACGCTTGCGCAATGCTACCAGTTCATGGAATTCCCCCTCCCGGTCAACCAACCGTGACCACATTCCTCACCGCAAGGTAGAACTGAATTTCTCAAGTCACTCATTCTCACGCACACTAAAACTACAATCCGAGAAAGAAAAAAATAAATAAAGTTAGAATTTTAAAAAAAAAACGCTTTCGATAAGAAGCACATTCTAGCCTCACTTCACAGATGCTTGAAAAGTACAAAGAAAGACAAAATTAATAGGTCCTAAACCGCATTTTTCTATCACGTGTTTTGAATGAGAGGTGGGCTACTTTTTTCATTAAAGAATTACGCTGATCATTATCAGCATCGTTATTGACATACTTATTAAATAACCGGGACAGCAAAAAATACAGGACAGGACAGTAAGTCACTTATTCAAGTTTAATGTTTCCTTATCTGTGGCAGCTAGGCCTATAAATACGTTTTATTAGTATTTAATCCTATCCCCTACTTTGGCTTTACTGCAAACCGAGCAAAACACATGTACAGACCAGGCAGTTCCTATATTACCTATTATATACATTAATATTCATGATATATAGGCTTGATCAAATTAAGGGTGCCATGGGAACGACCGAAATGATATTTAAGCATGTTTATTATCAACAGTCACTTTGGCGATCTTCGAAGTGCATGACCCACCCATGCAGTACGTCTGTCATGCAATGTCCAATTTTTTTTATACATGTATGTCTACCCTGTCATAGTCCTAGCTGTCTGTCTAACTGGCATTTAAATATAGTTCAGCATGCCTCTACTTAGTCTTTTACTTTGACGAATGAAACTGCACTGACCGGCGTTAACGATAAAATATAACCATTTCAAGATCTATCTAGACGTAAATACATTCAACGATGTTGTATGCACAAAAACTTCAGTTTATTTTAATAAGTCGACAGAAATGTACGGCATACCTTATTATCACTATCCCAAATCCAAAACACTTTTAAAAATCTAACAATTTTCATCAAATCGTTCTTAAACCTTTCCGATATCCTTGCACAACGACTATGAAACGTTTACTGAATGTTTGTTGTGAAATGCTGAAGTATTTATAGAATCAGACCTCATTCTAAATATAGCTCATCACGTGCTATGTTCTCAATACCGGCTTATGAATATGCATAGCACAAAACACAATACAGAATTTAGGCCTGCCGTTTGAAATGTAAGGATTAAATTCGCCCAAAAGCAAGATCCATAAAATACTTGTTAACATATTGGGAAGTTTATCATCAAAAAGTGTATAAATATATTGTGTATCTTGTGGAAATTGGTTGAATGGTTTATTATTCTAATCACGTGACCTTGTTACAAGCGACTCATCCCATGTAAACATTGCGCACGCAGTTCTGAACACGGTGGCAAGTTTGGTATTGTAAAACCAATATGTCGCCTCAAAACTTGATGAATCATTTATTTCTGTTCAAATCCTTCCGCGGGAAACGTACGAGAACGTTCTATACCATATGTATACGAAATGAGGTTAAATCTATGCACAGAACTGCTGTTGTTTGCTGAACTAGTCTGTTGTGTCTGTCGTAACTGTTGTCATTGTGTCAAAGTGATGTCTGCTCAAACTCTGACCAGGAGCAGTTTATTTTACTTTACCATTTCCCTGCTGAATATTCATGTAATAAATAATGCATTACGTCATTGATAATTTTTTTAATTAATTAGATAATTAATGTTTATGATGGAATATGAACACACGACATTTTTTATCAGCAGAAATTGTAGAATCGGGTCTAAATTACATTGTATACCATTAGCAAGCAAAAATGATCCTGATCAGGCGGCTCCTATAAGAACCATCTAACCCGGGTCTACACAGTTTGCAAAGGCGTGAAGAGGCGTTTATAAGAAGGAAAGGGTAAATTTCTATTATTCAAGGTTATAAAAACTATTAACTGAGAGCTAACCAGTTTAGATCCTGATGAGAGCGTCTCGTCTATTTTTGGCAACTGTCAGCCAAGTGGCGCTAAGAATAATGAGGATTAATCATTTCCTTCAGTTTGTAAACTGAGTAGACCCAGATCAGATGGTTCCTGTATGAGCCGTCTGATCAGGGTCTGTTCTGTTTGCTTACGGAATAATATAGATCAGCCAAACAGCTTAGATCCTTATGAAACATCTCATTTTTGTGCAAATGCAGGTTCAGACTATCTAAGATGGTATTCAGTGTGACCTGCTTCAAAATCAATGTCAGCACTGCAAAATTCTTTCACCTATGTTTCTTGTTATTTTAACCCTTTGCAATATGCAAACACATTTTCACGCATTTGCAAACAGAGTAGACCCAGATCAGACTCCTGTATGAGCCGTCTGACCAGGACCTGCTCTGTGTGCATATGGTATGATATAGGTCTAATTCTACAAATTCTGCCTAAGCTAAAATGTCATGTGTACATAATTATGTCATCATAAAATTTCAGCTAATAAATATTCATGATATCATTATTCCTTACATAAATATTAAACAGGGAAAGGGTTAATATCGCGATCGGATTGTTACTTGAGTTAAGAAACGATTACGTAGATAATCCCGATTTGGCCTAGTTACTCGCGTAGATTCTCAGTGCCTTTTCACGCCTTTGTAAACCCATTACAGACGGCTCATGTAGGAGCCGTCTAACCAGGGTCTGCTCTGTTTGCATATGACATTATATAGATCAGATCCTACAGCTTTTGTCTAAGCCAACAATTCCATTTTAAATATTTACTTTATAAACAAAAGTTAATGAATATTCCTGAAAAGTGATCCATTCAAAAATGTAAATCAGGGAAAGGTTTAATGCCTGTTAGAATGCTGGATATGGGTAAGACATGTTAGACATGTTAGGGTTTACTTGATTGTTGCTTACTCACTTGTAGTTTCTAACTTGACACCGTTACTTATTTATAGTTTCTAACTTAAAACCTTTACTCACTTATAATTCCTAACTTGACACCGTTACTTACTTATAATTTCTAACTTGACACCTTTACTCACGTATAGTTTCTAACTTGACACCGTTACTTACTTATAGTTTCTAACTTGAAACCTTTACTCACTTATAGTTTCTAACTTGACACCGTTACTTCATTATAGTTTCTAACTTGAAACCTTTACTCACTTATAGTGTCTAAATTGACACCGTTACTTACTTATAGTTTCTAACTTGACACCGTTACTCACTTATAGTTTCTAACTTGACACCTTTACTTACTTATAGTTTCTAACTTGACACCGTTACTTACTTATAGTTTCTAACTTGACACCGTTACTTACTTATAGTTTCTAACTTGACACCGTTACTTGCAAGTTTATAGTTTCTAACTTGACACCTTTAACCACTTATAGTTTCAAACTTGACACCGTTACTTACTTATTGTTTATTACTTGACACATTTTAACGCTGAATTTTCGAATCAAACAAGTCAAGCTTACAGTGAATATTCAGGGATTTTTAAAATAAAGTGTAATATGACAAACAATACCTACCCTGTTGAGAGGGCTCATATAGGAGATCTTTGAAAATGATGCTGCACTTGTAGAGGAACAAGTGATGCTACAGACAAGCAAGTGATGCTACAGTCGATCAGGTGGAGCTGTAGAACAGCAAGTGATACCACAGGCGACCAAATGATGATTTTATATACAATTTGATCCAGAATAGATACTAGCCCTATTACGAGACATTGAGTAACTTCCGAATGTGTCGCCGTGTTATACTAACTCATTGCTTTGTTTATATGACATCAAACTAATTAGCGATAGTATCTTTAACATTTTACTCCATGAATATTCATGTCAAAATTAATATCACCATTAACACTTTCCCTGTTTAATATTCATGTAAGAAATAATGACGTCATGAATATTTATTAACTGACTTTTATAATATAGATTTTCAAGGGAATATTTGACTGTCAAAGCTGCAATATCAGATACATGTATATCATGTCAGAAGCAAACAGAGCAGACGCTGATCAGACGGATTCTATAGGACCATCTGATCTGGGTCAACTCTGTTTGCAAATGTATGAACATTCGTTTATATGAAGGAAATTGTTAACATTAATTTGCTGATGTTTCAAAATGACAAATATGAACTCAGGAAGTTTCTTGCCTTGACAGAAGCTGTCTAATCAGATCTGCATTATTCCATAAGCAAACAGAGCAGACCCTGGTCAGACGTTCCTACAGGCGCCGTCTAACAGAGCAGACCCTGGTCAGACGTTCATACAGGCGCCGTCTAACAGAGCAGACCCTGGTCAGACGTTCCTACATGCGCCGTCTCATCTGGGTATACTATGTTTGCATGGGTGTGAAATGGCATCTCTATGAAGTAAAGGTTTAAGCGGCGATTGCTTATGCTTTACCCCAACCCTGTCGGTCGCAATTTAACTGTCATTAACTGGATCCAGATGATACGCAGAGTAACTTCAATCAGAATCAAAACTATTTGAAACGCGGTCAGTACTTTCTCAAAAGCTTGAACGAATCGCTAGTTAGTAGATCTTCATATCAGAACTTGAGCAGGCCTGTTTTATTCTGCAGAATACGGTTTAACCCATTCCCTCATATTGACACCTTTTGACGCCTCTGTAAAAGTGATGTTTTAAACAATCATCATAAATGGAGCACTTGCTGTGATTATCACAATGGTTTCAAAACTAAACAATTCTAAAATGTTCCTTTCTATAGACTTTTAAATGCTCCTATTCGGTATATTTATTCAAAGCGGTTGGGTCTAAAATTAGCCTATGAGAATGTGTTACGACAGGGTTTATAGCGAGCCCGATCCACAATCAAGATCTGAAGTAAAGCTCAAATATTAATTCAAATAATGACCATTGTGACACTGTATCCCACGTGTTTTCACATTATATAATCACGTGTTCAACAAATTCTAGCACCACTATCCCCATAATGCTGAGAGTGAAGCAGTAATTCAGAATAATCAAACAGGGGTTGAATGCGACATTAAAGCTTCAGTCTGTTTAACCATTTATTTGTTCAATATTCATGTAAGAAGTACATGTAAGAAGTACATGTAAGAAGTACATGTAATGACATCATGAATATTGATTAGCTGATCATGTAAACTTTTCAAGGGAATGGTGATTTGACAAATACCGTAGAATCAGATTTCTGTCATGTCATAAGCAAACTGAGCAGACCCTGATCAGACGGTTCCTATAAGAGCCGTCTGATCTGGGTCTATTTTGTTTACAAAAGCTGAAAAATAGTTTTTATGAATGAATGAATGAATGAAAGACTTTATTTAAAGAGGGTTACCCGGTTAGTCTGTTACACAAGCATTTCATACAAAATGTTTAACAACAGAAATATAATGAGAATATCTGTAATTTAAAAGACAGGACAGAGTAGCCATATAATGCACATTTTAATCGATTAAAACAAATCGAATGGAATACTAGTTTGAAAAAGTGAAATATGGCATTATAATTGTGCATAACAAGAAAAGGAACTTCCACAGAAATTGTCCAATCTGGGATTACTCAATTCTTAGCCTCATGTAATACTCTGTACATAGTCTTTACTCATTCAACACATGAAAAAAAGCATAGTGATAGATATTTGAAAACATATTCACAAAACTGGTTTATCAAAACAACACTGTATGTATATGCTATGAAAAGTATAAAAATATTGTTCACATATTTCAAACAAGGCAAACCCAGCCCAGAAACTCCTGCAGAGTTTTTCTGAACTGGAATTGTTCTGTTTGTTAATGTTCAAGACTAAATTTGTAGATCGTCATTGTTGCACTGGTTGTATTACGACAGGATTTAAATTTTTAGCTCGGTAAGGGAAAATTCAAATTTTCTTTTGCAGTTTATAACTAGAAGAGACAGGGGAAATTTGCCAGGATTCTTTAATTACTATCAGGAAGATCAACTCTAAAATCAAGCAGACGACATTTTCAGTAAACTGACTATCGAATATTTTATGTGAAAAGTAATACCTGTACATGGCAAGAAATTGCGAAATGGAGAGTGTTTGTAGCTAGGTTTAAATCATCATACGATTCTTGACTCATTTTAAGTTTTGCTGTTTTAAAAGAAACTATACGTCTAGCATTATTGAAAATTGTAAACACTGTAACACGTGTTCGTATAGTAGACCACGGTCTATTTAACGTTTGGATTAAATGACGAAGGCATATTTATACTTGAAGTCGAAGAGAATAGGTCATACCACGTGATTATATAAGGAGGTCCCTAGATGGGCACGTCTCCAAATGGTGACACCTTTATGCAAATGAGCTTATTACTCATTTATAGTTATAGTCATTGATAAAAATGTGCACAAAAAGCAAAATACATGTACTAGTTCAAACACTACACCACCACCACCACTATCACCAACAGCTAATCCTAGTACTAATAAATAGTTTGAACTACTACTACTACTACTACTACTACTACTACTACTACTACTACTACTACTACTACTACTACTACTACTACTACTACTACTATTCTACTACTACTACTACTACTACTACTACTACTACTACTACTACTACTACTACTACTACTACTATTACTACTACTACTACTGCTGCTACTACTACTACTACTACTACTACTTCTACTACTCCTCCTCTTCCTACTACTACTACTATACTACTACTGTTACTTTTACTACTACTACTACTGCTGCTGCTACTACTACTACTACTACTACTACTACTACTACTACTACTACTACTACTACTACTACTACTACTACTACTTCTACTACTCCTCCTCTTCCTACTACTACTACTATACTACTACTGTTACTTTTACTACTACTACTACTGCTGCTACTACTACTACTACTACTACTACTACTACTACTAATTCTTCTACTACTACTACAACTACTACTATACTACTACAAATACTACTATTACTACTACTAATTACTACTACTACTACTACTACTAATTACTACTACTACTACTACTACTACTACTACTACTACTACTATAATACTACTAATACAGTTACTACTGGTACTGCTACTGCTGCTACTACTGTTACTACTACTACTACTACTGCTACTACTACTGCTACTGCTAATACTACTTGTACTTCTAGTACTTCATAGTAAATACTACATGTATTATTACCCTAATTCTAGAAACACCGACGATACTAATACACTAGACAGATCCATGCCATTTGACCAGCCACACATTGCCACTCCTGGTGCGTATACTCAATGGTCTAATTCTGGGGCTTTAAACCAGGTGGTAGTATATTAATGCAGTAAAAAAAAGTAATGCGAAAAGGTTCCAAGGGAACTGGCTGTATTACGTTTGACCTGTACTAAACAACCACCTGCTTATTAAGACTCCTATGTTAACAATGAATGGTCACTTAAAACACGTACCGTAAGTACTTACTGTAAGTTTACCAGCCGGGAAGGCTCAGTTGTATGTACACGACATGACATCATTTTGACAACGTGGCTGACTGACTACTCATCGCTAGATTATCAATGTATACAAATACAAACATCAGCTTATCATTCTGAACTTAACCTATAAACCATCAATTATGATTCACCTTGTGTCACTGACGACAACTGAAATCTGACATCGTATCATCTCACGTTCGCACAGACAAACACTCGGACGTACAGACCATCACACGGCCAACTTGTATGTTTGCAGACAATAATGCTTATAAAACTGATTATTTAATCAAAATAAACGAATTACTCATTTTAAAAGATAGAGCGACGAACGGGCATAATTGATAGTACAAATATAGTTCTGTTATCAATGAGACTTTCATAGGTGTATCACAGTTAATACTACTGATATTAAAGAAGGGATGAGTTTGCATTTACAAATGAAGTGGATTGTCCTTGTATGAGGTTAGAAATGGTGACAAATGAACAGGTACAATTTATTGAAAGGGGTACAGCTAGCAAAAAAACAACCGGACATACATATGGCTAACGAATAGACGAACCCACAGAGAGAGAAAGAGAGAAAGAGAGAGAGATAAACAGAGAGACAGAGGCACCGACATATAGACAGACAGAGACAGATATATAGATAGACAGAGACAGTCAGACGCACAGATAGACAGACGACAGACAGACAAACCGGCAAGCAATATACAGACATACAGGCAAGCAGCCAGACAGATAGACAGACATATATGCAGACATACTGACAGACAGGGAGAGACAGACAGTGAGAGAGACAGAGAGAGAGAGAGAGAATGAGAGAGATAGACAGAGACAGACAGACAGACAGACAGACAGTTAGAGAGGGGGAAAAGAGAGATAGGGATACCTATATATAGAGAGAGTTAGATACAGAGAGAGAGAAAGAGACATAAATAGAGAGGCAGAGAGATAGAAAGAGAAACAAACAGACATACAGAGAGAGAGAGTTAGACAAAGACACAGACAGAAAGACAGAGACAAACCGACAGATAGACAGAGTGACACACAGACAGATATACATACATGGAGAGAGAGAGCCAGAGAGAGACAGAGACACACAGAGATACAGAGAGAGAGAGAGAGAGAGAGAGAGAGAGAGAGAGAGAGAGACGGAGACGGAGATACAGCCAGCCAGACAGACAGAAAGGTTTAGCTCCTCTTCACTGTAACGAAATATTCAGGGTTATGTTTGGCTCTAAGTAAAACAACTGTATTGACGTGACTCTCATTTAACTCTCCACAGAATGACCGTTTGCATACAGATTGGTTCCACATCACTCTTCTAATAATTTGCCATGTCATAAGAACCACACTGTTTGACATGGGTCTTTTATGGAAGAAATGAAAACTGCCGATAGCAAGGCACATTAGTGATTAATAACTGATACCACGGTGTTTCGTATTATCTATTTCAGTAGTCACTCCTTTATTTACCACTTCTCTGAAAACTGTGACCTAGCTAGGCTTCTCACAAGAATCCTGGGTCCATGCTTATAAAACTTTTAGTTGAGTCTGAGTTTCGTTCTCAAGCTTTTGATTGGTCAGATTTGAGTTCTCAAGTTCTTGATTGGTCAGATTTGAGCCAGAGGCTCAAATCTGACCAATCAAAAACTTGAGAACGAACTCAGACCCAACTAAAAGTTTTATAAGCATGGGCCCAGGCTGTTTGACATTCTCTCGATGGTTAAGTGTGTCCTAACTTGGCGTCTCATCTGAATCCAAACTGTTTGACATTTTGTCGACAGTTTTCTCAAAAGCCTGAACGAGTCGAAAGTAAGTGAAAATTGTAACAAATCGGAGATTAAGCAAACACCATGTTTACATGCATAACAGCTAAAGGCTAACTAGGCAAAAATGTTCTGTTCCAAATCACAACTGTTTTAAGCACTATGCAAAAATTAACCTCATGTTAACCGTGCTTCTGGCAAACTTGTGGAAACCTTTGAATACAGATAAGAAGCCGTGTGACTCTTTATATAACCCTGTCCCTCATATAAACTTCTTTTCACGCCTTTGGAAACAGAGTAGACCCAGACCAAACGGCTCATTTTAGGAGTCGTCTGATCAGGGTCTACTCTGTTTGCTTTGATTATGGTATAACACAGATCCGATTTTACCATTTCTGTCGGAGTAAAAACGTTTTGTGCCCATATGCCAGTATAAAAAGTTTTTATTCATTAACATTGAACAGGTAAACGACTAAAAAGGCAAAAGGCAAAAACTGATTAATTATATTCATGAAATGCGCACACATGCTAAAATATTGCTATTATGACTTTAAATTTGATTATGAATTATGAGACTTCATCATTATCATCATGTCAATATTTGAATCATTAATTTATCTCTCGGCCAAAAAATTCAAGGGCGGGAAAATCTGGCGCGAAATTTGCCAACTCCTTGTATAGCCAACTGCAAGATTTCCCCGCACTTGAATTTATGTCCGAGATAAAAAACATTTAATAGTCAATCATTGACATGACTATTTGTTTAGAAAACATTATTTTATATTTCTTGCGGTATTGGTAGTTTGTTTAGCAAGTTAAGGTGGTTCGTTAATGTAGTCCATAAGTAATTTGGCAAAACCAAACTCCGATGCCACAGTAATAAGACCCGAGATTTCTTAACTTAAAATACTTTTTTTATTTGATTGATATTTATTGTATACGCTAGCATTGCTGAGGGCCCCACCAGGACCCCCACCCCTGTCTGTTTACCCGTGTGCCTTTAAAGTAACCAGCCAACATACCAACAACGAGGCATATTTAGTAGGTACGAGTCACAAGGCGTGCGTTATCGTAACGTCGAATGTCCAACGAGGCATATTTAGTAGGTACGAGTCACAAGGCGTGCATATTTAGTAGGTACGAGTCACAAGGCGTGCGTTATCGTAACGTCGAATGTCAGCTATAGATACATATTCTGAAAGCAAAAGTAGCAATGCCAAAAGAGAAAATTGCAAACTCGGCTTTATGGAGACTGTTCATGAGTAGTAATTAAAAGTGCAACACTACTCACGCCCACCTAGCACCGGCTTAAGCAGTATTCAATTTTCAAAACATACCATCAAACCATGACATGTGGTAATGTGTAAGGTCGAACGTCATCTTGATACTTGTCACAAAAACAAACATGTCGTACAGTCAACTTTCAAAACTGGGTTGTAATCCAAAAATGCGCTACAAGACTTAGCTAAGTATGCGTTATATGCCACCCAGTAGATACAACTGTAGAATTCCACTACACCGTGTTTACCCGTTCTTTCAAATAAATGCCTCTTTAAAAATGCCGATTTAACGGCTCCTTTAGCCTGAACATACAGCGCATTTCAATGTAAGCCGTCTATCTTGGTCTACAGTTCTCGCAATGTCTGCGTGTCAATTTCGTTAATTCATGGTGAGTTTTATAGTTCTAAGCTTTATTATGCTGAGTAAAACTTCATTTGCTCAAACTTCAGCTTGCTTTATATCTAACTCGTTACTCGATACATACGTCTTTATCTTCTTTGCAAACAGAGTAGGGGCCGTCTGATCAGGATCTGCTCTGTTTGCTTATGGACTCTTACATACCTGGTTATGCAGTTTCTACTATGGCACACATTCCCCGTGTTCGTTATAAAAATCTTAAAATTAATATTTATGATGTCATTATTTCTTTCATAAATATTCATGGAGTAAAGGGTTAATAAGTAAATTACTCGTATTTTGTCTTTTTCTGCAGAACTAAAATCGGAATGTCATACAGTCAAACAATTTGGCTCCTCTGGTTTAAAACTGTTTTATATTGTTATAGCAAGTCACTGCTATACATGGTAAAGATCAATGCCAACCGGTGCCAATTTGTGTTTTATCTTGTCAGGTCTATTACCGCCAGTTTCACTTAGATACAACTTCTTATTATACCACATAAGGAGCGAATAATTAACCTTGACCCTATATAAGACTAATAGTTCAAGAATTTGCAGATTTAATCAATGTCGCGGACAGCGAGTATCGTACTAGCACATAGCCGGGTATGCTGATGAGCCTCGCTTTGAGATCGAAGTGACACATGGTAATGAGCCTATTTATAGATATACGCACACTTACATGATATACGGGAAATAGATAAATATAAACCATATACATGTACTTAATGCATTTTCATGTAAAGAATACATGTATTAAACTACTTTTATAATGGCAAATGAACAAGGGATATTATTTGGCCACGTTTGAAACTGTAGACTCATAGCTGTATAACTCAATAAGCATACAGAGCAGACCCTACTCAGGCAGCTCCTACTGTAGGCCTACATACACAACAGACCCTACTCAGGCAGCTCCTACTGTAGGCCTACACACAGAGCAGACCCTACTCAAGCAGCTCATACTGTACATACAGAATCTGTTTGATCTGTTTCTGCTTTGTTTGTAAATGCGTAAATGTGCGGGTTTTTTATAACGGAAACTGGTACCTTAGATATCTACCTTAGGTAAGCAGCTCAACATTCGAAAATCTAGAAAGGTCTACACTTTTCTATATATATGAATTGGTATAAATAATGTACATCATAACCTGCCTAGAGCGGTCACATAATGAATAAACACGGAGACATATACATCATAACCTGCCTACAGCGGTCACATAATGAATAAACACGGAGACATATACATCAGAACCTGCCTACAGCGGTCACATAATGAATACACACGGAGACATATACATCAGAACCTGCCTACAGCGGTCACATAATGAATAAACACGGAGACATATACATCATAACCTGCCTAGGGCGGTCACATAATGAATAAACACGGAGACATATACATCAGAACCTGCCTAGAGCGGTCACATAATAAATAAACACGGGGACATATACATCATAACCTGCCTAGAGCGGTCACATAATGAATAAACACCGAGACATATACGTCAGAACCTGCCTAGAGCGGTCACATAATAAATAAACACGGGGACATATACATCATAACCTGCCTAGAGCGTTCACATAATAAATAAACACGGGGACATATACATCATAACCTGCCTAGGGCGGTCACATAATGAATAAACACGGAGACATATACATCAGAACCTGCCTAGAGCGTTCACATAATAAATAAACACGGGGACATATACATCATAACCTGCCTAGAGCGTTCACATAATGAATAAACACGGAGACATATACATCATAACCTGCCTAGAGCGGTTACATAATGAATAAACACGGAGATATATACATCATAACCTGCCTAGAGCGGTCACATAATAAATAAACACGGGGACATATACATCATAACCTGCCTAGAGCGGTCACATAATGAATAAACACCGAGACATATACGTCAGAACCTGCCTAGAGCGGTCACATAATGAATAAACACGGAGACATATACATCAGAACCTGCCTAGAGCGTTCACATAATGAATAAACACGGAGACATATACGCCAGAACCTGCCTAGAGCGGTCACATAATAAATATACACGGATACCTAGATACATCACAACCTGCCTAGAGCGTTCACATAACGAATAAACATGGTGACATATACATCATAGCCTGCCTACAGCGGTCACATAATGAATAAACATGGTGACCTATACATAACAACCTGCCTAGAGCGTTCACATAATGAATAAACACGGGGACATATACATCATAGCCTGCCTAGAGCGGTCACATAATGAATAAACCCGCGGACATATACATCAGAACCAGCATAAAGTGGTCACATAATAAATATACATGGAGACATAGATACATCAGA